>CM060990.1:173174887-174393102 GCA_030765065.1 Deroplatys truncata
CTCGGTATCGAATTTTGGGTGGAATGCAATACTTCCCCTACTTACTATACGTAGTAGAGAAAGTAAAAAAAGTATAAGTATTGAAAAATTTAAGGAAATAACAAGCAATATCTCGAAAGCGGTTCACTCAACAAAAGAAATGTATATGGCATAAGTTGTGTATTTTAACGCGAACTACATTTTTTGTGTAGTAAAATTTTGTCTATCTCTTATGGTTCACCAGTTATGCAAAAGGCGTTCACAATGAAAAATACTTTTGGAGACATTCCCAGAAATTTGAGATATACATTTCATTTCTCACGACATTATCTTAAACATATGATATTTTCATCAAAATCGTTATAGCCATTTTTGAGAAAATTAAAAAAAAGTGTACTATCTTGTTTTCACGGGTTTTCCAGATCGGTAAGCGTTAGAATACTCTTAGAGCTTTTTTCAGGTTTTTCGCGGTTGCCCCTGTCCGGTAGGCAAATGATAAAGTTTTTCTATAATGTCGTCGTTTTGGCTTGTGGCGCACGGATACTAGGCACGTACTCGCGCGCGCGCACACACACACACACTAAAATAGTAGCGTATAAAAAAAATTTAACAAACCGTAGATTTTCAAGAAAATTCCCACACTCATTTTCATACAAAGAGAACGGAATTTCACAAGTGAAACAGTACTGTAATAACGATATCAACAAACTAATTATTATTCACCCACTGAAACACATAAAAAAAAGTAATAATCACAGACCCAGTTTGTGGGTATTTAAATGAAACATCGTGCACAATATAAGCCAATTATGTAATAAGTTGAAATGTGCAAATCTATAGATGTATTTCTGGCGAAATCCCGGTATGGAATTTTTGAGTGCAATGCAATTTCTCCTGTATCTGCTATGTACGTGGTAGAGAAAATAAAAATAGTTACAGTGCTTATACAGATGTAACAATAGAGAAACCCCACTTGAAGAAAAAACGGAATAAAAATAACAAGGCGTCAGACTCAACTTTCGCGCCATTCTCCGAATATCCGAGAATATTCTTAATATGAGACAAGCATTTTACCTTAAGCAAGTAGTTTTAATCTTACTTTTATGAAAATCAAAGTTTTCTCTATAATGTTTATTTGTGACAACAACGCTAGGTTTCGAGCTAGCTTACTCACTTTTCTTGCAAACTATATACGTTTAAACTAATATTAACAAATTTCTCGTAATCCCAGAATTTATTAATCATAGCTGTAATATTTTTCACAACTGCATGTAATAATATTGATTTAGGGGCTTTCTCTACCACGTAAAATAGTAGGTAGAGGAGGTATGCATTGCATCCAAATATTCAATATTGAGATTTCACCGGAAAACTAAATACTTGTTTCGAGGTCCCCTGAATAAAAAACATTTTTAGAAAATTCTGTGTGTATGTGTCAGAGCAGCATAACTCAAAAATGAAAAGTCGGATAAATACTAAAACTTGGTATTTAGGTTGAGTACCTTCCAAAGTTACGACACAGAGATTTTCAAGAAAGTCCCTCCACCCAAAACTACCCTTTACATGAACTATTTTCCGAAATGTTTTATTTTCTAAAACTGCCTCTGACGATTTTAATTACAACACCATATATTAAAGACATTTATATGAAAAAATAAAATGTATATCTCGAATTTTGCGGAAATAGCCTGCGAAGTCCTCTTGATTCGGAAGAAATTTTCTACGATCTTGTATAACTGCTAAGGTTTGAGAAAAAACATACAATACAAAAAATTTAGATCTCTTTAAAAAAAACACACACAATTTATTTGAAATAACTATTTTGTGACGTCAGCCATTTCCGAGATATCTGTTATAAATGGTTCGAATTGTACAATGCTTAGCCATTCTTTTTAAAGGCATGTCGCTTTTCAGTTCTTGCCCGCCATGTTGATGGAAAGAATTTAGAATTTTAATGCCAGTGTATAGCGTCCCTTCGGATGCAACCATTTCCCGAAAAGTTTATCCGGATTAAAAATAAGTGGATATGAAAATAAACTTTCGTACTCACCTATAAGAGATAGAGGGTAGAGGTCATACGAACGTAACACTTGAGAATTTTCATTCAACAGTTGGTGTTACTCCTTAGAAAGGAAGTATCTGCTGCTTCTATTTAATTCCCGCATTTTACATAACACGTACGCACTGCACGACACAAAAAACACCACACACGGCACTCGTAGTTTTTTAAATATTGCACTGATGCGAGTGTACAAAAACGTTAAAACCCCGCTCGCCTGTCATTTCCCACGCACAGCACCGCGCAAGAAACGTGTGGCGACGTAGGTGTAAATCGAGCGTGAGAAAGGATATTCGTCAGCGTTTTTATGCAGCCTTATTGCCGTTGGTCGCGGTCGCGCAGTGGCGGTCGCGCAGTGGCGGCTCGTGACAGGATGACCGCGTTTTTTACAAACGTGACAATTTTGTGGCGAAACGAGGCATTTAACTCGACGCGCATGATGAAACAGCGGTTTTGATAAGCGAGCTTATAAAAACCCGGTGCCAAGAGCAGACGCCTGTAGTGAGAGACCGGTGCGATAGCGGGTTTTTCTACAAAATCGTTCTATTTGACGAAAAATAGTTTAAAATAAAAAACAAAATAGCAGCAGCACTTTGCAGGGGGAAAGAGCGATCGGCGCATTCGGACGATAAGATGGAGCTGCAATCCGGGGGAAGTCGCGATGGCACCTTGCAGCCTACGTTCGAAATTATAGGACACAAGCAGAGAAGGCTGCCAAAGCTTTTTTCCGGCTTTACAGAGTCTCAAATTACCGTAACCCCGGTCCCCAGAGATGTCAACCCCGAGCAATGGGTATCGCATCTGTTTAACGATATTCTAAACTTTGCGAAAGAGAACCTGTTAGAAAACGAACCCGGATATTTAGGCATATCCATAACAGACAAAAAAGAGACGTCCACAGCCTTCAACATGAGCGTTAGGCGCGTAGACCAATTGAATGCAGATGTCATTGTTGGAAGCATCGAAAAAGTAATGCAAAGTAACCAACAATTCTTGCTAAGCGGGCCTCTTCACGTGACGTTTGTGTGGACCAAGGAGGTCTCGGGTTCGTGCCACCAACCTTGCGATGCCTGTAGGGGCAATAAAGGCATTGTCGAAATAGCCAACAAAGACAACTTGTGTTTAGCAAGAGCCATCGTTGTAGTCAAAGCCAAAGTGGATCGCGACGTCAACTATAGAACGATGACGCGTTCCGACTATCTGCAAAAATCGAAGGCCGTAGCCTTATGCGCGAGCATCGGTCAAGGCCACGACGGCTGCACCATAGATGACGTCAGACGCTTTGACGCTGCGTTAAAGGGCTACGCCTAGACGGTGTTTGGCGATCATACGGGGAAGCACGTGCTGTACGCGTCGGATAAGAAATGCGATAAATACATCGACGTCATGCTCCACGCCGGGCACTTTAACGCAATCGTGAACCTTCACAAGTGCTTTAAATGCAAATGGTATTGCCGCCGGTGTCATCATCCCTCGGCACACAAAAAAGAATTTCACAGGTGCGACGCCATGTGCGCTAAATGCCATCAGCAGTGCGATGCGCGATTCGACGCCTACATACGCTGCGCCGGGTGCAACAGAGATTTTAAGGGACCGGCATGCTTTGCAAACCACGCAAAGAAAGGCGTTTTTTACCCAAAGGCGCTGTCGGTGTGCGACGTAGAAAAGGTCTGCACGTCTTGCAACAAGCTCGTGAATGCGAGGTACAGAAAAACCGCGCACGAGTGCGGGGAAAAGTACTGCTATCATTGCAAGACACACGTGAATTCTAGCCACATGTGCTATATGCAGCCGTACGCCGCAAAGAACAAAAGAAACCGGTACGTGTTTATGTTCATCGACTTCGAATGCACGCAAAACATTCCATATACCGGCAAAAAGGACACATACGAGCATGTACCTAACTTGTGCGTGTTGTACCAAGCCTGCCCGCACTGCATCGACGAACGCCGCAAGACGGCATACTGCACCGAATGCGGTTGCAAAGAATGGGTGTTCACGGACGAACCCGTGAAGCAGCTTTTCGAGCACATCGCGCAGGCGAGGTTCGAAGCCTGGGACGTCTACGTCGTGGCGCATAACCTCAGAGCTTACGACGGGCAGTTTCTATTAAAGTACATGGTGGCGCACTTAGACTGGATGCCGGAGCTCATCATGAACGGGAGCAAGATCTACAGGATGAGGTATGGTGACGTCACATTTCTAGACTCGCTCAACTTCATACCCATGCCACTCTCCCGCTTTTCCAAGACCTTCGGATTGAAGGAATGCAAAGGTTATTTCCCGTACCTGTTTAACACGAAGGAAAACGAGCGGTACGTGGGTTCGATTCCCGACAAAAGGCATTACTGCCCGGAGGGCATGTCGGCGGAGGGTCGGAAAGCCTTCGAGCAGTGGCACGAAGAAAAGGCGTCCTCCGGGCACGTCTTCGACATGAGGGCGGAAATGGTGGCGTATTGCAAGATGGACGTATTTCTACTCAGTCAGGGAGTTTCCAAATTCAGAAGGGAATTCTTGGACGAGAACGGAATAGACCCGTTCAGAGAATGCGTCACCATCGCGCAGGCGTGCGTGTGCGTGTATAGAAAGCGCTTCATGCCGCTTAAAAAAATTGCCCTCTTGCCAGCGGGCGGGTATCGACTAGCGGACCGTCAGTCTCGCGCCGCGTGCATATGGCTAACCTGGCTAGACGCAAAACCGCATCGTCATCCAGCACGCCATGCGAGGACGCGAAGTCAAAATCGCGGGGCACAAGGTGGACGGGTACAGAGACGCCGAAAAAACCGCGTACTTTTTCCACGGCTGCTTTTACCACGGCTGCAGGCGGTTCTTTCACAATCGCCATGCGGCGATATACAACTCGGGACACGAAACCATGGCCTCCAGGTTAGAGAGCACCGAGAAGGTCACGGCCAAGATCAAGGCCGCCGGCTACGCCGTGGTGGAAATGTGGGAGTGCGAGTTCGACGCCGCGATGAAGGCCGACCAGGACATCGCGCGCCACGCAAGGGACTTTCCGGTACCCGAACCCCTGAACCCCAGAGACGCCTTCTACGGAGGTCGCACCAACTGCACAAAGACGTACTGCGAGGCGAAGGGGGATAGCAAGATCTACTACTACGACGTGTGCAGCCTGTACCCGTACGTGAACAAGACGAAACCCTACCCCGCGGGCCACCCCAAGATCCACGTGGATCGATTCCCGCGCTTGGAAGACGTGGGGGGCGGGTTGGTGAAGTGCGAGGTTCTACCGCCGCAACACCTGTACCACCCGGTGCTACCGGCGCGCATCGGCGGCAAGCTCATGTTCCCGCTATGCCGCGCTTGCGCGGAGGCGGAGAACCAAGACGAGTGCCACCACGGAGAGCGCGAGAGGGCGTTGTCGGGTACCTGGGTGGTCGACGAGATGAAGGTCGCCCTGGAGGAGGGGTACCGCCTCCTCAGGGTCCACGAGATCTGGGAGTACGACGTGGTGCGGCACGAACCGACCACCGGAGCCAAGGGTCTCTTCGAGGACTACGTGAATCAGTTCCTGAAGATCAAGACCGAAGCCTCCGGCTGGCCCTCGGATTGCGACGACCCTCCCGCAAAGCAGCAGTACGTGGAGCAATTCTTCGAACACGAAGGCGTGGCCCTGGATCCCCAGGTCGTCGCCACCAACCCCGGCAGGCGGGAGCTGGCCAAGCTGATGCTCAACAGCTTCTGGGGCAAACTGGGGCAGAGGGAAAACCTCCCCACGTGCGAGCTGGTGGACCGGTACGACCGCCTCCTGGAGCTGCTCAACGACCCGGGCGTGGAAGTGCAGACCTACGTGCCTGTCACCGACCGGATCGTGTACGCGGTGTGGAGGTACCGCGAGCAGTGCCGAAAGGTCAACACCGCCACCAACGCCGTCCTGGCGGCCTACACCACGGCTCACGCGCGCCTGGTGCTCTACTCCTACCTCAAGAGGCTGGGAGAACGGATCTGCTACTTCGACACCGATTCCGTCGTCGTCGCCGCCGCTCCGGGCGACTGGACGCCGTCCGTCGGACGCCTCCTGGGGGACATGACGGACGAGCTGGAGAAGTACGGGCGGGGCTCTTACATCGCCCGGTTCGCCTCCACGGGGCCCAAGAGCTACTGCATGGAGATCGTTTGCCCCGAGACGGGCAAGACCTTCTCGGTGTGCAAGGTGAAGGGGATCACGCTCAATTCGGGCAACCTGGAGCTGGTGAACGCGGAGGTGATTCGCGACGTGGTGCTCAGGGACAACGACCGCGCGGTGAAGCTGGCGGGCACGCAGATCTCGCGGAAACCGTCTTGGACGGTCGTCACCGAACCCAGCTCGAAGACGTTTAGGATGGTAGTCAACAAGCGCGTGCTCGCCGGCGATCACGATTCCTATCCCTACGGGTTCAAGAGGAGCGCATAAATGAGACGTCCGCAGCCGCGCCAAAGTCATTTCGAACCGGGCGCCCCTGAGGAGACGATGCCCGGTCCCCGAGACCTGGGGCGATTCGAGTTTCCCAGCACGATGCTCGTGGCGGGGCCGTCGCGCTGCGGCAAGTCGACCTTCGTGAAAAACCTGTTGCGCCACGCGCACCGGATGTTCGACGTGCGCCCCAGGAGGGTGCTGTGGTGCCACCCTCCGGAGTATTCGCCGAGACTCGAACCCTCGGCACTGCGTTGTGAGACCCACGCGGGAATACCCGAACTTGCTTCGGTGGGCGAGAACGACCTCGTCGTCCTCGACGATCTGATGCTGGAGGGTGGCGGGAAGGACGAGTCCAATTTTTTCACCAGTGACTCCCATCACAAGCGCTTCGGCATCGTCTACATCCTGCAGAACGTGTTTCCGCAGGGTCAGAAATATCGCAACATCTCTCTGAATGCGAACTACGTCGTGGTCTTCAAGAACAACCGGGACAAGATGCAGATCGAGAGACTGTGCCAGCAGATCGAACCCAGGAACTCTAGGTTTCTCTTGGAGGCCTTCGAGAAGGCCACCGAACGCCCTCACGGGTATCTCGTGTTGGACTGCACCCAGTACACGCCCGCCCGATACAGGTATCGAACCGGCGTGCTGCCGGGGGGAAACCTCTCTTATTTCGTACCCAACTGAGACCGCCGAGAGGACTCGGACTCGTTTCGTTCCATAGCATCCCGGCAGGGTCTTGCCCGATTGAGGCCGTCGAGTCTAAATAAAAAGTACCGCTTTCGGAGCGAACGTCATTATCGCGCAAGCATGGCTAGAGGTAGGTCAAGGCTCGCGACGCTGACCAGTCCTCGCATAGCGAGACAGCACGGTAATTTGGCGGCTCTGGCCAAGGCGAAGGCCCCTCTGCGCAAAAAGTTGTTAAAAAATGCCGACGGCGATCTGATCAAGGCCATTAGCGAATGCATGCTCAGCGTGTGCAGAGGTCACGTGCAACTTCCCGCAAAGTGCTTGGCTCGCCTAAAGAAGCACAAGGCTTCTTGGAGGAAGTTGACGGATAGACGGGTTCCTCTGAAGAAGAAGAAGAACATCTTGGTTCAAAAAGGAGGTTTTTTGCCGGCATTCCTCCTACCCGTCTTGGCCTCGCTCGGCGGCGCGCTAGTGTCGAAATTAACAGGATGAAGTACGGCAGGCAGATCCTCGTTGCACCGCAACCGAAGACCGTCGACAAGCTTCACGCTGTAGACCGCACCATATCCAGATTGGCCAAAGAAATTCGGAACCTGCAGAGCGCAAAGCTCTCTGCCGACGAAAAGTGGCGGCTCGTAAAACATAAATTGGACAACTACCTCGATCTCGTGGCACAAGTCAGAAAGCCCTTCCTCGGCGACGACGACGACGACGACGATTACGAAGACGTGCACGAGCGCGTGCCGGTGAAGCAGGAGGTCGAACCCCGAACCATAAAGGTCAACCTCCTCTCGCCTCGCAAAAAGAAGAGGGCGAACCCTGCCACTCCGAAAAAGAAATCGAAATCGCCTTCCGCGTCGTACCATTTTCGCAAGCGCGTCTGGCAGCCCCTGTACAAGTAAAGCATGAAGGAATGGAAGGCGCTAAGGCGATGCTATGCCAGACCGGAACACTATGCCGGTTTGGGCACGGTCAAGCCCCTTCGAAAGGCCACGGGCGCGTCTAAGGCGAACATCGAGTCCTTCCTTCGAACCCGGGACAGTTACACTCTGCACAAACCGGTCAGAAAGCGGTTCCCCACCAGATGTTATCACGTGACGAATATGGACTATCTTTGGGAGGCCGATCTAAACGTCATGAACAGCGTGAGGGAACATAACAAACCTTACGTGTACATTCTGACCGTTATCGACGTATTTTCCAAATATGCTTGGGCCGTACCCCTGAAATCGAAGCTGGGTACCGAGGTCGCGCAAGCGTTTCGCTCCATATTCTCCCAGCGCGTACCCAGGCTCCTCCAGACGGACAAGGGAACCGAGTTCACCAACAAGACTTTTCGCGACTTTCTGAAGAAACACGACGTGAAACATTACACGACCAAAAATAACGTTAAAGCCAGCGTCGTGGAGCGCTTCAACCGCACCTTAAAAACCAAGATGTGGAGGTATTTCACGCACAAAAACAGTTACAGATACCTGGAAGTCCTTCCGGCCTTACTCGAGTCGTACAATAGCTCGCATCACAGGTCCATAAAAATGGCTCCGAAGGACGTGAACGAATCTAACATTTTACGAGTGTACCGCAATCTCTACGGAAATAGGACCCTACCTCGCGCAGGGAGACCCGCATTTTCCGTCGGCGATCACATGCGCATCTCTAAAGAAAAAATGAAATTCGACAAGGGCTACGAGCAGAATTGGACGGACGAAATATTTCGGATAGCCGAGGTGGTGCGCGGTCGGCCGGTGGTATATAAGTTGAAGGATGTGGCCGGAGAAGCCATAGACGGCACATTTTACACCCAGGAGCTACAAAAGGTCGCGCTACCTCGGACGTTTAAGATCGAGCGCGTTTTACAGACCAAGGGCCGAGGGCGCCGCAAGCAGGTCTTGGTAAAGTGGAAGGGGTATCCAGCAAAGTTTAACTCGTGGGTTCTGGCTTCGACCGTCGATTCGACATGATTAAGACCGAGCCCTTCTCCATCACTCTCGTGAGCAACGCTTCCATGGAACACTTTACCCACAACACCACGGCCAGATTTTCTAACATCTTGCCCGAGAGAATCGTTCTGCAGGGAGAATGGGAGGTCGCCCTGCAAAAGGTCAGGTATCCAGTGAAATTTTATAACCTTTCGCCAGACGATGCCCGTCTGGCGGGCACCAAGTACACCATGACGCTTCTCCCCACGCATTCCAAATTCAGTTTGCAAATGCCGCAAGGCATCGTGCACAATCCCAAAGACTTGGTGAACCTCGTCAACGCCGCTCTACTCGAACACTTGCACGTGGAAAACTTCTTCCTCTTCGACGAGCGCAAGCAGACGGTGGGCGTGAATGCCGCCGTCGCCCATCCCGAACCACTACCCGACATTCCGTTCGACGGGTTTGTGGAAAATGTCGCGCGCACGGTCGTACCGTACGCGGTCGGCGAATACGAAGCTCTCAACGATGCGCCCCACCAGAGACCCAAGCCGAAACCGAAACCGAAGCCCCGGGCTTCGGGGCAGCAGAAACCCGCGGCGGCTCGTTCCGTCAGACCCAAACGAGACGTTTCAAAATCGGAGGACCCTCCGGGACCTCTACACCGCATCCACAGTTTGCTCTTAACGCCCGCTATGGCAAAAATGTTGGGTTTCGATCCCTACGTCAACGTCGTTCTCGAAAAAGCTGCTAAACACCCCGTAGATCCTTATATGGGGTTTCCTTACGAAATGTTGGTCTATTGTAATCTAGTGTCCCCGCAAGTCGTGGGCGACACCTTCGCCCAAGTCATAGAGAGCGCGGCCGTGGAATACGAAAGAAGCAACAACACTTACATGAGCGACGAAAAGACGTTTTTTCCCCAAAATTGGGTACCCTTGATTCAGCAAGACTTCAAGACGGTCAACATAGATTTAAGGAACGGTTACGGCGATCTCTTGCCATTCGCCGACGGATTTTGCTCTACTGTAGTTCTCGCTTTTCGTCCGAAACAGGCGTAATGGACGTGGACGCCGTAACGCGGTACTACCTCAATCAGACCGGCGGAGCGTTCCACCATCGCGATTTCACTCTCTACAGGGGCAAGCGCTACCAAAGAGGCAGCGGTCTCTTTTCAGCCCTCGGAGGACTCTTCAGAAGGTTGCTACCGTTTTTAAAGAGCGGAGCAAAAGCAGTCGGAAAGGAGGCCTTAAAGGCGGGCGCTCACGTTCTGTCCGATGTGACTGTGGCGGGAGCAGCGCCGAAGCAAGCGCTCCAGCGGAGGCTCAAGGAGTCCGGATACAATTTAAAGCGAAAAGCCGACGAAAAGCTCGATGCCATGCTCGGTTCCGGCGCCAGGCGTCTCAAGAGAATAAAACCGAGCAAATCCAGAAAGAGCAAGCAGTCCAAGCTGAAACGCGGTAGGCGCAAGGTGCAAGACGTATTTTCGTAATGGCAGACGCGACCGTCCACATGAGTTCCGAACTGGACCTCTTTACAGAGGTGCCGGTTCAGATGAGCATCGAGGAGTCACGGTTCCTATACCTAAACCCTCAAAACACTTTAATGAAAAATGCCCCATCACCTTTCATTATTCCGGAAATGCGGACGATTACCTAGACCTGACCTACGTCGTACTCGAACTCATGGTGCACATTGTAGATGACAAAGGAGAGGCCTTAAACGCTGACGCTAACGCCACTCTGGTCAACAACGCCTTAAATTCCCTGTTTCAACAGATGGAGGTAACCCTCAATAACGTCATCGTCTCCATGCCGCAAGCCGGTTACCCCTATAGAACCTACCTCGAGACGCTTCTCAATTACTCCGAAGATGCCATGAACACCAAACTAGAATCTACCCTCTGGAGTAAGGACACGGCAGGCATCATGGACACTTTTATCGCCAATGCGGGTTTTCAGTGGCGTCAGGGGTTTACCAAATGGAGCATTGTCGTGCAGCTCATGGGTCCTCTGTCCAACGCTCTTTTTAGACAGGAGAAGCTGCTTTTGAACAACGTTAGCATGACCGTCAAGCTCACTCCCGCCTCTCCCCAGTTTTATCTGTTTTCCGACGTAGATACCTTTAAGGGGTACGCCGACATCGTGTCTGCCACGCTGCGCTTAAAATCGGTGCGGCCTCGCCGACCATAAAGCTCGCGCACCAGGCCGTGCTCGCAAAGGGCAACGCAAAGTACCATCTCAAAGACGTCAGCTTTCACGCTCTCAGCATCCCCAAGGAGTCCAGGGCAATGACGTTTAGCGACGTGTGTGTAGGGCAAGTTCCAAGGAGAGTGGTAGTAGCCATGGTCACCGACAAGGCCTATTCCGGCCATTTTAACTCAAATCCGTACAACTTGAAACATTTTAAAATGAACTTCTTTCAGCTCTACATGATCGGGCAACCCGTTCCCTCCCAACCTCTGCAACCCGACTTTACAAAGGGACACTATTTGCAATGCTTTCAAACCCTGCAGGACGGCCTAGGCATTCATTTCAAGGACGAGGGACACTCCATCTCCAGAGAAACCTACCAGCAAGGGTATACGATAATGGTTTTCCATCTCACTGCAGACATGAGCGCTAACGAGTCTCACATCTCGGGTCAGCGCCACGGAACCGTCTCTATAAGCATCGGTTTTGCCGATAAATTGACAGAACCGGTCATACTTCTGCTGCTAGCGGAAATACATCGCACGGTTGAAATCGACGCCAACCGATCCATTTTGGTATCATGAACACCTTTCAAATTCAACGGTTTCTATCGACATGCCCCTCTACGCGCTCTCACTTTTTAGGCGTCTACCCCTGCGATAAACTACCCGTACTTCACGGCATTCGAACGCCTCCCTTGGCGCTAGTGGCTAACACCGACCCCAGCACCAAATCAGGGCAACACTGGGTTTGCATCTTTGTGGACAAAAACTCGCATGCAGAATATTTTGACAGTTACGGCATAGGACCGCTTTCGCCCCATTTTCTCCGGTTCTTAAATTCGGTCTGCGGGACGCGTTGGTCCACCAACGCCAGAAGGCTGCAAGGTTTCGACAGCACCACGTGCGGTCATTACGTCATCGCCTACCTCACCTACCGCTGTTCCGGCTTGCCTAAGCATACATTCTTCTCAAAATTTCACGTCAGCAATCACGCGCATAATGATGTTGTCATTCGCAAAACGTTCAAAAACGCATGCCGCGCAAAGTGCTCTGACGCTCAGCAAACTTGTCAACCCTTGAAGGTGAGTACGTGTGTGTGTGTGTGTGTGTCACTATTCAGCACATCTAAGCTAATCCATCGTCTTGCACGTGCTTTCAGAAGACGACCCTGCTCATATAAAAAGCAACGTCACGGTGCCGCTCGCCTCATTCAGAGTGTACCATGGAGCGCGCGGATACAGTCCTGCTGCCATGCAGCACGCCGACCAGGTAGGTCCGCACCTATGTATTAGCTTGCTTTTTTCTATCCCGTTTATCTCTCTATCCCTCACATTATTATTATTGTTTTGTGTGTTCCAGTATAACCGGATGTCAAACCCCGACCACCTCAAAACCCGGGGAAAAAAGGAAACTACCCATCTTCGACCTCCAACAGCATCCCGACAGCCCTGCTCCGCCAGCACAGTTCCAACACAGTGCAGTTGTGGGTCCTCTGGCGGATATCTACTTCCTCAACCCGCAACAAACTAAATTCGTCAGTGTGGGATTCTCCCCCCGACCGCCGCACCATCTCGTCGTCACCATTGCCAAATGTGGACAGCACAACGCAGTCGTCATGAGTTCCTCGCAGTGGCACAAACTCGTCGAAGCCATCCCCATCATTCACAAACGCTTGAATGACCCGCAGGGACGTCTACAGCAATTTCAGTTCAGCGACAGCGTCACCATCGTGTTTAAGTTTGTGTTCGGAAAGCTAAAGCTCGTTTTCAAAGAACCGCAAGGCGCATCCGTTACGCTCAACCAACAAGAATGGCACGTGTTGCATACCCTGCAGCGCATCATTACCGACATCATCTATCACAAAAAGAAGGAAGAGACGGACGTGCAAAATCAAATCATGGCATACCACAAGTACATGCTTCACAACCATGCCTCCAACGTTCCCTTACATGACATGAATTTCACGCAGTTCACCAAGTACATACGGTGCGCCAATTTTAGAACATTCCTCGAGGTTCATCATTTCCTCAACACCCGTTTCGCACTGCGCATCTCACAAAATAGTCCTTAGTGCGCATGTATTTCTACCAGCGTTCCAACCGCACCTCACCCAAACATCTCGCGCCCTTCGCTCCCGCATTTGGGTCGCGAAGCATCCTATATCATACCCGATCACATTCACGGCGTTTGCATGTTCAGCACCGTTCAAAACAGAGTTCTCCTCCAAGTCGAAAACCGTTAAATCAACGGACACAGTGTTTTTCCTGCGGATGTTGTGCAATAATCGCTAAGCGCTTCCGGCGGATGTAGTGAACCTCCAACGAACGTTTCCCCACCAGTGCTTCCCTGATGTGGTAATTCTCCAACCAACTTTTCCCCCACCAGTGCTTCCCCCCTGATGTGGTCGTTTGCATGTTCAGCACCGTTCAAAACAGAGTTCTCCTCCAAGACGAAAACCGTTAAATCAACGGACACAGTGTTTTTCCTGCGGATGTTGTGCAATAATCGCTAAGCGCTTCCGGCGTATGTAGCCAACCTCCAACGAACGTTTCCCCCTACCACTGCTTCCCCTGATGTGGTGTTTCTCCAACGAACTTTTCCCCCACCAGTGCTTCCCCTGATGCGGTAAATTTCCAACGAACTTTTCCCCCACCAGTGATTTCCTGCTTCCGGCAGTTGGGTTATATTTATGCACGCGCATTCTTTTCCCCCTTCATTCGGTGCTAGCCAGCCGTGGGGAATGCCAGGACCGTCGTGTAAAGACTTCCACTGCTCGTTTTGCTTTCACCAAACGTGCAGCTGCGAACTTAAGCACCGTCTCACCCTCCTGTGCACGCAGTGTCAACTCGGTTTCTACGAAGACCTCGATCATCTCAACAAGCAAATTCAGCAATTCATTCGAAGGTACTCCGCTAGAAATACCACATGAACTGCTTCATCGTGCTCTTTCGGTATCTCGATAACGGACGAAGAATCCACCTGCTACTGCCCAGGGAACGCCAAGTGCTGCTGCAGAACGGCATATACATCTTCGAACGTTATCCCCCAAGCGACGTCGACCTTGTGTGGAACCAACTTCCCACAGACGCACAGGTAGTTTGCGCACCTTATCGCAGGTGTAAACAACACTACAACCTTCCTCATCAAACCACTCATATAGACGGTCCTCCCCCGTTTATCAAAAACTGCCATCTGTGCCGTCAGAATGTCACAGTACGTCCTTAAAGAGCTAGAAGAACTTTCCAGCAGCGCCCACACTCTCAGCGTATCTACGCTTCAACAGCACGTACCATATCGCGTCGTCGGCGTCAAAACAATCGACACCGTTCACGGTACAAAGCTCGTCGTCATACTTGACAACGACAGAGAAGTTTTCCTACCAACAAGATTTGCAAAAGCCTCTCCAGAACTCGTCAACAAACTCAACTCTACCTCATTCTGCATCATATACGCAGGCGAGGAAAAACTACGCAGCGGTTTCAAACGCCACATCGTCACGTTCTCCCCATATAACCCTAAATAATGTCCGACGAAACCTACCCCGTCCCCGTGGGGAACAATCTTGACCTACAACTCATTCTCAACGCAGCTTCACCTATCCGTATCCTCTGCATCTCCAACTCCTATTTCCGCAACAGCAGAGTTGTCACCATCACACTCGACGTCCAAGGGGCTCACGCCGTCCACGTCAAATGCGTACCTACCAAAGTGCACCAGCATAAACAAGACGCACTATGCGTCATATACCTCGGCAACAGCAACATTCCTGCTCTAACCAACAAAGTCACATCCGCAGGATGCTTCTCAACCAGCCATTACAGCGAATTTACCATCCCCATCTATATACCAACCTTCACCGAGTCCGTCAACGAAAGTTTCTCTCACCTGCTCGTCACCTGCATCACCAAACCTATCCACCAATTTACCGCCGATAGCAGCAGCAGCGATGACGAGGACTCAAAGTGCACCACGTACTTTAAAATCATTGTTGTGCGCGAAATCTGTGTGTCCTAGTGCCTCAAACAAAAACTATGAATTTTAATGTGCTTTTTTTTCTCCTAATATTTCTTATATTGTCCATTTATTGTATTCATATGTTAATCTCCTGTAATCAAATAATCCATTATGTTATTCTCAAACTATGTATTCATATGTTAAGCAAATAATACATCATGTTAATCAAAAAAACTATGTATACATATCTTTATCCAATGTACTGTATTCAAATTATAAATAAAGAAAACAGTCCCGGATGAGCCAATTGCAATAACGATAATCCTACCGCTCAGGGCGCTTTTCAAACTTACCGCCGCCGCCGTCGCACGCAGCGACACTAGCGACACGAGCGCCCCTAGCGGCAGGATTATCGTTAAAACAATTGGCTCATCCGGGACTATTACTACTTACTTTGATTTTCTCAAAAACTAAACGGCTCTAACGATTTTGATTAAAATACAATATGTTTAACACATTTTCATGACAGATAAAATACAATCTGGAATTTTCTGGGAATAGCCTCTGAAGTCCTCTTCGTTCTGAATGACTTTTGCACAATTGACAAACCGTAAAGGATAGAGCAAATCTTACTGCAGAAAAAATGTAGATCTGATTAAAGCACACAGTTTATAAACTTTTATTGTGGAGCTAACCATTTCCGAGGTATTCCCTGCTATTTGTTTGAATTTACCAATATTTATACGTTACTCAAATGGGATGTCATCCGTTTTTTACTTTCTCTAGCACGTACATAATAGGTAGAGAAGGTATTGCATTCGACCCAAAAGTTAGGTACCGAAATTTCGCCGGTAATAGATGTTTTGAGACCCCCTGGATCTGAAAAAGGATAAAGGTTCTTGCGTGTGTCTGTCTGGACAGCTAACTCAAAAACGAGAAGTCGGATAAATACCGAACTTGGTATTTAACTTCAGTATTTTCCATAAATGAGACACCAAGATTTCCAGGTAACTGTTCCCAACACAACTATCCTTTAGATAGAATATTTTTCGAAGTTTTTGATTCTCTCAAAAATGGCTCTAATGATTTTGATTAAATTACCATATATTAAATGGCGAAATAAAATGTACATTTTTAGTTTTCTAGGAATAGCCTGTGTAGTCCTCTTCAATCGGAAGGAATTTTGTACAATCTTGTATAACAACGTTAACGATAGACGAGAACATACTACACAAAAAGTAAGATCTCTTTAAAACACACAATATACTTCAAATAACTTTTTTGTGGATAAACCATTTTAGAGACAACCGTTATTAATGGTTCCAATCGTTCAATACTTTGTCAATGTTTTAAAGTCCTGTTTCTTTTACTCTAAGTTTTCTCGGGCTTCCAGCCAGGCGTAGAATTGGTTATGAACCGACTTCCGGGAACGTATATCGTTCCCATGTATGTTCCCGAAACGTCGGTTTTTAACCAACTCTACATCTGGCTGGAAGCCCGAGAAAACATAGGTTATTCACAACACTAGAAAGCTACAGCTCATATTCCTGTTTCTTTTCTTTTCTTTTCAATTGTTTCTAGAATTTGTATGGAAAGAATATGGAAGTTTTAGGCCCCATATAGCGTACAGTTTTTAAACGTTTTGCTATCGCTATTCTCTTTGTAGCTATAACGAAATGTGTAATGTAGCAGTTTCTGCATAGGTTTATGTCGATTATAATGAAGTAGATAGAAAAAAAAACTTTACTAAGAATAGTTTGCATACCCACTAATAAATGAAAGAGGGTAAAGAAAGTAATGTGAACGTAGCACATAAGATTTTTTCTCATACTCATGTAAAGAGCATGGAATTTCAAAGGCATCAGTAGTGACACACTCTTTAAAAATCTAACTACTACCTTACCTGTTCTATCGTAAAACGAAGTATGTAAATGTGAATTGAAAGTTTATCTGTATTAACAAAAAGTAGATAGGATAATAAGCTTTTGTGCGAATAGCTTGTAGAAGAGCAAGTAAAGTCATATGAATGTAATACATTACAAACGGCGATTTAGCTCACATCAGCATGTACGGAAAAGGGAGAGGGACGGGGGGGGGAGATTAGAGCCTTAGCGGGGGATAGGGAATTTGGTTTGTAAACAATAGCAGCTGTATGTGCACAAGTTTTTACTCTCTCTATTATGTTACATAATAGGTAGAGAAGGTATTGCATTCCACGTAAAAATTTGATATCAAGATTTCCTCAGAAGTACATGTTTCGAGGTCCCCTGAATTCCAAAAAAGCATTTTTAGAAAAAGGTGCGCGCGCGTGTGTGTGTGTGAACAGCATAACTAAAAAACGAAAAGTCGGACAAATACGAAACTTGGTACTTAAGTTCAGTACCTTCAAAAGATGCAACACTAAGATTTTAAAAATATCCCCCAACCATTCTTTACATGGAACATTTTTCGAAATTTTTGAATTTTAAAAAATGGCTCCAGCGATTTGGATTAAAATACCATAATTTCGAGGTATATATAAGACTAATAAAATGTATATCTTGAATTCTCTAGGAATAGCCCGTGAAGTCATCTTCATTCGGATGGAATTTTGTCTAATCTCGATTAACTGGTAAACGTTAAGCGATAGACGAAAACTAAAAAATGTGTAGGTAAAAAATGTATATCTCGACACACAATTTATTTTAAATAACTTTTTGTGTGTGTGGCATCAGCCATTTCCAAGATATCCGTTACTAACAGTTAGAATTCTTCAATTCTTGTCATTCTCTTCAAGTCCTGTCGATTTTCAGTTGCTTCTCGTGGTTGCATGGAAAGGATGTGGAATTTTAAGGCCAGCATATGGCATCCAGTTCTTAAACATTTGACTATCGCTGTTCCCTTTATATCTCTAACGAAATGTGTAATGTAGCTATTTCTGCAAAGGTTTATCTCGATTAAAATGAACTGGATAGAAAAATATGCTTTCGTAAGAATAGTTTGTATATCCACTAATAAACGACAGAGTGCAGAGAAAGTAATTTGAATGCAATACATCAGATTTGTTTGATTTTTCTTTCTTCCTTTCCGTTTGTGTGCTTTTTGTTGGTTTTTTTTGTTTTAAATTCTTATCAAATGTCAATAACATTAAATTTCAGTGTGATGAATATAGACTGAAACATGCGGACTACGGCGCATTAATCAGGCACGGCCTATCTGACCCGTACGGTGTACGAGTCTCCACGTGTAAAATGTGCCACTCTAATCTACTCAGTTGTAGATGTATATGACAATATTCTCAACGGCAATAAGGAAGATTACCGTTTGATGATGCACTGTATCCTATCTGTTTTCCCTCATTAGAAACTCGTGTTTTATGGTTATCCGAGTTTACGACAGTTTTGTGTTAACACTGATGGAACAGGAATTACTAGAACGACGTGTAAATGTACAATACAGGATGTTGATGGATAAAGAGCTCATTTTCCCTCTCACGAATCACTGTTCTACTTCTCGAACAAATTAAAGTTACTGAAGTTTGAATGAGTAAACAGGAACTTAAGATTATTCGATTATCGTTAATGCATAACACTCCTTGAATGTCAGCGTTTCTTCGTGGAAGTTCCCTCGTGGTTTACAATTTATATCTGGGGTGCAAAACTTGGAAACACGAGGCAGAAGAGCGATAATGCACAGGTTCTGCACAATCCACCATCAGACATTGAAGTTTTTGTAGTGCGCGGGGCAGTGTGACCGTCGGCCTTTTTGGTCTTGCAAGGATGCTGAACTACAGATTTCCCTTGTCTAATGTATCAATAACAATTATATCCTCACGTATTCTGTACATTTTTAGTAACATTTAATTTAAAATGCTCTAACAGGAAATATGGCCTACTTAGTTTCCAGCACGGCACGTGCATCTGGAACACTCTTAACCTGAAATCACCTGTCTCTCTCCCATCGGGTACCAAGTTTCACTATCTGATGATTTCTTGTAACTTCGTGGTAGCCTCTAGCAAATACATGCACAACCCGCTGGTAGTGTTAACCTCCACAACTTGTCACTCAAGTGACTACAATTATACAGAGTGGGAAGGAGCTGATACTCGGAGAGGGCGGAACTACACATGTCAGCTACAACTTAAATTCCCTTGGTCCCTTTTCCTGGCAATACCCGTCACAAAAAGTCGCTCAATAGGAGGATCAGGCTTTATAAGCAAACGTTTCTGTATTTGACACCATTGTAGATAATGTGATATATAACGTTAATAGTTGGTTTAATTGTAATGAAATGTTTTAATATTAAAAAAAAAAAACTTGGTTGTTCACTCTTAAAGAAACTGAGCATACACAGTGCAGTGCACATGTTAGGTATTTTTACTGATCCGAAAATAACTCGAGAACACCACATAACTCATGGTTTACTAAATTGTCTAGGGTATTGTTTTTTAAGTAGACTAAAATTCTGATTCCTCATAGTTATTTGAGATCTGCTTATTGTGATTCTGTTTTCAGAATATACTTTCTTATGAACTGAATCTATGGGGCAATAGTTCATAGGTTAGTATAGTTTTACTTATGTGGAAAAAAGCTTTAGAATAATTACAAGTTTATTTTATCAGGAACACTGTAAACCTTTATTTGAACATGAGAAAATGTTGACAATCACTTACCTACATATCTTACAGCCAGCCATGTATATTAAAGACAACTTGTACTCACTAACAAGGAGGAATTAAATTCACACCCAGTGATACAAGGATAAATTCAAATCTAAATGTTCGTAAATGTAGGCTGAGTAAAACCATGAATAACTTTGTAATGTTGCCTGTAAAATCTGCAAACAAGATCGCATAATTTCCACAGCTTCTTTCGGACATAGCTTCAGAAATTTACCCCCTTGAAAAGGTTTTAGGTACCGAGTGATCTCCCAGGTAAGTATATAACTAGCATACTTAGTTCTGTATTTAAAACCATAAATTTTCGGGATTTTCTATACAACTCGTACAATAGTTTAGTACTTGAATTCCCAAAACAAATAAAATAGAATAATAATAATAATAGTAATAATAATACAATAAAAACAATATACTACAATAACTTCACATTGCAACACCTATCTGCCTTTAATTTCACCATATGAAGCATGACATATGACGTAGCGTATTTGAAAGTTGCCACTAAATACGTCATGTAATTTTTTGAGCAAATTAAAATTTCACATTCTCTCCTTCTGCACAGCAAAAAACTCATCCTCCCATTCTGTACAAAATTTCCGTTTTTCAGAAAGCGATGGTTTAGGAGACAATGCCATCACGAACTCCGTCAATGAACTGTTTACTTCCTACCACACTATCGTCTCCAGCTAGCAACACTGACCCAGGCTGTGTGCACTTTCAGTCGCGTTACGTTGTGACTACACTCTGAGTTGCGACACAAGCTTTGCCCACCTTTGCTATACATCCTCCTCGCCGCGCTCCTGAATTACGAAAGTGATACAGAAAATCACTGTGTGAAATGCAGAAAATACTAACCAGCTTTGTATCCGAATGATGATGATGATGAATTTGGGTTAAGGGCAGTAAACAGCTAAGGTCATCAGCGCCCTTACAAAGTAAAAAAGATAAAATCCAAAAACTAAAACACGGGACAGAAACCGGCTTAGTCTCAAACAATAAAAACCAACATATCAAAGTATAAAAGCCAGCAGACTAAAAACATGGTAGATAAAACCATAAAAGCTTAAAATACGTGTCAGGAACTGTAGAAGCCAAGGGACTAGAGCGTCATAAGTCCCCAGGGGAGAAGAGCCCGCCATTAAAACTGTCAATATAAAAGCACAAAACTAAAAGACGCTCAGCGCATCAAATGCGCTTACTAAAACCGCTGTCACTAATAAAACGTAAAAGACATTCTACAGCATGCGCGGCGTCTGCCAAAACGCTGGCTAAACCAACCGGCAGAGACACGCGTACGCGCAATTGAGCTAAAACCTGACACTCTGTTAAAACGTGACGCACCGATAAATGTGCCGCACATCGCTCACAGAGTGGTGCAGGGTCACCACTAAGCAAGTGTCTATGGCTAAAAAGGCAATGTCCGATCCGTAAACAAGCTAAAATCACCTCTTCCCGACGAGAAGAACGAGAAGAGGTGCTCCAGATTAACGGGAGAGGTTTAACCTCCCGTAAATTGTTCCCCCGGAGGGCCGTCCACTCATCGCGCCAAAGCGAGAGGATGCGGTGACGTAAAATAACACTCAAATCAGACGAGGGAACAACAAAGGTAAAAAATCTGGAGGATAAAATCGACGATTTGGCAGCGCCGTCGGCAGACTCGTTCCCTGAGATGCCCAAATGACCTGGAATCCACACGAAGGACACGCTGATGCCAGAAGCACCAAGCGAGTAGAGCAGGTCATGAATGCGCAGTACCAGCGGGCGGTAAGTGTACAACGCGCAAATACTTTGAAGAGCACTCAGGGAGTCTAAACAAACAAAACAGTGCCTTAAGTCGTGTCGCTGGACGTATAAGAGAGACTGATAAATACTAAAAAGTTCGGCGGTGAAAATCGAATATTGCCAGGGTAAACGAAAGGTAAAACTATGTACACCAAAAACAAAGGCGCACCCTACTCCATCATCAGTCCTAGATCCATCAGTAAATATAAAAGGAAAGTCCCCGAATTGCGCCTGCATTTCTAAAAACGCTGATCTATAGACTGAAGGAGGCGTCGCTTTCTTCGGTATCGACGTTAACCCAAGGTGACAGTGGGCCTCAGCACGCAACCATGGAGGAAACCGCGTTTCCCCCCTTGGAAGGGCCGGCGCAGGCGTAACGTCCAGATGTTGAAGAAGCTGTCGAAATCGAACCCCTGGAGGGAGCAATGCAGAGGAGCTAACTAAATATTGCCGAGCAAGTGACTCCGCGAAAAATAACTCGAAGGACGGGTGGTCAGGCAAGCCTGAGAGTCGACAGGCATAGCTGCACAAAAACATCTCACGGCGAAGGACAGCGGAGGCTCAGCAGCTTCAGCATATAGACTAGGTACAGGGCTGGTTGGAAAGGCCCCTGTAGCGACACTTATGCCACGATGATGAATGGCATTCAATCGACGTAACACAGATGGACGTGCCGACGAATAGACAATGCACCCGTAATCAAGCTTGGATCGGACCAAAGAGCGATAAAGACGAAGAAGGACGGTCCGATCAGCTCCCCAGGATGTGCCACTTAAAAAACGTAAAATATTAAGTGAATGGTCACAGTTTGCTTTTAAAAAGGAAATGTGAGAAGTCCAGCTCACCTTTCGATCAAAGATCAACCCCAAAAATTTCACCTCGTCTGCAAATGGAAGGACCTCCGACCCAAGATGGAGAGAGGGCGGAGGGAAAGCCTTCCGGTGCCAGAAATTGATGCAGATGGATTTCTCGGTGTAGAAATTAAAGCCTTTGGCGTTACTCCAGGCGTAGAGACAGTCGATACAGCACTGGAGATGGCGTTCGAGCAGACAGGTCCACCGTGAACTGCAATAAATGGCAAAATCGTCGACGAAAAGGAACGAAGAAATACCAGCTGGAATACAATCCACAATGGGGTTGATAGCTATCGCAAAAAGTGTGACACTGACTACAGAGCCCTGAGGTACTCCGTTCTCTTGAATAAAACGACTAGATAAAACCGAGCCCACACCTACACGAAAGACGCGGTCCGTTATAAACTCCAGGAGAAATATGGGAAGACGTCCGCGGAATTTCCATGCGTGAAGTGTACGTAAAATGCCGCCCCTCCAACAAGTGCCATAAGCATTCTCCAGGTCAAAAAACACAGCCACTCTATGACACTTTCTCAGAAATCCGTTCATAACATGCGTCGACGGAGACACCAGATGGTCGACGGTAGAGCGCTGGCGACGAAATCCGCACTGAGCGTTCGCTAGAAGTTTCTGAGACTCAAGCCACCATGTCAACCGCCCGTTGATCATGCGCTCCATCACCTTGCAAATGCAACTGGTGAGGGAGATAGGGCGGTAGCAGGTAGGTAGTTGGCGATCCTTCCCAGGCTTAAGTATAGGGATAATGGTGGCTTCGCGCCAAACGGAAGGAAAATAGCCGTCTTCCCAAATACGGTTATAGACCTGCAAGAGAAAAAGTTTACTGTCGGCTGAAAGATTCTTTAACATCGGGACATGAATGCCGTCCGGCCCAGGAGCGGAGTGCCTAGAGCAATGGAGAGCGTGCTCCAGCTCCCTCACTGTGAAAAGTTCATTATAACTCTGTATTACCAGACCGAAAATTATAGGTCTCGGAATCCAGCCGGTCTTTGAGAGAGCGAAAGCCGGCGGGATAATGGGCAGAACTGGAAACCGACTCAAAGGCAGCACCCTAAGTGTTAGCAATGACAGCCGGATCCACTATGGTGGCATTGGGAACCTGAAGGCCAGACACAGTACAATGCGACACTTTACCGGAGAAGCGGCGAAGTTTATCCCAAACAACAGAGGAAGGGGTGAAGCGATTAAATGACTCGACAAAACGAGTCCAGGACGCCTTGTTGCTATCCTGAATAATGTGACGAGCCCTGGCGCGCGATTGTTTAAAAGTAACCAAATTATCAAGTGTAGGGTGTGGCCGAAACACCCTAAACGCAGTTCTACGAGCACGGACGGCGTCCCGACAATCCTCGTTACACCACGGAACAGGAATACGCCAAGGGTGAGAGGATGAACGGCGAGTCGTGCGTTCGGCGGCAGATAGGATCGTAGACGTAAGGTGCTGCACCATTTGGTTAACGTCAGAGAAGGGCTGGTCCTGATAACACACGAGGCTGGAATACAATCTCCAGTCGGCTTTTCTGAATATCCCGGTAGGAACTCTGGAATGCTGGACGTGGTGAGACAGAAGAGAAACGATGCAGGGGTAATGGTCACCGGAATAGGTGTCAGCGACGACGTTCCACTGCAGACGACTAGCAAGCTGGAGTGAGTAAACGGCAAGGTCCAAGTGAGAGAATGTACCAGAAGAATCAGATAGAAAAGTAGGCTCACCTGTATTTAGGATGGAGAGGCTGAAATGATAAAAAATGTCGGAAAGAAGAGTTCCCCTAGCACAAGCCCTTGGTGAACACCACAGGGGGTGATGGGCATTAAAATCTCCCAACAGAAGAAATGGTGTTGGGAGAGCGGACAGGAGATCCCAAACGTCCGCGTTAGCTAGGGGAGACGACGGGGGTGAATAGATGGAGCAAACAGAAAAGAAAAAGCCGGATAAGTGAAGTCTAACGGCAACAGCTTGCAAGCCGGACGTAAGTGCGAGAGTCTGAAAATGAACGTCGTTACGCACTAATAACATGACACCTCCATGAGCAGGAGTACCCTCATCCGGTTCAAGATCGTAGCGAACCGGAGAATACCCTCGGAGATCAAAGGGATCGTGAGGGCGGAGCTTAATCTCCTGCAAACACACGACCATAGGTGAATGGGAACGCAATAAAGTTGCAGTTCCGCCCTATGCGATCGTACACCACGTATATTCCAGGTCAGGATAGCCATGAATAAAAGGGATAAACTTCTTACTTAGAAGGGCGGCTCAAAATAACGTTTTCCTTAACCTTGGCGCTCTGGCTTTTAGTATGGAGTTGGTCAGACTCCATAGGCTCCTCGGAGGGAGGACCCTCGCGCTCAGTGCCAGAAACCGATTCAAGCGCCGAGAGTCGGCTCTGGGTGACAAGGGGTGAAGGATGTTGCTGAGCGCGGCTTGTCCCAGGAGCATCGTTGGACTGTGACCTTGGAGGAGTAGAAGGTGAACTTATCTTACCGCGCGCACGCGGAGGGTCTTTCAGAAAATCTTCCTTACGTAGTTCTGCTTGGACTTCTTATCAGTGCCTTGGGACTTCATAACCTTAGGACCAGCTTTAGATGGTCTGTAACTATAGCAGAAATGGACGGCCGGATGGTAGTGGCGGTTAATGCAGTCATGGTCCAGGTTTGAGTTTCGGCACCTCTCCGTGGTACTGGCGAGGCAACAACAGAACTGAATGTACCTGATCGTAGGAGCGAAGGTTGGCGCGCATGGTAAAGCCTCCGGGCTTCAGCGAAGGAGAGCTTCTCCTTTACCCGGATCTCCTGGATCGCCTTCTCATCCAAGTACCGCGGACAGTCGGGAAAAGACGCAGAATAAGACCCTTTGCAATTGACGCAGACGGGGCCTGATGAACAGGTATCATCGTGTGAGGGCTGACTACAGGAGGCACAGATGGAAACGACACTCTTGCAGGAGACTTGCGTATGCCCAAAACGTTGGCATTTAAAACAACGCAGAGGTCTAGGAATATAGGACCTCACCGCAATACGTTCGTACCCTGCTGAAATGCTCGTGGGCAGATCGACGCCATTAAATGTTATAAACAGGGTACGAATGGGTACCAATACTCCGTCGAGTTTGGCCTGCACTCGATGCACTGCTGTCACCTTTTGGTCTGAAAGATAGTCTACGAGTTCATCGTCCTACATACCATCGAGGCTATGGGTGGTAATGACGCCTCGACAGGAATTCAATGTGCGGTGCTTCTCAACACGGATGGGATAGCCGTGGAGATGCGTAGCGCGCAACAGGGTCTTACTTTGCTGATCGGACTTCGGTTGTGCTAATAAGGAACCATTCTGTAGACGAGTGGAGGACTGAACCTCACCAGCTATAGCATCAATGCCCTTCTGAATAATGAAAGTGTTCACCTTCTAAAAACTTTGTCCTTCTTCTGTTCGTGAAATGACCAAGTAACAACCAGATCTCGGTGGTGCTACTTCTGTTTCAATTACTTTTCGGCGCTTGTTATTTATAATGGAGAAAGGGTGCTCCATAGCGAAAGAAATCCTCCACCATTGTAACCATCTCCGACCTCGGGCTCTGACTTCCCTGGCGTTACCCCGGCTTGGGTGAGTGGCCTATCTATGCCTATCTCACCCCAGGGTCACACCTCCCAGAACATAGACAGAGGGACCCAATGGCCGTCGGAAGTCAGCAGCTCATGCAATGCCCCCCCGCGAACTGCAGTTGAACAGCAGATACGAACACATACCCTACATGACGACCCCGTGTGGTGGGGATGACGCCATTACTCACTCACCCAGCTGCGCACCCAGTGCGCGGGTATCCGTCAGGCTGTGTCCACGGAGGATTAAAATAAAATGTAAAATAAATAAAACTGTGTGGGCTTTTCTCACGCAAGGTAGGCCGGCGGAGAAGAAAAATGGATGTGTGAATAAATGGACGTGGGGCGCAATGTGCATAAATAGAAGAGAAGAAAGGAACGATAGCGAGGGCGCCATGGAATGAAATGCACAAAACGCACGAGAGCCTACCTTGAGTCCCCCGGTCACGAGAACGAACCCACCTCGACCGGACGGGGATGAAAGGATGAAAATGGCGATGAGCGGCTCGGGCACCCCGGGCACGCCAAACCCGTACTCATATAAGGTGAGCCCCTGGGGGGTGTGTATCCGAAATAGCATTGGCCATAATTCCAAATATTTCTATAATTACAGTTTGTTACTATGCTGTAAACACAAAAGGAATCTTTCAACAAGCGTCACCGAGATTTTCTAGAATTTTACAAAGGAGGCTACTTCCATTGTTTCACATCATTATGAATCCTAAACTTCGACAAATGGACCTAAAAATAAAAGAAAGAGAAATAAATGTTCAGATGATATATAAATTTATTTTCTGTGGATAAAATAATTTATTTGGTGCACTTCTTTTTCACGAGAAACAAAACAGTGGGTCAACGAAATCGTTATGACCATAATGCAATAAAAGAGATGATGAGGAGGAGAAAGATAAGTGGAAGGGTGATATCTGTTTTATTCCTAGAAATAATTTTTTACATATTTGTTTTGATTGAGTGCAGCAGAAAAGGAGAACTGATGAGTCTGAACATGGCTAGCTTTGGAAATCGATACAGCTTAGCACTAAGGGTCGAAATTGTCTTTCCACCAACTAAGATCAGCAATGGTTATTTTGACCCGTAGCTTTTGACGTTTTATGTCATTTTATACAACATATTATAATTGCAACAAGAAATTAAATTACATATCTATATCATAAACAATTATTAATTTTCATTATTAATGTTATATTGTGACGTACGAGTATTATTGCGTATGTGACCTGGCTGCTCAGATCAGGTATTGCGCAAGAGTGGAGGGGATAAGCCAGTTAGCATAGCGTTACCACGCCAAGTTAGCGTGGGGTTTAGTCAGTCGAGGCTAGTTACTGTTCGAGGCAAGACGTTAGTGTGTGCGCGCTACCCATACCAAGAGTATGGCGTCCTCACCGACAGACAAGGAAGCAAGGAGGTAATGTATCCCCTTTTATTAATAAATGTAGTTACCATCCACTTCTATTTAATGTAAATTATTATAGTAGATAGATCCCTTCCCTCATCCACACCATGGGATAATATTTCTGTTAGGAACTTTCTAATATTTTTTAGAATTTCTCTCAGCTGCGTCCCCCGTCTGACCTCGTAAATGTGAATTATTAACTTTAAGATCCTCGGTAACCGCTCTACCCCCATTGAGCTAAAATTAACAAAGAGGTCACGACATTTGGTGTGAGGTGCCGGGTATTTGGTGGAGGGCCGGGTATTCTGAGATTTTGAACTGTAAATTTTTTTTCTTCTCTAAAATGTAGCGTTTTTGGTCCTCCACGTGTTCGTTAGAAAATGTAATTTTTTTGGTGGCTTAAGGGTAAGGGTTCTTGTTCTGTAATTTTTGGTTTCTTTCTTCTAAATTCCTCTTGCATTGTTTCTTGAAAGTCCCATGTTTGTATCTTAATTTCAAGCTCACTTTTAAATGTTTTGCATTGTCTGTCGGTGGTGTGGCGGTAAAACCTTTGGCTCCATTTTTCCCCTTACAATGGCTTCACCTCTACTAACTTCTGTTGCTGTGATAAATCGTTGGTACTGTCCATTTTAAAGTGCTTATTTTTGTGAATTGTGGAAAATTTGGCGATATTTGCAACTTTGATAATGTGGTCGTCATTGCTAGCTGGTGTGTTTGGGGATGCTGTTTTCTGTGCTAATTGGTAGTAGTTCTGGCGGCTTGTAATTCTATATCGCATTGATTGTGATTTTCTGCTCATTACTATATTTTTGGGGTGCATTTTTCGTGCAACGTTTATGTACGCAAGTGTGTTACGTAATCTCTGCGTGGTCATGCAATTCATTACCAATGCTAGCTTGTGAAGCCAATCTTTTACAGCACGTGTTTTGTGCGTTTATTTGCGTGTGTGTATAAAAGGTCAGATGCATCTATTTAAAAAAGAAGGAATTCATTTTTGTGCATCGTACTCCGGTAAGCATAAATTACGAGTTTAGCATATTCTGCTCTCTATAGAATAATTTCAGCGCTAGTCACAGTAGGTGTGACGTAATTTTTTTTAACTTCCAGTTCGAGTTTTCTCGCTGAAGATATCACTTTGTTAATTTTTTTTTCTTCCATGTGTACACTCTGTTTTAAAACCTTGGTTTTTTGAAATATTTTACAGTTCGCGTGTTGCGTGTTTAAAATTGCGTGTGTATAAAAAGTGAGGTGCATCTGTTTGAAATAATAAAACGAAAGAAGTCAAGAGCATATATATTTAAAATTTATATTTGTGGATTGTACGCTCGCCGTGGTACACATAGTGGTAGTACTATTAATAATAATTTTGCTTCATCGTTGCCATGTTTGGTTTATTTAATTACGCAATGAATATTTTAGGGGGAAAGTATTTCAAAATGACTAATTTAAGTAAAAGTTTCAGCTACTACCAGGCTTGCCAGTATCTTCACCTAATTAGGTTTAATGTGCCTCCAATATGGACCAGTAGGACTTGGATGTTGATGGATCAGCTATATGTGTGTTACCAGATTTTGGAAAGTTGCACCATTTTGTGGTAAAAAGAAAGAAAGAAATACAAACAAACAAACCTGTAAGTATGTGAACATTGTGTGTGCCAAAGTGTGAACAATTGAAAAAGTTTCACAAATCAGACAGGTATGCTAAATTTTTATTTCATTGACTAATGCTTAATTAAGCTTTGCTTTTCAGGAATAATGTGTGCTATGTACGTCTCTGCTAAATTGAAAGTTTATCACCATTTTGTGTAACTAAAATTTTGAATTCTGTTTTGGACATTGCAAGTTATTTGGTTTGTCAAGTTATGCTGCAGTGAATGTGCTTGATGTGTACCGTGTGCTTAATTAAGCTTTGATTTTCAGGAATGTTATGTGACAATATTGTTTTGGTGATGATGTGCTTTGTTCTGTTGCATTCGGTTTGATTTGATTTGACTTTGGGTTTCATTATGATGCTGTGATCTTTTTCTTTGCAGAAAATTGTTGCATGAATAGTGTGTGTGTGTGTGTGTGTGTATTTATGTTTGTGAGGTTATGTGAGTAATATGTGGAAGATTCGCCTCGGTGGAAGTGCCTAAGAGTAACCCCGATGCTGGTAGTGTGAGAGATGAGATGAGTTGATGTCAGCTTCGGTGGAAGTGCCAAAGTGTAACCCCGATGGTTGAAGTGTAAATGTTTGAGTTTTCAGGAGGGCTACATGTACCTGGAAATTCGATGTGATGAGTTGAGAAATATTTTGCTTATTGGTGTTGCTGAAACGTGCCCAGTATAGCGGGTGTGATATATTCACACAAGAGAGTAATTGCAATGAAGTGAATGCAATGAGAATAATTTTTTTGTGTTTATGCAACAAGTCTAGTACCATCTTATATAGCGAGTTTTAATACCATCTATTTTCCAGCTTAATTTTGATTCGGAGGATGTGGATGCAACAGTATGATGCCATGTTATTTGTGTCATTTCTGAAATGTTAACGTGATTGCTTTAAGTTTATGCCTATGTCAGGTATTTTTGACTTTGCAGCCAGTTGAATGAGACACGTCAGTGAAGATGTTTTATTTTCTCAGTAATTACTGCGTACGAGAAAGTTGAAAACTAAGATGATGATGATGATTGAAATAATGATGATAATGATCATCATGAGGTGCATGAGATAGTAATGAAGAGGAGAATTTATATTTGACAGTAGAGCATGAGCTTTGTAGTTGAAAGAATGTAATGAGGTGTAGTTTGACGTATGTACTTGGATTTATTTTTGTAGCCTGTAGCACTGCACATAGTAGTTTTGGGTAGTTATTTAAGTGAGTGTTGTGTATTATTTGGGCCATGGTCTGTATGAATGATTTCATTTCATTGTCATGTATGAATGTATTATAAGTGCACTTATTTCTTTTCTTCATTAGTAGTACCAGCTGGTCAAAAATAATATTGGGATCCCAAATAAGTTACTAAACTTGTGTTGTGTTATTGTATGTAAATAATGAATGTAAATGATATAATCTTTATGTATTCTGGCCCTTTTATGTCTCTGTATTTGGATTCTAAAGCAGTTTTTGTTAAATTTTGGATGGTAACCCCTTGTAAAATTCAGTTTTTATGTGAATGTGTAGTCATTGTTTTCTTTGCCCAACACTAAAAAATTGATTGTTTGTAAACTTTTTGGCATTTTCAAATCTTATTACTGTAAATGACATACTACTTGCCTTTTATGTATGGTGATCTTCTGGAGCACAATTTCTATCCTTCTGTGATTTATGTTATAGTGATTTTGCTGATTCCGGAGCTCGGGTGTCCAGAGGAGTAACCCCGCTCTACAGACACGCCAGAGTTTCCAGATACACCAGAGGAGAGCTGTCTTTCATCCACTACACTGCAGTGGCATAAGGAGCCACTATTTTGGGGGGCAGTCCAAGCTAGCGATTGCTCCCCAAACATCTTCAGCGACTTGCAACACCCGAAATACTCTACAGCTGAAAGTTCGCCGTTGTGGGTGATGTGGAAATTCCACCCACAAACAGTTACGTCGGAACAACCAGGTGCAGTGTAGTGTGTATGTAACAGTGGCAGTACGGTGTAGTGTGCGTGTGCGGGGTACTCATGATTAGGCAATATGTCTTAAACTAAATCGTGGGTGGCACTCGAGACTCCAAAATGTTTGAATCCGCCTTACATATCTCTAACATAGGTTTTACCAAACCTTTAACTTCTCTGAGAGACATTTCTGCTCCATATTACCTTTGTAAATACCCAGTTACTGTTAATTTATTTTTTTAAAGTATGTCATATTTTTTTCTGTCTTTCTGTTTTTGTAATTTGTTTACACATGAACCATAAAAAAATCCTCCTTGTGTCAACGAGGACGTCGCACTGGGTAGCCAGGGGGAGATGTGACGTTCGAGTATTATTGCGTATGTGACCTGGCTGCCCAGATCGGGTATTGCGCAAGAGTGGAGGGGATAAGCCAGTTAGCATAGCGTTACCACGCCGAGTTAGCGTGGGGTTTAGTCAGTCGAAGCTAGTTACTGTTCGAGGCAAGACGTTAGTGTGTGCGCGCTACCCATACCAACAGTATGGCGTCCTCACCGACAGACAAGGAAGCAAGGAGGTAATGTATCCCCTTTTATTAATAAATGTAGTTACCATCCACTTCTATTTAATGCAAATTATTATAGTAGATAGATCCCTTCCCTCATCCACACCATGGGATAATATTTCTGTTAGGAACTTTCTAATATTTTTTAGAATATCTCTCAGCTGCGTCCCCCTTCTGACCTCGTAAATGTGAATTATTAACTTTAAGATCCTCGGTAACCGCTCTACCCCCATTGAGCTAAAAGTAACAAAGAGGTCACGACAATATCATTGAATTATATCATTGTTCTACAGACTGCACACATTAACATTAAAATGCGAAAAAGTGTTAAACTAGATTCAAAATTTTTAAAGGATAACTGAAATACAGAATGTGTAAAGGTCTAATTATGCTGGATTGGCGTGTGATTGACATGTGCTACCCAGTAGTTTCTGTTTTTGTTTACTCGTTGTGTTTTGTTTAAACTCTGCAAGTTTCCTCGCGCAGTACCTTTCTAGAAGTGACAACATTGTTGGCAGCTGTACTGGTAATCTCATACGGACATTTCATGTAGAAATGACAGGTTTACTGGTGTTCCCCAGTCTATTCACGTAACTGTCGAACAAGATACGTTTAAAATGTATTAAAACCTATTCAGATTTACAAATGTGAATCCACATCAATTTGCACTGTAGATATGCATTATTTAAATTTTTTTACTACTTTCCATACTTATATTTTTACCTTCTCTGCTAGGAACTTACATAAGTAGGGGAAGTATTGTACTTCACCGAAAAATTCGATACCGAGACATTACCGAAATGCATGTTTTGAGGCCACCTGAATCTAAGAAGAGCATTTTAGACAATGGTCCTTATACGTGTGTGTGTGTTTGTGTGTGTCTGTGAAAGGCATAACTCAAAAACAAAACAAACAAACAACAAAAAAGGTTAAACATGAAGCTTAGCATTTAAATTAAGGACCTTCCAAATGGGTTGCATGTAAATCTGGAAGAAAATTTCCCACCCCAAACTACCCTTTATATGCCACATTTTTCGAAATGTTTAATTTTCTAAAAAATGACTAACGATTTTGATTAAAATACCACAAGTTTAAGCTATTTTCACGACAAATAAAATGTATATCTTGCATTTTCCGGGAATAGCCTTCAAAGTCCTCCTTATTTTGATCCACTTTTGCATAATTGGGAAACCGTAAGGGATAGAAAACATTCATACTACACAAAAAGATCTCGTCGAAGGACACAATTTATGTACAATAAAAGTGTTTGTATCGTTAACCATTTCCGAGATATTCTTTAGTATTGGTTTGAATTTTCAGATACTCCATACTTTTCTCAACTGAAACTGTTTAAAAATTGGACGCTATATGCTCGCTTTAAAATTCCATACTGTTTCCATGACATCTCGAGAAACAACTGAATGTTGACAGGACTTCTAGAGAATGACCAAGTAATGAACAATTCGAACAATTAATAACGGATATCTCAGAAATGGCTTATGCCACAAAAAAGTTATTTGAACTAAATTATATGCTTTAAAGACATCTGCATTTGTTGGGTAGTACGCTTTTGTCTATGACTTAACGTTTAACACTTATAAAAGATTATACAAAATTCCTTTCGAATGAAGCGGACTTCTCAAGTTGTTGAGAAGTTCTTCTTCCTTTCTTTTTCGTGTTCATGCAGAGAGGATAGAATTTCAAAGCCATCCCATAGCTTTAAAAATATTTGACTATCCCTTCAGCTTACTGTATTCTTCTTATACCTACAACAAAATTAGGTAAATCAGTAGTGAAAGTACGCAAAAGAATAACCGAGCGGAGTGGCTCAGGCGGTAACGTCTGTGGCCCGCATTCGTGAGATCCCGGGATTGATTCCCGGCGACCGCCCACTCTGTCCTCTGACCCATTGGTTCTTACCGGGGTTTTTCGGGGTGGTCAGGGTTATGCTGCAGTGGTTTATTTCAATCCCCAAATTTTCTGACCCTCCATTTTGATCCACTGTTGATTTCAATTCATTCTTCATCCCGTAGGGTCAAAAGTGTCGGCGATGGTGTTCGGTGCAGCGTGGCGGGGGAAAAGGATGCTCTTTGTAACTCTCTCCATCCCTCGGCTTTCGGCTGGCTACCGGGGTATTCGAACCCCCTTTGAGGGGCATTGGACCCCCGATGTGTGGGGTCCCCGGTATGCTTGTCCGTCTGCCGGGGTGTCTATATCTGAAAACTTAGGGATCCTTCATTGCTGTACCATCGCTCCTGGATCCGGCTGTCCAGTGTCTCCTCTCGCCTCATCCTTCTTCCCTGCGTCCCCCCTGAGGCGTAGGTACAATATCCACTCTGGATCGGTGTCAAGTCCCCTCCGTAATTGAAGATAGGACAAGATAATATAGAAGAATAAGCTTTTGTAAGAATATTTTATAGAAGAGTGAGTAGGCAAAAAATGTTATGTGAATGCAACACAGATTTTTAGATCAACATACTTGGCTGGATCAACCAATAAAAAGGAAGGTTTCCTCTGATCAAGTTATTCAATTGCTAGAGCTTACATCATAAGGATGCAATAGATAAAGAAACAGGCAGTGCTATTAAATAAGAATTTCTGATAGCATGTAAGAAGTTAGAGTAGGCTTTTGTTAGATGAACTCATTAAAAGAATTATGTTTTCATTCACAACACATGGTTGTTTCTACGGGTTTTCTGCAGTTTATTGAATACATCCACAATCAACGCATTTTGCGTATGCATATGTATGTAGCAAATTCTAAAACTGTACATCACTGAAAAGAAAAACATTTCTGTTGACGTTGCCCTGGAGATAGACAAATCACCAAATGCGGTATAGACCAGCATCACCACAAACACCCATTGAGGTAAGACGATATGCATTCTTTCTGTTGGGAAAATCGCTAACTGAGAAGCCTTCGTATAAACCGGGACAAGACTTCCCGGCGTCGTTGTCCTGTCTGTGGAAGATAGAGACAACAGTATAAGGTATACAACGGAGGGGGAACACCCAGTGCAATGCAACTTACATGAGATCTATTGTACCCGCCATCCCTCAGGAGAAAGGGATGAAGCGAAGGAACCACAGCAGGCTGCAGCCGCAAGTAGAGCGGTTAAAGAGACGCGCGGAAGTACCTAAAAGTTCCTGGATCGAAGACCTATCCCATTACTGGGACCGAGCAAGGTGGCGCCGCGGTAAAGTGTGTGACTGGCATTTGGAGGTGTCCCCGTGTTCGATCCCCGTGACCGCTCACTCTGACCCATGGGTTTTTTCTGGTTTCCTCAGGTCATAAGGCGAATGCCGGGTTGATTCATCTCCTGCCACGACTCTCCTGTCCCTCACTCCCTGTACCCATCATCTTCCTTGTTATCTGTTTCAGGATTGTAGGGCCAGGCGACGGTGTTCGGTGGCTTGCGCTCTGTAGAGGTTTCTTACCTGGCGACGTTGCGGGACTGCTCAGTTAGGTATCGCCCCGAGTGGACCGCGCCCCGGGGGGACAGCTGGAGTTAGGTGGCGTATGGGTGTGCCCGCACGGCGTCGGATGTGCTCGATATGGAAATGTTAGGTACCCCATCCATGCTTGCACATATTGTCATCCTGATCTGGTCACTCTTCGGGTCTCCCCCCTCATCCCTACCTCCCAGAGGTCACGGTAGATGCAAAAAGGCGTGTTGGGGCCTACTTGCGGTGCTCTGCCTCTGTTGCATGGGGTCCCTCCATTCGTTTACCTTTACCCAATACTGGAGCTGCCCAGAGAGCAGCTGTACGACCCGTCGAACCAGGAAGCCCTATAATATTCACGGGGAATACAGTTTTCTTTGGAGCAACTATCCGCACCATCTGCCGGACACCGTCTCACACCACGAAACCTAGAAGCACACCTGAAATATGCGAAAGAAACGGAATGAAAGGGAAATGAGGGAAAAGAGTAGTAAATAAGAAACCACCCGAGGGATGCCTATCCACCAGGGAAAAATACCAAAAGCTAAGGTAAGTGTGGGCGGTAGACGAGAATCGAACCCGGGACGTGCCGATTGCGAGCCTCACACTTTACCGAGCCAAGCGCTAGGTTAGGGACGACAGTACAAGAAACCTGCTAAAACATGGTCATGTGAACACTTGCGCGATGTATGTCTGAAGTCCATCAAGATGTTCACACACTAGAGAACTTAAGTGGAGGTTGCTGAACATGTTCTCGTGACCGAAGTAGCCAGCAAGATCACGTGGTTTAGAAAATTGTGATACAAACACCACGATTGGTATTAGTTAATAATTTAACTACTTTTAAAACAATTGCATCTTCCTTTTTAGAAACTAATTTACTACTTCTTATGAAATCCACAAGACCACGGTCAACGTACCAATTTGTATTTTGGCCTCAAGAAAAGGAAAACATCAATATGAATGAAATGTCAACCACACGCGCAAACACTTAATGAAAGACTTAACGCCTACTGCAGAGAAAATGAAAGCAATAACAGAGTGTGATAATAAGAAAGCGTCTTGACATTATCATCTTCCAAGATATTACAACTTAATTGTTCATTGCAGATACTCAGTGTGACTTCATTCTAACATAATTTGCTGATCAGCAAGCAGTTGTCCTATATATACTACCCTATATTTACTGCATGCCAGCTATTCAATAAGAAACGAGCAACGAGTCAACATTTACTTACAGAAGATAACAGTAATTTGCTTGTTAGTGTAGGAATAAAAACTTACCTTTCTCGTACAGGTACAACTTTAGTATCGTACAACCTCTCACATTAGACTCCATTTTAGACATTTAAACGAATTTTTGCTGCAATTATAAGAATTCTGAACTACGTTTTTCACAAAATCTGTGCATTTTTAGACTCGTGATTATCCTTAATGCCTTTTCTTCCTCTGATGGGCGCCACTACTTCTCAAAATATTACAATAATTTAAACGCCATAAATAATTGTTCTTATCCCTCAAGTTTTAATATTCACATGATTTTGAATTCTTTTAAAAATGATTCTACCAAAAAAGTCACAAACAGATTATTTCGTTGCAATAATGCTAAGCTCTGGTAAAAGCAAAATGGAAGTTGTATCTTAAAAGCTGCATCAATGAACGACATAACAAATAAATGCAAATAAAGCAGCAGATAATAATTTTAAAACATATCCAAATGAGTAAGTGCACATCAGGCATTTTAACGCCAGAGCTGTAAAAGTTATTACCAGTCTCAAAATGTAAAAAACAGTGCAATACATTCCTTTCCCGTGGCGCTACAGCCCCTGAAGGGCCTTGACCTGACAACCGGACTACCGGTCATATGACCACGTACGCACGACAGACATGGACGATCATCCAGCCGATACGGGGAGATGATATGGCCAGCATCACGCATAACCCGGCCAGAATGTTGGCCTCTGGCCGGGATCGCTACCTATCGCAGCTCTTCACTTTCCTCGCGAAGCTGAGTGAAAAAAAAGGTGGGCACCATCTTATACCCAAGACTTAAAATCAGTCACGCATGGGTCGGCTTGAACCCGGAAGCATTCCGTGGCCGGGAATCAGAGCTCCACGCTCTAGTCCACAGCGTCACGGCTCAGGACATATACATTTATTGCCGTTTTTAATTCCTTTTCACGAAGGAATCCCTTAAACACAACCGAGTGAATTGGGTCACACTGTAAGTTATGTGAATCACATTTGTGAGCCTCTGAGTTATTAATTCTCGCTGGACTGTCCATCCTGACCTAGAGATTTTTGTGCTTTTAAAGCTTGGAGCGAATTCTGATATGGATTATAGTACCACTATTTTTCCCATCCCTCATTTCCTCCCATTTCTTTTCATGTCATCCAGTTTTAGAACTATAGGACCAGGCAATAGAATGTTACGGGAGTTTCCCCGGTACCTGGCTAGCTAGCCCGTCTGTCGGAGGTGCCCTTCATGGTGCACTACTTTGGCGTCAAAACAAGTACAATCTGAAATCATAAGGGATCCCAACTGTGCTAAGCACGCAGTGGGATCCTGATCTGCTAGCCCCTTGTGTCTTCCAGCTCATCTCTTCCTCCTAGAGGTCTCAATGGACCTTTCTGCTGGCCTATGTTCGTGCGCCAAGCTCCTTTGGCTAGAGGCTTCCTCCGTGTGATCCGTATCCCCATTCCTTGAATACCTGCTTGAATTGTGGAAGGTTTGCTTATTTTATAAACATAAAGTGTGCTGTATGGAAGTGAATTAGTGAGTCAATAAATAATGTGTTTATAAGTTAAATGTCAAAAAGCTCGAGGTGGTAACTCACAATACCTTTTCAAATTAATCTTCAGTCTTGAAAGGAGGCCTTCATTTGAAATCCAAGCCGAAGGTTTAACTGTTTATGAACGAGAACCCTTAAAGTCGGCAGAGATTGAGCAAAGCAGGTTGAATTAGTTTAAAGGGCATTACTAAGACTTACCTAGAAGTTTGTTGCGTAGCCACAATTCCCCCGAAGTGCTGTTCAAGTAAAACCAAGCTTTTGCGTAATCTGGAATAATCAGGCTGTAGACTACTTTTGGTTTAGCTGGAATGGCACGGGCAACTAGCAGTGGTCCATCGTTTTGCATTGTCGGTGTCTTCACTCTGGCGAGTGGAAAGTACAAGCGTCCATCTAAAAAAAACAAATAAATAAATGAATGAATAAATCCCCATATCTTAATACCTAAAGCTATTTTATTCCACATAATTTAATTTGTTACACATTTGCTCAGAGGACATAAATGAGACCTATAAAGTTAACTTATTGGCTTTGATACGTGAAACGTTCTTGAAAGTTTCAATCTTGACAGAAATATGTTTAAAATAAATGCAGAGCGATTCACCTAAAACTACCACCGGTAATATTTCTTAAAGGATAAATGCTATTGATACATTATTTTCACATAAATTCATTTTGGACAAAGGTACACATAAACCTTATAGATATTACATTGGAACAACGGTGCGTATTCAGCACAAAGTTTGCAGGTTTTCGAATGAATCAGTGCTATTGAATAAAAAAAACTAAACAATATAAGATTGGCAACGGCGTTTCCTGTAAATTCTGGTCCAAATATCTAGCAAGTTGCTGCCATATGTATATCTCATTTAGTTCAATTTAAGTGCTGTATTTGGCCTACCCAGACTAATGCCATGTTGTATTTTAATCTGACGCCACTGGTTTACGAAGCATTATTATTAAAATTTGCCATACTACTGTAAATGAACATTTAGATGTGGTTGCAAATTCACAGTATGTTGCTGTCTTTGATAAGAAAATATGGAGTATGATGCACAAAGAGAGGCTTACTAACTTTACTTGAGCTATATAGATACTTTTCTCCTTGTATTCCGGGGGTAAATGAAGCATGCAGTTATTCGTTATTTAAAGCTTTCAAACACTAATACCTCATTAAATATTTGGGGTTAAATCTTTGGAATAAAACCAGAAGTATGGACACAATCTTGACTGGCTCTTTTCCTCGACGCAATTGAACAGTTTGATTTGAAAACGAAAAATAATTTTATGCCATAAACACACTTTTTGGCTATTGCTCCAATATTTTATTGGAATACATAAATATGAAGTTATTGAATTTCAGTTCTTGAGAACAGCGTATTAACAGGAATATTCGCGATTATAGTTCTATACGAATACACTCTGTATACGGAGGTTTCCCAACCTGTAAGAAAATGCCATCCTTTGAAGTACATAAGCGTCATAACTATGTTTTTATTCGATAGCATATAATGGAGCTTGATCAAAGGCTCAAACTGTTCTCCATTTGAAAAAATCGGGAGGTCCCGAGTTCAAATCACGGGGACCGACCAATCTGACTGCGGTTTTCTCGTGGTTTCCCCCAGCCACCTAAGTAATTATGGGATTAGATATTCAATACCACGACAGAAACATTCACCCTATGTCTAAAACAATAGTACAAATGAAAACAGATGGTAATAGCGACTGATCTGCCAGATAATGAAATGACAGATAAAAGCAGTTAGATTGGACGACACCCTAATGCCATCTACCTGGCACGTGTAGAAGCAGAGCTACAGGTATCTAGCACTGTAGACACGTGTCGAAGGTGCCACCTGTCCGACACAGAAGCAGAGGTACATTTGTCAAGCACTAAGGCCTCATTGGACACGTGACGAAGCAAGACGGTATGGTACAGGGATGGGACCGACAAGACCAACTGTCCGCCGCACACCGATCCATGACAGTGACAAAGCTACGTCGCCGATTCTGTCGGTTGCATCTTCGAAGCGACGTGGAGAGGCAGTGCCCGTCATGTGACATCCGTGCCATAGGTCCTGGGCCCCCGTCGCACTTTCGGTTTCGGCCCGAGGGGGGCTGGTGGTGGTTTGTGTGATCGCCCTTCTGCAGATCATGGAGCTGCCCGGGACGAACAGCTCTGAGGAAGGACCTGTGTGGTGTAGCGGCTACAGCCCAAGGCTATCGGGAGGTCGGCGCCGGGCGCTCGGAGTAAACAACGATAACGGCCGCACGCCAGCGTAAACACCGAAAGCGCTATCGGCAAATAACAGAACCTTCTGGAAGCTTCTCCTCCCCCTCCTCCAGAAAGTGTATCGAAATAGTTCTAGAATGTTCGAGAACATTGTTGAAAGATTCCCCTGACTATATAAGCGAGCGGTCTCGTCATTCAATGCTAGTCGAGTGCGAGTCGACTGTGAGTTGAGTTGCGTCGATCAGTCAGGGGCGAGCGAGTTGGCCGGTGAGTTTCCCGTGCGACATAAGGAGAGATTCTCCGATCGAGTTGCTGTCTGTTGTGACGTGCAGCGAGTGCTACTGCGGAGCGGTTCGTTGTGGGGGTCTTGTGTTCGACTCCAGAGTGAAATGAACCGTCTGGAAGAAGAGATTACGTCATGAAGGAGGTGAAGTGACGCAGAATTGAACTAGCTTATCTTAGTGAAGTGACAGTGTGAACGAAGTGAACTCTCAGTGAAGCTGAACTAGATTGACAACTGAGAGAAGTGACAGTTAAAACAAAAAACTGGACAAAGTCACAATATATTATGTACGCGGTTTCGTGGACGAGTGGTTAGACCGCTCGCCTCTCACCAAGCCGGCCCTGGTTCGATTCCTGGGAACGGCATGTCAGATTTGTTGTGGACAAAGTGGTGTCTGGGCAAGTTTTCTCCGGGTTCTCCGGTTTCTGCCACAATTCATTCCACCAACTAATCCATCATCACCTTTCCTTAGATCCATTTCACCATCATTTCATAACATCTCCTTCCTCGCTCTCATACCAGACATCGGGCTGATCACCCATCCTGGATTTTCTATCTGATCCAAAGTGTCTGCTCCTCGACAGACCTCAGGCACCGCTTATAAGTCCTGCGGGATGTAAGTCCTACATAGGAGGAGGGTAAATAGAGAAAGAAGATTTACGGATACTGTAGTTTTATTAGTGATAAAGAAGTCGACTCATAACTTTGTGTTTTATTACAAAGTTGTGTAGTTGATATATTTTCGTTTCAAAGGTTGATATTCCTAATATATTCCACTTTTATACATACATAGTGTGCCAGTCTAATCCGACAAAATGTATTAACGGATGCAGATTTGTAGTTTGCCATGTGCTGTTATGAACTACTCGTACGTTTCTGGCAGTTAATGATAAAATCGTCTATATACCTGCACTTATAAACCGCTGTTCACCACTGCGGCTATGGTTTTGTTTACGATTACTGAACCCGACCTGGTGTTAAAAGTCAGCGAGCTTCAAGCTTCTAAGTGGCGGAATGGGATGCTGGCCGTTTGTTCAGTTTTATGTAGTATGAACAGGAATTACATTCTTTTATGACAGGCCTCACCCTCTCTTACTTTCAATTCCACGCAGAAAGTGGGTAGAGAAGGTATTACATTCCACCCAAAAATTCGATACCGAGATTTCGCAGGAAATACACGTTTTCGGGCCCCCTGAATCCAAGAAAATCATATTTAGAAAAAGATCCGCGCCTGTGTCTGTGCGTCAGTGTTTGTGCGTGTGGGTGTGTGTATTTGAACAGATAACTCAAAAACGAAAAGTCGGATCAACACTAAGCTTGGTATTTAAGTTCAGTGCCTTCCAAAGATTCTGAAGAAAATTCCCCACTCCAAACTATCCCTTATATAGAACATTTTTCGAAAATTTTGATTTTCTAAATTGGCTGTAACAAGTCGATTAAAATATCTTATATTAAATATATTTACATGACAAATAAAATGTATGTCTTGAATTTTCTGGGGATAGTCTTTGAAGCCCTCTTCATTCGGAAAGGAATTTTGTATAATCTTATATAACTGGTATAGCTTAAGCGATAGACGAAAACGTAATAGACAAGAAAGTTAGATCTGTTTAAAATACGCAGTTTATTTCAACTAACCTTTTTGTGGCATGAGCCATTTCCGAGATATACCATGTTAATGGTTCGAATTGTTCCAAAGCCATTGCTTTGAAGTCCTGCCAACATTCAGCTGTTTCTCGCGATTTCATTAGAACAGTATGGAATTATAAGGTCAGCGTATAGCGTCCAGTACTTAAACGTTTGACAATCGCGGTTCCCTTTTATCTATAACGAAACGTGTAATGTTGCTATTTCTGCAAATATTTATTTGGATTAAAATGAAGTAGGTATAAAAATAAGATTTAGTAAGACTAGTTTGTATACCCATTAATAAACAATAGAGAGTAGAGAAAGTCATGTGAGTGTATCACATCAGATTTTTCATTTTGTACTGCTCCGGATTTGAGATTTGACAGTCTGAACGAAGCTGTAAACAAGTTACAAGAGGCGAGCATTTCACGGCCTATTGCAAAGGGTTAACATTGCAATTTGCGGTTATCTCAGCACACATCAGATTAAACTACACTGCCGTTTGTGAAAATTGCAACACCAGGAAAGAATTTCCACGAATAACTCCAAACTTGGTGGAAGTGGGAAGAGTGTGGAAGCAATAAGTGATTAGGTTTGCAGAGAGATGGGGTACACGTAGGCCAAGCAGAGACCTCTCGTGTCGGTCCGATAAGGTCAGTGTTGCGCCCAGTGTAGTCAGTGCAGAGCTGTCAAAACACGGTGGAAACAATAATGTGTGTGCCAGTATGTCTCGTCGACGTCAAAGGGTGTCATATCGGCATGTGAGTGAGTTCGAACGGGGCAGAATGATCGGTCTCCGGGAAGCGGGTTTGTCATACCGTAACATTTTGGCTCGTACAGGGCATGACAGTGATGCGTGTGTGGAAGCAGTGGATAAATGATGGTCGTACGCAGCGAAGAGCCGGTACTGCATCACGGAACATGACCACAGCACGGGATGACCGTCATCTTGTCCGCATGGCCATAACGGATAGTACAACTTCATCCACAGTGTTGGCTTGACACTGGAGCACTGCAACAGGCGTGAACTTGTCTGCATCAACGGTTCGTCGCCGTCTGCTGCAGGTTAGACTGGTTGTATGTATACCATTACGTCGGCTTCCATTGTCCAGAAACCACAAGCTCCTCCGACTGCAATGGGCACGTGAATACCGTCACTGGGGTGCTGAGTGGCAAAATGTAGTCTTTTCGGACGGGTCCCACTTCAACGTGTCCTACAGTGATGGCCGCATACATGTCCGGCGGTACCGTGGTGAGCTCACCCTGCATAGCGCACAAACAGCAGGTGTGATGGTTTGGGGCGCTACTGGTTACAACAACCGATCTCGCTTCCTACGAATTAAGGGCACTTTGAACAGCTAACGGTGGTTGTAGAGCCTGAGGTACTCCCCCTGCTTCAGGCATTTCCACAGGCCACATTTCAACAGGACAATGCCCGGCCACATATTGCGAGGAATGTACAAGCCTTCTTCGAAGAGCAACGGGTACTATTGCTTCCCTGGCCTGCACGTTCGCCTGACATGTCGCCCAACGAACATGTCTGCGATATGGTTGGTCGGCACCTGGTGCGTCACGCTCCTCCAGTAACTAGTGTCACGTGCTTGTGAGCTCCAATACAAACTGCGTGGAGGTTACTCGGGAACTTATTCAGAACCTTTTTGATTCAAAGCCATGGCGTAGAGCAGATCTAATAGCAGCGCATGGAGGCCACACCAAATACTGAATATTAGGGTCAAAGATCATGTATAGTTTTGAAAAGTTTATCATTTGTTACTTGTAATGTACCTAACCTGTAGTGTTAAATTCATTGAATTCATCCGTTTCCTTCTTGGTGTTGCAATTTTCACAAACGGCAGTGTAATCATGATCTCATGCCGGGTTTCACCAACAGTCGTCGAGGCATTTAAAGATCCTCAAACTGTTGACGTCTACTCAAAAGTGGAAGTTCCGTTTCACTAATGTGCGTCATCGTTTTCACCGATGAAGTTCCCGTCAACTTTTGAGGCGCCATTTTCCTTCCTTCATATCATTGACGGTCCGTCAATTCTAGTTTAAAGCTTATGTGCGTATTCCAGCTCTTAAGAAGCACCATCACATTTACTTTTATTTCAGTAAGTGAATAACGGAAATTTTTGGTTCTAAAATGTTTTGCAACGAATTTATTGAAAATATGGGTCCATGACGCTTTATTCGCTACATAAATAACCATTTCTACGAAATGAATCTCGTAAAATTTAGGAAGTCATATTTTTTTCCTTAATATTCAGACGGTTTGCAATGCAAGTTTACTAATTACTAATATTGTGGTACGCTGGCTAGGTTCAATTCATGACAGCTTTGTATTTCACAACAATCGATTGAGAATGATGTTCAAGACGGGATTGGTGCCAACGGTTATCGAGTGGCGTTGCAGTTATCTTTTGTTTTCGGAGGCACAATCTCAGCTAATGAAAAGAGGCATAGCCAAACATTATTGTTGCCAACCTTCAGAAGCGTATGTGACGAGTCGTCATAGTTGACAAACCGTCATTTTGTTGCGATTGTCGTTAAAAGTACGCAAAAATTGACGAAACGTCCCTCAAGCTATTTGTCGACGGATGGTGAAACACGGCATTAGAGCATCAGCTACAGAATAGCTACTGTAATTATACTACCACACAATTATTAGATCTGTGTTAATCTCTTTGCCTCGCCTTGAAGAAATTACAGTTAAAGTAATTGAGATATAGGCATCGTCCGCTCTAGATTATTAAAAGCCACATTTGCCTCACCAACTTAACTTAATTGAAACTTAAATTAAATACAAATGTTTATCCTGCTGGGCTTGATCTGAAGACCCATCACTCCTTGGATTCACATAGCAATTTTCAGGCCGTCTATCCGTGCAGTGACATGGAATCCCAACTGAGATTTTCTGTCTACACCAAATTCTCGAAATTTTGTTCACTTATGAGCATTTATTAATTAGTGCTAGTCAACCACAGAGACGGATAAATATGTTAAAGGACTAATGTCTACTGAAAAATAAGGTCGTTTTGGCAAAATAAGGGTAATGTTTTCATGTAAGAGAGTAATCTTCTTCTTCTTTTGGACTACCCTTCTCTTTGCAGGACTTCAACACTTTAAAGGGCTTACAAGCCAATGCCTTGGGACAGTAGCCTGTCGAGAAGTAAGCACTCTGGATCATAGCATATCCAGGATGAGTGATCGGCCCAGTGATAAAGGGGACGATAGAAAATTTGGGGATCAAATTATCCAACTCAGCATTCGCCTAGCAACCGAGGGAAGTCACGAAAAAATCTTCGGTCAGGTTGGTCGACTCCGGGGGTTTTAACCCGGAATCTCCCGATTGCGAGTCGCACACGTTACCAAGGCCCCGCGTTTTAGGCACAATACTGGCATTTGAAATATATTTTTAAAACGGTAGTGTATTTGCCATTTTGTAGTCGGAATTACGCACCACTTCACATAAAAAAATAATAACTACGACACTCTTTGCAGTAGTGTTAAATGAAAAGGAGTGATAGGAAAGATCGTGGACCAAATTAACTAACTCAGCATTCCCCTAGCGACGAAAAACCCTTCGGTCAGATTGGTCGGCCCCGGTGCTTTAAACCCGGGACCTCTCGAATGCGGTCTATATACGCTACCGCCTGAGCCATCCCGCTCGGTAAGCGAAACATCTGCGGCTTACAATTAACACGGTGTTCCAGACTTGCCTTCCATTTTGTTCAAATAGGCAACCCAAATGACATCAGGAAAGGAAAATACCTCTAGTGATTTATCGCTAGATTACATTCGACTACCTACTTCTGCTTCAGATATTTTATTTAAAAGCGTTCTGGCATTGCTGACACTATCGCCGCGTACGAGGCAAGTGTATTTGAGTACTAATATTTAGCTTTGATTGTTACATCCATTTAATCGACATACTGTTTGTGCAATATTAACTGTATACTTCGTATAGCACGAGGGAGGATCGAAAAGTAACGCACAATATTTTTTTTACAAAAAAAGTTTAATATTAAAAAGAAATCACAAATGAACTTACACCTTTTACCTACTTTTCGACATAGTCACTAAGTTTCTCAACACATTTCTCCCATCGTGATACCAGTATGAATATGCCCTGTTCGTAGAAGTCCGTTTCCTTGGAGTATAGCCATCTGCGGACTGCTGATTTCACTTCCGCATCTGTCGCAAAGCGTTGGCCGGCCAGGAATTTCTTCATGGGATCAAACAGATGAAAGTCCGACGGTGCAAGGTCCGGGCTGTAAGGTGGATGCTGGAGCACCTCCCAACAAAATTTGGTGATTTTCTGACTAACAACAGCAGCAACATGGGGGCGAGCATTGTCATGAAGAATTTTGACATCGTCATCATTCATGTTGTGGCGTTTGTCCGCGACGCAACTTCACCAAAGTTTTCATGTAGGCAGCAGCATTCACAGTTGTCCTGTGTTCAGCAAAGTCCACCAATACAACACCATGCATATCCGAGAACACCGTCACAAGCACTTTCCTAGCAGATTGGTCACTTTTGAATTTTTTCTTCACTGGGGAATCAGCATGTTTCCCCTCCATACCGGCATGTTTGGTTTCGGGCGTGTAGTGGTATGCCCACGACTCATCACCAGTTACAATTCCTTTCAGAAAGTCATGCCCTTCTGCGGTGTACCGCGTTAGGTGATCCAAGCTAGTCATCATTCGCTGGCCCTGGTGGTTGTTTGTCAGGTTCTTAGGCACCCAGCGAGCATTAACTTTACGAAATTTCAAAGTATCATGAACAATATCGTACACTGCACCATAGGAAATGTTGAACTGTTGTGCTGAAGTTCGCAGTTGCACACGCCGGTCGTTCAGAGTTGCCGCCTCAATGCCTCTAACATTCTGCGGGTTTGCAGTTGTTACCGGCCTCCCAGAGCGTGGCGAATCACTAAGGTTCGCACGGCCCTCTAGGAAGAATGCACACCACCTGGAGACATTGCTACGGTCCATACAATCATTCCCATACACGCCATGCATGTCTCTGTGAATATCACTCGGTTTATGCCCTTTGGCCCACAAATATCAAACCACGCCTCTCTGCTCTTCACACGTGAACGTCAGTAACATTCGCGCCATCGTTGTTGCGTAGTTCACGCTTCTCTCGCTAGAGCTGCACATGAAAAAAAATACTCTGTAGTGAGAACTTCAAACTATATCTGTTTGAAATTACAACATTCCAACTGCAATACCAAGGCAAAAAAAATTATTGTGCGTTACTTTTCGATCCGCCCTCGTATTATAATCTGAATACCACCACCACTACTCCTAATAACAACACGTGCAATCGCGGTCTGTCATGAATCGAACACCTGAGGATTACCTATGAGGTAGCTACTTTGACCCACATATCCATGGCCGAGTTGTGTGTACGTGTTGCTAGGGCGGCGGTTTCTCAGGAAGAAGTTGACAGTTCAAATCCCACTCCCGTCTGCGGATTTTCATATTTTTAATACATACTGTAGTTTACGTATACATGTATGTACACCGCTATAAGTCCTGAGTGATTAAAGTTTGTATCACCCCTGAAACCCCTGCGACATAATCCAACATTACCGGCGCGCCGAGCACAACTACGAAATGCAACTTCAAGAGTTGGACGATTATTTACAAATGCCCAGCAGGGTTGATCACCTGGTATACACACCTGCGTTTACAAATCACTACAGATGTTTTTTTTAAGTAAGGAGAAATTATACATTTTCATCCTGATAAAGAATTTAGAGGCTATACATTAATACTATACAATATATAACAGAGATAAGACTAGTTTCTACTGCGTGGTATAAGTGCCTCTAAGCAGATTAACTGTAGTTTATTTTTGTTGAACACAACAAGTGTTATGGAATGTGCTTTAGGGAAAGTAATGCCACAGGGTTCAAAGTTTAATTAAACCTTCTATCGCTACGTAATACACTTGCACAAACTTCGGTTACTGAACTACTGTACCGTTCTTCGTGATGAATGAATCTTATAAACGTTTAATTAAAACTTTCTCTGTAGGATTCTCATGCGCGTCGGATTTTTTGGGTGGAGAATTGTTACACAAATAAACACACAAGACTGTTTTAAAGTGTTGGCATTATGACAATACCAATTGTGCTTAGTTAACATAAACTAAACAGCAAATCAGGCACATCGAACAACAAACAGAAAGGAATGTTTTCCTTGCAATTATTTGTGGAGATAAGATGGAAATGGCGTGTCATTTGCTAGAAAAATATGTCTTCGTTTTGCAGTTTTGGACTGCAACATAGGAGCTGCAATTAAAACATTTTAGAAGCATATTTTAGATGTCTGACTTAGGGGAAGGTTGACAGGTGTACTTTTCAAAAGCGTATTTTATAAAACATGTAAACACTAAATAACCATAATAACTGTTAAACGAAATGTATGACTATTGAAGATTATACAGTGTGCCATAACTCTCAGCTCCTGGTTTGGGCTTATGAAGCTTAACATAAATTTAATAATCAAATGAAATATCCTATATGCATAATTAAGAGCTATAATCAGCCTATTGGTCAAACAAAGGTCGCGCCAGTGTCTTTCGAAACGTTGTGTAGGCAAGCACGAGTCCACCTTAAAGGGAAACGAAACACAAAACCATGTTTCTCCCCAAATGAAGGACATGAACTGTAAAATGCAGTGGTAATATTGTTTTCTTACACCGTTATCGCTGAGCAAGCGAAAAAACAACCACCCTATACGTCATCAGAGCCAGCAGTGCACTGGAAGCACTAGGAAGATCACAAGTCAGCCATTGCTTCACGTACAGTAATACGTTTCAAAAATTGTTTTTGTTGGTATTTACGTTCAAGAGTATTGTACTTTGTGGAGGTATTTTGGTGATGGTGTTACTGAGTCAGTTTAGTATTATACAAACAACGTAATATTATGAAAAATAAAATGCCTCAATATTGTGCATATGGCTGTAATGTGAGAAGGGAAACACACAAGGGAACTCGTTTTCACGCGTTTCCAATCTCGCAAAAGATATAGGAGATGGGTAGAAGTTTTTAAAGAAAATATTTTTTGCCTGGTCCCTGTGCTCGTTTATGTTCCCTCCATTTTAAGGATACAGATCATGAACGGACGCTTATTAAAAAAGCAGCTTATGCCGGTTGAAAATTTCAGAGGACCTTTATAAAAACCTGGAACTGTTCCTACTATAAGGAAAAATAAAGAAAATTTCCAGGTATCAAGTTCTAGTAAGACAATTGATCACCATCTTCATCCAAGAGCAAACGACAAAGAACAGAACCATATGTGGCTAGAAGTCGTAAAGGCATAGTTTCTGAGCCATGCGATAGTGTTACTTGCAATAAGACTGACAACGAATGCGATGGTGATTAAAGTAGTGAAAGAGAGCTCAGAATAGAAAGAGATGAAAAAAACCAAGAATTCAGAAATACAAATGTGAACTAGGTACTGAAATCGTAAGGAATTGGAACCTGAAAACATCTACGAAACAAGCAATGATGAGAAGATCAGGATAAGCTGAAAGAATGTTTCTACGAACCTGATACTTCAGATTCGGATACAAGTGATAACGAGGAAGAAGAACACGACGAAGAAGAATAAGAAGAAAAAGAAAAAGAGACTTTCACCATACATGGAAAGGAAGCTACAGCGGAATATTTCATTGCTGCTTGGACAACTCTACTTTTATTTTTCAAGGTATGTGTTTTATGTAGAAATGAAATCAAAACTATTTCTCATTACACTAAAGGGACAATGTTATATATTAAAAGTTATTTCGGTAATACATTCACTTGGAACTCACAAAGTTTATCATGAAAGAAACCGGATGGAAGTGTTTTAATAGCAAGTTCTTTATTATTATCTGGTATATTGTTTCAGCAGTTTTAAGTCCTTCTGCAAATCACTGGGTTTGGCAATGTTTTCAAGGTGTACATTCGATAGAACCATTCTAAACATGACAGCACCAGTTGCGAGCATTTTGCGTTCAAGAAAAAAAACCTGAATTCATTAAAAAGTTGTGGTATAACTATATGGCTGGCAGAACGACTCCCCAGGATTTTCAACCAAATATTTAGTCTATTCTGTCATGGATTTAAATTCCCGCAAAATTATTGAATTTCAGCTTGTTCAAAGAGGTATGGTGAAAGGCGATTTGGAAGAGCCTGCTTGTGAAAACAAAATGACTTAAGCTTGCAAAACCGGAAATGTGTAGAGTTTGTCGTTTTTCTCTCCGACAGAAACAAAAGTAAGATGCCTGTTCGAATCTCGGTATGAATGTGAATTTGGCGCAAGGCATTTGTATAAAAGTCTAATTAAAATTGTGAAAAAAGATTACATGGAGCTGATAGTATGGAAAGTCAGTGTAAATAACCATTTACGGTGGGTTGCGCAAAACTGCAATGAGAATGGTACCATACTAATTGAAAAATTCATGTTAATTCTTCATCATATAAAAATGAACATAAATGGCTAAAAAGGGTGAATGGAAATCTTACGAACATGATGAATTGTTGGAAGAAGACTAAAGAAATAAATTATGGATTAAAGGCGAATCAAATGCCTATCATGCTCTGAAGAAAACTATTTTGGATAGCACCTTAAAAGATTTGGCTCATATTCGATATTTATACTAGGAGAGTCAGCTGCCCCTAGGTATTCGTATCTCTGCAATCCGCAGTTTATACTCTAATGTGAAAACATTGACCCTTTTAGTAAACCAACAATTACTGTAGCTCTGCCCTTTTATTCGGTATATACGCAACCACCATTAACGATTAAAGGCCTGAATGAGCCAAGGAGTTGAGAAAGGCTTCAAAAAAGACGGCTCTTCATGGAATATAATGCTTGCAAGGAGGTAGAGGAATGTTCTTTGGAGAGCACGACTTAAGGCGTGGCTTCTGGCCGAGTGGGTTAACTGACGTCATGTGGTGAAGCAAAGGTTTACTTCGGAAGTTCGAATATAACATTTACATCAAACTATTTCGGTTCTTTTTTTTTCCCCTTGTGTTTATTTTCTGTATTTTAGTACACTAATTTATTTATTTTTGTTATTCGCTCTCCTGTGAGCCAAAGACACAAGAATTACAATCATACAATAATTGTGGATCATGTTTACCCTAATAATCTCTACCGTATCTGGTGTTGTAAATGTGTTACGTAGTTAGCTTTCATTCTTTGGGCGCATGTCGGCGCTATTAAATATAACAGTTTTTTTCATGTTTAAACCTTATGTTTTACTTCTTCTACTGACAAAGGATTTGTAAATGTGCTAAGTTCAGGTAAACAGCATAATAAATTCTTAAAGAGCGTGGATTTCATAAACGAAGTAAATGTTCAAAATGACGATCCCCTTCATCAATGCACATCTGAGTACGTTGCCGGAGAGACCTTCTTGCATGCTGTAACATGCACGTTGTAATCTGTCTGCATTCATACGTAAAGAATGCCCGTAGATGATTTGGGCTTTGCGGTTCTTGACCGTAGACCCCCTTCCTTTAAATGAGTCCACAGAAATAAATCCAGTGGGATGAGATCTGGTGATTTAGGGGCCATGCAATTGGGCCCTACCGGCCAATCCATTTTTGCGGATATGTTCTATGTAAGTGATTCCTTAAAACCAGCGACCAGTGTGGCGGAGCTCCATATCACTCGCGCTTGAAAGTCGTGTCCGTGGAGAGCCTGGTGTAATTGTAGATGGGTGGATGATATTTATTACGGTGCAATATGCGCAATACTGAGGACCGACTTGGATTTATTTGCAGATCTTGTGCTATGGTTCTTGAACTGGTATGTGGATTGTTTTCAATTGCGTTTCGCACAACTGCTTCATTGCCTCCAGAGGTTACTGGAGCATCACGAGCAGGTGGTGCTCTTCCAAATCATCCTGTTTCACGAAGGCGTCTTTCAACCCTTCGAAAAGTGTCTGCAGTAGGTGCCCTCCTTCCTGGAAACCGTTCTTCATACAAGCTTGTAAATTTCCGATTTGACATACAAGTGTGGCACTGCATCTCAGAGCACTCGGGTGCCGTCAAATTAAATCGGAGACGACGACCCAGACGAATATGTACGTGGTTAGCAATAAAGGGGTTACTATCAGTTACAAAAGTAACAGGTTTTTCCAAGCATAAACCGTTTTGTGCTCTCCAAATCAGATGGAAACACATGTAACGGAAGAATATCTAATGTTTTATTTTAAGAGAGTTTTAAAGTCTGTTACAAATGAAAGAAATAACAGTTTTTCTGAAAATTCGGTGTTAATATTGTGACTTCGTCCATTCCTTCTTTAGTCATTATTTGGGTTTTTCTGCACATAGACTTCAAAAATTTGCAGCCAGGCAACTCAGCCCATTCTTTCTTCCGGTCGCTTGATAACGTTTCAAAATCAGGACTAGATTTCACTCCTCGCGTAGACAAATGCCAGCGATCATTCTTCTGATCGGCAATTTCTCGAAGTTTCGCACCAGGCCAGGGGGTGAACCTTAGAAATTTCTATTAATGTCCCGATAGGGGTTCTGCAGAGTTCGGTATACTGATATCACCTCCTGTTCCTTTGTAAAACTAAGTTGTAACACACACCAGCCCGAGCCAAATTCATACTACGCCCAAGGGAGGTCAAGCAGCCAGAAGCGACTGCCACAAAACGTATTTTAGAAAATAAATTAGTTATTCAAAAGTTGCGTATTTATGCCAAAGTGTGTCACTTCTAGTTAACGAGTATCAATTAAGAATTGTAAGAGAATAAGTTTCCAGTTTCCAAATAAAAAAATGTTACTTGTATACTATTTTAATCTTCAAGCACTGTGGAATGAACTAAAATAAATAATTTCATGTTTTTAGGAACTAAACTCCCTTAAACACAAACGTCTTCTTCTTTTTTTAACTAAAGAAATCTCTGGACTGGTATCTATACAGACTAACATGCCAAGGCAAACTGCACATAACTGGAATATTTGCATGTGGCTGAAAACTGAGCTGTAATGCATAAAATCCAGAATACATTATGTTAATTATACAGGTTAATTGATTAGGTTGTGCACAAACTTAAAGTGCTTATAGAGGGAATTTAAGGTGTAGGAAGCAATCCTGAATCAGTGCAAGCTTGGAAATGTCAGGAACTACAATCACTTTATTTTGTACAAAGACTTAGGTTAAGTAACGAGCATGTTTACTCAACAATTTTGTTTTAAAAAGGTGTACGAAGTGATGATCACCATAGCCAATGCAAGCATAAGATCGTCGTAGAAAATTCCAGGGCACTCTACCAAGTGCATCACGTATCTCAGGGACTTCATTAGACGCTGCAATTACCCTAATGAGGAGGGGTTCAAGGGCGGGAGCTGGTGCCAAATACACGAGGCTTTTGATTTGTCCCCACAAGAAGAAATGAAAGAGCGGATGGCAATGGAATTGGACCTTCTCCTCCGATCCATGACCCGGTATATATGTGGTTTAATATGTCACCACGAGCTTAAGAGAAGTGTTCAGGTGCTCCATCTAGTTGCATCCAGATATAAATTGCTTTATCAATAGTTTGCATCAGTCGAACCAACTCACGACAAAGTAAATTTATATCCGCAATACCTTTCTTGACTTTCCCAAGCTTGCACTGACTCAGAATTACTTCCAAAACCATAAGTTTCCTTTCCTAAAGTTGTATTTCGGTCAATATATAAGCTCCTGAAGCTTTCGCACACCTTATTGAATCAGCCCGTATTTGGAGCACGGCTGAATCTGTAGCAGTTACAGCAATCGCACCAGATGCTTGTACCTAAGTTTAATAATCATGAACAAGTAGACTAACAAGTATGGAAACAAGGGAAGAATATATGACTACCCTGTTCCTCTACCTTAGTAGATGCGTAAGTTATATAATAATTATCACATGGTTCGAATTTATCGATTTACAAGTGCGCTATCTCCATGCAGGTAATTCACGCGTTGTTTACGTGAGCAAAATATTCACGCCATTCAGTATTCGATTTATTATTCAATTTGCATGCCAATCATAAAGTACCTTATCTGGCTGAGGTTTAACTCATTGATCTTGTAATTTCACTGATTGTTTATTCCATGAGTTAATTTTATCTACATTAATCACTAGCTGAGTATCTATCGACAAATAAGTGAATTAGTGGAAAGCCGCAGTCACAAATATTTTTAAGTTTGGTTTTTGTTACCTTCATTTGTTTTCAAAAGAAAATAGCGGGATCTGGTTAAATAAGCCTATAAAAGCAAAGAGAAAATCACGCAAAATACTCGAATGTCACCACTAAAATAATGCTCAGCTTTGAAATACAATAAAAAGAAGGTAATAGGTACACAAGACTGTAAATGTACCTATAAGTCGTTCGTGACATATTATGCCTTGTTAGTTACTAGACATTTTATATAAAAATCCTAAAAATCTCATTTGTTTTATTTACATGGATTTTTCTAGCCACTATTGTTTATTTTGTATAGCTTCTATAAAATATTCTTACGAAAGTTTGCTTTTTTATCTACTTTATGTTAATGGAAATGAACCTTTACAGAAGTATTTTCATTTCCCATTTCGTTCTAGGTGCAAAGGGGATAGAGGAAACCGAATGGATATTTAAATGTTTCAAAGCTAGTTGGTATGTATTGATATTGAAATTTCATATTTTTTCCATTTTACGTTGCAAGAACAACTGAATGGCTACAGCATTTCAAGAAAATTATAAGTGTTGGAAACTTCAAATAAATAATAACGGATATATTATAAATTGCTGACTCCACATAAAAATCTATTTTAAATAAATTATGTCTTTTATAGAGATCTACATTTTTCGTGAAGTACGTTTTTGTCCATTTGTTATAGTTTACCCGTTATACAAAACTTCTCCCAAATGAAGAGGTCTTCAAAGGCTATTCCCAGAAAATTCAAGATGTACATTTTATTTGCGATGTTAAAGTCTTAAGTATATAATATTTTAATCAAAATCATTAAAGCTATTTTTGAGAAAATAAAAAGAATCGAAAATGTGCCTATTTAAATGGTAGGGTTGGGAGATTTGTTGGAAAATCTTCGTGTCACATCTTTGGAAGATAGTGAACCTAAATATCAAGTTTGGAATTTATGGAATTTTTTTAGTTATGCTATTCACATACACACACATAGACGGACCTTTTACAAAAATGCTTTTTGGGTTAAGGGGCCCTCAAAACATATATTCCCGGTGAAATCTAGACATAGAATTTTCGGTAGAATATAACACTTCCTCTATTTACTGTATGTGGTAAAGAAATTAAAATCGTACACTTTTAGCAAACTTCCGGTATAAACAATTCTTACATTACTATCGATTTCAAACAAATTTCATCTATATGTATATATATATATATATATATATATATATATATATATATATATATATCCCTTCAGCATTTGTTAACACTATTTTACACCTTCACTTGTTCTCTTGTTATTTATACATTACCACATTAGTCAATGCCGTTTTATTACATACATATACGCGCAGCTTGCATTTTGCAAATCTACCAATATGTGTGGGGGATATTTAAACAGGTAATTCCTGTTGCGTCGCATGAGAGTATGTTTTGTAATTCTAGAGATTCCCAAGGTTTTATTTAATATTAATGGTAGTTTTGTATTCATTTAGGTTGTTAAGATAACTTAAGGGATGTCAGGACCTGTGACTTTTTTTTTCAAAATCTCAATTCATGGAAACAAAATAGAAGGCTAAATTATCTCCATCAATCGAACTGCAGATAATTAAGAATATACTTAACCTCGAGATTTAATAAGATTGATTAAGCTTTAATATCCCGTGTGGAATCTAGCCTGGTCTCCATTGTTAACCAGTGAGAATATAAACCACTATACCACAAAGTAACTGTTAGGAGTAAATCGATAAACGCGTTAACAGTGCTTCTAATGGTAAAAAACCCGAATACGAATAAAAACTGCGTATATATCCTGCCCGCCAGTTTCCAAGTACATTAATATGGCTTTCAGCTAGAAAAGTTTCGACACTTTCAGCCTCGGTTCGAAAATATTTAGCGCAAGCTTGATTTTTCGTTTAATGGCCCCCCTCCTTATGGGGGCAAAGGATGGTCCCTACATGCGTCCATCCCGGTGGCGTCGTTCGGTATGCATTGCCGTGCATACTTGTGCAGGGGCTTTATGTTCTTGGGGGTGGGATTATCTGCGCAGATGCAACATGTAGCGTGCTAGCAGACACATACCTACTCAATTTACGTACTAGTCGGCCAGAATATGAGTGCGTTCGGCGGGAAGAGGAGCTAAACAGTTACGAAACAAGTGGGCGGGGCATCGGAAGGAAAGTCAGATAAAGAAAGCATCCGCAGTTCCGAGTTGCATTTACTAGCGAGGTTGAGGCCTGAAAATGCAGTACCGTTTTCACTCCCCTCTTGTCTTGCCCCTCACGCCCCTCTGATCCCTAGCGTTGATGGCGTGATGTATTATCAACAAAACAGTAGCGCCCTCCTCCAAGCGCACTGGTATTGTGGCCGACAAGTACGTGTCTCGCGCTCCACTGTTGTGATAAGTTTCTCACTCGTGTTATTATGGAGCGGCCGGGATACGGAAACAACGAATTAGTTGATAATAGAAGGCGTATTCCAAAACTAAGGTCCGGTGAACAATATTTAACGGATGGTAGGCCTGAATGACGTTTCACGCCTGCAGCGCCGTCTACCATTACATTTTTGCTGGTAAAAGATCGCCAGCTGCGGACATTCGTCGTGAGTTATACCTCGTGTATGGACCGGACATAATGAGTGACAAACAGGTTCGACACTGGTGTCGAGAATTTCGAAATAGCCGCACAAATGTACACGACTATCAGCGGAGTGGTAGGCCCAGTATTCGGACCGACGACATCGTTGAGCAAGTGAACCAAAAAGTTCGAAGTGATCGGCGTTTGATGATTAGTGGTCTGGCTGATGCATTTTCCAAATCTTGCTCGAAGCTTACTTAACAGGATTGTCACTGAACAGCTTGGATATCGGAAACTTTGTGGGTGCCAAAACTGCTCACCGGCCAGCACAAAGAGCAACGAATTCGTAGTACACGACAGTTTTGGAGCGCTATAGACAAGATGGAGATGGTTTGTTTTCCCACATTGTTACGGGCGACGAGACATGGATAGCGTACACTAACGCAGAATCGAAACAACAGTCAATGCAGTGGCGCCGTTCCGATTCACCCAAGCCAAAAACGTGTAAGCAATCGCCGTACACGAATCGAAAAATGATGGCTACCGTGTTTTGGGACGAAAAAGGCGTCCTTTTGATTGATTTCATGGACCATGGGTCAACAATTACAGCTAACGTGTATTGTGCAACGCTTACCTAACTGAGACGTGCGATCCAAAATTGACGCCGCGGGAAACTGTCGTCTGGTATCATCCTCCTGCACGACAACGCACGCCCACATACCGCTGCCAAAATCAAAGAAAAGGTATTCAAGAGTTTCGTTGCAAACTCCTTGATCACCCTCCGTACAGTTCCGACCTGGCATCAAGCGACTATTTCCTCTTCTTTCATTTGAAACGCTGGCTGGGTGGACAACGATTTCAAACCGACGATGAATTCCAGACGAGCGTTACCAACTGGTTCAAGTCCCAGGAGGCAGACTTCTATGTCGAGGGGTTAAAGAAGCTGGTGCAGCATTACATCATGTGTATAGATGTGAACGGCGATTATGTGGAAAAGTAAAGTTTATATGTAGGCACATTACTATCAATAAGAACCTTGTCTCATCAGCAATATTGTTATTATGACCAAACGGACCTTAGTTTTGGAATACGCCTCGTACGTTTTTAGTGTGTGGAGAGTGTCAATGTAACAGCATACAACCATGAGCACATAATAGCCAAACGTTTATAGATAGACGACACCCTATTTTCATCAATTGGAACGACTGCGGAATCATGTTCGACTGCATGCGTCAAATCGGCCAGTACACGTGCGACAGAGCGACTCTTTGTTGAAGGTAAAGGTAAGGACGAACGGAGGGACTCCCCACAACCGGGACAACTTTTTGCTTCTTTCGTGACCCCTGGGAGGGAGGGATAGGGCGACCAGATCCGCATGACGACGGGTGCAAGCATTGACGGAATCCCTAACATTTGCAAATCGAACGCATCCGGCACCACCGGGGCCCACCCACAAGCCACTTGAACGCCATGCGATCCCTCTGGATGGGGCCCAGTTGGAGGTGAGACCTAACTGAGCAGTCCCGCACGACGCCAGGGAAGAAACCTCTACAGAGCGCACAGCCACCGTCCAGTCGCAACCCGCCGAATAACGTTACCTAATCCTACGACGCCCGGAAACAGATGACAAGGAAGATGATGGGTACAGGAAATGAGAGGTAGGGGAGTCGTGGTAGAAGATGAACCACCAGCATTCGACTGCCGACCGGGGAAACCAAGAAAAACCTATGGTACAGAGTGAGCGATCCCCGGGGATCGAACCCGGACCTCCCGAATGCGGGTTGGCGCCACCTCGCTCGGTAGGACTCTGTGGTTGTAAATGCCGTAAGAGAAGGTGTTGCCCCAAATCCTCACACCAGCTGTAGAACTGTTGCGCATACCCTGCAATTCCATCGTGTGAGAATGCACAGAAGAATGAATTGAGAAGTTTGATGGCACCCGTACTAACGACTTACCACATGGCGGCTGCGATATGAATATCCCGCCCGACGTAAAGCTTTTTGCCACGAAATATTTGATCAGGAGTACCACGTTTCCAATGCAGTACTATATGGTATCTGATTACATTAACAAAAGCAAAGTAAACTGCTTTTATATCTAATTTGTTTAGTTTAAACAAAACCTACACATTCACCGTGAAATTAGATGTATCCACAAAATTGTGAATTCTTTATACCAGCTATTCAAATAGCAAAAATAATAAACACTCTTATTAAGAATATTAATAATAATATTAATATTATTATTGTATGCATAGAGAACGCATGTTTGGTAATAATGGTAGTATCAACCGCTTTAACGAACGCCGCTATGCCCACTAAAGCCCTCATTATCGTAAAGTAGTGCACGTCCAAAGTCACTTCACTGTGAACGTTTAGATGGACACGGTTAATGACCAAATTATGGCCTCCTTATATTCGAAGATAAAATCACTATTGCTAAATATTCTGTTCAAGAACATCTGGATATTTTATTAGAGCATGTGCCACTAAATATTCGTCGGGACATGCGATTTGAAGAAGATGGCCGTCCCGCATACACGGCAATACGTATCCAAGGGATATTGCATAGGGAATGTCCCGGTCAATGGACTGGACTTTTCCGTTGCTCCAGAGATCTCCGGATCTTATACCATGGACTAATTTCTCTGGGGCAAAAAGAGAGATTATGTTTATCAAGAATTACCTACCTCCCGACAAAAATCACTTCACAAACAGAATTTGCGTAGCAGGTGCAGCTGTAACACCTCCAATGTGGAGCACGATGCGGGAAGTGCTACTGAGGAGGGTCGCATTGTGTGCAGTTCAGAAGGGATCTTACTATGAACATCTTCTTAAGAGTTTTCAGTACATGACAATAGAAGCCTCTGCAGCGATTGGGAAGTAGGCCACCGAACCTGCTGCTCAGTAACCATCCAAGTACACTCATTCATCAAGATGTTTAGGAGTTAGGAATAGGCAGACGTAGGAGCCTCCAGAAATTGCAGCATAGAACCGCACATAGGCCATAGCAGACCCTTAGTGCTTCCAACGTGACCCCTGGAAGGAAGAGAAGGGGAGACCCGAAGGGCGACGTGATCCGTACGACGATGTGCACTACCATGGACGGGTCTCTAATGATTCCAACATGACACCAACTCTGACATCGGTTAGCCCTGCCTTAGCTATCCACAACCTGGGGTCCCGGAAATAGACGCGATACTCAGGAAGGAAGGGGACTCCGACAGCCCCCAAAGCGCCAGGAAGAAATCATAGAGTAAATCCCACACCCCTGCCACAACACACAAACCGCCGTCGCCTGGTCCTACAACCCTGAAACACATGAAAAGAATGAGACGACAGGAAATGGTGGATAGGACATTTGTGCTAGGAAACCACCGCAGTATTCGCCTACCGACCGGGTAACCACAAAAAAACGCTTGGCCAGAGTGGTCGGCCTGACGGGAATCTAGCCCAGGACCTCTAGAATGCTAGCTTCACACCTCACCGCGGAGCTAGGTCGCTTGGTCATCAAGACTGTTACACAATCTTTTGATATGTTGGAAACTGTTTAATGAACGGTGGAGTTTATCGAGAATTTTCCTAAACAACTGTTTGCTTCAAAACAGCTTTCCATTATACGGCACAAGGTTTAATGTAAGAGTTCAGTGGCAAACAAAACTGAATCGAAGACGTAGAACAGTAACGGAAGAAAGAGTAACACTAACTATGAACATCTTAAACACAATTTCCTAAATGAGTGGAACAAGAATAGGTGTCGGTTTTTTAGCATGGCTTCCTTTAAAAGGGAAGTAACGCAAGTGGTCCCGTGTTGTAGATTTAGGTACGTAAAAGAACCTCAAGCCTGATAAAAGAGGCCTCTGAGGAAAATGTCCGGTCTTTCACTCCCAGTATAGAATGGGACGCTGAGAACTGTAGCAGTTACCGAGCGTCTATAATTAAAACTCAATTTAATTCGTGCCGGTTTTCTCCGCATAAAACGCAATTCTCATAATTACCGTGGTACATGTTTATTCACAACAAGATAATTCTTTAGCAAGCGTACGCTATTGTCAGCGGTTTCTGTCCTTGTACACAAGAATATAATTAATCCATAGTTTGTGTTTTTATCGTACAATATTGTTCTATTAAATGATCCTGAAATTCTTCTTCTTCTTCAACGGATTACATCCTCGTTGTAGCACTTTCACTCCCAAGGACTTGCAAGGCAATATGTTAGGCCAGTAGCCTGTCGAAGGGCAAGCAAACTCAGGATCATAGCATATCCAGGGTGTGTGATCAGCGCCAATGCCTGGTATGGTGGTGAAGAAGAAGGAAATGAAAAAATAGGAAATGAAATGTAGTGATGAAAGGGAGGATAGGAAAATTCGTGGATCAAATTATCCAACCCACCTAGCTACCGAGGAAAACCGCGAAAAAAACTTGTCAGATTGGTCGGACTCGGGATTTTGAACCCTGGACCTCCGAATGCGGGCCACAGACGTTACCGCCTGAGCCATCCCGCTCGGTGTCCTGAAATTCAAGAAACTAAATTGGCCGAAATTTATAATGTCAGTCACAATGCCTTTTGAGGATAGAACTAACATCTGTTTAGTTGAAAGAGGACGACTACTCCACCATCTTCTGAAAGGTAAGCGGAGCTGAAGTAAACGCTCAATTAGCTGCAGTCACTAAGTAGTCGAGAATAAGTAAATTACTGCACATTTATAAGTCAGCAGCTCTGTCTGATAAATCGGTGAAGCAGCAGCCCATTTTCGGTTACATTATCGAATAAAAAAAAAGAAAACGTTGCCACCAATCCAAAACAGGGGATTGTATTCACTGTAAACAATGAGAGCAGCCCAACGTCAACAACCGCACTAAATGTATTAAGTACTAAGAAGGTGAATACTGAGTAATAAATCTTCAATTCGCGGGATTGTGAGAGCCAAACACCACATTAAGTTAGTGCAAAGCCCAATACTGTGTCTCTACTAATTGCTTGGAACGTATTCGAGGATCACGTACAACAATTTATCTTTGTTCAGACACCGCTTTAAATTAAATTAAAGGGACGGCTGATAAAGGAATGCTGACCACCACACTCCCAGATAGCGCATTTCTGTATCACGCACATGAGTTCGTGAAGTTTTCTCGTTATCATGGATGAAGTGTACTCCCTAAGCCTCAAGGTAATCACATTATACACTTATCAAAATAATTCATTCAAACAATGCCATCCACTTTCTGCAGTAGCCGCTTAAGCAAGTACATCTTAGAAAATAGTACTCGAGTTCCAAGGCTCATAACTGCACGAGAATGTGTAAGGTCGCTGAAAACAATAAAGTGGTATTTTTCCATGTAAAATTGCTGGCTCAGTATAAAGAGCCAGATTTGATTACATTATATTATAACCAACTATAAAGTCGTCCTCCGTGGTATAGTGGTTAGCATGCCTCTTGTCCCCGAGATCGCGGGTTCAAACCGTAGGAGGGGATGGATTTTTGCGTGCGTAAAAATCCTTAGGATGGCTTCCTTCGGAAGGGAAGTAAACCCGGTGGTCCCGTGTCGTAGATTTACGGCACGTAAATGAACCTCAAGCCTGATAAAGAGGCCTCTGAGCAAAATTACCGGCCTTTCACGCCCAATACAGAATGGGACGCTAAGGACCACAGTAGTTAAAGAGCATCCGTAAATAAAACTCAATTTAATTGAACCAACTATAAGCTATAAGCTGACGTAACATAAAGAGAAGGGTTGATTTCAACAAAATAATTCCAGATATTTTTAGTACCAGCATGACTCTCAAAGAAAGTATATTTGAGGCTCAGCACAGCGAAACAACCAGTAAACTTTACAACAGACACACAATTACATATACAATCTTTTTCGGAACTAAACATACCAAAATCCAATATAAAAATCAATTCTGATGGCGTCATTGAAGTCATGAATCCTTCTGCCAAAATCGTAACCTTTCTGCCTAAATTTCTGAGTATGAGTTCTTAAACTTTGGTTGTATGAATCAGATCCAAAGTGGCAGCATTGGTGTAAAAGCTAGTCGCAAGTTTATAGAAAAAGTGTGTTGCATGGTTACTGCAATGTTTATCATGTTGCTTTGATATTTCCTCTCGAAATTCGCTACTGCCATCGGAAAACGTTGGTTTAATTGAGCTTCAACTTCACTTTGTGAAAACTCATATTTTTGTTATAGTTATACAGACACTACTATTCTACCTAGCATAGCAAAAAGCAAGTACCTGACCATTTCCCACCACATAACTTTATCTCCCACTTCTTGATTCCCTCTCGCAGCTAGCTGCCACCAGGGGCATAGCGTGAAATGTTTTTATTTAAAGACAACTTTCTGCAGTCTAGCCGTGAATCGAGCCCGGAAGACCTCATATAGCAGGTAACTACTCTACCGAAGGAGCTCTGAGACCAATAATAGCAGTTCGTTTTCAAGCAGTGATCTTTCGGTTAACAATCACCTCTCTGTCGGTATTGAATCACCTTTGCAGTTCTGCTTAAGCAAACCTTTTGACATCCGCGGTATCCGAATAAACTAACATCAATTAAGGACGGCTTGCGTGGGTCACCTGGTGCAAAAGGCTCCAAATGTTTTCCGATGGACCAGGAGGTGTAGAGGAAGAGAGGGAAGGAACGTCTTTTCGACTAATCATGCTTGGGTATAGTCGACAATAAGTGCCAGCTCAAAGGTCACGTTTACTTTTGTGTATGCTCATATAATTCAGCGACCTGGCTCTAACAGGAAAGAAGACGAAACTAAATACTTTTCTCTTTCCTAGATTTATCCAAGCGAAATAAATTAATATTTTCTTTACATATGTTGTTTAAAAATCAAATATTGCACTGTTTATGCGGGTGCTTCAGAAGCTTAAGATGCATTATTCAACAATTTTCTTGAGAAACAAGGTGCACATGACGTAATTCTTGTTTTTAATATTAGTTGCTGCTGATAATAATAATAATAATAATAATAATAATAATTACCATTAGTAATATTAATGTCAAACTGTTGAAGATGTTTGAGCACAATTCAGTGCAACATTCAGAATTCTTCAAAATGGCATATATTTTGCGTTTGTTTCTGAAAAACGAATACAGATTGTTTTACTTCAAACATAATTCCTCCTTCACACACTCACAAGACAAAGGAAGAAAAATCGTTCCAACAATATAGTGGACGTAGAGTAAATACAGCTGATGTATTTAAAAGGAGAAAATGTTAATAGATACGCGGAAACAACGTTTAGCGCAAAATATGCAGCTTCTATATAGCTGTCTTATTCGGTTAGGGTACCTATAAGCTACATTTTCAAAATAGTGATCCGAAAGTGTTAATGCAGAACGGTTGATGTGCTTTTGTTGCAATTGCTTCATTTGAAAGCATTCTATTCTGAAAATTAAATTGCTTTCAAATGTAAACTTGCTTTCAAATTACAATCCTGAAGAAATCAAAAAGAAGAAGAAGATTTAGACACTTTGTATTACGATTCATACCAAGTATGAATACGTTCCGAATTCTTAAAATCTTCTCTTCCCTGGTCTGGAATTGAATGGAATATGTAACGGAGGGGATTCAAGCCAGATCCAGTGAATGAGGATATTGTGCTTGTGCCCCTTGAGGGGGTGCCTCCGGGAGGAAGGGACACCGGGCGCCCGGAACCAGGAGAGACGGCAAACAAATGGCAAGGTTCTTAAAGTTTCCAGATTGAGACGCCCTGACAGTCGGTCAGGCAAACCGGAGACCCCACCCCACACAGAGAGTCCAATGCCCTCCAAGAGGTGGTCCGAATACGCCGGCAACCAGCCGAAGATCGAGAGACAGATGAGGTTGCACAGAGATCATCCTTTTTCCCTACCACGCCGCTCCGGCAAACCATCGCCAACACTTTCAACACTGATACAGACCTAACGGGGTTAAGAATGAATGAAATGAAGAATGGAACGATATTCGGGGTATGAGAGAATCAGCATTCGCCTGACGATACAGGAAAACTACCGAAAAATCCCATAGGTCAGAGGGGCGGTCGCCGGGAAGCAAGCTAGGGATCATCCAAATGCGAGCCGCACAAGTTACCGCAGCTCCACCTGGACCGAAACTGGAAGATCGGTAAGTAGCCTATTATAGAGAGAGCGAAGCCACTTTTTTGCGTTTACATGGGAAAGGATAGGCAAAAAGGGCAGAGATGCGGCGGATCAAAGAGGAAAATGCGCTTATATGGGAGATATAGGAAATACGAGGGTGGTGCTAAGATAGATGCTAAAGCTGACATGCGTTTATATGAGAGAGATAGGAAACCGAGGAGATGTATTGCACTCGCAAGGGTTGAATAACAGAGTATGCGTTTATATAGGAGAGACGTGGAAAACGGAGAGAAAGAGAGAGACAGATCCTATGCTAGGAGATGATTGAAGGAGGGGGGAAAGCGTTTATATGGGAGAGGTAGGGAAAATGATGATAGGTGTTAGGAATTGTGGTTAAAAAGCTGAAATACAAAGAACTGCATTACTCTAGAACATTAACAACAAAAAGGTCTAAGAATAGATCATTTGATTGGTATTCAAGGACGGATATTTAGTAGAAAAACCCTAAGTCAGTAGAGGGGAAATGACAGAACCAGCCCACTTAATTTGCAGGAATGTGCAGTTAATATACTAATTAGGCCTCTCCTCCACCTGCTACGCCTCCGGTCCCTTTTTGGTGGAAACTGAGGTCATAAATTTTGTGAAGTACAATAGAAAGCTTGACAGGCATGCAATTAAGGTTGTCCATTACCTGTCAAAATGAACAATGGTGTAATAAATTATGCTTTGTAACAAAGTAGCAGATGCTATTCTCCCTATTCCATTTACGCACACGCGCACTTTAGGAAGGCCACACCTGTAGTAACCCCCGCCTCCAGCTGCATTCTATTCTCTCTTCAAACATGCACACCTAGGCAACATAATAAAGACCGTACCTTTTTCCTGTCAAAATGAACAATGGTGCAATAAATTATGCTTTGTGATAAAATAACAAGCGCTATTGCATCCATTCCATTCTTCAGCACAGGTGTTCGTTAGGAAGGCCAACCATGTAGCAACCCTTCCCCCGCAGCATTCTATTCTCTCTAAACACGCGCACCTGGGATATATAACAAAAGATCAGGCTGGTCCCCGCGATAACAAAAGTACTTTTGGAGACTGTGCTATTATACCTAGAGTGTCTTTGTTTGACGGTGGAAAAGAGAGAGACTAGTTCCCACGAGCCAAGCTTCCATTCATTATAGACGGCGACATGATGGCACCGACTCTGCCCCGCGGGCAGTTCTCTCCGAGAGCAACCGAACCTTTACGAAGACCTACGGACATCTCCGAACATAGATATTCACGATCGTAACAACTCTTAACACTTCCCTACGGACATAGCCGAACATAGTTATACATGTTCAACTGTCTGTTTTTGCGCATATTGGCTCTTTCAAACAGCGATATCAAAAACGTGTTTAATATAATATCATGACCTATATTAAACCCCTGTTTATACTTAGGAGTCATTAGGTCTGTGTTCGAATTTTACTGCAGGCAAAAGCTTAATGTTTTGATTGCTAATGAAAAATTGATCCTCTGATAGTGTAAAACATTATTATATCATTACCCTGATTGATGAAAGGCGTTCTCGGGTTTCCAGAGTGTCGAGTTCGAGTCTTAAAATAGTGAAACATGAATGCTGAATAACTATTAAAATTTAGGAAGATAGACGAATAGGGTAAATCATGTTAATTTTTATATATCATTACGATGTTAAATGCAGGGTATTCATTGGTACCCAGAGGTTCTAGTTCGAAACTTACCGTGCGGAACTCTAATACTTAATAAATATTAAACTATGTGAGTATGCGCGGTCAGATTAAAATGTATTTAAAAATATAATTATTTATATTAAACCCTGGTGTATACTTAGATATCCCGAAGCCTAGACAAGATTCTTTATTTCATTTCTTGTTCTCTCTTTTTTCTTTCTATGTATCTCTTTCTTTCTTCCTGACCTGCATACATACAAGCATTCTTATGTACATGAGCACATATAGAGAGCCATTACACATACATATACACACACGTACACATACATACGTATACATACACCAGTGCACTTAAACACACACACGCCCGTACACATACATACAACAGTACATTTACACACACACATACGCCTACCAACAGACACACATACACTAGCGCACACACTCATACACATACACACACACGATAGCATTGGAAATTATTGTCTTTACAGAACTAAAAAAAATCTTTGTTTCATTTCCTTGTAACCTGGTAAAATGTAATTCCTTTCCGGCTACCAAATTCACATGACTTTCATCCCCACGTATTTTTATAGCTCGTGTAAAGACATTATGGAGGTACTCTCTGAGAGAGTGAGAGAGAGAGAGAGACAGAGGAGAATTGAACCAAGCGGGGATAGAAGTGCTGAGATCCTCTGCGCATGTGAAGGAGGTGATAATTCAATTGGGTGCAATAATCACGTAACGTGTAAACATCCCTGCTATGACAATGTGCTGACATAGCAAGGGGGATTTAGATCTCTATATAAAAAGCTAACGACGTTGGCTAGAACCATTGCGAACTTATTAACTCTACATATAAATTTTAAAGAACTTCAAAAATAGCAACGCGAGGTGATTTTTTTAATTTATAAAGAGGTGTGAGTCGTCGATTTCTACACACACAGCGTTCATCAACACGATACAATGCAAGGTGAGTGAGTTTTTACATAACTATACCAAACAGTGTCGGGCTTTTTATGATGCATTTAATTTTGTTTAAACGATGCAGTGCATGAAAGACGAATCGTTGTATGAGTATAATATTTTTTAACCTGAACTTTACACTCACATGGATTTCTCGGCACGCTCTTCTTCCATTCACATTCATACTGTTTTCTCTAAATCCTCTTCTTCCATTAATGGTCACACGATTTTCTCTATCCCCCTCATTGTTTCACCATCACATGGATTTCTACACCCATTCTTCTTCCATGAGCATTCATACGATTCTCTCTACACATTCTTCTTCCATTCGCATTCAAACGATTCTCTCTACCCGCTCTTTGTTTCACCATCACAGGAATTTCTACGCAACTCTTCTTCCATTCACCATCACACAGATTTTACCACCTACATGATTGTCACAAACTACCACTTCTACCAAGCACCCGAACCTGCACGAAGACCTACGGATATCCCCGAACACAAACATGCAAAACATACTTACAAAATATGTGGTCATGTAGCACAACCACATACTTTAGTTCTAATATGAAGAAATGCATAGCTTTTCCTTCCATCTGAATAATACATTGAAAAAATAATTCATGATCAATGTCTGTTACAGACTGGTTAGCAGATAGACTTAACAAGGTGGCTGAAGAGCGCAGTTTCCTACCGACTTGGCGATTTCAAGATCTCGAAATAGTACTTATATGAGATAAAGGCCTTAAAGAAAGCTCAAACAAGATACAGTATCCGGATGGTATCTTCGCTGGAGAACTGCCAAGTGTTCTTGCCTGAACGCTATAATTCGTTAAACGACGAAGAGCTTGCAGAAACGCCTGGAAAATATATTTGATATATAAGGGAATGGCAGAGATGGGGAAATTTAAGACATGCAAATTGTCTTTTGTACCTGCACCGAAGATATGTAGAAGTGTTAAACTTAAGTATTCAATGTTTTCTATTTTACTATGAAAAATTCATAATTAAAACAGCTGACTCATTGATATTACATATAAAGATACAAAAGATACATGCTATAGAATTGTATAAAACATTCATAAAATAACAATGTCAAATGTTTTGAATTCAGTTATATATATCACATTGAAACAACGCCTGACATCCTAATGTTTACGCAAATCCCTTGTGTTTCATTTTAAATGTAGCCTAACAAAAAATGTAATTCTTTTCAGGTTACCTTCCCTTCCAAAACATGTTTTCTAAGGCTTTCATTGTGTAATGTTTCAGACGGAATAAGGGGAAGAAGAAGAATCGATTTGCAGCTCGGAAAGGATGCTGACGCTCTTGGAGGATAGAATAATCATCCTCACTACATCACCGAAACATGCAATAAGCGTACGCAGAGACGTCTACATTTCGAGAAGCCTCAATATTAAGATAGGATTCTTACATAACATTCCAGGGCATATGGTGAAAAACACGGACAATTTTGTATATAATCCAAGGCATAGCTGAGAGTTAGCTGGAGCAAGTCTCCCTGTATTCGGTGAAAATAAGAATTGGGAACAGTAATTTAAATGATTGTGAAAAAACTTTTTAAATGCTGATGAGACTTGTAATTTACAAAGACTTGAATCCTATATGTATTAACAGTATCAAGACTATTTGCTGCGGTGGAAGGAATTATGAAAATAAAGAGACTTTCATTTAAACAATAAAGGAAATCTGCATAATCAAACCATTGCAAGTGTAATACTATATGCAGGACCGAGGGGTTAGAGTAGGAAAGTATTTGAATTGTATGACAAAAATAAATAAAATAAAGAATGAAGGTATGTTTTTACATCATGTTTTATTCACTAAAAATCCTTACATTCCTAATGAAAAAGAAATCCTTAGATTACAATGATTAGTTTAAAATATAAGTTGCATCACATGAGTCCGAGGCTTGTATGTGAATACTTTATCATGAATTATTAAACAATGCAATGAGATGTGTGCAGGGATATTTGTACTAACTTGAATTTCTATTCTGACGTTGACAGCTCCATTTACAAATTCCTCTGTTTGATGCGAGCAATCTATAACAAATATACGGGCAAATTTAAGAAAATCTTCTCTCTTCAATAAAGGGCAATTCTATTTTTCATAATAAGAGTTTGAGTACATATCATACACTGATGCAAAATCTCGATTTTCCAAAGTCCAAGCTCATATCATGATAGAGATAACATTTGCTATTAAGATAGTCTCAAATTAGTTACAACGATCAAAAGGGAACAGTCTTTAGATGCATTACTCGATCTTTAAGCCTGAGCGCGTAAAATGACAAATCTCGACTTCTCCATTTTTGATATGGTGGCGACATTCCAGGTGAATGCTTCCGGCACAGCAGGCTGAGTATGCAGATCCATGGTCCTAAATGGGTGAAACAGAGTCTTATCCGGTTTATCAGTCTTGAGGGTTTCATGCATTTCAGCATCAGAAAGTCGAATCACAGACATTCTCCACTCGATTAGTAAAATTTTAACAGCAGCATTCTCTTCAACCTGAGGCACTATAATACAGTTTTAGAGTCCTTGGATCGAATCAGTACCAACACCAACTGGCTATTGGGTATGAGCTCCTTGTGATCGTCTGCAAAATCCAAGAAGCATCGAAAGCGGTACTATAGCATTGAAGGCCCCATTTGCTGCATGTACAACGACAATGTCTTCTCCTGGATAACACCATCCAACATTCGGCAATCAGATTCCATTGAATTGAGAGCAGCTTAGTTAGTAAAGTTGACATAATCCAGGGGTTTATGGTTCCATCAATAGTTGACCCGTCCATATCCAATCTGTGCTCTTCAGCCATCTTATTAAGTCTATCTGCTAACCAGTCTGTAACACACATTGATCATGAATTATTTTTTCAATGTATTATTCAGATGGAAGAACAAGCTATGCTTTCTATATATTAGAACTAAAGTATGTGTTGGGCTACATGACCACAGTTTTTTAAGCATGTTTATGTATGTTTGTGTTCAGGGATATCCGTAGGTCTTCGTTCAGTTTCGGGTGCATGGTAGAAGTGGTAGTTGGTGACAATCATGTAGGTGATGAAATCTGTGTGATGGTGAATGGAAGAAGAAAGTGTGTAGAAATTCCTGTGATGGTGAAACAAAGAAGGGGTAGAGAGAATCATGTGAATATGAATGGAAGAAGAATGTGTAGAGAGCATAGCATGAATGCTCATGGAAGAAGAATGGGTGTAGAAATCCATGTGATGGTAAAACAAAGAGGGGGTAGAGAAAGTCGTGTGAATGTTAATCGAAGAACAGGGTGTAGAGAAAACCGTATGTATGTGAATGGAAGAAGAGCTCGCCATGAGTGTAAAGTTCAGATTAAGAAATGTGATACTCATGCAGCGATTCGTCTTTCATGCACTGCATCGTTTAACCAGAATTAAATGCATCGTAAAAAGCCGACACTGCTTTGTGTAGTTATGTAAAAACTCACTCACCTTGCATTGTATGTGTTGATGAATGCTGTGCGTATAGAAATCAACGACTCACACCTCTTTTTAAATTAAAACAACACATCGCGTTGCTATTTTTGAAGTTCTTTAAAATTTAAATGTAGAGTTAATAAGCTCGCAATGATTCTAGCCAGTGTCGTTAGCCGTTTATATGGAGATCTAAATCCCCCACCTATGTCAGCATATTGTCATTGCAGGGGTGTTTACACGTCTCGTGATTATTGCAACCAATGGAATTATCACCTGTTTCACATGCGCAGAGGCTCTCAGCACTTCTATCACCACTTGGTTCAATTCCCCCTCTCTCTCACTCTCTCTTTCTCTCTCTCTCTGAGAGTACCTCCATAATGACTACACGAGCTATAAAAATACGTGGGGATGAAAGCCATGTGAATTTGGTAGCCTGAAAATAATTACATTTTGCTAAGTTACAGAAAATGAAAGAAAGGTTTTTTAATTCTGTAAAGACAATAATTTCCAATGCTATAGTGTATGTGTATGTGTGTGTGCGCTGGTGTATGCGTGTATGTTTTTAGGCGTTTGTATGTGTGTGTGTCAATGTACTGGTGTATGTATGTGTACGTGCGTGTGTGTTTAAGTGTACTGGTGTATGTATGTGTACGTGTGTATGTATATGTACGTGTAAGGGCTCTGCGTTTGTGCATATATGTGTGTGTAATGGCTCTGTGTATGTGCTCGTGTATATATGAATGCTTGGATGTATGCAGGTCAAGAAGAAAGAAAGAGATAGAAATAAAAAAGAGAGAAGAAAATAGGAAATAAAGAATCGTGTCTAGGCATCGGGATTCCTAAGTATACACCAGGGTTTATTATAAATAATTATACATGTTAAATACATTTTAATCTGAGCGCGCATACTCACATACTTTAATATTTATTTAGCATTAGAGTTCCGCAGGGTAAGTTTCGAACTAGGAGCTCTGGGTACCAAAGAATACCCTGCATTACACATCGTGATGATATATAAAAATTAACATGATTTACCCTATTCATCTATCTTCCTAAATCTTAATAGTTATTCAGCATTCATGTTTCAGTATTTTAAGACTCGAACTCGGCCCTCTGAAAACCCGAGAAAGCCTTTCTTTAATCAGGGTAATGATATAATAACGTTTTACCCTATCAAAGGATCAATGTTTCATTAGCAATTAAAACATTAAACTTTTGCCTGCAGTAAGATTCGAACACAGACCTAAGGACACCTAGGCATACACAGGGGTTTAATATTGGTAATGATATATGTTAAACACGTTTGTTGATATCGCTGTTTGAAAGAGCCAATATGCGCAAAAATAGTGAGTTGTACATGTACTATGTTCGGCGATGACCGTAGGTATTCGTGCAGGATCGTGTGCTTGGAAGTGTTGGAGTTGTTACGATCGTGTGTATCTATGTTCGGAAATGTCCGTAGGTCTTCGTGAAGGTTCGGCTGCTCTCAGAGAGAACTGCCCGCCGGGCAGAGTCGGTGCCATCATGTCGCCGTCTATAATGAATGGAAGTTTGCCTCGTGGGAACGCATCTCTCTGTTTTCCACCGTCAAACAAAGACACTCTAGGTATAATAGCACAGTCTCCAAAAGTACTTTTGTTATCGTGGGGACCAGCCTGATCTTTTGTTATATATCCCAGGTGCGCGTGTTTGGAGAGAATAGAATGCTGTGGGGGAGGGGTTGCTACATGGGTGGCCTTCCTAACGAACACTTGTGCTGAAGAATGGAATGCAGACAATAGCGCTTGTTATTGGCCACAAAGCATAATTTATTACACCACTATTCATTTTGACAGGAAAAATGTACGGTCTTTGTTATATTGCCCAGTTGCGCATGTTTGGAGAGAGAATAGAATGCAGCTGGGGGAGGGGGTTACTGCAGTTGTGGTTTTCCTAAAGTGCACATGTACGTAAATGGAATGGGGAGAATAGCATCTGCTCCTTTGTTACAAAGCATAATTTATTACACCATTGGTCATTTTGACAGGTAATGGACCTTAATTGCATGCCTGTCAACCTTTCCATTATACTTCACAAAATTTATGACCTCAGCTGCAACCACCTCACCTTGAATACCATACAAATGATCTATACTTAGACCTTTTTGTTGTTAAAGTTCTTGAATAATGCGGTTCTTTGTATTTCAGCTTTTCAATCACAATTCCTAACACCTATCATCGTTTTCCCTACCTCTCCCATATAAACGCATTTTCCCCTCCTTCAGTCATCTCCTAGCATAGGATCTCTCTCTCTCTCCGTTTTCCTCGTCTCTCCCATATAAACGCATACTCTGTCATTCAACACTTGCTAGCGTAATACATCTCTTCGGTTTCCTATTTCTCTCATAGAAACGCATGTCAACTTTAACATATATCTTAGCACTCCCTCGTATTCCCTATCTCTCCCGTATAAGCCTATATTCCCCCTCCTTCAGCATCTGTCTAGCCTATCACCGCTCCGCGTATTCTCTAGCGCTCTCGCACAACGTGCATTCCCTCCTTCTGTCCTGTCTACCCTAGCATCAGCCCTCGTATTCCCTATCTCTCCCATATAAACGCATTTTCCTCTTTGAACCGCCGCATGTCTCTCCGTTTTCCCTATCCTTTCCCATATAAACGCAAAATAGTGGCCTCGCTCTCTCTATAACAAGCTACTTCGGTAGTTCAAATCTCGGCTATGACTGAATTTTTCAATCTGATTCCATCTTTCCAACCTTGTCCTGCACACGGCTTGAGCGAAAGTTTTCTTGTTAATTGAGATGAACTGCCATTACAATCTTCGTTGTAAGCATAAGAAGAATGGCGTAGCTCAAACGATAGTCAGATTTTTATGTGGTGTTTCTGGACTCCACGCTCTTTACATTACCACAAGAATAATCTGACGTGTTGCATTCACATAACTCTCTTCTCACCATTCCACAAATTATTTTACTAAATTTTATTTTTCTGTCTACTTCTTATAATCCAGATTAACTTCCAATTCATATTTAGCCTATCTCTGTGGTGTAGGGGTCTGCCTCACATTCAAAAGGCCCCGTGTTCGAATCTCGGTTAGAGTGAGTTACCTGGATAAAGTTTTTTCCAGGGTTTTCTCTTATCCTGAGAAAATGAATGTCAGATAACTCTAAGCTCTAGGGTCCTCGTGCCCATTTGAGCATCATTTCAACCATTTCGTTCATTCATTCACCGTCCGTAAGGACCTACCCGGTTAAAGAACTTTAATTAAATACCAAAAGAAAAAGTTCACATTTACACATTTCGTTGTGGTATACGTAGATAAAGCAATAGTCACATTTTCAAAAAGAATGTCACTAGCGATGCTTTAAAATTCCATGCTGTTTGTTTGGCCGCGAAAGAAACAAAACGAATAGCGACTTTAGTTACAAAAATATTTATACCAATACAAAAAAAATCTGGGAAATAGTAAATCTCATAAAATATAAGTATGATAAGCTGCGTGCTTTAATGGGGTCTGCATTTCTTGTGTAGCAAAACTTTGTCCATCTTTTACAGTTTACCAGTTATACAGAAGTCATTCAGAACGAAGAAGACTTGAGAGGCTCTCTCAGAAAATTCAAAATACATATTTCGTTTGTCATGAAAATATCTTAAACAGAGAGTATTTCAATCAAACTCGTTAGAGCTATTTTTGAAAAAATAAATTTCGAACATGTTTCGATGTAAAGGGTTGTTCGGGGTGAGGGAGATTTTCTTGAAAATCTTTGTGTCACATATTTGAAAGATGGTGTACTTAAATATCAAGTTTGGTATTTAACCGACTTTTCGTTCTGGAGTTATGTTGTTTATAGGACATACAAGCGTATGGAGCTTTTGTTATAAAATATGTGTTAATTCACATGACTTCTCTAATCACTCTTCCACAAACTATTCTTACAAAGCTTATTTGTGCATCTATTTCATGTTAATACAGATAAACCTTCATCACTTATTTACGCAATTCGTTGTAGGTATAAATAGAACATATTGATCTAAAGCGATAGCCAAACGCTTAAAGCTGATCGCTATGTGATAGCTTTGGATTAGTTGGCTACGGAGGGGACTCGGCACTGATCCACATAGTGGACATTGTGCCTACACCTCACAAGGGAGCGTCTCCGGGAGGAAGGATGAGGGGAGAGGAGACACCGGGCGGCCGGAACTAGGGTGGCGGCACAGGAATGGCAGGGTCCCTAAGTTTTCAGATAGAGACTCACCGTCAGACGGACAGGCAGACCGGGGAACCTACCCTGCACAAAGGAGGTCCAACACCCCTCAAGGGAGTTAGGATACTCCGATAGCCAGCCGAAAGCCGAGGGACGGAGTCACAAAGAACATCGTTTTCTCCTGCCAAACTGCATCGAAACACCATCGCTGACACTTCCAACCCTGAAAGAAACGGATGAAAAATGAAGGGAAAGGAGATTGCAGATGAAATGGAGGGACATAAAATTCGGGTAAATGAGAATCCTTCCGAGCATTCGCCTGGCGACCCGGGAAAACCCCCCTCCCAAAAACCATAGATCAAGAAGGTCGGCTACAGGAATCTAACCCACGACCTTCCGAATGCGAGCCACAGAAGTGATAGCTTTGAGATTCTGTTCTCTTTGTATGAACACGAGAAAGAAGGAAAGAAAGAAAGAAAGAAAGAAAGAAAGAAAGAAAGAAGGAAAGAAGGAATGAGGGAAAGAAGGAAAGAAGTGAGGAAGGAAGGGAAGTTAGGGAGGTAAGGGAAGTTAGGGAAGTAAGCGAAGTTAGGGAAGTAAGGGAAGTAAGGGAAGTTAGGGAAGTAAGTAAGGAAGCAAGGAAAGAAGAACAATAGCCATTTGCAGCTGAGAGAAGTATAAAGTATTTGAAAATTCAAACTAATAACAAAGAATATTTCAGAATAGGTAAAATATAAAAGAATTATTTGACATAAAAATAGAGATGTTATTTGATATACATTTTGTGCTTTATCATGATCTACATTTGTTGTGCAGTAAGATTTTGTCTCTCTGTTACGATTTACTAGCTATCAAAAGTCATTCACAACAAAGACGAATTTACAGACTCTTCCTAGAAAATTAAAGATATACATTTTATTTATCATTAAAAATAGCTTAAACATGTGTATTGTAACCTAATTCTTAGAGCCATTTTTGAATGAATAAAAATTTTCGAAAAATGCCCAATGAAAAGGGCAGTTTGGAGTGGGAATTTTCGTTAAGATCTCCGTGACGCAAGCTTGGAAGAAGTCGAACTTAAACACTAAGTTTGATTTCTAACCAACTTTTTGTTTTTGAGTTATGCTGTTCGCGGATACACAAACAAACAAACAAACAAACAAACACAAACACACACACACATACACTTGGGCCTTTTTCTAAAAATAAATTAATTGGATTCAGGCAGTCGCAAACGTGGTTTCTGGTGAAATTACGGCATTGAATTTTTAGGTGGAACACAATACTTTCTCTACTTTCTGTAGCTACGTGATAATGCTAAACAAATGCTTACTTTGGATTCAGGGGGCCTCAAAGCGTGTATTTCCTGTGAATCTCGTCATTCAATTTTTCGGTGAAACACAATACTTTCCCTACTTGCTGTAGCTGCTAGTAGAGGAAGTAAAAATACTTACTTTGGATTCAGGGAGTCAAAAAATGTGTATTTTCGGTGAATATCGCTATAGAATTTTTGGGCGGAATACGATACTTTCTCTACCTCCTGTAGCTATGTATTAGAGAAAGCAAAAATGCTTTCTTTTGATTCAGGCGGTCTCAAAGCGTGTATTTCCGGTGAATCTCGTTATTGAATTTTTGGGTGGAACACAATACTTTCTCTACCTCCTTTAGCTACGTAGTAGAAAAAGTAAAAACGCTTTCTTAAGTTTCAGGGAGTCTCAAAACGTGTATTCCCGGTAAATCTCTTAATTTAATTTTGAGTGGAATACGATACTTTTGCTACCTCCTGTAGCAATGTAGTAGAAAAGGTAAAAATGTTTTCTTTGGATTCAGGGGGTCTCAAAGCGTGTATTTTCGGTGAAATTCTTAATTGAATTTTTAAATGAAATACAATACTTGCTCTACTTACTGTAGCTACGTAGTAGAGAAAGTGAAAAGCTTTCTTTGGCTTCATGGAGTCTCTAAACGTGTATTTCGGTGAATCTCGTTGTTGAATTATTGGGTGGAATACAATACTTCCTCTACTTGCTGTAAGTGCGTAGTAGCGAAAGTAAAATGCTTTCTATGGATTCATTGGATCTCAAAACATGTATTTCCGGTGAATCTCGTTTTTTTAAGTTTTGGGTTGAATAAAATACTTTTCCTACTTATTATAGGTAAGTGGTAGATACAGTAAGAAGAGGAGTTGTGGTATAGATAAGCGGCTGTTTTTCGTTACGGCATTTTGCATGCAACCAAATAGGGAAAAGTGTAACTTAGTCTGTAACTTGAAATACTTTCTGGCCTAAACTGTTGTCACGATGCATGCAAAAACCACACTTTATAAGGACATTATGAAAATAAAGAACATATGTTAGTTAATAATGGGGAGAGAAAGCAGTGAATACTGAAAGCCAAACCATTTTGTTTTAACACTTGCTTGTTATACAATGATATGGTGTCTCTAATTCCTAAAAATTAGTTTGTATACTGCTTATGTCGCTACGTTGTCATGTTATTGCTGTTTTCTTTTCACATTTATTACTTTCGTACAGCCAAGTCTAAGGGAAATGTGTTGAAATGATAGTTTCTTTAGCACTCTAACTTCGTAGAGCAGGTATGAGCTAAGACACCTGGCATAGCCTCTCGATAAGACACCCCGCTTACTCCGCTGCAGGTGGAACGGAAAACATTTGGAGCCGTCTGTACACACTCATGCAAACACATTTTCTCTGTTCATAATATTGGTATAGATCAAAGCCAAAGAGACCATTGTGCATATAACCAATTTTTTCCGTCACTGTAAATAGAGCTAAATCCTGTGACCTTTTTTCCACATTATCATGAAGGTAGAATTTGATAAAATATTGGGATGCCTTACAAAAACTATCTAAGAGAAGAATGGGATTTAGGGATTTAGGAGCCGTTATGCTTTAGAAGGCTCACTGCGGCCCTTATTGCCTTATTTATACTGTTTGACCTTTTGCGGGCTATAAGACTAGATCTGAGATTATGATAACAATTTATATGAGACATTTTAAATCCCTTATAACAAGCGGTGAATAAAACAAAAGCACGTAGTCGCGTGCAGGAGCAGTTTCATGCAAGTCTCTATCGACACGCCATACGAGAGCCAAGTGGTGACAAGTGGAACGTTGAGAGAAAACGTGAAGGAATACAGCATTTGCTGCAAAGAGAGAGTTACCTTTAGTTCCTGGAAACTTCCGGAGTGCAGAAGAAATGGCCAACCACGCTTGACATTTGAATCGTGATACTGAATCTTCCGTATCCAGGCACCATGACTCCTTAGAGCTGGCAGCCCAGAAGCCATTCTCTTTTAATATATTATACCGATAGTCTAAAAAAAACGAACGCACGCATCAAGTTAAGGATTTTCAATGAAAAACTTTGTTAACAAACTTAAAAATTTCACACGAGTCATAAAACCATACTTTTTAAAGCTTTAAGAGCAGCCGCCTGACCGTTTCAATGCTGCTGGTCAGATGCCCTTTCGCTCTTTAAAATCACTTTTGTTTAACTTTGGTTTTCTTACATTCTTGTGTATTTGAAGAGAGATCAAAAGCCCTATCCCGCCAATGTTAAATTTACTGGATTCATGACCCATTTAGGTCATAGCCTATAGGTTATACCTCGCGCACTGCGTTCTACATAGATCTGTTGTGACTACCACCCCCAGAGGGAAGAGATGAAGCGAAGGAACCACATATGGCATTGAGCCACAGGCCACAGAGACGCGCGGAACTCCCTAACAGTACCAGGCTCGAAGACCCGCCCTATAAAATTATCTATATACAAAGTACAGCAACTGATTTATCTTGCGAATGCCGCCAATACGGCTTGCTGATAAGCGAAGAGCTGATCACGTGGTATCCGCGCGCCATTTTGGGTTGGTTGCCTCAATATAAACATAGGGAAACAGCTGTGTCGAAGCTGATTTACGAGTGAAAATGCCAGATTACTGTGCTTTCGGGTGCACTACGAGAGCACAACAGCATATTAAATTATATAGGTTGCTGTCGAAACTCAAAATTTGGAGAGAAGGAGGATTTGGTTGCCCAAAATCAGCAGAAAGCACTGGACGTTTGGAGAAGATGCAAGACTTTGTGAAGGAAGTACCTATTCCGTATTTCTTTAACAAGATTGATTGTTGAAAATTGAAAATCCAATATATACTGGATTTTACGAGTGATTAATTACCTATAACGACTTGAAAAGTATGAATATAACTTCCATATACATGGTGCTAAAATGACGTTTTCTACTCCATTTATCAAATACATTTTTATATTTATAGCCAAAAGTTGCATGAAGTTAAGTATGTCCATCTAGAAGGGTTTTCTTAACGCTTTCAGCATGCTTTCAGATCCTAACCCTGTGTTTATTTGCGTTATTATTGTGCATATTTTAAAACGTTATGTTATAATGTTATAATCATTTTTCTAAACCGTGTTCAATAAGCATTTAATTTCTAGAAATCTACCCAAGAATGTAAAATTGCAATTCCATGCTGAAAAATATTTTAAAACATATATATTCTATGTTCCAAAAGTAAAAGTCCGCCAATATAAGCGGGTTATGGTACAATTAAAAAGTAAAACAAATATGTTGAATATCACAGTTGTGAAGTGTTCTAACTCAACTAATTGAGTTTTCAGAAAAAAAACAGCAGTTTATTCTTATGCTTATTTGAAATATTAATTTGGTTCTGTTTTACAAGAAATCCAGTATACCTACATTTTTCTTAGAATTATTAATTTTCCATGTTTTGGTAATTCTAAAAATTTGTGTAATATTCTGCAACGTTTTGTCCTGATATTGCATGAGAATTTCCATAAGGGATCTGTAATAAGAAGCAAAAATCTTGCATAAAAATTTGCAACTTTCGTAACCAATTTCACCACCAGCAGAGCAGAAAGTCGTCAATTTATTTCTGGAGGGTGAGATGGTTTTAATTTGAGTAGGTAGAATTTTCCGCAGAAAAAAACACGTTTTTAATACTATTTCTTAACCTATTTTAATATATTTGAAATTCGGCTAAATTGTAGGATAAGTCATCAGTAGGTTTCCTTATGTATACCAAAAGTGCTATACAGTATTTTCTTCGTACCGCTTTTGTAATTAATAAAGGTTTGTTAATACTTATCATAATGCCACAAAATATTTTTAAATTGTTATTTTATCCTACGATTTAAACTGTGGACAGGATAATGTTATGAGGTCATTGCAAGTCGCGTACATGCAGTGCAGGATTCTTTTACTTTACAACATTCATTTGAGAAAACAGCATTAACACATACCGAAGTAAAGTAATGTTTTTAATGCCGGAAATACGTAAGATGTACACAAGCGTATTGATATCCTTCTGTGTATGATTTTTGTATTTTATTTCGGTTTTTCTAAGATCGTGCAACCAGTCCGCATTACTTGTATATGGGAAGAGAGGCCAGACTTCAGCCCAACATGGCTGCCGGGCTGACCTTTGCTGTACTTTGAATATAGAGAACTTTATCGTCCCACTGCTAGAGCTGCCTAGAGGGGGCAACGACCCTTCGACCAAGCCGCACTCTAGTGTATACAGACAATACCCTACCCTTTAAGCAAACATCCGCACTATCTGTCCGGCACCGCTATAGACCATGAAATCTAGAAGCAGACCTGAAAAATGAGAAGGAAACGGAATGAAGGGGAAATGATGGAAAGGAAATCGTGGTAGATAAGAAACCACACCAGTATTCACCTACCGACTGGAGAAAGCCACGAAGTACTCGAGGTCCGAGTGAGCGGTGAGATGGGAATCGAGCACGGGACCTCCCAAATGTGAGCCTCACAGGTTACTGCGGAGCCATCTCGCTCGGTTTCATGACCCATTATCTCAGAAACTATTTCAGATATCAGACAGAATTTTACAGAATGTAGACGAATGCGTTCTAAGTTCATTGGATAACTTTCATACAGTAAGTTGATTTATTAAGGAATACGGATGGGACCTCGATACCGTCGATACCTTGATACTCTCGATACACGGTGGTATCGAAGTGTATCTAATACTTTGAGATTAACCTTCGATACTTTTTCGATACTTTTACATTTTTAAGTTTTGCATTATTGAAGTTAGTTAGTTGCCTTTAATTTTAGGCTAGATAAGGAATGAAAGGAGTCGAGCTTTACGTTATTGCTTCGCATATGTTCCCAAGTGTTGCCGGACTGTAGTCCTTGATAGACCTTGGCTACGTTTCCTGTGGTGAATCAATGCAATATTCTGTAGACTCTGGTGTCTAAATGAAAATGTGCAAAACATTGCGGGATGGGGCAGAGGTACTCTTGTAACATGCAGCGTTAACTGACTTGTGAATGAAACTGATTTAGCTGACGCACTAAATCACGTTTCTGCAATAGCCTGGCTTGGTGACTCACTCTCAGCCATTACTTTTACCTATTGCGGTGACGAGAATCTGTGAATCCAGCAGAAACGAATCAACTTAAGACGTGAGATAATATGGAAATATTTATTTCCTTCCATCTGTTAGTTTGTGCTTATGCAAGTCAAACTCGAGTCACAAGCGTAGCTTACAGGTATACTGTACGACTAATTTCCACAATATATATATATATATATATATATATATATATATATATATATATATATATATATAGAAAATCCTTTAAAAGAAAGTTTTCGGCACAAAATATAGTTACATAAATAGGGAAGTAAATTATATTAGTGTTGTTGTTCTTATTAGCAGCCTTGGCTAACAATAGGAGATATATAACCTATGGCATTATCAAGACAAAAAAATTGCTGCGAATTGGAGAATGTCAAACAGGAGCAATTTCGGAATACGCAGAAAACTACCAGTATGAAGATAACTCAGTGAACAAGCTATCGCCTTTATAGTTTTTTATAAAGTGAGTATCGAGTATCGGTGTTCAAAATCAGTATCGGCATCGAGTATTGAGTATCGAGAAATAGTGGTATCGTCCCATCGCTATTAAGGAATATAGGATTGTTTAATTAATTATAGAATCTTTTAATTATATCTTATGAGCAATTTTTTAAAAAATAGTCAAGCGTCTTATTAATGCCAAAGTAAATTCACAACAGCACTTAGGGGTTGTTTTTATCAACATAAAATGTAATTTAGTATCTTCAATAGTTGCTGAGAAAACGGGTCTTTATACCAGAAGATGCCATTGACGGAGAAAACTCTTCAGAACAAAAATGGAGAAAATCAACTCATATAGGTATATTTTTGCAAAGAAAGAAATCAAATAGAAGTAGTTCCAGCCCCACGTACGATACAAACTTTCCGGTGGCCTTTGCCCCACGTTTTACTTTTTCGGTGGCCTTCGCTTCACTTTTAAAATATCAATTTTGTATTTTAATGTTTCTTTAAATATTATATATTTATGTTTGCCGCGTCAGTATTACTTTGCAGAAACACGTATCTCTTAGCAGGGGTGGTGCGGCTAAAGAATGAAGGCTTACACAAATTATAATTTTTACTTCACCTTTTTATTAATCCTTCACACGATTAAATATCACTTCACTGATGTATCCTACTGTAGATCTGTGAGATTATTTGTTAGTTGCACTTTTTAACATGTAAACTTTATATTATTCTCGCCGTAATACATTTTTATAGCTCACACTGAATACTTACCGAATTGCTCGGGAACGCTGTCTAGTAGCGTCTGGTTGGGTACGCTGTCTTCTAGCGTCTGGCTTCTACCGCCTAAATTTATACTTTTATTATATTTCAAGTCCGATTGGCTAATTCTACTCCAAAAGAATTCTTTTATTTAACGTAAAGTTTTTCTAATTTTTGAGTGGCTGTTTATAAAGTGTTTCAAATATAACATTATTGTTCCAAGAATTATTAGTAGCATTATTAAACTTTCCAATTCATTATTGCCTCAAGGTTATCTTATTGTTACCTCATTGTTACCAACTTTCGGTTTCTACTTTATAATTCTGTTGCCTACGAAAGGTAGTTTGCTTCTATTCTCACAGCTTCTACATTGTTAAATTACGTAATACATTCACATAACATTATTATACATGTACATAATAATATAAGCATAATACAATGACTATAACTAATATGATTTTCCGGGCTGTTATGCCGTGGTCTGCTGAAGAAAGATTTCCCAGACGTTTCGTCCACAACTGCGGTGGACATCTTCAGTGGCGCGGACGAAGTCTTCTCGGTGAAAGTATCGCAGCGTCTGATGCGTTGGTTAGGTTAGGTTAGGTTATTTATTATAAAACAAAATTACCTGGTGCCGGTACAATAGGCCCGGCTTACAGGCTTATATTTACATAAGTGTTACAATTTTCTTGTTTGCATTAGACTATGTTTATATTGTAAGGAAAAAGCCATGCGGTGGCCAGCCTTAGGCCACCGAGAACAGTTTTTGTATGTAGTCTTTTCAGTTGTTTTTTTTTTCAAACTTGTTTTGAAAACACTTTTTTTTTATTATATACATATGTACACACACTCATACACACGCACACACTCGCTCTCACACACATACACACATCTGGCCATGCGAAGCACGTCCCAGGACTAAAACTAAACACTATCACACGAAATATATACACTAATTACACAACACTTCACTATTTACACAATATTTACAGTCCGCGGTTTTGCTGTGCTTCAGCTTGTAGCAGGATGGTTGTTTCGTGGTGACGGCCTCTGCAGTAGTTGGGGTGGCCTGGGGCCTGGTGTGATGGGCGCGCTTAATGGCGAGCCGTTGTGCCGTTAAAACATTCTAATACGGCCATGTTTCCTATGCTTCGGCTCGCCACTGCCGATGCTGGAGATTAGGGGGTTCTGGTGTCCCCGTATGCGCGCCCATACCGACGAGGCACGTTTTGTAATGGCATCAGGGATGGAGGGCATGTTTGTTTCACGGAGGATGGTTCGGTTGGATGTCAGGAGAGGAACACGGAGGATTTTTCGGAGGGAGAGGTTTTGAAGGATTTCAACGTGCCTTTTTGCAGATGCCGATGCATTTGCCCAGGCCACACATGCGTAGAGAACCACCGACAGAATGAAGGATTTGTACAGAATGATTTTTGATTTTAAGTTCAGCTGTTTGCTGCGGAAGACGGGGGCGCATAACTTTAACCGCTGCCGCCCTTTGTTGGCGCTATCTTTTAGGTGGGCAGTCCACCGCAATGTTCTGTCCAAGGTGACGCCAAGGTACTTAACTTGCTGGCGACAGTGCAATCTTTGACCACCGACCGTTAGGTCCATGGCCGGAAGGCGCAGCTTACGTGAAAAATAAATCAGCTGGCATTTGTTTGCATTAATTTCTATCTTCCAATCGTGGAGCCACGAGAGGAAGCGGTCAATGTACCGCTGCATTTCTAAAAGGCCGAAACGAGGATTTTTGTGGTGATTGTAGATTGCAGTGTCGTCAGCATACATTGCGATTTTGCATCTGGCGTCCACGGGAAAGTCGTTGGTAAATAATGTATATAGAAAGGGGGACATTATTGCCCCTTGAGGGACGCCAGCCCGCATAACTCGCTCCCGAGAAGAGGAGCGGCCCACTTGGACGTAGAAGCGCCGGTTTTCTAAAAAGCTCTGAATGAGGTACATGAAATTTTGAAGGCCGGGAAAATTGTGGTGCAATTTATAAAGTAGGCCATTGTGCCAGCACCGGTCGAATGCGGCTTCTACGTCCAAAAATAGCGCCAACGTTGAAGCATCATTATTGAACTGCTCGGTGACGTCATCCGCAAAGCGTAATAGTTGCAATTCTGTGGAGTGACCTTTTCTAAAGCCAAACTGAGATTTTGATAATTCATGTATTTCCGAAACTTGTTTTTGGAGTCGACAAAGTATAAGTTTTTCGAGCAGTTTTCCAATAGCAGACAGGAGACTAATGGGGCGGTAATTTTGTGGTTGCCTGGTGCTTTTCCCTTGCTTCGGGAGCATTATTACCTTGGCTCGTTTCCAAGTGGTGGGGAAGTAATTATGCCTCAAACAGGCGTTGAAAATCTTTGTGAGTTGCACCAGGGCTTTTCTCGGGAGATGCTTGAGTTCCTCATTAGTCACCCTGTCCGGGCCGGCGGCTTTTCCATTAGGCAATTGCCTAATGAGCTTGTACACTTCCAGCGGCGTTATGATAGGCAGATGTTGCTCATGCTTCTGCGCCACCCAATTTTGTACCCATGTCAGAACCTCCCGTTCTTGTGCTGGGTTCGTCGTAGGATTCTCAGAAAATCTGTCTTGGAGACAGTCGGCGAAAACCTCGGCTTTCTCCTCCCCGGAGAAGTGCAGGCCGAGGGGAGTGTGAAGCGCCTCAGTGCCGGAGTTGACGCTAGAGGAGACCTTGAATGCCCTTAGTAATTTCCATAGAGAATTGTCCGAATGTGTGGTACTTAACATTTTATTTTCCCACTGTTCAATTTTGTTAAGTTGAATTTGTTGCCGAATAATGTTGCGTAGCCATTTTGCTGCAACTTTGTATTCGGGCTGGCGGGTAAGCCGCCAAAGTCTCGTCAGGCGCCGCCTCCGGGCAATGAGCTGCTCCACCTCCGGGTACGTGCAAAAACTAGGTGGACTTGTGGTGTACGTGGTAGCGTTTCTTTTGGCCGTGCGTAGCGAGGCAGTGAAGTTTTCAATGGCGGCATCAATGTCTGCCTCGCTGTAGTATGACAGCTTAGGCTGAGCCATCCTGTGCATTTCTAACGTAAATTGCTCCCAGACGGTCTCTGCTCTTCGCGGCGGGCCGCTCCAACCGGCCGTGACTGCGCCGCAGATTTCAAAATGCACAGGTAAATGGTCAGAGTCTAAGCTGTGATACACTGTAAACTTTTGTGAAAGAGCCGCACTTTTTGTCAGCACGAAGTCCAAAATTTCAGGGTCCCAGTGTCCTGATTTATGCCAAAATGTGGGTTCTGGGGGGAAGTGCACCTCAATATCGTCATTTACAGTTATAAGTTCAACCAGGAGATTTCCAGCCGCGTTTGCTCGGCGAGAATGCCACCATGGGTGCCGAGCGTTGAAATCTCCTGCAATTATAACGTGCTCCTCTAAATTGAGGATTTGTTCGAGGTGTGGTATAGCCGTTAGTGCCGCTCTCTTTATAGTGTGGGCGCTCTCTGCTGATTGGCCCGCTGGTATGAGGGGGCTGGCGCCGGCTGTGTTGTTGCTCTCTTCTGATTGGCTCGCAGTGTTTTTCGGTTTTGTATGACCTTTCTTGTTTTTGATGACTAGATGCCAGTTACTGTTGAGTTTCAATGCTTCTTCTTTCCTATTGAAATTATTGGGATGTTTATAAATCTCTATTGCTTCGCGTTGTAGCCGGGTATGGTAATGCTTTATGGAGGAAAGAATGTTGGTGTCCTGAAATCTAATAATGTGTTCGCCCTCGGCTTCAATGGCATGTTCGGCGACTGCCGATTTTTCTGTATGGCCCAGGCGGCAGTTTCTTTTGTGTTCGCTCAGTCTGGTGTTAGCGCTCAGCTGTGTGGTACCAATGTACACTGAACCACACGAACAAGGAATACGGTAAACACCGGCCGATGACAGGGGGTCTCGGGGGTCTTTGGAAGAGCGCAGTAGGCTGTTTAGTTGTCTTGTAGGTTTGAATACTGTTTTGACGTTATGGCGTTGAAGTATATGTTCAATACGGTCAGTGACATTTCTGAAATACGGCAGAAAGACGATGGACTTGCTTTCGGGTTGGTCCTGAGTAGCCGGTCGGGGCTTGGCCGGACAGCAGGCTCTTCTCACCTCTTGGACTGAATAACCATTTGATTGTAGAGCTGTTTCTAGGTGTCGGATTTCTTGTGGAAGTAAGTGTGGTTCACAAATACGGGAAGCACGGTTTGCGAGTGTCTTAATCATAGCCCGTTTTTGTCTAGGATGGTGGTTGGAGTTCTTGTTTAGGTAACGGTCTGTGTGTGTGGGTTTGCGGTAAACAGTATGACCCAGCGTGCCGTCAGCCTTCCTGCTAACGAGTACATCTAGAAAGGCTAGTTGGCCATCCTTTTCTTGTTCCATTGTGAACTGTATACGCTGATTGATGCTATTTAGATGTAACAAAAAATCTTGAAGAGCTTGTTCCTCATGGGGCCAGATGACGAAGGTGTCATCCACATAGCGGAACCAGGCTGTTGGTTTGAGTGGAGCTGAGTTTAGTGCCATGGCACCATGTCCTGACTACGACTTATTTCCAGTGGAACCGGTCATTCTACGAGCAAATAGACGGTGTTTCCATGGGCAGCCCCCTTAGCCCTGTTGTGGCCAATTTCTTCATGGAGGCATTTGAGTCAAAGGCACTAAACTCAGCTCCACTCAAACCAACAGCCTGGTTCCGCTATGTGGATGACACCTTCGTCATCTGTCCCCATGGTGAACAAGCTCTTCAAGATTTTTTGTTACATCTAAATAGCATCAATCAGCGTATACAGTTCACAATGGAACAAGAAAAGGATGGCCAACTAGCCTTTCTAGATGTACTCGTTAGCAGGAAGGCTGACGGCACGCTGGGTCATACTGTCTACCGCAAACCCACACACACAGACCGTTACCTAAACAAGAACTCCAACCACCATCCTAGACAAAAACGGGCTATGATTAAGACACTCGCAAACCGTGCTTCCCGTATTTGTGAACCACACTTACTTCCACAAGAAATCCGACACCTAGAAACAGCTCTACAATCAAATGGTTATTCAGTCCAAGAGGTGAGAAGAGCCTGCCGTCCGGCCAAGCCCCGACCGGCTACTCAGGACCAACCCAAAAGCAAGTCCATCGTCTTTCTGCCATATTTCAGAAATGTCACTGACCGTATTGAACATATACTTCAACGTCAAAACAGTATTCAATCCTACAAGACAACTAAACAGCCTACTGCGCTCTTCCAAAGACCCCCGAGACCCCCTGTCATCGGCCGGTGTTTACCGTATTCCTTGTTCGTGTGGTTCAGTGTACATTGGTACCACACAGCGGAGCGCTAACACCAGACTGAGCGAACACAAAAGAAACTGCCGCCTGGGCCATACAGAAAAATCGGCAGTCGCCGAACATGCCATTGAAGCCGAGGGCGAACACATTATTAGATTTCAGGACACCAACATTCTTTCCTCCATAAAGCATTACCATACCCGGCTACAACGCGAAGCAATAGAGATTTATAAACAACCCAATAATTTCAGTAGGAAAGAAGAAGCATTGAAACTCAACAGTAACTGGCATCTAGTCATCAAAAACAAGAAAGGTCATACAAAACCGAAAAACACTGCGAGCCAATCAGAAGAGAGCAACAACACAGCCGGCGCCAGCCCCCTCATACCAGCGGGCCAATCAGCAGAGAGCGCCCACACTATAAAGAGAGCGGCACTAACGGCCAACGCATCAGACGCTGCGATACTTTCACCGAGAAGACTTCGTCCGCGCCACTGAAGATGTCCACCGCAGTTGTGGACGAAACGTCTGGGAAATCTTTCTTCAGCAGACCACGGCATAACAGCCCGGAAAATCATATTAGTTATAATTGTGACACCGGCCGTGAAAACCTACGTTCTTACATAATACAACGACTGTTACATACATTTTATATATTATTGTACTTTACACATATTGCTTTAAGGCGGGCTGTTATTATATTTTATTTTATATAATTAGACTGATATTATGTAAGTGTTAAAAATACTGCCTCAAATTAAACTTATCAGCAATTTTTTTAAAAATAGTCAAGGGTCTTATTAATACCAAAGTAAATCACAACAGCACTTAGGGATTGTTTTATCAACATAAAATGTAATCTAGTATCTTCAATAGTTGCTGAGAAAACGGGTCTTTGTACCGGAGGATGCAATTGACGGAGAAAACTCTTCAGAACAAAAATGGAGAAAATCAACTCACATAGGTATATTTTTACAAAGAAAGAAATCAAATGGCTCGAGGATACAGAATCTGATATGCTTAACAGTAGATTGAAGATACTAAATTGCATTTTATGTTGATAAAAACAACTCCTAAGTGCTGTTGTGAATTTACTTTGATATTAATAAGACCCTTGACTATTTTTAAAAAAATTGCTGATAAGTTTTATCTAAAAGATGGTATAATTAAGTAAACAATCCTATATTCCTTAATAGCGATGGGACGATACCACTATTTCTCGATACTCAATACTCGATACTCGATATCGATACTGATTTTTGATCACCGATACTCGATACTCACTTTATAAAAAACTGTAAATGCGATAGCTTATTCACTAAGTTATCTTCATGCTGGTAGTTTTCTGCGTATTCCGAAATTGTTCCTGTTTGACATTCTCCAATTGGCAGCAATTTTTTTGTCTTGATAATGGCATAGTTTATATATCTCCTATTGTTAGTCAAGGCTGCTAATAAGAAGAACAACAATAATATAAATTTAAAAGAAAGTTTTCGGCACAAAATATAGTTACATAAATAGGGAAGTAAATAAAAGCGGTGTGTTACAGTCTCTCTCATTTATTTTTATGTCTATTCGACTAATTTATTCATATTAAAGCTAATTTTTGTATCTACTTCATACTGATTCAGATAAGTGTTGACGGAAATGGTTTCACTATACATTTTGTCACAGGCATACAGAAGGCTGAGAGGCGATACTCAAATGTTTAAAAAGGAGGTTGCTATATGCTAGCTTTGGTATTACTTATAGCATTACCTCAGGATATACAATAGAATGGGGACTTAGTACTTAAAAAATTAATTGTTTAAAATTATGGAAAACTCAAAAGAATAACAGTGAATATAGCGAAAATTTTAGCGTCACAAATATTTTATTTAATACAAATTTGTTTTTTAATTAAACGAGATCTACGTTTTCCCTGTAGTAACATTTGCCTCAATATTATGATTTTGTAGTTATACAAAGTTATACAAAATTAAATCACAGTGAATAGGGCTTCACAGGCTATTTTAATCCAAATCGTTGGAGTCGTCACATCCGTGCGGGCTTCGGGCTTGCTTTTAGGAATGATTTTCGGTTCAGGGGAGCCCAAAATGCTTATTTCCAATGAAAGATCGATGCCAAATTATTGGGAGCAATACGTTTTATCTACTATCATACGCAAACGGTAGTAAAGTAAGCCCCTGTATATGAGTTGTATTTAGAACCTTCATCTGTGCGAGCCCTCAACGCTGTTCATCTGAAGAGACAGTAACATTTTAAAATACTTAAGTGACTACGTAATAATTACGTAGCAAACTTATAGGATCAGAATAATTGTTTGCAGCAGAAAACTCAGTTTCATCACTTCTATAAATGAAGGTAACATTTGGAGAAATGTGGTATTCCTCAAGATGATTTAGTCGCCCCTAAAGGCATCCAAACTGCAGAATTTAAGCTTATTAACTGGAATTATGTAATAGATTAAGGAGTGTCGCCGGACTACATTTCACTTTGAATTGAATAAACTACTGTACCTACTGGAGCGTACTGCTTTAAATGCAACGCTGAAGCTTTTAGTTTCTCTACTGCTTACCTATAGTAAGTAGAGGAAGTATTCTATTCCACCAAAGAATGTGATATCGATATTTCACCGGAAATGGATTTTTGAGGCCTTCTGAATGAGAAAATAGCAGTATTTTTAGATAAAGGTCCTATGTGCCTGAGTGTGTGTGTGTGTGTGTGTTTGTGCGCGCGCGTGTGCCTGTGTGGATAGCATAACTCAAGAACGAAAAGTACGTTAAATACCAATGTTGGTATTTAAGTTCAGCATCTTTTAAGGATGAGACACGAAGATCTTTAAGAAAATGTCACATCCCAAATTATCCTTTACAGGAAAAATTTTCGTTATTTTATATTTTCCGAAATTTTGCGCTAGCGAACAAATTGCATGTTTATGATATTTCAATGACAAATAAAATGCATATCTTGAATTTGCTGCGATTGTCCTGAGAAGTCTTCTTTATTCTGAATGACTTGTCTATAGTTTATAGACTGTAAGAGATGGACAAAATCTTACTAAATAAAACATTGTAGTTATCGTAAAAGCACACAATTTATATCAAACAAATTTTTTGCGCTGTTAACCATTCACGAGATATTCTTTGTTATTGGTTTGAATTTCAACATACATATACTTCTCTCAAGTGGGAATTCGCTATTCGTTTTTTCTAGTGGTCAGGCATGGAACTTTAAAGCCACCACGCAGCGACATGCCTTTTAAAAATCTCTTTAGCCTAGAGCATCTTTCTTATACCTACAACAGAGCATGTAAGTGTGCAATGAGCATTTATCTCGATTAACAAGAAGTACTTAGAAGAATGAGCCTTTGTAAGAATTGCTTGTGGACACGTGAGTAGAGAAAGTCATGTGAATGCAACACATCAGATCTTTTTGGCTTATTCTTACTACTTAAGCAGAAATGCAGAAGTACAGCAATGGGACAAAGATTAGTTTTAAAGCCCAATGATAACTTTTGCATTAAATTAACGTTTTCCATAAATATAATAATCATTCATAGTTACGCATCACTGGCTTACCTGAAATGTTTAGATTTAACCACAAATTCATCTGCCCACATTATTGCAATAAAACTGCATATATCAATAGAATATATTGCTGTGATAGCATATAAAATTGCAATCAAATTATACTATACCAGCGAAAGTTTCCTCAACACTGGTGGTTTATAAAACATTAACGATACGTATTTCCTTACGTTTTTGTAGAGTGTATAAGAGTGTGACTATCAGCCGCGATCAGAACGCGGTAGGCTCAAAGGACGCTAACGTGTCCCCTTAGGTAGCCAGGAGGTGAGCACAAAATAAATAACTTTATCTACAAAGTGATTCAAAACAACGCCAACAGCACTTAGAATATTGTGGGAACAACAAAAGTCATGGTTTGGGCACTATAGGACTTCAAAATTTGTCAACACTTCAGATGTGTTGATGGGTGTACGTTCAATATTTTTTTCAAGAAACTCTCCAACCGGAAAACAGTAATACATCCTATATTAAATTATATTTGAGAATGTTTTCAATTTCTGCAGCCGTTTAGAAACAGATTGATCACACAGCAGTCGACTCTTGGATCAGATGTGGAAATTCGTAGTCAGTTACTAAATCCTCAACCGAAAGCTATTTTTGTGTAAAGTATTTTCATAAACCCAACACTTACAGGTCAATACGTAATACTTTAACGCTTATGAGAAAACAAATCAAGCAGCATGCGCAAATCTTTCTGTGACGTATAATCTGTTAAGTCTGTCTGCTTAAAAATTTGTCCGAGACTTCCGTCACCTGTATTATTGTATTGTATATTGCTTTAGTACGGGACATTTTGTTGCTTTCTCGTAAAATGATGTCCTCTGTTGAATGCTTAGCATCCAAACTGGCGACTTCTGGTAGGTTGGAATTATTTGCCCCGCTTACACCTTTTTTCGTTTGAGCTTTTCGAGCATAGTCCTTTAATTTCTGGTTTACTTCTGCAGCTGGCACAAACTACATATAAATCTGACAATTTGAGAACATGAATCTTCTTTTAACAAGTATCAGAAGCACAAATGGCTTATCTGCGGGGACCTCAAAGTTATAGGAATACTATTAGGACAGTAAGCTGGGTTGACAGAAATCCTTTTTTTTCTAAGTTAATGGGACAGTCGGGAAAAGAAAATGCATTGGAGTGCGAGTGTTTGGCCAGAGCAGAAAAATGTTGTGCCTGGAACTAAAATCATCCTACATGAACCGCTTATAAACCCACAAAAAGTGCTGCTTTCAACACTGTACATCAAGTTGGGCTTAATGAAGCAGTTTGTACGGGCTCTACCGCAGGATGCGCCCTGTTTCAATATCTTTCTATTAAATTTCTCTTCATCACATAACAAAAATTCAAAGCTGGAATTTTTGTTGGTCTCCAAGTAAAGAAACTGATGAAGGATGACGATTTTGAGAAAACAATTAATGAGAGAGAAAAAGAAGCATGGAACGCCTTCCGATCTGTTACAGAAAGCTTTCTAGGGAATAACAAAGGATCCTAATTACAGGACCATTGTTGAAACAATGTTGGAAACCCATGAGTGTAAAAGTTCACTTTCTACATTCAATATCAACTACTTTCCGAAAAAATCTAGGACAATATGGCGAAGAGCAAGGTGAACGTTTTCACCAAGATATTAAAGAAGTGAAGAAGGTATACTAGGGAAACTTTAATGAAAACTATGATGGCCTGCTACTGTTGGATGTGGAAGAGGGATGTTTCATCTTGAAGGATCTGCAAGGAAGTTGAAGAGAAAGTTTCAAAATTAATTGAATGCTGTTTGCATTTTGTGTTGATACATGGAAGTCACGAAATAAGTTAGGGTAATTCTTTAAATCAGTTTTGAAGTGTATTTCTAATAAATACTGTCCTCGGATGAAATGGTGCTTAAATACATTTGTTCTTACGTGAATAAAAATCGTTAAAACAATAGTTCTTATTTTGTGTAAAAACCTGACGTGATGAATAAAAATGGAAGTCATTTCAAGAATCAGCATAAAAACTTCATTCAGGAACACCTACATTCAAGAAATCATCTGATTGAAAGTTTGAAAATGCAGACTGCTGTAATGCTTCCTTAACTGTAAATACGTTTCGTAGCTAAACAAACGACAGAATCTTCCCATTGTTGTCTGCTCACATACATTCGAGTCATTGTCATTTTCGTAAGATTAAAATTAAACTTCCGTATTATTTTTGTACAGTATCCCAGAAAACGTTTTATGATAGCGTAAAATATGTTTGTTTCCGTTTAGTTGTAGTAGAACTATTAAATATTCGTTGCTCGTAAAACAAGTGTTAATTTATCCTGTTTGCTAAAATTGTTACTGCAGTAGCTCACGTACCACGTAGTAGGTTGAGAACCATACTCTAACAAAAACATAAAATATTTTAGAGGCGGTTACTGCTACACAGAAGTTTCTTATTTTAATGGGTACCACGAGTTTTCTCAATTATGCCCTGTAAATTGCACTGATGTGAGGCCTTCACAACCTATTCTGAGAAAATTTTAGTTGTACATTTCATTTGCCATACAGATTCCTCAAAGACAGAGCATTTTACTCAAAATCGTTAGTCCTTTCGCTGAACTTCAATAATATGCTTGGAATCCATCGCACGTTGTTCCTCACAGGTGTTTCTGTTCCACAAACCAACAACATGAGTCTTGATATAGATGTTTGGGTGATATATAATACTCCTTCACCTAACATATCTAATTAGCACAGAACGTAAAAATGCTACATTTCCAAAATTGTCAATTTGTCAAAGTGATTACCATGCCAGTAAAGACTTATGTTGTAAACATCATTGTATAGGTTAACCTATGAGTCATTCTTTTCCCCTGGAGTTTGTGGGAAGAAACTAATTTCCTCGACTGAAATGCCATTTGTTTCGGCCACGTGTCCTTTTAATTAGAGCACCCTTGGGTTCTGTCGCAGTCAGTAAACATTATTCCCCTTGTGTACAGGGTTTAATCGTGTTCATCTTTCCCACCTCAGTTCCGCTTTTCTCGTAATGAACCTCTGTTCCGTTTCCTCCGCTATGCACAATTGAGTCTCTACGCCATTCCTTCAGCGTGGTCACTCCATGTATGTCGTTTTCCTTATCATGTCATTTCCTTCTATAACTACAGGTTAACAGATACTAAAGGATAAAATACTTTAATACTTGTATCCGAGTATATAATGTACTCATGCCTCTATCTGAAATTGCAGTAGTGATCTCGTGTAAGATTAGAATCTGTGAGTTTATCCTTTAAACGCACAGAAGGTGGAGCTAGTATCTAATAGCAATGCAAATAGAAGTTACATCACAATAACTTTCAGGTTGCTTTCTGTTTAACTTCATTTTTTATAGCTAACCGCTCTTTTCTCACCAATAAAATTCATTTCTGCTTCCTGTCCCACCTACCTTAATGGTACGAAAGAGTATTGTATTCCATCCAAAAATTCGAAATCGATATTTCACCGGGAATGTGTTTTGAGACCCGAATTTAAAAAAAAATGTAGTAAAACGTCCGCGCGTACATGTGTGTATGAACAGCGTATGTAAAAATGAAAAGTTAGTTAAATACCAACTTTTTCCAAAGATGCGACATTTCCATCATCTCCCCACCACAAACTACCCTTTATATGGAAAATGTTCTATACATTTTACTTTCTCAAAAGTGGTTCCGACGATTTTGATCAAAATACCTCATGACTAATAACTGAATTACTATTATCCGGGCTTGTAGATCGTGGTCTAGAAAGCGTCGTGGATACCGACGTTTCGCAAAGTACAGCGCTTGGCATCTCCAAGGTGAAGTGATTCAGTGTCTACGGTGGTCGGAGCCTGAATGAGGAGATTTTGGGGGGGGGCAGGAATAAACGTATAAGGGAAAAACAAGATGTAAAGGGATATTTGGAAGGAAAAAGGAAGAGGAATGGAAAGGATCTTATTCTGTGGTGTCATTATTTATTGTGGCATATTTGGTGTCCGGATCCGCCGAAGCGCTCCGGAGGCTCGAGGGTGATAATCAAGTGTTGCGGAGTCTCCGCTGTGGTGTAAAGGTAACTGTCATGGCAACCCTGACAGGGACCTTGGATCTCTGGTGTCTTTGGTGCGTTAAGCGCGTCGGTGGTTCCGCACCCGGGCTTTTATCTCCGGGCACGATGGTGAGGATGTGCTGCGTGAGGAGGTGGATGCAGTCTGTAAAACTGTGTGTCGAGGTGATGATGCAAGTTTGCCTCCATTTGTTTGTTAGCTTCTTCAAGCCTTTCAATTGCGTCGGTAGTTTGGGTGCGGTTTCTTCCATGGTGGTGAGTGCCTCTTTGTGCTGCTCTGCAAGTTGTTTGGTGATTTCTGTGTAGTGTCGGTCCAGGCTGTCCATGGAATCTGCGTGGTCGGTGAAGTGGCTGTTGATGTTGTTGATGAGGCGTTTCTTCGTGACATCGTGTGATTCGTCGATGATGTTGTCGACTTCCGTGAACTGCGCGCTGAGATGCTCTTCCAGGGCGTTTAGCCTGCTGGCAAGGTTTAGCATCTCAGCGTGAAGGTCTTGAATGGCGTCTATGATGTTGGTGGTCCTGGTTGTGTGCTGTTGTAGTAGTTCGTTCGTATCTGCGAGTTGTTGCTTGATCTGCGGTGAGTCGTTGTCAGATGGTGGTGTGAAGTTCTGCGGTGTCTCGTTGGTTTGCGGCGATTATCTGCATGGATAAAGTGGGCAAACGGCCTGACCAGTGAAGTGCCCCTTACCACCGCAAAAGGCGCAGAAGCGGCGTCGTTGGGTCAGGTCGTGTGCCCGGCAGTCGGCTGTGAGTGTCCCGTTACCACAGTAATGGCAGCGGGGTGCGGCGTTGCATGTGGAGTCAGTGTGCCCGTACAGGCAGCAGCGGCGGCATGGTGTTGGACGAACACTGCGGCTGGCCTCGAACAACAGGGTTTGTCCTAACAAGTGCAATCCTGCGGCGAGGGCCGCCGAGTAATCGCACTCTTTCATAAAGATGAGCCTGACAAGTGGCGTAGGACCTCTGAAGTTTCGTATTCTCATTGCACTGGCCGCAGACGGCCAGAAGCGCTGCGCGGTGGTGAGCAGTAAAGTCTCCGGTAGTTGTTGATGAACTCCCCGGATGACGGCGGAGTAGCGTGCATTCACGCTGTCCAGCAGCGTGTGGCTGGCTGCGCTGGCACGAGAGATGGCGCTGGGCGCTTCGGCTGGCGGCGCGAAGAGGCGGGAAGCTGTTCTTCTTCTGCGGCTTTGGCGATGACTTCCTCACGAGGAGGAAGCTTGGAGGCTGCGGCTGTCTTCTTCCTTCCCATGTTGACCCTGATGAGAGCTCGAAGCGAAGTCCCGCGGAGATTTTATTCATTTGGGGGGGAGGAACAGGAATAAAGGTCTGAGGAAAAACAAGAATATGTATATAGGTATTAGGAAGGAAAAAGGAAGATGAATAGAAAGGTTGTTGTACTGTGGTGTCACTGTTTATTGGGGCATAATTGGTGTCATGGTGGCTGGTACCGCCGTAGCAAACCTGCGGTTCGTGGGTGATTGCTAAGAAACGGAGAACTCCAAGTGGAGGAACTTCTCAGTGGGAAATAGGTAAAAGTCATGGCCGAGGCCCTGACAGTAACCTAGAGCAGTGGTGCATATAAGATTATTTCTCTTTGATTTTGGATTCCGTGCCCGGGCCTGTTACCTCCAGGCAATGGTTGTTGTGCGGTGTTGGTGTTGTGATGTCTATCTGTTGTGTCATCTGTTGTATTGAGCAGGTTGTTGTAGGACGTGTTGCTCGATGAAGTTAAGTATCAGAAGATTGCTCTCCTCCAGCTTGTGGTGATTGTCCTGTAGCTGGCGGAGGCTGTTGGTGATGTCTGTGGTGGCCCGTAGTTGCTGTTCGCTGATGCCGGCAATTGAGGCCTCGATGGCCGTCAGCCGCTCGGCACGGTCGTCGGTGGTGTCGGTAGCGTGGTCTTCTTCCAGATAGCTTTCAATGCGGTACAGCTTACGCTGAATCGATAACAGCAGGTCTGGATCGTCATAATGTGAGAGTTCTTTGATTTATGTTCTCAGCCTGTTAAGCCTATCTGTGGCACCGGCGTAGGTTCTGTTTGAGGAGCAATGTTTCGCTTCAATGCCTGCAAATCGCCGGTTGGCGGCCTGCCGAAGCGCTTCCAGTTTCTGGTTGAGTGAGGCGACCTCCGTCTGTATGGTGGCTGAGGCCGCTAGTAGTTCAGTAATTGATATTTCTATGGATGTCAGAGTGGTGGTTGTGGCCGTTTTGGTGATGTTGTCTGCGTTGTGTCTGTCCCGTCGAGAGCGGGGTGGCTGAGGTGGAACGTCTCGTTGCGTCTGTTGTGGTGCTGCCCTTCCTGGGTAGAACGGGCAGCAAACTTGGCCTGTGTAGTGATCCAGCCTGTAGCAGGTGGCGCAAATCTTCTAAGTCGAGAAAGATCATGCTGCTTGAAGGCGGACGTCAAGGCCGGAGTGCCACAATATTGGCAGCGTGGCGTGTTACTGCAGTGTGCCGCCGAGTGACAGCATCGACGGCACGGTGGTGTCCATTGTGTGCGGCTTGCTTCGAAGCGGATTGTGGTACCGAGAAGCTCCACGTCCGCCTGAAGAGCGGCGTCGTATTGCGCCTTGTTGAGGAAAACAAGGCGCACCAGTGGAGACGGTCCATTCCTTGAGACAATCCTGGTCGCCCTCACCATTGAAGGCCAGCGTTGTTGGAGCTGCTCAAGGAGAATTTGTGTCGCTAGGTTCCTCTGCACCCGACCGCAACGGCGCTGAAGCGGCCTTCTTGGTCGGGGGTGATGTCCAGAGAAGCATCTATGTTGTCGGATGAGGCAATATTCTGCGTCAATCGACGGCTGTTAGCGCCGGCGGCGTTGTTCACTCGAGCTGCGAGGGCGGCGTTGTTCCGCCGAAGTGTGGTGGCGGTCGCAATTGCCGGTGCTGCAGTTGAGTCGCGTTTGGCTGGGCAACGAGACCGCAGCCATGTCTTGATTTCAGGGCAGTAAATGCGCCACAGGTACTCACTGGAGCAAAAGTGTCCCGAGAGTTCGGCTATCTCCAGTGACTGGCGGTGAGGCGAAGGCGTAGTCCAGCGTTTACCCCTGTTAAAGGAGAGAGTATGTCGTTCCATCTCCCGTGAAGTCTCGAGCAAAAGTCCGCGGAGATAGGAGGATAGCGCTCTTATATAGTGGGGGTGGGCGGCTTACTGTGAGGTCCTATGTAGTGATTGGCTCGCGGCTCTAGGAGTGGGTGAGTTTGGCCAGGTGGTTTTATGTGTGGTATTTTTGTGTACGTAGACTTCGCTTCGTGATTCCTCAGAGGCAGCATCTCTACGCTTCGCCGAGATTCGCCGAAATGGGAAACAGAAGAAATCGCCGAGCCGCTGAAGGAACCACCACTGCTTCCCGGCTACAGCTGAGAAGCTCACCGCTCTCCAGCCGATTCCGGCCGCAGACGCCGCCATTTCACCGGTAGCTCCCCCGGCATCCGCCGGGCAGGCTGGTTCGCCTCCACCGCTGCCTGGGCCTTACAACGCTTTGGCTACTGCTTCGCCCAGTCACAGCATTGCAACGCCGGAGCCTGATCTTTCAGCATCACAGTTTGCCACAAACCCTGCTATTCCTACACAGGGCTGTACGACGCCACCATCTGATGCCGGCTTACCTCCGCTCGCGGAGTAGAGTTCACCGTCACCGCAACGCACCCTCCTTCAGATGGCCGCCACAGTGTTGTCATCTGTGGAGTGCCTAGAGATCTTCCAGCGCACTTCGTGCTGGAAGCTGTAAAGCACCACTGGCGCTCTGCTATTCGGGCCTCCCAAATAATATCAAACAGAGGGCCAACGCCGCTGGTTCGCCTCCATCTGGGTTCCGCCTCGAACGTTCAGGCGGCCTTGGGATCGAGCCTGCCTCAGCTTGGGCAGCGTTTACGAGTCGAGACCAGCAGGAGACAACGACCGGCACCTTGCCGCCGCTGCTGTGCCTTCGGTCACACAGCGGAGGCATGCAGTGCTGCACCTCGGTGCCATTACTGCGGGACAGGTTGTCTCACAGCAAACTGCACCGCACACGACCTCCGACGACGTCGTCGCTTCTGCGCCACCTGCTCCGGGCATACGCACTTCACAGGGCAGGCTCAATGCCCCCTGTACCATCGGAGCAAACAACCAACTGAATCAGCTATACTGCAAATGGCCACTCAGTTGCCTCAGCCGTCGTCGACGCCGCCACGTGGAAGGGTCAAGCCTCAACCAACAGCTCCTGGCACTACAACACAAGATCTGCAGGCCACTCTGCTTGCAATGCAGGCAACGTTCCAGGACTTCACCTCCCGCTTGGCAGAGTTATGCTGCGCAACCAACACGCGCCTTGCGGGAGTGGAGGCCAAGCAGCGGACCTCAGCCAGAGCAATCAGCGCCCTCTCAAAGCAGATTGTGAAACTCCAAGGTGATGATGGGATCCTCGCATCGGTCCAGCGCAAGCTGGCACGAATCGAGTGCCATCTCGTCGAACCAGATGATGCTGAAGATGGAAGAGATGACCGACCCACGCGACTGGGAGCCCTTGAGGCCTCAGTCGAGGGGCTTCGAGAGTTCCAGATCGAAGCCAACAACTACATCTCCATGTCCACAGTACAGCTATAGAATACTATGAATAATGCGGAGTTCCATATCCACATCGACCAACTCGGCAACACAGTACAAAGAACCGTCGAAGAAAAACTTATCCAGTTCCACCACCCAGCCACAGAACCACCAGACTGGCCGGACGCAGCGCTCAGAGGCCGCTATAGGCACCCAAGGAACTACTGAACAGCAGCACACTTCACGCATCGCGTCGGTAATTTGGGCTTCGTCCAGCTTGCCTACTGCCACACAATTCCATTCATAATTCTCCTTCACACCTCACCCCCGAATTCCCAAGGGCGCAAGTAGGGCCCTAGTCATGCTTGCGTCCTGGCTCCTTCCTTCACACTGGCTTGGCCCCTGTGGCCGGTCAATATAACAACAGCATGAATACGCAGGTGCTTACTGCGATACTGCCACAGTTCCACTAATGAGTTCCCTCCTTTCCCCTCTTCCTTCCACCCGGTGGAGGAGTTTTTATTGGGTATGCCGACTATTGGCGAGTACCACACTCTCAGTCTCAACTGCCATCGGGACTGGGGTAGCGACTAAATCATTTTCTCCTCCACTGGATAAACAAAAAGTGTACCTCCTTCTCCAAGATAGGTGTCCAGGCTTTATGCACACGGATAGCCTCCTCTTTCCGGTTAAAATTGTTTTTGTGTTTATAAATTTCAATGGCTTCCTTCTGTAGTCGAGCATGGTAGTTTATAGTTGTATATAAAACCTCTGTTTCTTTGAAGCTGATGTCATGGCCGAATAATAGTGAGTGTTCAGCCACGGATGATTTTTCTGCTTGTCCCAAACTTCTGTGATGCTCGTGTTCTCTCAGTCTGCAAGCCCGGATAACAGTAATTCAATTATTAGTCATGACGCCGGCCGTGAAAGCCTCAGTATGTACATTAGTCGCCTCTACCGGGAGGAATTTAAATGGAAGGTGAAACGCTTTGAGAAACAACGCAAGAAGAAGGGTAAACTTCTATCTTCACTCACATTTCTTCTGAGATGCAGAGACACAGGAACGATTCCTAAATTTATTAGGATGAAGAGATCGTTATATTCTACGAAAGCACACCGAAATTACAGCCGCACCGAGCACGCACTACTACGGGAACGGATTCACAGCACACGCAGAGATTGCCACTGCGGACCGATCCTTTCTAGAACTCCAAGATTACCTAAGCAATAGATTGTCCAGTGAAGACTGGGACAAAATTGACGATATCACGCACCATTCCATGAGGTCCTCTTTTGATCAAGCCACCTCCAGACAGAAACTGAAATTTCAAAGTTTCTGCCGTACTGAGGGCGAAATTAAACCTGACCACTCATTGGAGACTTCTCGCACGGTGGTGAATCTAAGCATTCGCACCTTAACGCAGGCAGAGACGTCTGTATTGGCAAAGGGAGGAAACCTCGCTGTAACACCCAAACACATCCCAGTCGAAGATATCATCGCCAACGTGGAAGCAGCCATAAAAAATATTCCACCAGTCCAGGCAGAGGAGGTTCGACGAGAGACTTCCCGTATGCTGTCCAAGGCACCTTCACCCAAGAGCAATATCTCACCACAAGAGAGGAAGGCCATCAAATAACTTAACAAAAATGAAACGATTATTATTCTACCGGCAGACAAAGGCAACGCCATGGTTGTCTTGGAAACGGCGGAATATAAAGAAAAGATCACAGACTTGCTATCCTGAAACTTTCAGGAAGCTGACGAAGGACCCGACCAAATATTTTCTCAGACAAACTAACAACCTCATAAAAGCTTCATATCTACCAGACAATGTAAAGAAAGAGACTTGTAAAAGCGAAGCTTTGCCGCCAAGATTATATGGGCTCCCGAAAATTCACAAGGACAATGTACCGCTACGTCCCATTGTGAGCAGCATAGGTTCGCCCACCTACCGTATCGCCAAACACCTTTCCACTCTGCTACAACCACACATCGGTACCACAAACACACACATTAGGAACTCGGACCACTTCATAGTGAAACTCGGGCACATTCAGCTAGAAGCTGGGGACCGCTTAGTGAGCTTTGATGTTGGCTCATTATTTACCAAAGTACCGATAAAAGACTCCTTAAGTCACATTCAAAAACTGTTCCCCAAGGACATCACAGAGCTCTTTCGTCACTGCCTTACAGCTAATTACTTTCAATGGGACAATAATTTCTATGAACAGATCGAGGGAGTCGCAATGGGCAGTTCTCTGAGCCCGGTTATTGCCAACGTTTTATGGAACAGTTTGAGCAGTCAGCACTCGCCAGCACTCCTCTCAAACCGAAGACCTGGTTACGTTACGTTGATGATACGTTTGTGGTGTGGAACCACGGGGAAGACACCTTAGACCAATTTCTGTTGCACCTAAACTGCCTAAATCTCAATATTCAATTTACAATGGAGAAAGAAAGACAATACTTTGGCCTTCTTGGATGTAAAAATCATGAGAACACCAGACCTCGGCCTAAAATGCAGCATATAAGGAAGCCCACACACACAGATCGATACCTAAACAAAACATCAAACCACCACCCCAAGCAGAAACAAGGAGTGATAAAAACTATCACAGAACGGGCAACAAGTATCTGCAACGAAAAATATTTGAAAAAAGAACTTGAACATCTAAATTCGACCTTCCAAGCCAATGGCTACACGCGGAAAGAAATTCGGCACGCGCTTCATCCTAGGCGCCCTACGAAAAAGAAGCATTACCGTACATCAAGCACGGCCTTCTTCCCCTACATTAAGAATGTTTCCGATCGAGTAGGCAAGCTTCTGCGCTCGTACGAGATTGATACGATCTATAGACCAACACAAAAAATCAAAGACTTGCTGAGATCAGCCAAAGATAAGCGTCAGTCGCATACATCTGCAGGTGTTTACAAAGTTCCCTGTAGCTGGGGCAAAGTTTACATAGCCACTACTGTGCGCAGCTGAGGCTGTCACGAAACAAATAGAGTGGTTCACTAGGAATAGTAAAGGCCAGTCGCGTCCAGCGAAGCTGGTGCCACGAGAACAAGTGTTTAAACATTAATGGTGACTATATAGAAAAACAAAATAATTCCATATTTGAATTTCCTATAAACGCTATGTTCATAAATAACATATTTCGTTGTGCTATAAAAATCCTCTGTGATTGGGAACCCCCGGCTCACTACCAAAACTGACCCAATCAGTGAAGAGCGACACCCACGAGATAAGAAGACTCCACCCTTAAATGTAGGTCCCACTCAGTCGGCAGCTGGGCCTCACCCAGCAGCAAAGTCGATCCCCCATCGCAAAGCACAAAAAACGCACATAGCTGCGGGCAAGGAAATGGCCAAACTAGTGACGGCACTAGGCATGACCAGCAATAAAGGAAGGCTCACAGAAGCCCACACACAACTGGAGAAGCTCTGCAACGCTATTAGCAATCTAGGAACAGACCCAGCAATAGTTGCGCACCTTCTCTCCGAACTTGTGACATCTCTTCGTAAGACCTAGTCATGACTAATTCAGATTCAATTAGAACAATTTACTGGAACTGCCATGGTATACGCAAAATACTAAGGAATTAACCGATTTGCTTCAAACACTCAATACAAAAAACATTATTAAACGAAACACATATAAATAACATAGACCGTGAGGCAGTATTTTATATCACAACCTGTGAATGCCCGAATGATTGTAGTGTAAATTAACATTATTGTATGACAATGATTTGAGATGTTTGTTAATTATAAGCATTGTTAGGAAATAAGTTTACACGGCCTCACTGAAACTGACAATAAGAGCGGGTAACAATGAGCGAGGGGTGAGTTGTTTATCAATTAGAAAAGACAAACAAATGACGTCAGAGTAGCGCGCTTTTCTTTAGAAATGGAGGGAATATCTTCCCTAGAGCATATGTGTTCGTAATTTTTATTGGATATAAAAATAGACGCTAATGTTGGCGCGTTTTATTAACAAATAGCAGCTCTGTTATAATGATTAGGCATATCGGGGTGAGGGAGTACAAATGCTAAAGCCGGAGACAGGTAACGTACAGTTTAATAGAATCATTCACGGGTTACACGTCGCGCAGTTCAACAGAATCATCCACGGGTTACACGTCGCGCAATTCTACAGAATCTCTCGCGTCGTAAAGCTAGTTATAAAATGTGAAATACGCGAATTAATAATCTGCGGCAAATAAGTGATGATAGTTACATTCGAAAATATAACGGTTTCAGTCAGGCGTGTATCAAAAGTAAATCTGTGAAATTAATAAAGTGTGACGACAATAAAAGTGTAAAAAAATTCTTTTATCAGTGTTATCTTTTAGTAACAACTCCTTTCCGTTTACACACCCTGTTCAAGAGATTTGCTCGACTGAGTAATAATAGCTAGCCGGAGGACAAAGAACCCAAAATTCAAAATAGTAAAACCATAACAGGCGCTCAGCAAATAAGATAACACGAACGATACCGCGACAAATTGGCGCCCAACGTGGGGCGAATTAACCAGGAAGGGACATAATAACCTGAAGTGGAGTGAATGGAGCAGTGCAATTAACTACAAGACACAGATTCCAGAAACAACCACCAGAACGACCGACGACGCGGATGAGAGGACATCAGTAATTACGTGAGCAGAAGGCAACAGGAAAATTCGACTACAGGACACCAAGACAGCGAGACGACGCAGATCCATTGTAGTACAACGCAGAGGCGACATATACATCTAGTAGAGAGGGGCAGGAAGCTGGACATCAAAGCAACATCATCAGATAGCATCATAAAGGTTAGAAAATTGCAACTTTTTTTGTGTATCCTAAAAAAAAGGGTGATAAATTAAATGTTGTTGAGAAGTGGTAGGATTAAGAAAACAATGTTTACTAATAATACTGAAGAAACAATTATGGTAGGGGATAATGTAACAGTTAGCTGTAATTCAATGCAGGTTACGGAAAATACCTCAAACAATGTAGTATTTGAGGGAGGAAATATTAGTGAAGAAAGTGAGAATAGAATAGCACGAAATGTTAATTTTGATGCTGGTATGACGATGGAAATGTTGAGAAATTTTGGTGAAACATTAAATAGGAGTATTACAGATCAATTAAGGCAACATATGGAAAAGAATAAGAGGGAATTAAGGGAAGATATTGGTAAGAGTAATGAGAAATTAGAACAAAAACTAACTCAGAATATGGAAAGAATAATAAGGAATTGAGGGAAGATATTGGTAAGAGTTTAGAACAAAACAGGGAAGAAATTGAAAAGAAATATATGGAGCTAGATAGTAGTATGCCAAGAATGAGAGATGAAAATCAGGAAATAATAGCAAGTGAGATAGGAAAAGTTTCAAAGAAAATGTCAGATATGAGCAGGGAAATATCTAACAAAAAAGTGAGGTTAATACTAAAATTGAACGTGTTGATGTAAAATGTACAGAGTTAGGTAGCCGAATGAGTAGCATTTCAACTGAGCTAAAAGAGATGAAGGAGGCTACGAATGCAGATTTAATTCAGGTGCAAGTTAATTTCAGAGGGGAAATATCTGAAATTCAGAAGGAATCGGGAACACAAAGAAATAAGCTGTCTGAAGAAGTTAAAGTTTTGTCTATAAATTTGGATCAAATGCTAACTTCTGAAATTAACAGGTGCCAAGCTGTTCAAAATGAAAACTCCAATCCAGTACACTTTATTATAGATTTGTCAGAGTACTCTCAAATTAAAAAGATACCGGAAGAATTGAAAATGATAGTTGTTAAAAGATGTGTGGTTCAGAAAACGTTAGATTGGTTTCAAATGGTATCAGGGGGTGAAATTTCATATGAACCCTTTAAGAGGCTATTCATTTAAAAAAAAAAATTGAGTTTTATTTATGGACGCTCTTTAACTACTATGGTTCTTAGCGTCCCATTCTATATTGGGCGTGAAACACCTGTAATTTTGCTCAGAGGCCTCTTTATCAGGCTTGAGGTTCTTTTACGTGCCGTAAATCTACGACACGGGACCACCGGCTTTACTTCCCTTCCGAAGGAAGCCGTGCTAACGATTTTTACACCCGAAAAAATCCATCGCCCTCCGCCGGGTTTGAACCCGCGACCTTAGGAACTAGAGGCTAGCACGGTACCACCAGTCCACGAGGCTATTCATGAACAGATTTTGGAAGGTTACGATACAGCTACGAGTAATGCTTAGCCATAGACAATTTGATCCAGGAAAGGGAATAGCAATGACCGCAAAAAAAGCAAGCAAATCCAGGATAAGTAAATTTAAACTGTAGAACAAAGTATTGGAATATAAGAGGGTTAAATATGTATATATGTCATAAGAAAGGAGAAATAAATTCAGGACAAAAATAAATGTTTAAAGGGGAAAAAGAACATCTTTAGTAAACTGTAACCAGATTTAAAATGAAACATGTAATAATGATCATTTAATGTCATATGAAAGTAAAAGTATGTAGATATAATTCAAAGAGTATTGTAAATATAAAGTAAAAACAATAAAAAGGGTAAAGATAATTAAAGCAAAACACTTATGTAGCACACAGATAATGTGAAATTATCTCTAGAATTAAGAGAAGTAAATATATTTGTGTAGATGAATATTTTAGTAAATATGTTCAATAATTACAAGATGAGCCAGGTTAAAAATCTTGAATGTATAAATTTCTATGTCAGTAATCTAAGAAAGTATAACCATTATGTAACAGTGGCCTAAATAGTTCAGGGTACAGTATTTGCTACAAAAATATTGTAATGTCAGATTATGTATATAAACACATTAGACCCGAGCCAGTGAATAGTGGCGAGAAAAAGGCAAGATGTATAGCGTGTGTAAGATGCGTGTGCAGTGTTACGTGTAAGTGATAAATACAGTGTGTTCCAAGATTCAGGAGACTAAAAACCCAATTATAAAATTTCCAAAAAAAGTTGTAAATATTTATATTTATGTTTCTAGTGGGCCATATGAGGCAGTATTTTATATCACAGCACTGTGAATGCCCGAATGATTGTAGTGTAAATTAACATTATTGTATGACAATGATTTGAGATGTTTGTTAATTATAAGCATTGTTAGGAAATAAGTTTACACGGCCTCACTGAAACTGACAATAGGAGCGGGTAACGATGAGCGAGGGGGTGAGTTGTTTATCAATTAGAAGAGACAAACAAATGTCGTCAGAGTAGCGCGCTTTTCTTTAGAAATGGAGGGAATATCTTCCCTAGAGCATATGTGTTCGTAATTTTTATTGGATATAAAAATAGACGCTAATGTTGGCGCGTTTTATTAACAAATAGCAGCTCTGTTATAATGTTTAGGCATATCGGGGTGAGGGAGTACAAATGCTAAAGCCGGAGACAGGTAACGTACAGTTTCATAGAATCATTCACGGGTTACACGTCGCGCAGTTCAACAGAATCATCCACGGGTTACACGTCGCGCAATTCTACAGAATCTCTCGCGTCGTTAAGCTAGTTATAAAATGTGAAATACGCGAATTAATAATGTGCGGCAAATAAGTGATGATAGTTACATTCGAAAATATAACGGTTTCAGTCAGGCGTGTATCAAAAGTAAATCTGTGAAATTAATAAAGTGTGACGGCAATAAAAGTGTAAAAATTTCTTTTATCAGTGTTATCTTTTAGTAACAACTCCTTTCCGTTTACACACCCTGTTCAAGAGATTTGCTCGACTGAGTAATAATAGCTAGCCGGAGGACAAAGAACCCAAAATTCAAAATAGTAAAACCATAACAGGCGCTCAGCAAATAAGATAACACGAACGATACCGTGACAATCGCCTAACTGTTCCCGGCTACCAAGTATATAGAAACGATCGCGACCGTAGAGGAGGAGGAACCTCGTTAGCTTTACAGTGTAATATAGAACATTTTTAAATTAATTCGCCAATACTAGCACACGCTGAAACAACGGCGATAAAACTCAAAATTCACAACACCGAAACTGTAATAACGTCAGTCTACAACCCTCCGGGGGATATTGACACAGATGACGTAGACAAAATCATGAAATTAGGCCCAAGAGTGATAGCAGCAGGCGATTACAACTGCAAACACTAACTTTGAAATTGCACAAATACCAACCGCCAAGGCACTAAATTACATAAACAACACAAATTACTTAATAACAGGCCCGGAAGAGCCCACTTTCACGCCACACATGTCCAATCACATACCAGATATACTAGATATTACGCTTTTAAATAATATACCCTACAATGTTGAATTCGAAGTATTACAAGAGCTCACGTCAGACCAGTCGCCGGTCTTACTGACAATCAATGCTTCAATTGCGTTTAAACCTGCCGCTTTACGCCACAACTACAAACAGATAGACTGGGAGGCTTTTAAAATCACAGCTGATCGCTACCTCCCAGATCTAGAAATAAACTCTGCCATAGAGCAGGACGTTGCGATAGATAAACTAGTGTTAGCAATAAATCTAGCCACTTCGATCTGCGTACCGCTCATACAGCAGCATAAGTAAATACTAGATTTCCTAAGGATGTAAAGGTACTACAGCAAGCACAAAATAGAACCAGACGCAAATGGCAAAGAACACTAAATATAATACACCGAAAAGAATACTACCAAGCTAAAAACCGAGCAAAGCAAAGAGCTACTACTTACATTCGAGGTCAATGGAGCAACACCCTTGAAAATCTAAATCCTCAACAGAATACATTTTGGCGTCCTTAACGCGAGCACGCACGAACATACCACCCCTCCAAATTAACAACACTATAGCCGAAACTCCCCAGGCCTAGGCCGAAGCCTTGGCGGTCGCATTAGAGGAAGTATTCTCTACCAACGCAACAGTAGGACAAGACGAATTCACGATAGAAGTCGAAAATGAAGCAGACAACATAGGCCAAACGCGCACGCATAATAAACTGCGAAAAACGAACCCCGGCGAACTAGGTTGGATCATCAATCACCTACCTATGAGAAAAGCGCCCGGACCGGCCAAAATATTGAATGAGGTGTTAAAGAACCTCCCTAACAGAGCACTAAAGCTGATAGCTAAAATATTCAACTATACACTTGAACAGGTTTCCTCCTTCTTGGAAAGAGACCAAAATACTCTTATTCCCCAAAGCGAATAAAAAGCTAGCACTATCCATCAATTATAGGCCAATTAGCCTATTAAACACTATAAGCAAAGTACTAGAAAAATTAATATTAAAACCAATAAACAAACAGATACATAAACGCAATATTCTAATACCCGCACAGTTTGGGTTTAGATCGCAACACTCGACCACCCTACAATTAGTAAGAATGACTGAAGGAATTACGAAAGGATTTAACACAAATCGACAGGCGCATTCTATCTAGATATTGAACGCGCTTTTGATAAAGTCTGGCATGCAGGGCTTCTCAGAAATCTAAAGCAATACGACTTTCCGGACTCTGCTGTAGCCCTCATTAGGGACTACCTCCACAACAGAAGCTTTCACACCACATTGGAGGAAGTAGTATCAAGCACCAAACAAATAAAAGCCAGAGTCCCACAAAGAGGTCTCTTGGGGGCGACTCTGTTTAATATTTACATAAACGACATGCCCAATCAAGATAGAACGAATAAATACAGCTATGCAAATGATACTGCCATAATAACGCCGTCTACGCAACCTCGAGTTATACACTTGTGACTACAAAATACATTAAACACGCTCGAACCTTGGTTCACCAAATGGAGAATTAAGATGAACCCCAGAAAAACTCAAGCAATAATCTTTACAAAAAGACTCCTCCATAGGAAAGGTAAAATGAACTACAACCCCAAAACTATCAAGGCGAAAGAAAGGAATGGAAAGACCAAGTGACCTACCTAGGCCTAATTATGGATCAAGGTCTTACTTGGAATAAACACATAGCTAAAGTCAGAGCTAAGGCCAATAGCCAGCTAAACAGACTATTCCCACTCTTCAATACTAACAGTCAACTTAAGCTAAATATGGGACTTACACTATACAAAACCCTAATTCGCCCAATCATTACGAATGCGGCCCCGGTATAAGGATACGCTGCCAAAACACACATGCATAAGTTGCAAACACTCCAAAACAGGATAATAAGAATAATAGCGAAACAACCGCCGATAGCACCGGCATATCCTCTACACCAGGAGTTAAAACTACACTCAATTGAAGAATTCATTAAGAGTCAAAGCTTTAACCTATACAAGCACAAAGAAAAGCACAACAATGCACTAATACAAGAATTAGGAACATACGAAAACAAACACAAACGACCGCTGTCACTATTTGATAGAACCTTCGGCTTGGGGGAACAGGAAATCAACATACAAGAATACCTTGATACCCTAGTAATATACCCATAAACATTACCCATGACTAGACTTACACTACGTAACCATTGGTAGCCCTCGAAGTCCTTGCTCTGTGAGCCAAGGCGGCTCTGGGGGTGGGGGCCCCCCGCGAGTGGCACTGCCTCGCACCTGCACTTTCAGGCAGGCAGCCCGCCGGGTGTGCACTCTACATGACCAAGCTTGAATATGGGCACGATAAATGTGATGCGACAATGCCAAAATGGCAGAAAACAACAGAAAACCAAAGAATTATTTAATTATGTGACGACGCCATTAGGCAAACACTCAGAATACTACAGTTATATAAGAACGAAGCCACACGGCATTAACTAAATAATTTAAATAAATGATGTAATGAATTGCAAATAGATAATCATAAATATTCCAAGAATTTATATATAGATAAACTAATTAATGTTTATGCACGCCAGAGTTAGTTATTTCAGGGACGCAGCCACTGGCTCAAGAACCTGGACTCGCGAACAAGCGTAGACTTGGAACGCACAACGCATGGAATACAAGAGGACGCAGCGCCTCGGCGCGACAGGACTTTCAACAACACCCAGAATATCGTAACTTCTCCCCAGAATTCGCCAGGGAGTGCTAAGGGCCTCGGTCATGAATACGTCCTAGCCTCTCACCTTTACCCGGCTTAGGCCCTAGTGGCCGGCCAACACACCAGCTCCTTGAATCCGTAGGTGCTATAAGCGGTACTGCTACTCTTCACCTTAATGCTCTCCGGTGGAGGTTTTTTGTGGGTAGAGCCACGGTTCGCGCCGTGGTGGAGCCCCACACTCCCGGAATGGGGTTAGTACGTAAATGTATTTTCCCTCCACTCGAAAAAAGGTCTGCGCATTCAGGCTCCGACCACCCCAGACACTGAATCACTTCACCCTGAATATGCCAAGCGCTGTACTTGGCGAAACGGCGGTACCCACGGTGACTTCTAGACCACAGCCTACAAGCCCGGATAATAGTAATTCAATTATTAGTCGTGACGCCGGCGTGAAAGCCTCAGTATGCACAGTATACCTCATATTTAAGAAAGGGAGACAGCGCCGTGGCCGAGTGGTTAGACCGTTCGCCTCTCACCAACGCAGCCCGGGTTCGATTCCAGGGACCCGCATGTGGGATTTGTGGTGGACAAAGCGGCGTCTGGGCGGGTTTTATCTGGCTTCTCCGGTTTACCCCGCCAATTCATTCCACCGGTGCTCCATCTTCACCTTTCCTGTCACTAATCTCGCTCACTTTCATCTATCATCTCCTTCCTCGTTTTCATCTTCGGGCGTCGGGCTGAACACCCGCCCTGGTTGTTCACTCTCTCAGATCCAAAGAGTCCCTCTGCTCCTCGACAGTCGTCTGACCACAGGCATTGGCTTTTAAGTCCTACATAAGAGGAGGGCAAACGGGTGAGGAAGAAGATATTTAAGAAAGGATTTTTTAACATTTTGTATAACAGGTGAACCATAAGGGATGGATGGAGTTTTTGGACGTTAAAGTCGTTAGCATGGCTTCCTTTGGAAGGGAAGTAAAGCCGGTGGTCTCATGTCGTAGATTTACGGCACATAAAAGAACCTCAAGCTTGATAAACAGGCCTCTGAGCATACTTTTCAGTCTTTCACGCCCAATATAGAATGGGAGGCTAAGAATCATAGTAGTTAAAGAGCTTTCATAAGTAAAAATCAATTTAATTTTTTAAACCATAGGAGATGGACAAAAACGTACTGCACAAAAAGTGAATATCTCTTTAAGACACACAATTTACTTGAAATAAGATTTCTCTGGCATTATCCATTTCAGAGATATCTGTTATAATTGGTTTACGTTTTTCGATACTTGTCATTTGTTTTAAAGTGAGCGGCTGTTCACTTATTTCTGGCGATGTCACGGAAAGATCATGGAATCTCAAGGCCAGAATATACCGACGGCTTTTAAGCATTTGACTATCACTATACTCTTTGTACCTATAACAAAATGTGTACTAAAATTATTTATGCAAATGTTTATTGCAATTAACTTGAAGTAGGTAAAGTATAAGCTTTTGCAAGAATAGCTTGTATACACTATACACTGGTAAAGATTATGGACAGAGAAAGTAGTGTGAATGTAGCACATCAGATTTTCTTATGAGCTAAAGTGCAATCTCACATAAGCGTCACTTGCCAGTTCTAACAGACTATACAGAGTTTCACAACTTGTGTTTCATTTCAAATGCATTATCAAATGTTCTATTGTTTCTCCATTTTTGCTCGAAGTAGATTCCACATTCTAGGGCAGAAGTTTTAATATCCACATTTTACGAGTTATTGCTTCCTAACCTTAAGAAACTCATGTGTCACAATCCCATGAATTTCTTTACACACTTTCAGTTATTTTCATAGCTATTATAAGGCAATTCATAAACAGCTTGTTTCTGTGTCTACTTCTTAATTATGATAAATATTCACCGAAATGGTTTCAATACACATTTTGTTGTAGCTAAACAGGAGGTTGGAACAACGTTCACATATTTATAAACAGATTGATAAATTTTAGCCTTGATGTCGTATTATATTTTATTCATGGCCTGAGAGAATCAAAAGAACGGACATTATTATTTCAAATCTGTATAAGTTAAAAGTATTGGAAAAATCTACGTGTGAGTATTTCTTGTAGTTTCCCAGTTATACAAAACTATACAAAATTCATCTATAATTAAGAGAACATTACAGACCATTCTTAGTAAATGTGTATGTGGATTCTAGTTTTTAATTTTCACAACAATATCTCTAACATTTTTATCTTAAAACTGTTAGTGTGTTTTGAGACAACTATAAAACGAAATAAATTTTCCACGTAAGGGGTGGTTCGAGGTGGGAGAAGTTTTGTGAAAATCTCTTTGAAGAATGCGGACTTTCGTTTTTGAGTTTCGCTGTTTGCTCCCTCAAACACACGCTAGTGTTAGAAATTCAATATTTGACTTTAAGACAGCCTATTTTATCCATTAGTATCAATCATTAATCACATATAAAATTAGATAACTATATCGCTTAGAGCTTTATTACATTTATAGAAGACTAGAGGTATTACCCGGGTATGCACAGATGTATTCTGTAAGAAGGAATTGAAAATAAGGATGAGATGGTTTTTAAAAGTCGTAACCAGCCTAAAATTTTCACTCATACATAAAGCGTAGGTGTCCACAGTTCTATCCAATTTGGTCAACGGTGCACACCTATACATAAGAGATTGAAAATATGATTAGTGGTAGTTTATTGAACTTTCAAGGTAGTCCTAAGTAGTGTATGTCCCTGCTTAGACAAATGGATTAACGCTAATCCTGCCGCTAGGGGCGCTAGTGTAGCTTTTAATCCGCTCGAGTGGCGGGAAATTTGAAGCGGCAGGATTACGGTCGATCCAGATATCTAAGCGGGGACATTTGTTTTCTTTTATTTATTTATTTATTTAATATTTTAATCCATGTTTTATAATTTATGCACATGTGGTAGACTTAGGAACTAAATGCCCACTGAGGGGTTTTTTAACCTATGGAAATGCCGCTCACGGGCAAAAGCTTTTTCAAGAAAAAGCTAAAAATAAAATGGATCACAGAGTTCGGAGGGATTTTTTTTTGTTTTTTGGCGATGGGGCGCATCCGACGGGGACTTTTGGCACACCTTCGCCGGCACACGCGCACGCATGTGGGGGATGGCGGAGGGAAGAGGGAATCTGAAGACAAAGACAAGTGGCCAACATGGGAGCTAAACAAGCTGCCGGAGGTTCGGGGGGGCAAGGAGACTTGAGTTTAAAGACAAGTGGCCAACATGGGAGCTGTACAAGATGGTGGAGGCAAGGGGTGGGTCGAGGAGATTTGAGGTTAGTGGTCAACATGGCGGACGTAAGAGGTTGGGGTCAAGGAGAGTTGAAACGCGGTGGTGAAAATGGGAACTAAACAACATGGGGAAAGAAGAGCTGAGATGAGCAGATTTTGAAGTTAAAAAAGGAGGTAAGCATGGGAACTAAAAAACCAAGACGGCGGAGGATCGACGACAAGGAGATGCGGTGGCTAACGTGAGAGTTAAACAAGCTGGCGGGCGCAAGAGGAGGGTAAGGAGATTTGAGGTTAAGAGTTTTAGGTTAAAACAGGACGTAAGCATGGGAACTAAATCCAAGAGGGTGGATGCAAGGGTGGGGACGAGGAGATGTGAGGCGCGGTGTTAAAAATGGGAACTAAAGAAGATGGCGGAGGCAAGAGCTGAGATGAGCAGATTTTGAGGTTAAAAATAGGAGGTAAGCTTGGGAACTAAAAACCAAGGTAGCGGTGGGTCGGCGACAAGGAGATGCGATGGCCAACGTGAGAACTAAACAAGATGGCGGGACGCAATGGGTGGGGTAAGGAGATTTTAGGTTACGACTTTTAGGTTAAAACAGGACGTAGGCAAGGGAACTAAATCCAAGATGGCGGACGAAAGGATGGGGACGAGGAGATGTGAGGAGCGGTGGCAAAAATGGGAACTAAACAAGATGGCGAAGGCAAGAGCTGAGATGAGCTGATTTTGAGGTTAAAAATAGGAGGTAAGCATGGGAACTAAAAACAAAGGTGGCGGTGGGTCGGCGACAAGGAGATGCGATGGCCAACGTGAGAACTAAACAAGATGGCTGGACGCAAGGGGTGGGGTAAGGAGATTTTAGGTTACGATTTTTAGGTTAAAACAGGACGTAAGCATGGGAACTAAATCAAGGATAGCGGAGGCAGGGAGTGGGGACGAGGAGATGTGTGAGACGCGGTGGTAAAATGGGAACTAAACAAGATGGCAGGCGCAGAAAGTCTAGGTTTAAAATAGTAGGTAAATGTGGAGAACTAAAACCAAGATGATGGAGGAGTGGTGGCAAAAATGGGAACTAAACAAGATGGCGGTAGCAAGAGGTCGTGGGACGAGGAGATTTCAGGTTAGGGGTTAACAAGCGAAAGATGCTGAAAGCAAAAGGTGGGAACGAGGAGATTTGAGGTTATGAAAGCTAAACAAGATGGCGGACGCGCGTGGTCAAGAATATTTTACCAAAGAAAATTGAATATCATACCTTGAACGAGGATGGAAGCAGCCAAGTAACTAAAACGAAAGTTGAAACACAAAAGAGCATAGAAATGTAATGCTGGTGTACAAAAGGAAGACAGAAAGTGACGTGGCATGTTGTGATAGGATTGGACAAAGGAATAAATAAGATGAAGTGATGGTAATTTGCGGAGGTATTGATGATAGCTGTGATGGTTAACGCATCAGTACCAAAGCCCTACACATTAAAAAAGTTACTCCTTGGACCTTCGTTTTGAATGTGACATCACAACACCGAATTAAACGTGAACTTTAACGGTATTTTAAATAGGAATGTTGGTGGAATGCGGAGTTCTGTTTATTTTGGGACTCAAACCCAGTACCAAAACACTAAACGATATATTCCTACGCCAAGCAGGTCGAAAAATAATTATGCGTGTGGTACTTACCTCTTAGTGGTGTTGATGTGTCACCAAAAGCGCAGCAGTCATGTTGTAGAGCTTGACGCGACGCGGAAAAGCAAAGCAAACTGTTTTAAAATGCTTAACCAGCTTTAAGATCAACCAACATCACTATGCACTGATATACCTAGGTTTTTTTAAAGCGGTACAGACGCCCTTTGCACAGACGTAATTTAACTATACCAAAAACCTGGTACTGGACCATCGTAATGGTAGCTAGCGTACGTAGGAGCAGGGTTCTCATTGCCGGTCAAAAGCGGTCAAAAACAGTGTACGACGGACTCATAGAAATATTCACAGCAGCTACTGTCGAAGTCAACTGTCGAGGCGTGAATGAAAGAAATCTGTGGTTGCCGGCAATCCAGCAGAAGCGATAACAAACTTGGGGCTCGTTAGCAGAATGTTTGCAGCTGCTGATAATTCCAGCTTGCCAAGCCGGATGCGCCCCAGACTGCCACCGGCATGACCTCGATGGGGTGAGCTAAACCGAATGCTGACTCACGGTCAGAAGTCTGCGGCTGCCGATAAGCTATATGAAAACTTGGTTTGCACGTGAGTAGTTATAACACCCCTACGGACGCACCAGTCCTAAGTAGGTGTAAGTACTAAGAGGAGTACGTCTTAAGTAGGTGTAAGTACTGAGGAGGCGTAAGTATTGGAAAAGTGTATCAGGTGAAGGTATTAGGGTTCGAGGTCACTTGCGCAAGACCTAAGTAGGTGTAAGTACTAAGAGGAGTACGTCTTAAGCAGGTGTAAGTACTATGGAGGTGCAAGTATTGGAAAAGTGTATCAGGTGAAGGTATTGGGGTTCGAGGTCGCTGGCGCAAGTCCTAAGTAGTGTAAGTACCAAGAGGAGTACGTCTTGATGAGGTGTAAGTATTGGAAAAGTGTATGAGGTGAAGGTATTGGGTTCGAGGGGGAAGGAAAGCGTGTACCTTTTTGGGATCGGTGTTTGGGCGGCGGGCGGCGCGTGTGCGTGTCGTTTTGAATGTAGATGTTTAATGTTTTTTTTATAATTTGCGTATCAGAAAGTATTAGAAAATTGCCCGGGGTTGATAGATTTATCTCTAATGGATTCTAAACAGCCCACGGACGGCATCCACTGCCCCGGTGCCACAGCGGCAACGATGGAGTTGGTGTCGAAGTAGCACACCCAGTACATCATCTCGTCCGTGGTAGGCATGTACGATTGTACCTTACTCCCGGGGCGTTGAGCAAATCGAGCAGCCTATCGTAATGGGCCACAAGCTCGCTGGTAGGTGGACTGTCCCTCTGGCTATATTTTCCATAGAAGGAGTTGAGCATCAACTTGTCCAGCTCTCGCCTGCCGGGATTCTTGGCAATGGCGTGAGGATCTAGGACAACGTATTCGCGCTTCAAGCATTGCTTAACGTAGTGCTCCTTTGCGGCAGGTGTTTCGGCATCGGAGGGCCAACAGGAGGCTTCGGTCTTAATCTTGAGGATCTGATTCACGTATAGTACTGAAATAGTCGCTTCTCTCCAGTGTCTGGGGTCGTATTGCACCACTTCGTACTCCTACATCTCATAGACCTGCAGTAATCTATATTCCTCCTCCAAGGCAACCTTCATTTCTTCGACCACCCAGGTTCCGCCATGCACCTGTCTTCATCTTTATGATGGGAACTGTCCGTCGTAGCTTTTGAGGTTATGTGCGACCACGCTCACGTATCAGCCTTTAAACTTAGGCTGTGCAATGTGTTCGAATAAGCGCTTTATCGGTTGTTCGACAAACACCAATTCCATAAATCCACATTACGTACAGTGCGCCATTTTGTGGCTTTCGTCGATACACAACGGACAGACTTGTTAAAGCACTCACAGGTTTGGAACGTGCACAAACGTGCTCGCTTTGTCGATACAGAGCGTTTCCTGCGTGCATTCGAACTCTATAAACATGTATCGATATCGTTTATTTGGTGCTTGGTATGGCTTATGTACCACCTGTGATTGGGAAGCACATGCATCTTACGATTACTACAGAATAGTTCTCCGCACTGGTGGGAGGCCTTTCTGAACCTCGTGTTCACCAGTTTATTGCACCTTTACCACGTCGCAAATGGACAAACCTTTTGGATAAAAAGCCCCTTTTGTCAAGTGCTATTCAAATCAGGACTGCCCCTTAAAACCGCGATAACACGCATTACAACGTAAGGTTGGTGTCATTTCGTGCATAGTTGCTCACAGCGGTGATATTATGTTTGTGCTTTTAGAGATAGTTACGCCGTCTGCAGTAAGACTTGCAGTTAAGTCATTTGTTCAGATATACTATGTCATTACAGTGATCATTGTGCAGCATCAGGTGTATGTGCTTTTCGGCTATGCGATCAGATTTATACAGCACATTCTTGCCTGTATGATCGGCAAACACAGTGATGGCATACTCTATTAAAGATTTGTCAAATCTACTTAGTTCATCCAGAGTAGACCTACCTTTGGTCTTCCCTATCCCTCGCACAACGCTATCCCTTCTGCTTTTTGAAAATACCCAGAACGCGTAATCGTTTGGTAATTGACATCGTGGTCTGCTCGTGCTATATTCACTGCAATAGCTCTTGGTATGCACAAAGTATCGTAGTTCTTTATTTAAATTACACCTGTAATTCCTTTACAATCATCGCAGAACGTAAGCACGAATGTGCGATCTACTTTGTCCACACACAAGATATCGCTATTTGCCCCTGCATCAAAAAACATTGTTACTTTACATCACTTTTTTATTCTTTCTAATATGGGTTTGGGGTTGACTTCATCTACCGGCGAACGCTTATATTAAACGGGTAGGAAGGCTGTTTAGAATCCATTATGGATAAACCTATCAACCCTGGGCAATTTTCTAATAGTTTCTGATACGCAAATTTTAAAAAAAAATCATTAAACATCTACATTCAAAACGACACGCACGCGCGCCGCCCGCCGCCCAAAACACCGATCCCAAAAACTTACACGCTTTCCTTCCCCCTCGAACCCAATACCTTCACCTGATACACTTTTCCAATACTTGCACCTCCATAGTACTTACACCTGCTTAAGACGTACTCCTCTTAGTACTTACACCTACTTAGGTCTTGCGCAAGTGACCTCGAACCCTAATACCTTCACCTGATACACTTCTCCAATACTTACACCTCCTCAGTACTTACACCTACTTAAGACGTACTCCTCTTAGTACTTACACCTACTTAGGACTGGTGCGTCCGCAGGGGTGTTATAACTACTCACGTGCAAACCAAGTTTTCATATAGCTTATCGGCAGCCGCAGACTTCTGACCGTGAGTCAGCATCCGGATTAGCTCGCCCCATCGAGGTCATGCCGGTGGCAGTCTGGGGCGCATCCGGCTTGGCAAGCTGGAATTATCAGCAGCTGCAAACATCCTGCTAACGAGCCCCAAGTTTGTTATCGCTTCTGCTGGATTGCCGGCAACCACAGATTTCTTTCATTCACGCCTCGACAGTTGACTTCGACAGTAGCTACTGTGAATATGTCTGTGAGTCCGTCATACACTGTTTTTGACCGCTTTTGACCGGCAATGAGAACCCTGCTCCTACGTACGCTAGCTACCATTACGATGGTCCAGTACCAGGTTTTTGGTATAGTTAAATTACGTCTGTGCAAAGGGCGTTTGTACCGTTTTAAAAAAACCTAGGTATATCAGTGCGTAGTGATGTTGGTTGATCTTAAACCTGGCTATGCATTTTCAAAACAGCTGCTTTGATCTTTCCGCGTCGCGTCAAGCTCTACAACATGATTGCTGCGCTTTTGATTATACATGACGCAGTAATTTGTATCACAAATTATGTAAATGTCAAGAGTGATTATAGTGTGAATATGCATTATTGTGTGACATTGATTTGAGATGTTTGTTGATTGTAAGCATTGTTGAGAAGTGGGTTTATACGGCCTTACTGAAACTGACAATAATAGCGTGCAATAATGTAGCGAGGGGGTGAGCTGTTTATCATTATTAGAGACGAGCAAATGACGTAAAATTGGCGCGTTTTTCTTAGGAATTTGCGGGAACATTTTTTCTAGACCATATGTTTTCGTAATTTTCATTGGATATAAAAATAGACGCTTATGTTGGCGCGTTTTATTAACCAATAGCAGCTCGGTTATAATCTTTAGGCATATCGGGTGTAGGAGTATAAAAAGAGCTAAGTCAGAGTCAATTCGTCCTGTCCATCGGAAACATTTGTACATTACACGTCGGCTCCAGTCCATCGGAAACATTTGTACATTACACGTCGGCTCCAGTCCATCGGAAACATTTGTGCATTACACGTCGTCAAGTTCAACAGAAACAGTCATGGTGAATACATAGCATAGTTTATCGATTCGCAGGTTACGCGTAGCAAAGTTATGAAAAATCTCAGGTGTCGTAAAATTAATTACACAAAAAGTTGAAGTACGCGAATTAATAATGTGCAGTAAATAAGTTATTATAACAGTTTCAGTTTGGCGAGTGTCACGATTAATTTGTGAAAGTGAATAATGTGTTAAGACAATAAAAGTATAAAACAAATTCTTTCATCAGTGTTATCTTTGGATAAAAACTCCTTTCCGTTTACACACCTGATTAAGAGATTTGCTTGACCGAGAGATCATAGCTAGCCGGAGGACAGTGAACCCAAAAATTAAACACAATAACAGGCGCTCAGTAAAAGATAACACGAAGTGACCGCAACAAATTGTCTTTTATACGTGCGGCAGATAAACAGTAGCATTCTTTCAACAAAACACTAATACCATCGCAAATTGGCTACCACAAAGTGGAGCTAACAAACTATAACAAAGAATACCGTCACATACATCAACACCACTAAGAAGTAAGTACCACACGCATAATTATGTTTCGACCTGCTTGGCGTAGGAATATATCGCTTAGTGTTTTGGTACTGGGTTTGAGTCCCAAAATAAACAGAACTCCGCATTCCACCAACATTCCTATTTAAAATACCGTTAACGTTCACGGTTAATTCGGTGTTGTGATGTCACATTCAAAACGAATGTCCAAGGAGTAACTTTTTTAATATGTAGGGCTTTGGTACTGATGCGTTAACCATCACAGCTATCATCAATACCTCCGCAAATTACCATCACTTCATCTTATTTATTCCTTTGTCCAATCCTATCACAACATGCCACGTCACTTTCTGTCTTCCTTTTGTACACCAGCAATATATTTCTATGCTCTTTTGTGTTTCAACTTTCGTGTTAGTTACTTGGCTGCTTCCATCCTCGTTCAAGGTATGATATTCAATTTTCTTTGGTAAAACGTTCTTTGACCACGCGCGTCCGCCATCTTGTTTAGTTTTCATAACCTCAAATCTCCCCGTTCCCACGTGTTGCTTCCAGCATCTTTCGCATGTTGACCCTTAAATTGAAATCTCCTCGTCCCACGACCTCTTGCCTCCGCCATCTTGTTTAGTTCCCATTATTGCCACCACGCCTCCACCATCTTGGTTTTAGTTCTCCACATTTACCTACTATTTTAAACCTAGACCTCCTGCGCCTGCCATCTTGTTTAGTTCCCATTTTACCACCGCGTCTCACACATCTCCTCGTCCCCACTCCTTGCCTCCGCTATCCTTGATTTAGTTTCCATGCTTACGTCCTGTTTTAACCTAAAAATCGTAACCTAAAATCTCCTTACCCCACCCATTGCGTCCCGCCATCTTGTTTAGTTCTCACGTTGGCCATCGCATCTCCTTGTCGCCGACCAACCATCACCTTTGTTTTTAGTTCCCATGCTTACCTCCTATTTTGAACCTCAAAATCAGCTCATCTCAGCTCTTGCCTCCGCCATCTTGTTTAGTTCCCATTTTTGCCACCCCTCCTCACATCTCCTCGTCCCCATCCCTTCGTCCGCCATCTTGGATTTAGTTCCGATGCCTACGTCCTGTTTTAACCTAAAAATCGTAACCTAAAATCTCTTTACCCCACCCCATGCGTCCCGCCATCTTGTTTAGTTCTCACGTTGGCCATCGCATCTCCTTGTCGCCGACCCACCGCTACCTTGGTTTTTAGTTCCCATGCTTACCTCCTATTTTTAACCTCAAAATCTGCTCATCTCAGTTCTTGTCTCCGCCATCTTGTTTAGTTCCCATTTTTAACACCGCGCCTCACATCTCCTCGTCCCCACCCTTGCATCCCCCATCTTGGATTTAGTTCCCATGCTTACGTCCTGTTTTAACCTAAAACTCTTAACCTCAAATCTCCTTACCCTCCTCTTGCGTCCGCCAGCTTGTTTAACTCTCACGTTGGCCACCGCATCTCCTTGTCGCTGACCCTCCGCCGTCTTGGTTTTTTATTTCCCATGCTTACCTCCTATTTTAACTTCAAAATCTGCTCATCTCAGCTCCTCCGCTATGTTGTTTAGATCCCATTTTCACCGCCGCGTCCCAAATCTCCTTCCACCCCCACCTCATGTGTCTGCCATGTTGACCCCTCGTCCTTGACTTCTTGTCTCCGCCATCTTGTTTAATTCCCACTTTTGTCACCGTTCCTCATACCTCCTTGTCCCCACCCTTGTGTCCGCCATCTTGGATTTAGTTCTCATGCTTACGTCCTGTTTTAACCTAAAAATCTTAACCTCAAATCTCCTTACCCTCCTCTTGCGTCCGCTACCTTGTTTAGCTCTCACGTTTGCCACCACATCTCCTTGTCGCTGACCCTCCGCCATCTTGGTTTTCTAGTTCCCATGCTTACCGGCTATTTGAACTTCAAAATCTACTCATCTCGGCTCTTGTCTCCGACATCTTGTTTAGTTCCCATTTTCACCACCGCGTCTCAAATCTCCTTGCCCCCAACCTCTTACGTCCTCCATGTTGACCACTAACCTCAAATCTCCTCGACCCACCCCTTGCCTCCGCCATGTTGTATAGCTCCCATGTTGGCCACTTGTCTTTAAACTCAAGTCCTCTTGCCCCCCCCAGAACCTCCGGCAGCCTGTTTAGCTCCCATGTTGGCCAGCTGTCTTTATCCTCAGATTCCCTCTTCCCTCCGCCATGCCCCACATGCGTGCGCGTGTGGCGGCGAAGGTGTGCTAGAAGTCCCCGCCGGATGCGCCTCATCGCCAAAAAACAAATCCCTCCGAACTGTTAGTTCCAAAGTTCGCCGCTAGGCGAACTTTACGCTGTGATCCATTTTATTTTTAGCTTTTTCTTTAAAAACCTTTTGCCCGTGAGTGGCATTTCCATAGGTTAAAAAACCCCTAAGTGGGCATTTAGTTCCTAAGTCTACCACATGTGCATAAATTATAAAACATGGATTAAAAATATTAAATAAATAAATAAATAAAAGAAAACAAATGTCCCCGCTTAGATATCTGGATCGACCGTAATCCTGCCGCTTCAAATTTCCCGTCACTCGAGCGGATTAAAAGCGACACTAGCGCCTCTAGCGGCAGGATTAGCGTTAATCCATTTGTCTAAGCAGGGACATACACTACTGTCCTACCGCTGAAGTGCACAAATTTGTGTCCTGATTGGTCAAGCAGTATAGTTTTGTCTATAAGAGGTTGAAAGTAAGAGGTAAGGGTCATTTTATTAAAAGATATGGAAGTACTAATTAATTGAAGATAAGGTTTAGGTGGTTTATTGAAGCTGAAAAGTAACTTTTGATTTTTGCGGGTACCTAGAGTATATCTATACTATATTTTGTCCAGTAGATTAAGCAGATCAGATTTCTATCTAAGGAATTGAAAATATTGTAGTTGTAGATTTTCAGAGTTGAAAGGTAGCTTATAATTTGCGTTGCGTCCTACAGTATAAGTATATTATATTCTGTCTAGATAGACTAGAGAGAATTAATCTATATATTAAGGGTTGAAAATAGAGACTTAAAATAAGGGTAGTGGAAGTTTCTGAAAGTTGCAGGGTAGCTAATGAATTTTACGAGATTATAAGTCCCCAATCATAGGTTTTGTCAAAATTATACGCAGATAAGGGAATTTGGTGATGTCAAGAACCCTCCGACTGATAATTCATTTTTAAAAATTTAGTTTTGTGCTGAAAATCAGTTAAATCTGCCACGTTTTGAAGTTGATGTATTGTTTCGTTATTTTTACGTTGTTATTTGCCCCACGCTTTGGGAGCCAATTTGAAGAAGATTTGTTGCTGCTACGTATGGAAAACCAGTTTGAAGAAGATGTATTATATTTGAACTGTTGGGGAGCCGAACTTTAAGTAGTTGCAATCACACGTATGGTAAAAAGTTTCCGGTAGCCTTCTGCCCATGTTTAAAAATATTAATTTTGTAATTTGACTGTTTCTTTAAATATTATATATTTATGTTTGCCTCGGCTACGTCAGTGTTTATTTTATTAGAGACATGAATGTCTTAGAAGGGAGGTGGTGCGACTGAAGAATGTAGGCTTACACAGATTATAATTTTTACTTCACTCTTTTTATTAATGCTTGATACGATTTAAATAACACTTCACTGATATAGAGAGCTGTGAGATTCTTTTATTAATTTCTTGCACTTTTTAACACGTAAAACTATTTTCGTCTCACACGAATAGGTATTAAATTTCTCAGGACACATCTCGCGTCCGGTTAGGAACACTGTCTACAACCAACACGTCCAGTTATGAGCGCTGTCTACAAGCAACTGACTTGATTTCTACCGCCTAAATTTGTAAATTTCTGTATTTCAAGTCTCTGATTCGCTATTCCTAATCCAATAGAATACCTTTATTTAACTAAAGCTTTCTCTGGTTGTTGATTGGCTATTCTATAAACTGTCACAAAAATTACATTATTCTTCCAAGAATGACTAGTAGCATTGTTAAACTTTCGAACTCATTATTGCCTCAAGGTTACCTCATTGTTAGCAACTTTTAACCTATTATTCTCAGAGCTCCTACATTATTAAATTACGTAATACATTCACATAACATTATTGAACAGGTATACAATAATATAAACATATACAATGACTGTAATATACAGTTTTATATATTATTACATACACATATTGCTTTAAGGAGGGCTGTTATTGAATTTATATCATATAATTTGACTGAAATAATTTAAGTGTTAAAAATACTGCCTCAGTTTGCATTAAACTGCCAAAAATATCTTCTGATCTTCATATACAACGAAACGGAATTGAATTTGGGGCACATCAATATGAAGCGAATTGCCTAACTCCCCAAGTTTTAGAATTCTAAGGAATATTTTATAGCGGATTTCCGTTCAGAAAAGTGTGCTCTTCATTGATCAAAATTCGTTGAGTGGTTTTCGGGGTTATCCCTTTCCCATACACACATATTTTCTTTCTTTGCATTTAATATTAATAATATAGATAGATATGCCTATTAGTATATTTCTCGTCGAGGCCCAAAAACTCAACTCCACTTGAAGCTTTATTCTATAATGATGGAAAGTCTACGAGTTGTTGCTGTTCGAAAATCTTGCATTGTATCTATCATTGTATTTAAAGCCACGTTGTCTCAGACACGCTCATAATATTTGAACTAAGTTGTGTTCTACTTCAGATTGCGTTTCTGCAGTGCAGCCGTGGAGGTGCGGCAACTTCTCCGCCTTACCATCTTAACAGGCCTGTATAACTATTAGGGGAAGTGTGGTTACGGACTCTCTCATAAGCGCCTAAGAGGCGAAGAAGTAGATTTCGCTCGAAGTTAAAACTACTCCCTCACTATAATTTCTCTAGGAACCTACACAGCATAACGGGCCTATTCAACCCTCAGGGCTACTATTACGCCAGCAAAGCTATAAGTGTAAACTTTCCATTTATACCCAGGTTTTCCTTCACAGTAACTTTCTGTTCCTTAGAACTAGAATTAGCCAGATGGAGAGGTCTCCAGTCACTGGAACACAGTACCGCACGTTGGCCATAATAGATTGTGTGCTTTTCCAACGTAACCCCTGAGAGGAAGGGATCAAGGGGAGACCGGACTGGCGACCAGATCCGGACGACGATGCGCGCTAGTAAGGTCGGGGTCCCTAACGATTCCACAATTACCCCAATCCTGACGCCGGTACGATCTCACGTTAGTCATCTTCGACCTGGGGGTCCCGAAATGAAAAGAGTCGCTTCCAAGAAGGAGCCCCAGCGGCCCAGCCAAAAGCGAGGGGGGAGTTTTTACACAGTGCAAATTCCAACGTACCGCCACAGCGCACCAATCGCCGTAGCCTGATCCTACAATCCTCAAACAAATGAAAAGAAATAATGGGGACAGGGAATGACTGACACGAAATTCGTGGTCGAAGAAAAACCATCTCAACATTCGCCTACCGACTTGGGGAGACCACTAAAAAAAACAAGGTCAGTGTGGCTGGCCCTGTGTAAAACAAACCCGGGACCTTCGGAATATGAGCCTCACATATTACTATAGGCTCGGTTCTGTTCCATAGGAATCCATAATTTTCAATTCTTGTATTGGTGTACAATATTCCCAAGTTAGGTTACACACAAATTCCTTTAAAAAATGTATAACAGTTTAGGTGTACATTTAAAAGCTTTAGCATAGCAGTAAGAAAACTTATTGTACTTTGAAACACGACCAGCATTAATGAGTGAAACATGTTCATATATTACCGTAAGTATATGCAGTTTACAAGTATCTTTATTAAAATATGAAAAAGCATTCATACTTGTAGTAACAGCTACCACAAATGATTTTTATTTATATTTGGGGATCCAATCTTAAATTGAAAACATTAAGTTAAAATACCTATTCCTAAGTATTTTTAGAGTTCACTGCACAATAATGCATCTTTTAGGTCATTATTTCTCAGAAAAGTAAATTATAGTTTTTTTAAAATATTTTCATAATAGGAGTATTTCGTTGAACATTAAAACTCAATACTGCATCATATTTTAAATTTTATTTGGTGATTCTTACTAAAACTGGTGAAGATCTGAGAAACTATATATGGAGGTGTTGCGACCTAATCTTTAATGAAGTACACATCTAATTTGAAAAAGAGAAAGGTTTATGTTCTAAATCTAGAAATATTCCAAGAATATTAAAAGAAGTTCGAAAGCAGCCGGATTGCTGAAAAATACTAGGACCACCCAGAAGATTTACTTAGGAATGGGAGGCAAGACCCTCATTTTCTCTCCTTTAGTAGACATTTTTACCTCTGCGTTTCAGATCTGCAGAGAAGACAAATGAAGTGAGGATAGTTAATAATATGGTCAAACGCGTTAAGGATCCAAAGTGTTGAGTTATCAGACATTTTGACTTAAGAACAAGGGAGGGCTAGGGCAAATCTTAAACAGGTAACTCGCCAAACCGGAATTAGCCCAGGTTCACGAGTATTAGCTGTATGTATATCAATATTCAATATTGGCATACTTTAAAAATAATCGTTTATTGTTTTAAACATAAATACATTACATGTGTTACACTATAGGGCTACCGAAGTCCCGCCAATATACAAGCATGCCAATTCCTATTTATTTTACATAGGCCCACCCGTCCTTCAACCTAGTCAGGATTCGAACTTAGATAAACTCCCACAATGATCCTGGTCAGTAACTTCCAGTGTTTTAGCCAAATGCGCTACGAATCCGAGGTCAGGTAAGGCAGATTTCTAAGAGAACGTGTGTCTATGGTATATCGTGCGTTTTCAAAAGCCCGTATCAAAAAAAAAATGAAGCTAAGTGGTGAATTTTAAAGCAAAAATTAATTCTATAAATTATTAAAAGAGGCTCTGGAGCTTTGTAAAAGCGTATTTACAGCTAGTTCTTGAAATAAAATCATGAATAAATTAAAGGTATATTTGACTTTTAGTAAATCGTTTTAATTGTAACAAAGAAAAATTATAGATTGTTAAATGAAAATAACAACATGACAAAAGAAATTTCAAATGATACATTCTATAAGATAGTAGAATTTTATGTAAATTATCTGGATGCTAAAATTGCGTTTAAGCATTTACATCTTTCTCCACCTCCTGGATTTTGATCACAGAAGTATAACGGTACGGTTATATCATGCATTTACATTAAGCTGTGAAAAAAATTACTGTTTAAAATAAAATTGGTGAACTACCACAGAAATTTTCACAAGTTTCATTAGTTGTCATTGTTTTATATTTAATATTAATTAAAACATCTAAAATTTATAACCCTTTTTAGCCGTTGTTCTTATCGGCACTGCATTTGTAGCTCAGAAGCACAACATTAACAAAACTGGAGCACACTTCTTGCGACGTTTTGGATATCTTTTTGCTTACAGCCAACGTATAATATTGCTTTTGAAGTAATGCGTTCCTTGACAAATATATTATACGTTCTACAAAGAGTCTTTTACGCAGCGATGAGAAAAATAACGGCCACTTGTAAGGTATATTGCTGGAGGAATTCTGCCTCCCGATGCTTCCTTAAAGGCTGATGAGTAATTCTACTCTATACGTAACGGATGGAGAGTCCTGTGCTCTCTAATCTATGTACACGACACTACATGTTCCACATGGTAATCCAGAGCCCATCACTTCTGATAACACGGGAAACATGAGTGGGTTCCGCTGTCACAGAAGTAAACATCTTTCTTCATATTCCTCCGCTCATATTCCAGACCTTAAAGCATGGATAGAACAGTGGCACATTAGCGTCCCGCAAGCATGGACACGATACTTAAGCTTTTACGGATAAGTTGGACGGATACATTGAACGAAAACGTTTAGAGTTTTTATAGCGTTAGAATCTGCAGTACTTTCGCTCCTTTATCGACAAACTGCTCTTCTAGGGTAATAGAAATGTAATACTTAGCAAATACGTGACTGTATGATCGGAAATACAACTGCTTATTAACTGATAAACTGCTACAACAAAACCTGAAAATGTTACAACAAAAATTATGTTCATTTCAATAAAGTACACATCTAATGGCTGCTGCTACGAATAATAAATAACTTATAATCTTATTTCTGCCAAAACATGAAAGACAACATAGAAAAATACCGTCGTACATATTTTGCAAAGAATTTGAATTAATATAGGCTTTAATCATGTAAACCAGTATGACTAATTGTTGGGCTTTTGTGTAGGGATTTTAGTAACTAAACTGCTAAACGATAGGGTTGTTGATTGGTAATGTGGACATCATATCGTTCTCAAAGCTTTTAGGGGAGTGTTTCAGGTATAGGGTAATGACAGGAGATGGTTTCAACACTCACGAGACCTAATGCGCCTACTTAACCTCCGGAAGGAAGGAAGGAAGGAATGGCGTGGGGGCGGGTATATATGATGGCAACAATCACAGCGCAGCGGGGTGCCTAATGGTCTCCAGACAGTGCATTCCGTCAGAGGGTCCCTCCAAAACCATCCTACCTATCCACAAGGACAGGTAATGAGACACTGATGCCGGGGTGAAAATACATCCTGTAATTCTCTCCTGCGGCCCAGAAAGAAGAAATGAGACGAAAGGAAACGTGGAACAGGAAAATTTGTGGTACGTAAGAATTCAGCCCAATGTCCACTTTTCGATCAGAAAAAAAAGGAAGGAAGCATTGACAAGATCGTCAGCCAGTTTTGGGTTTGAAGCTATTACCAATCTAATTCGAACCAAAGGCTACGACCTGAGCAATCCCGCTCGGTAGAGTTTCGAAACGCTCACTAGAATGAAATGCAACATAGCCTTTTTTCCATGGCCGGTTATTGCATGGAGTTCGGATCATTGTAAATAGTTTCCTAAGCCAATCGCTGCTCTTATTTATAGTAATAGCTAGTACCAACTCTACGTGATACTTTTGATACATTTCTTCTCGCACTTCTTAATAGCATGCTCCATTTACTTGTACTGAAGCAGAACACCACATGGTAAGAAGTAATTCTCAATTCACACGGCAGGCAGATATAGACTTGAAAACACATGCAGCGTTTGAGATAATTATCACCGCGTTCGTTACGTAAACGTTGCCATCTCAAATACTGATTATCTCTTTACACCTAAACCTGTCTGTCCAGTGCACTGTTCTCACGTCTCGTTCTACAATCAGTGTTAGGAAACCAAGTGCGTTATTAAAAATAGGAGTAAAAATGAGGCAGCTGTATAATCCAAATCCTCCTGGAGTTGATATCTGTCAACTGCAATGGCGGTTAGCTGCTATGGGAAGAACTTATTTGGAGAAAGTTATCTGAAGTGACTCGAGCTCTAAGTGATAACCGTGAACAAAGTCAAGCCACGTATTAACCTCATGAGCGCGCCAATTATACCGACGTTAACGTAATGACCACCGCGGCAACACTACTATCATACTTACAGTTTATGTATTTTATCTACACTCCTGGGTTTTGGTAATACATTATTAGAAATCTATTTTCATCTTTCTGATTTCCCTAACGTGCTATCCTCAGTGTATAAAATGTATCGTGCATAAACGTGTGATGTAACAGGTTTATGCAACAAATGTGCTATATGGACGTTGCATTTTATATAATTAAAAGAAGTGCATTTTAAGAACAGAAAGGTTCATATAAGTAGTGTCATAGCAAAACCGAACAACTACAAAAATTTTAATTTTCCATTAAGAGTTGAATACTACGGTATATGGGGCTCTTTGTTATTGGGTAATGCGAGGATTTGAAAAACTTGGCCTAATGCCATGGTATTCGGTTCTTGAAAATGGCATGTCATAGCAAAACCGGCCAACTCCAAGACGTTTTCATGTTACATAAAACCATCCAACTTCCGTGATTTTATAACTATTTTATGGTATGAAGCGCTCGGCCATCTCCATTTGGCTTCAGTTCCAAATATCTAAAGTAAAAAGAGTAGTAGTCACCACAAGATGTAAGCAAAATAATGTTCATAGGAGTTAAATTTTACTATAGATGTTGGAGCTGATCATCCCATTTTAAAAAGAGGGAGGACTATAGAAACCATTCAGAAAGAAGTTGTACCTGTAGTAGTTAATATCAATAAGAAGAAACTGGAAAATGTTCAAAAACTGCTGAAAACCCACCTTGAGAATGAATGGAAACCTATAAAAGGGTTACAGTTTTATGATGCATTGGAAGACTTTCAAGATATAGTGATAGTGACGAGAACCTCATACCTCTGTGAACGTGATCAGTGTGATATAGTATGCGCCTTAATGTGTGAAGCCATGGAGAAATTGAACTTATTGCAGTACAATAATTTATATAATGTTCATTCAACAGTGATTTATTACGTAATTCCTTCTGTTTCCTCCTGCATGTTTCTGCAAACTGTGCTGTAACCCCCCTAGGAGCCGCATGACCTTGAAGCTGGTGGGGCTTCCGTGTATCTGCGATCCTGTGGGCTATACTGGAAGTTAATCATGTCAGGGTGGCCACAGGAGAGATGCCAGACGAAGAAGCGGCTTATCCGTTGCCCAATCTTAAGATTTTATGCCTTTCCGTGGCGACGGGGTGCATGGCATATGGGAGATACGTCGCCAGCGGAGCCTCTGAGATACCTGACGACCTCTCAGAGTATATAGTCTTGCCCAGGCATGCGGGACTCTGTCCGGACGGACCTGAGTTATGCCCAGCTAAACGTAGTAGTTACAAGTTCCACTAAACCGGAGGGCTCCTTATGAGGGCACCCCGAGAGTTTTAAAACTAAAGTTGAAGTGGCTGGGCTCTCGGAAGGAGACCCTGTTACCACAACTAAAGTAAATGAAACAGGAATTGCAACTCCCGGAGATGTGTAGAAGCAGGCTCTGTACCCCAAGAGGAGGGAAAAGAGCACTATACTACTGGCCAAGATCGTCGGGGTAAGCTGGTGTCACTAGAAATAGGGACCATGCAGGAGCTACAACTGGGCCGGGGCCTGGTCTTTTTGGACCCCTCAGTGTTCAAGTAGGGCAGGTTAAGCTATGGTGATTTCATTATTCAGGCTAACCTTCAAAACAGTATTAGCGCCTTGCGAGTTTTCCCAAGTAGCAAGGTATGAAATTGATGTTGCCAAGATACTAGAACCGTGACTTCGGCAGGTTATTTTCATGACGCTAAATATAAAATGTTTTACCATTTTCAGTGCATTGTCTGAAGTAAAACGTATACACGTGTCCTTAAAAGATTCACTCATATATGCGCTCTACCGGGATTCCTTACAAAACACCTGGCAGCAGTCCTACTGAGGCGTGAGGAGGTCGGACTACCATGTCAGGTGGTAGCCTGTTCGGCCTATTTCCTACTTGACTCCGAGGAATCACCACCTCCTCAGGAGCTCAAAGACCTTGTGACCTTGTGAAACTTCAACCTGCTGATTGGCTGTGACTCCAACGGCCATCATATCGTTTGGGGTAGCACGGACAACAATGGAGAGGAGAGAATCTGCTCGAGTATCGGAGCTCTACAGACCTGGCGACTGCAAACCAAGGGGATATCCGACTTTGGTGAATTATCAAAGGGAAGATGTTCTAGACCTACCTAGTGTCCTAGGGTCTCGGGAACTAGGGGCAGGCTGGCCTCATTAGAGGACCCCTCCGGTGTTATGATACAATTGGAGGAAGGTACTCTGAGGCTTTTGCTTGAGACCCACTTTCCGGAGACTTGCATTATAAACAACTTGGGCAGGGCACACCGGTCTTAGTGCGAAGGCTGAGCAGTGGCCACCGAGATTGTTACTTTTAAAACACTTAAATGAGCAATTTATACTTTTGAGCTCTATACAAGCTTAGGTGTGAACGGAGTCTTCCCGGCTCCCCTAAAGGGGGCTGGAAGGTCGTTTCATCCTACTTAGTGTGTGGAAGGCGTAGGCGTAAGGATTTTCGTCCTTTCAGTCTAAATTGTTTTCTGTTAAAGGCTCCGGAAAGACTGTAAGATGGATATTTGAGATATGGGGTACTGGTAGACAGACCCATACACCCTCGTCAGTATGTCTACTGGCCGTGTAAATCTACGGATACGGCGCTTCATCAGCTTGCGGTGAGGCTGGAGAGGGCGCTGGAGCGTGGAAAACTCGCCATGACTGTCTTCAGGACATTGAGGGTACCTAATATGACTTTAGGCACCATTCGGAAATGTCTGGAGAGCAGGGAAGTCTTTCCGGTAGTCAGTCACGGACTGGATTATGACCTCCTTAGAAGGCCGGAAGGCTGTGGCGACCCTGGGGAGTGAGACCGTGAGAGAAACAGTGCCCCGGGTCTGTCCACAAGGGGGAGTGTCTGGTGAAATATGTACTACTGGACAGACTCAACAGGAGGGGAATTCATGCTCAAGGCAATGGTGATGACATATGTCTGGTAGCAAGTGAAAAATTCCCGAGTACTGTTTCGGAGCTCACACAGGGCTCCCTACATGCTCTAGAGGAATGGTGTAGAGAAACGGACCTCTTCGTTAACACGGTAGAGACTGAAATAATCTTCTTCACAAGGAGGAGGAGACTGACAGGTTTGGTAGAGCTCCACCTGTTTGAGAAGACATTGAAGCTTTCCGGAACGGTCAAGTATCTAGGATTCAGTTTGGATATTGGGCTGAGCTGCAAAAGCATGTTGATTACAAAGTTAAGAAGACCTACAATGCTTTGTGGGCTTGCCGAAGATCTATACGATTGAGGTGGGACTGAAACTCAAGTTGGTCAAATGCTATACACTTCGGTTATAAGACCGTCAATATCTTATGCGACGCTGGTTTGGTGTCCTAACACTCATGTGAAAGTAATGGCTACCAAGCTGGATTCACTGCTGGAATGTATGATGATAACAGGGGCGGTGCGGACGACTCCTTAGTCCGCCTTAGAGATTCTGATGGACCTTCCACCTATGCACTGCTTTGCGAAAGAGGTAGCCAGTATGACTGCTCACCGCCTCTGACTGTGGGGGTGGTATTTTAAGCTACCCCACAAGGTATTCACTGGTTCTTTCTGAATTACATGAGAAGTGTCCAATATCCCAGATGATCGGGGATTTGATGGGGACTAGGTATAACCTAAGTCCATCCTATAATGTCGTAATACCTACCTGAGAGGAGTGGGACTCTGAGACCGGATCTCTCTCAAAGGTAGGGGCAGAACGTGGTTCACGGACGGTTCCCGCCTTGCGGATTGGAACGGGCTGGGGCCTGGGACCTTAGAACCAGGCATGTCATTCACCTTGGACGAGTTACTACGGTTTTCCAGGCTGAAGCCTATGCGATCTTAGCCTATGCTATGCATATTTATACTATGCCATGTGAACGACCGGATGTGTACATCTGCTTAGGTAGTATGGTAACTTTGAAAGCTCTTAGGGCAGTTAAGACCACATCCAGATTGGTGTAGCAATGCCAGAGGATGTTGGATAAATTATGTAAAAGCTGCCCGATTATACTTCTTTGGGTTCCAGGGCATACTGGAATTAAAGGAAATGAGGTGGCAGACACTCTTGCAACGACGGGATTGGAGCTCGATTTTATTGGGCTTAAGTCCTTCTGTGGAGTCTGGGGTAGTAACGTCAAGTACGGAATAATCCAGCTCACGTCGAGGGCTCATATTGAGACCTGGAGTTAGCAAACTACTGCCAAGCAGGCCCATGATCTGATATCAGGGCCTGGCTGGAAAGTGGGTGAGTTTCTCCTGTATTTGACCAGAGTTAGCTCAGAGGGTATATGGGCTATCTTATGCCCCTATATGTCGGAAATGCGCGAGGGACTTTCAGACCTCACAGCAAATACTATACGAATGCGAAGGTATGTATCCTTAGGATCCTTCTTTTTGGAATCTGAGGAGTTAATAAGGGCAGATATCAAGGACGTGGTCCGTTTTGTACCGACCATCGAACTTGAGTAATGCCAAAAATATGAGGCACAAAAGGCTCCAGAGCCTGCGTGCATTGCCTCTTTAAGAGGCTACTCAGTTACCACCATCATCAAGATGTGTTATATATTGTAGAAAGCATGTCATGTCAAAACCAGACAATTGTGTGCGTGAAACAGCAAAACAGACTACCTCCGCATGTGAAACAGCAAAACAGGCCAACTCCGCACGTGTCATAGCAAAACAGGCCATCCCCAAACAGTTTTACTTGATTTGAAAGAAAATATCCCCAAACAGTTTTACTTGATTTGAAAGAAAATACTGTACTAAATTTCTTCCACCACATGTCTTTAAAATACACCAAATTGAAATTTGAAAGGGTTTTGCTGAAAACTGATTGTGTTGGAGTTGGCCAGTTTTGTTATGAAAGTACTCATATTACCGAGCAAAAACTGCCAGCTTTCTATATCTTAGTAAATAAAGCATAACCCAAGTAATAACAGAAGAATACGAGCGAACTGGCTCCGCGGTAACGTGTGCAGCTCGCATTCGGGAGGTCCGAAGGTTCAATTGCTATCGAATAACCATTCTGACCTTGGATTTTCATGACTTTCCATGGTTGGTAGGCGAATGCTCGAGTGGTTTCTCATCTACCAGGATTTCCTTTCTCTTATTTCCCCTTCGTTCCGTTTCCTTCTCATGTTTCAAGAGTGCTTCTAGGTTTCGTGGGGTGTGGCGGTACCGGACAATTGGCAGGATGCTCGCTCCAAGAAAAGAGTATTCCCCGCGGACACTAGAGGGCTGCCTGTTTGGACGGGTCTCAGTAGCCTGGAATCTCCTGTGGTTCCTTCACATCATCCCTACCTCTTGGGGGTGGTAGCCGCAATGAGTCTCACGTAGGTCGTAGAAACAAAGTATCCCCCTCCGTTGCCTACACTGCATCACCATAAGAAGGGAAAAGACATCGATATGCAGTAAAGTAGCTTTTAATGTTAGGACTCCAAAGATTCATGGCTACAGATATTCAGAATATAATATATATTAGTTGTAAAATTCATTATTTAATTTTCTAAAAGTAAATAATTTCATGTTTCTACGAAAAATTGTGAAGCCGAAAGGTTTAAATGATAATTTATGATTCTTTGTCTATGTAACCGTCAGCTTTTGACTGGCATAACACCCGAGTTTCTCGTTTTGTATGAAACACAAAGCGAGTAGCACACTTTATGGATAGCACTTTCATATATAATCAGGTACCAGTTTAAAAATTAAAATACTGAGAGTCCTAGCTGTATCAATTTGGAGCAATCGGCATTAGTTTAGCAGAAGCTTTAAAATAAGGGAGAAATGCAACAAACACTACGACAGACACATATACATGCACATTTTCCCTTCTAAACTTTAAATATTTCAGCTTCAAAAATTGTAAGCACTAGTAATAAATAAAAATAGAATCTGTTGCATTCACATGACTTTTTCTAGTTACTTTTCTATAAGCTGTTGTTACAAAAGCTTATTTTTCTGTTTACTTCTTTTTATTTACTTGTTTCGTTTGTGTAGCCCCATTTAACTTCTACGGTCATAACAGGGACTTTGACTTTAGAAACAACTCGCTGATAGCAAGTTCTTTAACTTTAGCTTTTAATCAATTCTGACAATAAACACATTCACATTCACTCCAACATGCATACTTCCAGACTCTGCGGAGGGAGGGAAAGATTGTAATTAAAGAAAAATTTCCCCACAGCCTGGAATCGAACTCGGGATAAATGCTTTCATTACACATTTATACATCGATATCGTAATTACTGACGGGAATACGTAAATAATTAAATAAAGAAGTAATACTAAGATAGAGAAATGATTGCAACAAATAATTTCCGTATATTAAATCAACGTATAATACAATAAGTTTAAGTTGAAAGATTTGTCCGGAAAAAAGAAGGTAGTTAGCCAACCATGTTAACAAAAGTCATTACTAACAGCCGAGGATCGAACATATTAGCTTAAGGATTCTGGGAAGGCAGTTTAAAGTTAAGTTCAGTTTGCTTGAACAGTCAGTAGGCCATCTCTGAAAAAGAGAAGTGAAAGGTATTTCTGAAAGTTCAGCTAGGCCAGCATGGTAACAGCTAAGAGACGCACATTTTAGAGTTTAGAGATTGAAGCGCATATGAAGGGGATATTGGTGGGAGTAGTTCTAATGTAGGCGGGCTTAGGTAATAAAGGCGTGTAATCTAAATCAGAGAGTTACTCTAGTACCATCACCGGCACTTACTGATCGTCGACTCGTCACCGTGTATACTTGTCACTACTCGTGTGATATTTTACGTGTCCAGGGATGCGCTTGTGTAAGATTTAGCGGCCACTGCGAAGGGTTTTGCCGGTAAGCATTTTAGCGACTCACGGCAAGTTACGCTTTTAGTTTCTTTTATCGCGGAAACCGTTATTTCAAACCGTGAAATTGATATTGCAGAAGTAAGCAGGTATAATAATTAAATTGCTATAATTTCGAGTGCCACGATTCATAATCAGTTTCATTCTTTATCCTCAAACGGTCGGCAACTCGCTTCATTAGCTCAAGCATTAAATCACATTAAATTTCTCAGTCAATTTAAATTGGTATTATCCTTTCACACCCGCCCACGCATACCCTGAAAGAAAGATTTCATAGCTAGTCCGCTAGAGCAGCTGGCGCACGAGGCAACAGAACGATCTATGAGATAACGGTATCAGAAGCAGGTAAAGTATACGGCTTCAAAGAGCGCCGAACGTCGTCTTGTATCAACATACCGTTATAGGTATAAGGATGATACTGTAAGCTATAGCGATAGCCAGATTTTTATAGAGCGTGTCGCTATATGATGGCTTTGAAATGCCATACGTTTTGTATATTCACGAGAAAAAGCGAATAGCGACTTACGATTTGAAAAAAAAGTATAAAGTACTGAAAATGAAAACCAATAAAAACATATCTCGAAAACTGTTAACGCCACAAACATTTTTATTTGACACAAATTTTATGGCTTAATGAGATCTGTATTTTTTGTGTATTAAGATTTTGTCTATGTCCTTCGGTTTGCCAACTATACAAAAGTCATTCAGAATTAAGAGGGCTTCACAGACTGTTCCCATAAAATTCAATATATACATTTTATTTGTGATGCAAGTATCTTCTAACACGTGGTATTTTAATGAAAATGGTTACGGCCATTTTGAAAACATCAACATTTTCGAAATATTTTCCATGGAAAGGATAGTTTGGGGTGGGGGATTTTCTTGAAAATCCTCGTGTCGCACCCTTGTAAGATACTGAACTTAAACACTGATTTTGGTATTTAACAAACGTTTCGTTTTTGAGTTATGCTGCTGATAGAAACAGCGCACTCACCCGGGTATTTTCTAGAAACGATTTTCTTTAGATTAAGGGAGTACCAAAGCGTACTTTCGGTGAAATTTCGGTAAAGAGTGTTTTGGGTGGAATGCAGTACTTCCTCAGCTTACAATACAGAGTGGACCATTTAAGTTGAGACTGTACAATATCTCTAAAACTAAGCGTTGTAGAAAGAAATATATTTAACAAAAGTTGCATCATATTATGTGGGAAAGTGAATGCCATTATTTTTGTTTGGAGGACATTATGATAGTCATTTTAGGGTCAATTTAATTTTTTTAAATGGGAACCCACAACTATGTTCAAATTAAATTGCCCCTAAAAGGACCATCACAACGCCTTTCAAACAAAACACGACTAATGGCATTCACTTTCCCTCATAATAACGAGCAACTTTTATTCAAGACATTTCTTTCTACAACGCTTAGTTTTGGGGATACTGTACAATCTCAACCTAAATGGCCCATCCTGTATAGGTAATAGGCGTAGGACTAGGTGGGTCACGCCCAATATAGAACGGAACACTAAGGACCATATTAGTTAAAGAGCGTCCATAAATAAACAAGACTAGGTTGGTACGGAGGGGGATTTAACACCTTGATCTACAATATCTTTTGTGCCTGAGCCCCTGGCGTGGTGTTCCCTAGAGGAAGGGGTGAGGTGAAAGGAGACAGAGAGTAGCAGGACGAGGAGGTACGACAGGACAGAGGGTAGAGTCTACCCTTTACAGATTGAAACTCTCCGGAAGGTAGCTGGTGCAACCGGTTCCCCTCCCCTCTGCAGGCTTCCATATTCCGCTAGGGAGCCCGGGACTCGGAGACCACCCGTTCTGGGGGAATAAGGGTTGCATAGAGCATTCTTTTCCTCTGCCATGCAACGCCGAGACTCCTGCCGACACCTTCAACCCTGAAACAGACCAACCAGATGGAAGGTGAAGTGAAATGAGAATGGAGGTGGAATGGAGGGACAGGAAATTCGGGGATGTAACGAACCTTCCCGGCATTCGCCTAACGACCCGAGGAAACCCCGGAAGAAACCCATGGGTCAGGAAGGTCGACCGTGGGAATTGAACCCCCGAATGCAGGCCACAGACGTTACCGCCTGAGCCATCCCGTTCGGTTACTATAGGTAAGTAGTAGGTAAAGCAAAAAGGTTATTATATAGAGGCTTTAACAAAGCATTAGACACAGGAGGGATAGGCGGGTGGGTGGGTGGGTGGATGGATGGAGGACGGTTGGACGGATAGATAACGGGGAGGTTGCGTTTCAGCGAACTCCCGCACGTCAGACTAAAAGGTTTATTGTGCAGCCCCATTGGAAAGGATGCCTTCATTGTTTCCCAAAATCTTTTCCCTCAACAAGTTGCAGTATTTTTGTTCCAATGTCAGCATCCTTTCCTGTCTTCCCTGGTTATATAAAGAGTAAATCCCTTTTATTGCCAGGAAAGGGCAATCAAACACATATACGGGGCGGTTTCATCATCCTCTTTGCACATTCTACAGATGGGCTCATCTTTGTAGAGTCCTAGTTCACGTAGATGTTGCCTGAAGTGACCTTTTTTATACATTAATTCACCTACTTTCCTTATTCCTCTTCTGTTCAATCCCAGGAGAGATGAGGAAAGAGTGTTACATGGACCTAAGGCCAGTTTCCTGGATTGTCTTTGTCCAGGATCGGTTTGCCACCAGAGTTGGTGTGTTTTCCTAATTCATGTATTTACCGAGGTTTTGGCAGTGCGTGTGCTGATTCCAACCACAGGTTCAGGGCCGACATAGGGTATCTCAGCAGTCCTTTTAGCGAGCGATCAGATTTTTCATTTCCATAAATGCCTTAATGCCCGCCGCATTTTGAGTCCGTTGTGAGATGACAGGCCAGTCAGGGCACTTAGACATTCCCAAACCAGTATTGATTTTACCTGGTCTGAAGAGAGTGTTTTAAAAACAATTACACTATTATCTATAAATATGAAATGGTGGTTCTACCTTTATACTGGAATATTCAAAACCCGAAATGATCTATTAAAATATTTTTTGGTTTTATACTTTATAAAAATTTGTAGTGATAGTTATCAGTGTAGTAAAGCCTAGACTGTGAAGCACGCATTTTAGTAATCTAAAGGACACAAGGCGTAAACCCAGTGGTTTCTTAAGAGTGCAAATGTCCAATTACAACTCAAAATATTTCTTAAGCATACTATAATACTTCACAAAACAAACAAATAAAGTTAGGTTATGCTTTTATCAAGCTTCGTGGATTGTCATTGAAGACATGTCTTCCAGGGGTCAGCACTTGTGCCTCCGAGTTTTTATTATTGTTTCAAATACCAAGTAACTCTCGTTGTGATAAACTTTAAGTCAGTTATACAATGAATACAATTATTTCAAGAATATTCGAGTATTGTTAGTATATACTGGTTGAGGAGATGTATTACTCTTAGGAAGTGACTTTTTCAACAAAGATGAATGAAAAATTATAATCCCTGATATCATGTGAACGCTTCTGTCCGCAGGATAAAAATCTTTAAGTGGGTTTCATCGCATTGCAAATTTACACACATATACTTATGGAAGTATATGATACAACAGCAAACAATCTTCAGCATTTATCTTCACCTTATTCCTTAAGCAGCTTTTTTGTTGCATAAATTGTAATTCACGCTTAAGTTAGATGTCACAGAAGAGGCTGGATATTAAAAAGGGTAACCAATAACCAACTTGCCCGCCTCTGTGGTGTGGGGGTAGCGTGTCTGCCTCACACTTAGGAGGTCCCGGTTTCGAATCTCGGTTAGTGTGAGTTGTTGTTTCCGACTGTAATTATGAGTTGCTGTTTCTGACTTTATGCTGTTAAGAAGTATTTAGTGCATTTAGAGACCTCGCTCAGATAATTCCGTGTGGTATACCGAACGGGTATAATATGTCTCATTTCCTGTTCGAACGCCCAAAGTGATCAGACCCAAAGGGAAGGCTCAGTCTGTTTGCTTCACTAGTGTTGTTGCCTACCTTATTCTTAGCTCAAGTTCGCGTAATAATGGAGTTGAATGATATAAGTGAAATCCAAGCGCAATGTATCCTCTAACAATCAATTACTAACAATAAAAAGCTTTGTCGGATGTTTTACCATCAGTTTATTATTCGTCTTTGGGTATGTAGATTATGGGGTACACTCCTCAAGAAAGTATTCGTCTGCACTTTAAAACATTCTATCAGCCAAATTAATGGAGGGAAAAATCTAAATTTTTTGGACATAAGGCTCAAATGGTAACACACTTTAAGCCTTTTGGCGGTTTTTCAGATCGTTAATTTTAACAGTTTCATACATTTTTCAATATACCAAAATTGTAACTCTTTTGTACGTGGTGTTTTCAAAAACATCTTGCATGCACTGAGCAGAGCAATTTTTTATGTACCACTTGTTTTTGCGGTGAAAATAGGGCTTTATTTGCCGGTAGAATAAAATGTCAACGTTGGTAATTTTCAACATTTTTGCCTTAGTTCCTCATTTTTGGCCCACTTTTTACACCTTCACGAATTTATTTCTTTACCAGTTAAGTCACATGTCAATGAAAGTGTGTGGATGTGTGCACAAAAACAAATGCTCTACTCAGTGCATGAAAGATAATTTTGAAAACACCACGTACAAAAGAGTTGTAATTTTGGCATATTCTTCAAAACTTTATAAAACTGATAAAATGAACGATCTGAAAAGCCGCCAAACAAGTAAACCGTATTACCATTTGCTATTTATGTTAAAAAAATTGGATTTTTCCCTCTATTAATTTGGCTGCTAGAATTTTTTTTAAGTGCAGACGAATGTTTTCTTGAGGGGGTGTATAGTCTTCCTTTGAAGCCATGGCGAAATTTTAGCTTTCCTAAAATTTAATTGGGAATTTTTTCTTTAAGCATAGAGTGATAGCTCGCATTGTCCATTTCTATTACACACCCTTCCAGTCTCTGAAGGAGATCAGTAAATCACCCCCTAAACACTACATTACTCACCTCTTTGTGATAATCACCACCACTTTTTGACTGAAACACTATATCTGTCCCTTCTATGAAACCATATTTGGCCTATCTGGCATAGCAGATTATTAGATATGACCCTTTACCTAATGTTATCTTTACACCAACGTTTCATTTAGAATCCTACTAGGTAAAACTTTTAGCATGGCTTTGGTTTACTCGAGGTTCATCAGTGTAAATAATAGGACGACAGTGTTCTTCTGAACTTTAAAGAATAATTATTATTTCATTTGTTGCATTATAATATATAAGTTGTAATGTTTAGTTAACCAAATGTTTATACACATGACTGAGCTGTTTCTTCCTCTCACAGAAATGCCGAATGATACTTTCATACATATTTTGCTTAGGTGTAATGATAAAACAAAACATGAAAATAGAATTTGTGTATCATAATGCAGTAAAATAAATCTTCACCGTAAGTAGGTAGTAACAAAGTCGAAAACGCAGTAACATGGCATAGGCTACTGTCATTCCTTTGCCTTAACGCACTGAAGCAATACGCCTGACAACACTGCTATAATATGAACTCTCAAACGAGCAAATATTCGAACGGGTAAATACCCATTTCCCACGAGAAGGCATGTCAACCAGAAGCTCGACCATATTTCGGTATATTCGTTGCTGTTTTTCGAACGAGTTGGGCTGAAGAAATGAGCGAGTCTCATTATGCATCACATGAAACGAACGAGTAAAACGCATGTCCTTGACAGCTCTATTATACGTATATAGCGCGACTATGCTGAAGATACGTCCTCTGTAATGTTGGTATGTGTAACCATATCGGGTACTCCAGATGTACGTAACGATTCTCATAATGACATTAAAATAATGATGCAGAAACTTTGAGTGAAGCACATAAAGAAAGACTGGCAGGTAATGAATTGATGAGTGCCAACCATCATAACCAGAGAGAAGGAACTAAGGGGAACCGAGAAGTTATTACACCTAGATAAAATAAAATATATGAGAACGGCGGATATTTGAAAAATTGCCGGTTTCAACATCTCGCACCTCAGGCACAGTTGTACTCATAATTTGTGGCTTGTATTACTAACAGTATTAAAATAATGTCTAAGGATGAGAGAGTGAGAGTGAGAGAGCGCTAATGTTATAGCCTACCTTATTCCACATTCCCTCCTAGTCTAGCTCTGGTTCGCATATTTATGTCCTTGACAGCGCGTAACCAAAGAGTAGTTGATTTGCATTCACATGTGTTCTACACTAGCGCTGAGAGTCGCAAATGAAGACAAGGTCAAAGAACAACACGTTGTCTAACATCGCTGACTATGTAAACTTTTAAAGTGCCACACTGCATTAAATGTACCTCTTATCTTTAATACACATTTATATTCAAAATGGCATTGACAATGAAGTATTATTATACATGATGCATTGTAACTTCTACGCTAGTTAATGACGATGTGGCCGATTTGAGAAGAATAAACATAAGAACTGGGGAGTGGATGAGCTAACGACCCGTTTGTGTGTCATAATGCCAAGACAGCTGACGGTTAATGCTTCAAACGTCCGGACTGCATATATCCTAAATCAGACGATTTAACGGCATAAACATAACCTTGGCTGCCTCGGAGAGGAGAGGTCATGTAAACAGACAACAGCTTCCCTATGAACTTGGCACAGTAACCCCTTTAAAATAGGTCAATACCCTTTGCGATCAATAGCCACCGTGGGAATTTGCCGAACTAACTCACAGAAATCTCATAAATGAAACGTTTGTAGTACTGTTTCGGTCTCTGACGTGCTGTTTGCCGCCCTTCAGGTAATAATTCGTATCTATGAAAGAAATTAGAACCCGCTAAAAATAGCCTTTAAACAGAATGTTTAACAGAGTGATTATATTTTATTTCGCGGTCTCTCAAATTAATGAGCTGATGTAAACCTTATCGTATATTTAATGTTTATTAGCTGACTTAATAACTTTGTACTACCTTTAAGACTAGGTAGGAAATTTCAAACACAAATTTGGATCCAAGTCTGCTATGTTACAGTATTACTTCGTATATTCAGAGGTTCTAGAAGAAAAGTTCTAAATTTTTGTTATAATAACGTTTGAGATGGTACTTTAACTTAAGTGAAGATATCAGTCTCACTATTAAATAAACAGCACGGAAAGCAGAAACAAAGGTACAAGAAAACAAAAATAACGTCCTATCCAACATTTGTCTAAATTATGTGATTCGTCAGCGTTTCCCAGAAGTTCTCTGGGATTTCTAGTTGTTTCATTGTTACATCTTGTCTTATCGTACTCTCTCACAAGTTTGCACGGAAAGATTCATTCTATTTCTTTTAGGTGAATCTGATCTTCCTACATGTCTAAACGTGCCCAAAAGGAATTCGTTATAATATACGTGAAGCCATCTCGTCTGTAGACATCATTGTTTTTGAAACAGCTTCCTGTATGTACTGGCTGTCGCTATGGACAAAGCATACTTGGCAATATCAATTTAAAGTTGAAATGAGAGAAACAATTCACATATAAATGGACAATAAGTATGTCTGAGTTGCAAAATGCAAGTCAAACTTATCAAAAATTAATTAATAATAATAATAAGAAGAAGAAGAAGAAGAAGAAGAAAGAAAGAAGGAAGGAAGGAAAATAAAACAAAAGAACAATAGAAATAAATTTAATGGATGACAAAAGATAAGTTAATTGGGGTACAAATGATTACGAAGCCAAATTATTGATCCTCTAAGGGCGGCGATTATGATATTCTTTATTTTGTTCTTCTTCAGGGCGAACAAGAGATTACCTAAAGAGTAGCGCAGTTGGCTAGCGCGCGGTGCAATGAATTTGCTTTCCAAGATGCTCGATTCAGGTTCGAATCCTGCCGAAACATTTATGCCGCCCTCGTAGCCGTGGTTGTTGGGGCGTATAGTTCTGGCGCTCCGCCAAGCTGAGGGTGGCGGGTTCGAGCCCCGCCATGGGCATGGGTGTTTCTGTGTGCGCCTGTATGTGTAATTGACGCCTCAAGCAGTAAAGTAAACAGCAAAAACACGGCAGTCATAAACTGGGTAAACAAAAGAAATAAAAAAAAAGGATTAAGATTCTTCTGTAACACTTTAATATATATAAAGAGGCAAGGAAGAACTTGGTGATTGTCCCAAGGGCATTCACATCAAGCTATTAACTATTTCTTGGAGTCCGTACTTACCCAAGAAAAATTGAATTATGGGATCATGTATTTTTCTTCTCTACGTTTATTTCTTCAGGCTGGTCTTTATGCATCTCGAAGCTGACAGTTATATCACTTATATATCCATTTTTACTGTTAGCAGGTATTGCTGTCATATCGATCCTCCCAGTGCTGCGAGTTGAGGCGAGTCCTTCCTCATGAATTTGGTAGTTGTATGACCTTAGTTCTTATGCAACCATTGATCGGGTCTTCTGATGGCAGGAGTTTCGAAGTAATTCTCCACAAGGACAAGAACTCAAAACATGAGCAAGAACACCCCTGAAACCTTCCTTATTCTATGTATTTATAAATGCACTCTCATGATGACTCACTTTAAGTTTCATGCTGGAAAACAACCAACCTACTCACATGTGTAGAATACGCTGCTTTGTTCATGTTAATGCGTTAACTGCCGCCGAGATTCTTCTTTCTCTCTCTCTCTCTCTCTCTCTCTCTCAGTCTGTCGAACCCTCCGTTACAGTCACCCAGTGTGTGTGATACCCCTATCATATATGTGTAGGTATATTGCTTGAAAGCCTGGCATTAATGCATTTTCTGATATGCAATAAAGAAGTAAGTAAAATGATTAATAGTATACGTGTTACTTGGCTCTTCGGTAACGTGTCAGGCTCACATTCGGGAGGCCCTGGGTGCAAACCCCGTCGACCGTCCACTCCTACCTTAGATTGTTCGTAGCTTTCCCTGGATGGTAGGAAAATGCTGGAGTGGTTTCTCATCTAACACGATTTCCTTTCTCTCATTTCCGTTTCATTCCGTTTCCTTCTCATGTTTCAGGTTTGTTTCTAGGCTTCGTGGAGTGTGGCGCGGATGCTTGCTCCAAGGAAACAGTATTGCCCGTGGACACTAGAGGGCTGCTTGGTTGGGCGGGTCGTTTATCCCCCTCTCTGGGCAGTTCCACTGTCTTTGAGCTAGGAACTGTTAGGAACTTCCCGCGTCTCTGTAGCCGGTCTGACTGCGACCTGTAGCCTCCTGTGGTTCCTTCACTTCATCCCTTCCTCCTGGAGATGGTAGCAGCAATCGATCTCCCGAGACCTCAGTACGCGAGTGCCTCTTTCGTTGTATACCCTTTACGTTGTAGTACACGTAACTGTGTTATTTATTCTTGTCATGCCTCTGTAGCTATGTGGTCCGTGGCTTCAGGAACAATTACTAAAAATTATAATAACATATTCAGTCTAATCAAAATGTATAAACAGTAGCCCTTATTAGGAACAGTATGGTAATAAACTTTTGTTGAATAACTTGGCGATAAATTGCAATTTTAGTTAAATCCCAGCCTCATTTGAGAAGCAATAGAATGCATATGGTCTACTGTGACTGAAACCATTCGTCTCCACTTTGAAAATTTTATTCCAGCTAAATTATCGAGGACTAAATTCGAATTCTTGATATGCAGAAAGAATAAACGGTATTACTATATAGCTGCTCTGGCGATTTTCAAGATTTTTTATTTTATAAGTATTATATTTTTTGAAAATAGCACCGGCTTTTCAACTTTTACGTGTGTGATGATTAAAAACTTAAATTACAAGCATTCATTTTTATTTCCTAAAATACGGATTTTACATTTTGGTTAAAATGCCATGTTTTAAGTATTTGTATGACTAAGAAATATATATCTTAAATGTTCTGCCAATAGCCTCCTCTTCATTCTAGATGCATTTTGTATAAGTGGTAAAGATGGAAAAACAACTTACTACACGAAAAACGTAGTTCTCGTTAATGAGCACAATTTATGTGAATGTTGTGACATTAAGCATATCCGAGATACAGTTTTGCAGTTGGTTATATCTTTGTATTATTTTATCATACATTCCTTTGAAGTGCTAGGTTACCATTCTGTTGTTTGTGACTGTATCAAGCAAACAGTGTAGAATTAATTTAAAACCATCATAGCGACCCGCTTTTAGAATATTCGGCCATCGATTCAGCCTCTTGTACCTGCAACGAAATGTGTAACGTAACCATTTCTTCCAATGTTATTCTACTAAGCAGTGCATCGTATTATTGTATAACCAAACACAAAGTAGGTTTTTTCAGCGTTGGAGAACGTATACGCTGTTAGACTGTTCCAAATTTCGTTACATAACAAAGCGTGTTGAAAGAAATTAAAAGTACCATAAACAAAATGTAATATAATGAAATTCTAGTTCAACCACAGTTTCTATTCAGATTACCATTCAGAGCGCATCCGACATTAAACCGGAAATTGAATACGCCTACATACCTAAATCCGGCGCTTGCTATTCCCTGACGTGTGATACAATTGTCTTATTTATACCACCTTTTCTGGAGGAACGTGCACACGTTTAGCAGCCACAGTTCCTTAGATGGCTGCAACTCTGATCCTCTTCTTAGAATGTGGTTCTGCAGAAAACAATTCTGTCTCCTGTTTTATTCTTCATAAAGGTGCATACATTATTTTCACCCATCTATTGGTGCCTTACTGTCTCGTATAAATATTTGAAGAAAAAAGTAGATATTTAAATAATTATTTATCGATTCAAATATTTACACGCGGCAGTACAAAGAGCGTTGTTCCAGCATTATGTCAGTACTGGGGACGACTTGCACGGTGTCTTACAGCAGCATAGAACTTCATACAGGATCTCAAAAAGTTCGTTTACAACCCTTCATGGATGATAGGAGGTTAAAAGAAAACTTCTTTTGTATGTGAAAAAGCTTTGGAGAGGCACCATTTTCCCGCTAGATGGCCCTAAAGGGTAGGTTGCTGAGCTGTATGGTGTTAATGAAGCTCAATTTCAGGGTTGACAGAGGAGGTGAAAACAAAAGGGAGACGTTTCGGTTCATAAGTGTTGTGAGCACACTTTGGTTTTGGATTCCCATTATTTAAATGCATGCTGGGTATAAATAAATGTTGTTCAGAGACCTTATTGACTTTGCCTACCATTTAATTAAAGGCACAATTGATTCCTGCACACAGGCTGATGCGCTCAAAACATGCCAAACGTGATTGAAGTTGCTGAAATTATTCAACAAGCTGGCATTTTAGCACATCACACAGTCAGTAATATGCAGGAATCAAAGGAAGATAGCTTGAACATCTTAGAAACAATACCTGTACATACCTAACAATGGAACAACTCGGGTCCCCGGTAAGGCCAAGTGGCCCCTGAGGAATTTCTACTACTCACGGAACATGTGAACAACCAAATAGCATGTAAATATTTCATAAGTTAACAGTAAATACAAACCTGTTTTAAAAGGGTTTAACATGCTTTTAACAACTCTCGGCTGCAGTGATGGTGAATGAAATGGTACTCCAATAACCTCGGGGTATACAGAGATGAGGGTTATTCCACATTATTCAGGTAACGAACACCAACCGAGTTGTAAACTCAGGACCTCCAGGCTGTAAGGTGGACACGCCATCGCAACACTGTGGTGGTGTGCTTCTCACACCTGTCGTTGCCATATGGTGCGTATGCGAAAGTTTTTTCAGCGTAATTATAGCGAAAATTATACATACATGCATCTTCCTATAGTACGTAAAATGACATAAAAATACATAGAAATAAATAATAGAAGACACATTATATAACACATTTAATAACAAATATTTCATATTTTCTTCAAAGTATGACTAAGAAACATTTTCATATCACAGAAGCTTTCATGTTTGGGATTTTGTAGGTCATTCTACTGATGTTGAGAAATACATTCCTTACTAAGTATTTGCAACACATAACAAAACGCCTTGCAAGGAAACAATGTAATATTAACAATAAATTACCGTTAATCTAGTTCAACATCAGCTTCTTTCACATTTAATCCAACTGTCTAACCGAGCGAGATGGCTCCGCGGTAACGTGCAAGGTCCCAGGTACGATTCCCGTCGACCGCTCACTCTGGCTTTGGGTTTCTCGTGGTTTTCCCTGGTCGGTAGATGAATTCTGGGGTGGTTTCTCATCTACCATGATTTCTTTTCCACCATTTCCCTTTAACTTCGTTCCCTTCTCATCTTTCAGGTGTGCTTCTAGGTTTCGTTATGTGTGACTGTCGGACAGATGGTGCGGATACTTGCTCAAAAGAAATAATACTCCCCGTGGGTACTATAGGGGTGCTTGATCGACGGGTCTTTCATTGCCCTCTCCAGGCAGCTCCAGCAGTGGGGCGGGTCTTCGAGCCTGGAATTGTTAGGGACTTTCCCCGCGTCTCTGTGACCTGTCTGCCTGCGGCCTGTAGCCTCCTATGGTTCCTTCACTTCATCCCTTCCTCCTAGGGGGATGTTATTCACAATAGATGTATGCAGGTCGCAGTGTGCGAGGTGTCCCCCTTCATTGTACACCCTATATCTATAATCGGAGAGTCTACCTGTTTTTGAATCGGAAAGAGGATGCAAATGTACAAGTAGATTTTTGATACTACCAGAAATGAGACCAAAGTATTTAATTTATTACAAATATGTAAAGAACAAGGAAAGCAGAAACGATGTAAGAAAACAGAAAAAGTCTACAACCTCAAATATACATATTGACGCAGGTAATTCTTTCTCCCCACGTTCAGTTGCAATATGACGCAGCCATGCTCCGTCCTCCAACAATGAAGCAATACCTTTGCCTCACGATTGCTGCTTGTCTCCTCCCAGTTGGTTCTTCTTTTGCCACGGCTGCTCCAGCATGAAATCTTAACCTCAGGGTATGCGTGGGTGTGTACAGAGAAACACACAAACGCTGTCTTGGAACACTTTTATTCACTATTTAAAACAATACTGCGGTTTGCCGATCACTATTAAATGCATACGAAGTTACTTTGTCTTTACCAAGACCGAAGAATTATTAACTACGGCTAAGTGTTCTACCCTCTAGCATGTTCGCCGCCAATGTTCACAACTCGACGAGAATGGCGTCCCGTCCTCGGCAGGCACTCAGGACAGACTGATCTAACCCACGCTGCACAAGGAAAAACCAACGCCTAAACTTCCCCTCTCTCCCCTCAAACGCTATCCTCAAACTTTGCGTCATGAAGCTTAGTGCAGTTGTACTCGGCTGGTTACCAGGAAAAACTTGCTTCAATGGTATTTACCCTTTCTACCTGAGGCTGGTCCCTAATTAACAAAACTGTGGCTGTCTGGTCTTCCTGTCGCTTTTACAATCAACAATTTTCACAATGCTTCTCCTTTTTATACATACACTGATTTTAAATATATTATTACTTATTTTATATCACTATCCTTCTCAGATTATTATGATAATTATTGCCTTTATAATTCCGGCTTCAATATAAAGAACAAGGAAGGCCGAAAAGATGTAAGAAAAAGTAGATAAACATTCTTCAAGTCATTTTAGATTCATTTGGCCCTCTTACATGCTCAAAGTACGTGAACAATTGCCGAAATAACTGGAATCGACTCGACTGTACACCCACTCAAGAATCATCACTTCTCCAGAATCACCACCACCAGAAATAACGAGCCAGCATAAGGAAAGTAGTATCCAAAATTCCCTGCCCAAGGTCAGAGCTCATAAAAGATATGTAAATCGTACCAAGTGTTGATGTGTTACAATGCAGATAGGTTTTTTTTTTCAGACATAAATGTATGAATGTAATACCTTTAATAATCTCACTAAACACCAGAAATGCGAAATGACGAAGAAAGTAATTCATTTTTTAAACACAGGTAGTGCAAATTTATATCTATACAAAATATTTTTTGGCTTAATATAATACTGCAGTTATATATTATCTGATCGCCTCATTACTACGAAAATGTAGCCGCAATTGTGTATTCAGAATGTCCTCCTGATACCGCAAGATAAGGTACAGTTTGGTGGTATCATTACCAGGATAGGAACAGTTCTCTCCTCAGCATTGAGTCTACCTAGACTTCGAGAGTTGAGGAAGCAAACACGGCACGGTGGGATCCCTAATATCCCCAGATTGTGCATAAGAGAGGTACCACCGATACTTCAAGATAAGGTACAGATTGGTGGTATCGATACCTGGATAGGAACAATTCTTTCATCAAAGATAATTGAGTCTACCTAGACTCCGAGAGTTGAGGAAGCAAACACGGCACAGCGGGATCCCTAATATCCCCAGATTGTGCATAAGAGAGGGTACTAGCGATACTTCAAGGTAAGGTATAGATTTGTGGTATCGGTACCTGGATAGGAACAGTTCTCTCCCCAAGGAGCATTGAGTCTACCTAGACTCCGGGAGTTGAGGAAGCAGACACGGCGCAGCGGGGTCCCCAAATATCCCCAGTTTGTGCATCAAGCAGAGGGTCACAACGATGCCGCGAGGTAAGGTAAAGGTTGGTGGTATCGATACCTGGATAGGAACAGTTCTCTCCTCAAAGAGCCAGAGTCTACCTCAACTTCGGGAGGAAGGGATGAGGTGAGGGAATAGCAAGGGCGGCGGTGACGGTGCAACGGGGCCCCTAAATATCCCAGATTGTACATTCAAGCAGAGGGTACCACCGATACTTCTAACTAAGGTACAGGTTGGTGGTATCGATACCAGAATAGAAATACTTTTCTCCTCAAAGAGCATTCACCACATAAGCCGCAAATCACCGTGCACTATTCCTGACCCTACAACCCTTAAAGATGTACAGGGCAATGAAACGAGTGGGAACGAGGGATAGAAAAATTTGTGGTATATAAGCACGAAACATGCATTCACTTAGCGACCAAGGAAGAGCACGATGGTCAGACCAGGATGGTTAGTCACCTTGGAGTTTGAAGCCGAAACCTCCAGAATGCGAGCCTCAGATTCTCCTGCCAGAGCCATCCCGTTGTTAGCATGTCTTACTAAATAAATGCATACATAAATAGATAAATAAACGGAAGATGCAATCAAAATTAAAAAATATGTGGGTTGTCCGAAACATCTTTCTGTGCCTACACTTAGTAGCGGTTTTGCGTGTCTCTTTTTTATTATTAAACCTGGGGTTGTCCTCACATTATGTCTATTTTGCATACAATCCTCCGTTCTTACTGTTTTAAATTCACTTATGCTTCCTACACGCCTTAGGTGCATCAAGAATAATTGTCGATATAAATGTAGTCATGTAAATTAAAAACGAATGCAAAGATCACCACATACGATGAATTTACAAGTAAACTATAATTGTGCTTCTACCAATGCAAGCTCATGCTGGAATACAACTAGTCTACTTTTATGTTTAAATGATAAGGGGTTATTGGAAAAGCAAAGATAACACAGGTCTACAAAACATTTTCTCTTGCCTTTTTATTTTTACACCTGCATATACATAACATGAATGCTCTGAATTCAAATCTATTTTCAGTTTTGCTCAATCGGGCTAGGTTTCCATTCAAAATCAAATCAAATGTAATAATGTACTGAAGTGTTCAATACAATTCTATAAATATATGAAATACATAAAGCTAAAACAAATCTATTTCTTTAGGTTTTATTAACATAAATGTTAATAAATTTATTGAAAAAAGAGAACTTTGTATCAATAATTATCATTTCCAAAATTTTTCATAGTAGGGGAGAAGATAATTTATTTTTTTCGAAGCTCTGACATGATCTATATTAGTGTCTCTTTTCAAACGCCAACAATAGTCAGTCATCATTGGCACATCCCAATGGCCTTGGTATCGGGTTTCCACTGTTTTAATGCCTTTATGAAAGCGCTCACCTTTTTCTTCACTCGTTTTACCAAGGTTTGCTGGAAAGTAATCAACACGGCTGTGGAGAATATGCACTTTGACACTCATTCTACACCCTAGATTTCTAAAATGTTGTAATATTTCCTCCACAATTTCCTTATAGTTCTCACACTTCTTGTTACCAAGAAAGTTTTCGGTCACTGTTTTGTACGCAAACCATGCTGACTTCTCTAACACGGACATTGACTGAGGAAAGGTCTCATCCTGCATAAGTTCACGAATCTGGGGGCCCTCGAAAATACCTGCTGCTATCTTAACTTCAGTTCTCTGTGGGAACTTTGTAACAAGGAATTTGAAACAATCACTGTCCTTATTCAGAGCAGTTATAAATTGTTTCATCAAACTTAATTTGATATGGAATGATGGAAAAAGGACATTAGAAGGAGAAACCAACGGTTAATACTTCAGATTTTTTTTCTCCAGGAACTAAATTGCTCCTTTGGGCCAACTTTTTCCGGTCCAATGCTCTGATCACCAATAGGTTGAAAGTCCATGTCTGCTGCTGATGATTGCGGCTCATCTTCTTCAATGCTGGAACTGGAAATGCTTTCACTAAGATCTTCAGGCCGCGAAGATCAGGCACTTCCTCACTGCGTGGAATGGGACGAATTGCAGAGTCCAAATTAGTGGGATATTTTAAAGCACTTTTATACTTTCTCGTTATACCAGCAGCGTTGCACCAACAAAATAACAATCTGTAATGTGGTCTTTAAGTTCACGCCACACCATTGGTACACCAAATACCAACGGCTTTCGTTTGCATTAATCCATATTTATTATTTCCCTTCATTATTATTATTACTTATTAATTAATTTTTGATAACTGACTTGAACTTCGCAACTCAGACATATTTATTATACATTTATATGTGAATCGTTTCTCTAATTTCACTTTTAAATTGATATTGTCAAGTATGCTTTGTCCATAGTGACAGCCTATACACGCAAGAAGCTGCCGCAAAAACAATATCTACGGTCGAGATGACTTCACGTATATTATAACCAATTCTTTTTTAAGCACGATAGACATGTAGGAAGACAAGATTCACCTAAAAGAAATAGCATGGATCTTTCCGTGCAAACTTATGAGAGAGTACAATAAGACTAGATTTAATAATAAAAACTATGTTTATAACATTGTTCATGCATTATGCGTAGTGTGAATGTATGATCTATTGTGCCTCGGTTTTTCCGGAAGCCACATTAGTATTCTCCTATAAATTCTTCTACGTGTGGTTCGATATATCTAGCCAGAATGCTAGTGAAAACTTTATATGTGATAATTAACAATGAAATACCACGATAATTGCTACATGTAAGCTTATTTGCTTTTTTACGGATGGGGTATATAAAGGCCATGCTCCATTCTTTGGACATTATTTCTTTATCCGATATGTCCAATATTAGTTTATGGACACGTTTCAATAATTTCTTACTCTACATCTAATCATCTCAACAGTTATTTTATCATCTCTTGGGGCCTTGCTGTATCTCATACTTTCAAATGTATCATAAACCATAGTAGGTGATGGTGTGGGTATCAGTAAGTCAGGTCTTGAGTACGTATCTGAATACGTATCCGTTGAATGATCGCTGAATAAATCATTTGTATTTAGTAGTTTCTTAAAGATTTCTTTCGGTCTGTTCAATACATCTAATTCATCTGCAATAAGCGTCCCCTCTTCATTTTTACACACATTGGATCGTGATTGATAACCAATTTTAAATCTACTAACAGCTTCAAAGAACTTTCTACTTTCATCCCTACCACATTTTTCTTCCATATCATATGGTATTGTGACTGTCCAGCTTTTCAATTTTCACTTTTTTCAGTTCTTACTGTCACTGTCACTGTTTCGTTTTTATGTAGTTCACATTGACTGGGAGTTCACTTCACTAATGTCACTTCACTAAGGTGAACTAAGGTGAATTCTCCGTCACTTCACTTCTCTTCCTTCGTGACGCAGCCTCTTACCGCTGGACGGTTCACTTCACTTGGAAGTCGAGCACAAGATCTACAAAACCCGTCGCTCCGCAGTAATACTCGTTGTCCGTCACAACAGCCGCCACCAACTTGCTCGGAGAATTGCTCTTGATGTCGAACGGGAAACTCACCCGCCAACTCGCTCGCTTATTGACTGATTCAACTCAACTCTACTGTCACCACTGACTCACTCCTACGAGAGCGTTTGTTTATACAGTAATTGGAATCTTTCCACAAGGTTCTCGAACGTACTAGAACTATTTCGACACACTTCCTGGAGGAGGGGGTAGAATAAGCTTTCGAAAGTTCTAGTTATCTTCCGATAGCGCGCTTGGTATTTATACTGGTAAGCGGCGGTTATCTTGTTTAATCCGACCACCCGGTACCGACCTCCTGATTACCTTGGGCCATAGCCGCTGCGTCAAGTATATTTTCTTCAAATTTCCTTCTCTTCTTTCTACAAATCTACTAGGCGATTCTTCTTGCTTCCCAGTCCTCATTTTAGTCTTTCTTTGTAGCGTACTTATTCGCAGCATATTTCTTGTCTTTATAGCATTCTCACATTCCTGATCATGCCAATGATTTCTGACTCTTGGTTGTTGAATTCTTATAATATCTTTTGCTGCCTTACATATACTATTCTTAATCAAGATCCACTTTTTCTCTATGTTACTACCTCCCTATCCTTCTTTACAGATATTTTCTTCGACTTCATCGCGATATCCCTTTGTCTTCCCGTTAGGTCTCTCCATATCATATCTGGTGGATCTACATCCCTTGGATTTTAATTATATCGAAGTTTTAGTCTATACGTGATTATCACCATAAAATGGTCTGTATCATAGTCAGCACCTCTCTGACTTCTCACATCTATTATATCTGCAGCATGCCATTTTCAAGTCATAACATGCTCAATTTTATTTTTAGCTTGATCATTTGGTGCTACCCATGTTTGTAGATGAATATTTTTGTGTTGATGCATGGTGCTGGAGATAATAAGGTATTTTGTTATTGGAAAATCTGTTAGTCTCTCACCATTATTATTGGAGGAGTATATGTGGGGAGTGAACTTCTGCCAACGTTTGCATTCATATCTCCCATGATTATAGTTATGTCATGCTTGGGTGTCTTTTTGGCATATTCTATCTCATTTATCATAGAAGGTGTTCTTGATATCATCCTCCTTTTCTTCGTTTGGTACAAGACAACTTATAATTGTTGTGTTAAAAGTTTTCCCCTTTAATCTTATATAACACATACGTTCATTTATAGGCTAAAATTCCAGACGATAGCCTTTAACCTTTTTATAGATTAAGAATCCTGTTCCAAAATTGTTAGGATTATTGATTCCGCTTTAACAGATAGTGGAGTCTTTATATTATAAAAAATTGAAAACATGTCCACCGAATTTCTTGTATTATTGCTATCATAACCGTATATTAGTTAATTCATCCGTCAGATTTCCTAGTGCTCCAGCTCTATACAAACTCCTGACATTCCAGGTTGCCAGGTACCAATAAAATCTCCGTTTCCTTAGTCCAGTTTCTTTGTCACATTGTTTTCCTTTATAAGTCTGGCTTTTTATCGGTTTAGGCTTCTTAACTATATAGTTTTTTCCAAAGATGATGTTGTCAGCCTTGTGCTTCAACCCATAACCAGGAGGACCAGGTCTCTTTATTTATATCCCGGTGGACAGGGTGATCTGGTTATACCCCCAGGTACACCTAATTTATAAGAAATAGAACGTAAACTGGCATAGGCGAATAAAAAATATCATTCAGGTTGAATGAGCTCAGGATCCTCTGGGTTGCTACTCCCGGTATTCACCGAGGCGGACCCCTGAGGTAGGTTTTGGAGTGTACACTGTAGAAATTTGCCCATAAATTGTTTAATGTACTATGTACCTCCGATGTTACAAAACATCACAAGTTTCTCAAAACTATAACTAACCAAAAAATCCGAGGCCAGATTAGTGTTTATTGGCACTGAATTGTTATAAATTGACTACTTTTGGAATAAAACATGTGCAAAGGCTTTTAGTTTTGGGTCCAGTGATTGGTTTTTGCCTTATACAGAGCTTCCAAGATGAATACAGATGCATGAATGCATCTATTTATTTACTTACTTGATCGCTCAAGTAAGTTCTTTTCTTGCGTTTGGATTCAAGTAATTATTTGAGATGAGCACACGGGCAACTGTATCATTTTTGCGTGTCTGTAAAAACAACCACCGTTTCCTCTTCTTCTGTCATGCATCTGCGTTTTATATTTGTGCAACTCCATTTGTTGCCAATATTAAATAACTCAGGGGTTTATCAAGCAAAATAATTATTGAACTATATCTGGTTGCCTTAGTAAACTTCTATGAAGTATTTTGAGACATATACTTATTTTAGTAGTGTTTAACGCCCCTTCTTACTGCATACTCACTACAGGCGGTAGATGCATGAAAAAAATGATAATTTTGGTAAAGGCAGTTTGCGAAGGAAACGTTCGAGCCTTAAGTTCAGCGAACCTCCCGGCATTTGCCAGTTATGAGGACTGAGGAAAACCTAGATAAAACCTTAGTAAGGGAGGACGGGATCTGAATCGTGCACCTCCCGTTCGCGAGTCTATGCCTGAAAGATCTCGAGCACCCATGTCGGTGACAGAGACATACAAAAACGTTTTCTTAAAATAAATTGTGTTAAATTTTCAGCCTGCCTAGGTGCAATGAGGGAAGGCATAACCTGCTTAAAGCCCATTCTTCAGCAAGTGGTTCCGCGTTTATATGAATAGCAAATTTTCCACTAATGCCACAACCCTTTCTAACTGCAATATGTTAAATATAGATTATGGGGTTTCGTTTCGCAAATGTCGCGCTCCGTAACTGTCGATTTGCGCATCTATCATGACTCCATAAGAAGATGCAGGCAGCACTAGAACACATGCCTCGTACACATACTCTTAGTGAACCATTGCGCATATTTGCTACATCATGTGAAATAGAAGTTGTAATGTCCGTTCTTACAGTCTACTGCACTACAAGGGGTGGGTATTATTAACACTACGTATGTTTCAACACTACGCTTAAGATGCCCAACCCCGGCATCTCCCCAGCATTTGTTGTTGAGGGCTGAGGAAAGTCTGAAAACCTAGTCGGGAAGAACGATTCTGCTGGATTGTGAACCGCGGAATTCCTTCTCAGGAATTGACCTTAACGAACTCAGTCACCCACGTCGGTACCAGGCGTGGTGTTCTTCATACCACCACCTAGTAATACGTACATTCGAGTGCACGGAAACGTGCCGACGCTTTTGGTTTCCTATAGTGCTTTACCGTATATAATGCTGGCCGAATCTCCTTTTGATCTGTATTCCACACCAGACCTAGGTTAACCAATCTTTTGTTGGTTTTAATTCAAGTACGACACACATATATTAGCCTATGATCGACCAGGCCTAGGTGAGCGGCGAAAGGAGAGGAGTACAAAAACATTTCAACTAAGTGGTTGGATGGCATACTTCATCACGACGGTCCACACCAGTCGAGTGGATGAGTCTGTTTGCATCGCTTTGATGTCAAAAGTCTGGCACTGCAACATTTACCTATGAACACAGGTCGGCTTCAGTCTCAGGAGCGAAGGATAAAGGGGAGGGGTAAGACAAACATTAAGTACACTTAGGGCCGGTTTCACCAACCGATGTTAAAAATACTCTAACAACTTGTTTGTTGGCAAGGTGTTCAAAGTTTAAAAGTTTTGCATTTTATCAAGCTTTTATAGCAAATTGTTAGCTAACATTTTGTTAACGTCAAAGACAACTTTGAACGCTAGCTTTCGAGAAGGCGGTGGCCGAGCTACACTGCTTCTGAACGTACTCCGACGCACTTTTGTCTACGTATCGCTGCGTTCTCTGTATGAGTAGCCGACAACTATTTACATTCATGACAATGGCCTGTGATGTTCCGATTGTTTGAGGTTAGAATCACGATGTCAACTGAAATAAATGTTTCGCCGTTTGAAACGCGTTAATTAACATCTGGTTAATAAGTTTAGACGTATTATCAAGTACGAAAAGGCTGACGGTCTTACATTAAAGGATAAGATTGCAGCCTGGGACAAAATCCACGAGTAATATAATTGGAATGAACGCGTATCTCTTAAGTCCAGTAAGCAACTACGGCTATTTTATGCCAACATAAAGTGCAGCACCAGAAACGTTAGTTGCGAAGAGCGTTTAAGACGGTTTAAAACTGGTGGAGGATACTGCATTGAAACTAAAGTGGACGAAAATGTGATATCTCTGATTAATCAAGCAGACCCGAAAAAAGATACTGTTTGCTTCTTGAAGCAATTGCTTTGGAAACCTTCCGGATAAACCCACAAACGGTAGCTTTGGAAATGCCAACATTATCACCCACCAAGTAAATCAAAAATTTTAGTAGCATAAATTCTCAGTACCTAATTAACACTTGTAGCATAGGTGAAAGAGGCATGTTTCTGTTGGTAGTATTCTAACCTGTGGTATTTCCTATAAAACCATGCTAATGACCCCTTGGGCAGTGTATATCGCTTTAAAAATTCTCCTTTTGCAGGGTTTCAGATTTATTATGACGTACGACTGCTCTTCTATTAGGAATGTCATTCAAAAATGCCAATTGTAGCAAACTCGCATCAACAGCTTGGTTTGCGGCAGTCATTTTCCAACTTCTAACATTTGTTAACGCCTTAACACAGGGGTATGGGGATGTTATGTTAACACCGACTTTAACATATTGTTAAAGTTAACATTGTCTATGAAACAGAATTTATGTTAACTTCAGTGTTAAGTCAGTTTAAAATTGTGTTAAAATTTAGCATCTGTTGGTGAAATCGGCCCTTAATGTTTGTCTTGTGCTAGAGCCAGGTAAGGAGTGGGGGCTGGGCGTGGCAGAGGTAGTTCCGTATTTCCTTACCAACAAACCACTTCGCATTATATTCACAACCTTTCATGAACTCGATCATACAATACAAATTGAAATCAGGATTACCGAGGAGGGAGGGGGCGGGAGAGGGAGTCCAAATGTAATCGCGAAGCAGTGTTCACTACTATTGAACCACACATTGCTGTAGTCTCTCCACACTGTCCTTCAGTGAAGACAATTGATATTGTGCAATATATCAAACTGCTCTCTCTCTCTCTCTCCCTCTCTCTCTCTCTCTCTCTTTAGGAGCTCTACTTTTGTTACTCAATTATCACACTTGCTTTCAGTTCGTTTATGTACGTTATGACTGTTTATCGTCGAAGATGCTCTCAAACTACTTACTGAAGTGTCTACAACCATAGGTTACTCCTGTTGCTGCTTTGGATATTCTACAGCCATGGTATATCAGTGCCACCTTGCGGCTATTGTCACAACTTTATAAGTTTTTAAACATAAAATTCAAAACTTTCCCCAAAACACTCCTGATTCTCTGAATAATGCATTTTTTAAAACAAAATTTCAAAACTTTCTCCAAAATACTCCTTAAGATAAGACTGTTATTTTTTTGCTATTAAATATAACATTTACAATCACGATTAAATGCTTAAAGAAGTGAGATATAAATAAATGTCTCACAGGAAACACGTTTTGTATTCTGCTTTAGTTTTGTGTATTCTTAATTTTTTAAAAATTGTGTGCACATACTTAAACTTATCAGCTTAGAGAAACATGGCATGGATATTGGAACAAGTATTACAAAGTAGGTTTCAAATAGTATCTATACATCATGACAGACTGCAAAGTTCACAGGAATAATTTTCAACTTGACCCTAAGGAGCATTTAAAGTGTTGGAAGATGTCTAAAACCTTAAAAGGGAGAAACATTAATACAAAGTTGTAATAAATAATGCTGAGGTATTTCAACTGACACGTAGCGGGCTCACATTTCTAACATAGGATAAAAATAGGGTATAGGGTATCCAATGGAGGGGGACACTTCGCGCACTGCGACCTACGTGAGATCCGTTGCGGCTTCCACCATCCAGGAAAAAGGGATGAAGTGAACGAATCCCAGGAGGCTAGAGGCTGCAGGCAGACAGACCACAAAGACGTGCGGAAGTCCCTAACAGTTACTGGCTCAAAGCCCCGTAACCTTACTGGAGCTGCCTAGAGAGGGAGATGAACAACCCGTCGACCAAGCAGCCCTCTAATGTCCGCGGAATACCCTTTCCTTGGAGCAAGTATCCATGCCGTCTGTCCGGCACCGCCACACACCACGAATTCTAGAAGCACACTTAAAACAGGAAAAAGTCACGGAATTAAATGAAAATGGGAGAAAGGAAATCGTGGTAGATGCAAAACCACCCCAGAATTCGCCTACAGACCAGGGAATACTACGAGAAAACCAAGGTCAGTGTGGGCGGTCGACGGGAATTGAACTTGAGATCTCCTGAATGCAAGGCTCACACGTTACCGCGGAGCCAACTCGCTCGGTATGATAAAATAGTCATATAATGTTGACAAGGAGTAGTGGTAGCTAGAAAAAACAAAAGATTAATTCCATTTATTGTAATTTTCCACCGATTCCTTAGCTTAGACTTAGGATATAAAAATGCAGTTATTGATTAGGAAAAACAAATATTTACGTTTATACGCCCATTATAGCAAAGAGTATAACGTACAGTTGGAAACCACTTAGCGTGTCGGTATGCAGTTCATACATATACAGAATGAGGTTCCGTAGTATATACAAAAGTTCACTTTTTGCTTCTGTGACATCCCTGGGAAAAGAAATCAAGTAACCCCTCGCTGAGTCAGCCCCACTGTGACCCACCCTTAAACAAAAGGTCAATGCAGTAGTCTCTTGGGAAGACAACGCTCGTTTACTTGCCCTGATCTGCGTGATATATCGCGCAGATTCCAAAATAGCCATTTTAAACGTATTTTACTTGCGTTGTGCGATTTCCTTACTAGTTTGGCTCTCAGAGCTCATCTTTGGACTTTGTTACGATGTGTATCTCGTAGCGAGACCGAGAAAGTGTGAGGCTCGCATTCGGATGGTCCGGGTTTTATTACCATCGAACATCCATTCTGACGTTGGGTTCTTTGTGGTTTCCCCTGGTCCGTAGGCGAATGCTGGGATGGTTTCTCATCTACTAAGATTTATTTTCCGCCATTTTCCTTAATTCCGTTTCTTTCTCGTCCTTCAGTTGTGCCTCTAGGATCCATGACGTATGATGGTGCCGAACAGATGGCGCGGATACTTGCTCAAAGAAAGAGTACCCCTGTGGATACTAGAGGGCTGCTTGGTCGATGGGTTGTTCATCGTCCCCTCTATGCAGCTCCAGCAGTGGGACGTGTCTTCGAGCTTGGAACCAGTAGGAACTTCCACACGTCTCTGTGGCCTGTCTGCCTGCGACCTGTAGCCTCCTGTGATTTCTTCACTTTATACCTTCCCCCTAGAGGGGTGATAGCCACAATAGATCTATGTAGGTCGCAGTACATCTGGTGTTCCCCTCCGTTGTGTTACCTGTACCTACTCTTAGCGATGTCTTGCATTCTATAATATGATTTTGCTTCAGAAGAAATCGTTCCCATGCAAAATATACGCTCAAGTAGCACCCTATTGCAAAATGCACTAACTGTATGCCAAAGAGGCACTTTTCCCAATATTTACTTTAGTGAGAAATCTACATCAGAGAATGCTATAAAATAAATTGTTGCTCGTTGCATATAAGTACAAGTAGACGTGTTCATACTCATGATAAAAATTCCTACAAGGGAACATTATTACTTCGAGATCGGTTTTTGAGAAGTTTATAGTGCCATATCAATCCTTGTATGATGAACCCGTAAAAAAGAATATCAGCTTCTTCTGTCAATGCAGCTCGTGAAGGGATGATAACTGATGGTGCCAAGCTTTTTGAAAGGAGGAGTCAAATATGCCGTTTCGAACGAACGAGTTACTGCAAAACAAAATATGTAGTCGAGTGCATGCTAACATGCTGATGCTTTTGGTTTCCTGTAGTGTTTTTACTTTATATTGACAAACGCCTACCATGTATGTTCCACAGCGGCCCTGGCTGAGCCAATCTCTTATTGGTTTGAATTCAAGTCCGACACACACGCATTAGCTTTTGAACAAAGGTCAGCCTCCGGTAAGCGACGAGTGCGGAAACATTTCACCTTAGTGGCTGGATGGTATGTTTCGCAACGACCAGCTGCTGGGTGAGTCCGTCTCGTATTGTTTTGATGTCAAAGTTCTGACACTCAAATGTTAGTCTATGAACACAGGTCGGTTTCAGGCTCAGAAGCGAAGGAAAAGAGGGGAGTAAGACAAACTTTAAGTGAAGTACTAGAATCAGTGAAGTGGTGGGGACTGGGCGTGGCAGAGCTGGTTTAATATTTCGTTACCAACATAAACCACGATTCCATACACTCGACTGTATTCGAAAGCTGTGCAGATAGATGTTTAAGGCGGTAATACTTTGTATAGTGTCTATTTTAGCAATTCCTGTCTGTAGACATTGGGAATGAAATAGCCAAACTGATGCTCAGGTGAACTAGAGATCCATTGAGTGGAGAGAGTTACTTAACATTGGTCTTGTGAGGAAAGGGGAAAACCTGAGAAAGGAAACGCGGCCCAGGCAACTTGCACTAACCCAGATTCAAACTCGCCACTCCCAGCATAGAGGCATTTTACTTTATAAATCTGGCCATAATGAATACTATAGAACTGTTGGTTCCACGATTAAATTCAATTTGCAAATAAATAATTTGTATGGTTTTTTACTGCTCAAGCGCTGCAAAATGTAACCTACATTTAATTTTAAGAACTAAGCTCCTAAGGACAGGTCATATATAATAAAACTGAAACTGAATATTGAATCTAAAGGGAAACTATGCTAAACCCTCGTTTCGGTGTTTATTTTGCTTTAGATATACAGTATGATGAGCATTTATTGCCTTTTCCTGTTACACACACCTAAAGGGACAAGACAATTGTTTCATGCTCGGTTCCATTTTTCTCGGTCGGTAGGCCACTTCATATGCCGAGCTAAACCCTTCTCCCCCATTTCCACATTTTCCACAAAGCCAGAGCCCCAAAATTCAAGTGCTTATAGCATTCCATTTCTTTTGTTACAGACTATGTTGGGATTTTGAATTTAACGAATATAATTTGCAGATAACGCTGAACAAATTGCATGATACGATATCAGAAAGGATTTAAAATATCTAGAGTTAAAATAACGGTCTACAATATATTTTAAGTATAAGGTTATAACTGATGAAACAATTAAAGGGCAAGTCAAAGCTGCGACTTTTCATAAATACAAGTAAAATATATAAATTTTGATTTTAAGCTTCGAAGATTTCAGTGTGTGTGTGTGTGTGTGTGTGTGTGTGTGTGTGTGTGTGTGTGTTTGTGCGCGCGCCCGTGTAAGAAAGAGATAGAGATCGGGTGGAAGAAAAGAGAGAGATAAAACAATACGTGCTATATAAATTCTGTAAAACAATGATAGTATCTATTTTCACGATTGGAGTAGAAAACTGGGCCCTTATTAGAAGCGAGGGAAGACTGAGAAGCTATCTGGAGCAAAATTGATGCGGTTGTCAGCGCCGCTTATTTGTCATAATATGCTTATTGATTATTTTTGTAGAATAAAGATACAGCAAACAATTGGTTACATTAGATCATGGTTTAAATTCTATAAAATTCTTAAGTGAAGTTTGTTAGTTGCACGAAATAACCTAGATTCAAAACATAGAGCTCCATTTTCACGGCAGTGGTATGGAAATACTTTTCCAAAATTATTTATTCCACTGGGCACTGATGACAGGAAGTGTTACCCCAACACGTACACTCCAGTGTCCAAAATCCCTAAACAACACATACATATGTATAACAAACTAATCCTATCGAGCGAGGTGGTGCCACTGTAACGTGAGAGATTCGCATTCGGGAGGTCCCGGATTCGATCCCCGGCGACCGTCCACTTTGTCCTCCATGGATTTTTTATGGTTTCTCCGAGGTCGGCAGACAAATGCTGGAGTGATTTCTTCTCTACCACGATTTTCTTTTAATCATTTCCTTTTCATTCCGTTTCCTTCTCATCTTTCAGGTGTACTTCTAGGTTTCGTAGCGTATGGCGGTGCCATACAGATAGCCCGGATGCATGCTCAATGGAAAGCGTATTCCCCGTGGACACCAGAAGGCTGCCTAAATGGTGAGTCGTTCATCTCCTTCTCTTGGCGGCTCCAACAGTGGGACGGGTCTGCGAGCTTGGAAATGTTAGGTACTTCCGCGCGTTTCTGTGGCCTGTCTGCCTACGACCTATAACTTCCTGTAGTTCCTTCACCTCATCCTTTCCTCCTTTGAGGTGGTAGCCACAATAGATCTGTGTAGATTGCAGTGCATGAAGTGTCCCCCTCCGGTTGAATCACCCATACTAATACCTATATTTCCATCTAAATTATTTCCTTGCATTGTCCAATTTCTTGTTGCCTATCAGTATCACAAAGGCGGATTTTAATGTTTCTCCACAAACTCCGTCTATTTTCCGGACCCGCCATTCAATGTATCCCATCCCTGTGGTTTCCAAACCTTTCTTTAATTTTGATTCCCATGTCGAAATTTCCTTCCATTCCCAGCTGTTCATGGTCTTAGGCCGCTCTAATCAGAGATTGGTCTCCATGAGCAACTTTCAACCATTATTAACTGCTCTGATGTTGCCCTCTTATCGGCCGTGAATTCCCCCATTATTCCGTATTTGGCCCTACCGCTCCCTACCCTCAAAACTCCTTTCAAAAATCGGTCCCTAACTTGGTTCAGATTCCGTGTTTGTCACTGCATTTCTGCCCCATATAACATCGTGAATCTAACTGTTGCTCCATTTAGGTCTCCGATAAGCTTACAGATATATCTGGAATTCTGCTACGATCCGGAGAGCCTCTTCTGCTTTCAGTCTTGCCTTGTGTTTCGTTACGTCAAAATGTTTCGTCCGTTTTACGTTCATCGTGAACACGAGTCCCATGTACACGAAATTCTTATAACTTGTCCAGCGTCTGTCCTGCATATGGCCATGTCTCCTCCCTGCTACAAACCATGTTGAATTTTGGCTAATGCGTCGGATAAATTATAGATAGGGATGATTTTTCGCAAACGCGACATTGCGTGAAATGCTCATAAATGCTTATACTCTTGCATTTTCAGTTTTTGACGACCTGCAACATACATTTTAATGTGTTTTAAAAATTCGATAAGGTGCGAAAGTGACTCGAAATACTAAAACTCGATATAAATGCGAAATGTGTTACAACTTATAGATTACTTTTCAAATAAAAATGTAAAAACCAAAATGAAAAACCATTTAGTTGGATTGTGTGCTTAAGATTAACAAAAAGTTGAGGAGTCGTATGGAAAGAAATGAAACAAATGTTTCCTGCTTTTTCCAAGACGTTGGCAAAGTTTTTAATCCTGTCACTTCTGGCCGAGTGTTTTCAACAGATTTGAAAAGAACTAGGTAAAAGTAAACTAAAGATCCCATTGTTTTTGGGATGATAAAATGGATAGTTTTGATGAAGGATACATTTGATTTTATTCTCAACTGGCACAAATTATGCAGAAAAATATAAATGTAGACTGCCTGCAAATACCTTGGCTGCTAATCCCAAATATCCAGGGTTTTTCCAAGCAGTTCTGCAATGTATTTGGGGTCCTACCAACGGCATAAATGCTGAAGGATTCCTCGCTTGATACAAAATTTAATTATAAGTGACAACCTAACACTAATGCCAGAACAAAATCTTGAGGTTCTATAATTCAAAATCCTCTATAATAAAATTGCACTCAACAGAGTTACGGATTCATGTACTTGTACGACTAAAATAAATTTTGTGCTATTTCTTTTTATTATTCTGGTTTTGCATCACTACAAGTTTCTCTCTTTATGCGTTATGATATAGACTGAATTAGGTTCTTCTATTTTTCTCTTTGTTGGTTTTATTTAAATTAAATTAAAATAAACGCACAATTTATTTATGCATTTTATCTCATTATTAAACCATTACAAATCTGTTTTATTTCACATTAATGTTACTTAAAACACATTACATGATCAGATTAACTGAAATTTATGTTTTTCTTCAAAATGATATTAAATGCACAGCGGAAAATGTATAAACGCTACAAAATACTAAATGCACAAAATAAAAAATGCTAAATTTCTGATATAAATTCCAAAAATCCCCACCCCTAATTTAGGGTTGTTTTTACAAAACTTGATATCTACGAAAACCAGTTTTTTTCAGGAGCTGTTTTTTTAAATTACACCTATATCCCGATAAAATTGCCATGTGTAAAAATTATCATATATAGAATCATACATAATCATCTTAGAATTGAAGGGCAAATATTTTTGAAACAAAACTATAAACGTGCATTCTCGTAGAAAATATTTATAAATTTCCTGAATTTTTAGAAAATCGTTATCTGTTTCTCTTAAGTTTTATTCAGTTGTCCTATAGTATGTTTAGCCTATTATTTGTCATAGGGATACTTATTTTAGCACAAATACGTTGCCCTTAGACAAAGAAGCCGAAATTTAGCGAAATATAAAATTTTAATTAATATTTTGTAATTTAGTCACAGAAAGCATAGATTTTTTCCACAGTACTCCGCATAAGGGTTTCTGAGAATACTATTAAACTGACACTATGTCAATGCATTCTATTATTAGAAAATCAAGCCCCCTGTTTGGAGAAACAATCACAAAGGTTTAATATATACTATCACAGCTAATACAAATACTGACACATAAAAGATACAGTCAATATGGATCCTCTCCCTGGTATTCCGTATCAATGTAATCATTGTCGTTCTGAGCACCTCCTTTGAACACATCCTGATAAAACGCGATTGCTCCCATTGAATTTATGTAAATTTCATCAGTTTCTTTATATCTGCTCCTTTCTTCCGGCTGACGTCGTTCTTGATTTTAACCTCCTGTTTTGTCCATATGTACATTTTAAGGTACTTACTCCTGTCTTCAGTGTTTCCACTTCACATATAGTTTGTTTTTGAGTAACCGAAATGGATGGATTTCATTGAGTTGGAATGGTAGCTTTTTCTTCAGTAGAGTTTGGAATGTCCTTTTTAGATAAAAAAATCTTCAAATCCTTACCAAGAAACAAGCATTTACCATATTTTCTTAGCGGTTTATAATTCTGGGAGAGTACAGCGATTGTATTCCATATTTTCTTTTGATTAGCCAGACGTTGAAATCCGTCAATTGAAATTTTGGATACTGCTAAATATAGAAGCACATACATTAATATATTTCGCTTCTTGATCTTTTACGTAGCAGGAAATTGTGTCGTATCTGTTTCTATTCTATTCTTCGGTAGTTTGCAGGATTTATAACTGCCATGTTATTGATAAACATATCCTGCTTCAACTGTGTATCAGTGTTGTAAAAGGTTGTCTCAAGTGTATCAAGGATGCGAAACAACGTCTTTTATTTATATTTTCCCCTTCCATGTCAAGATCGTGAAAACAAGCAATATTAGGTAAATCACCACAATTAACGTACCAGGGATATTTAGGCAGAATGTTTGGTTCACTTCTTCGCATCTTACGCCCTCTTGAAACCTTTTGGACATTCAATCGTTTTTCTCAGTATTATTGAAACTGTTTGTTTCGAATTTTGATATTTAACTACCTTCTGAAACAATAGAAACCGTTCTAACAACAAAATTAAGCATACCAAGACATTTAACCAGTGCGGGGAATAGGTAAAACATAAATAACATGTATTTTGTGACAACCGTTGTAGATAATTTTGTAATCTACAACGGAGAGTTGAACATTCTCTTTTATTTCAACATCAATTTACTGATATATTTAGCAAGTTTAGCTTAATTCTTATAGCATCATAGAATTCTCCATAAGGATATGATAGAATCTCGGAATGGATAAAATGTATTTACGAATGTTTGTGAAAACGCCCCTCAATTATAGGGACCCCCAATATTTCGTATATACTGGAATGTTTGTGAACACTGGATTAGAAACGGAAGAAGATTTCAGCACTGCGGCCAAGACTTGGTCTACTGCGCCCACAAATCTTCCAGGAGGAACGGATGAGGCGACAGAGTACGCAGAGCGGCCAGATCTGATGGCGGCAGGCACAGCGGAGTCCCTACATTTCCAGAGTCAACATCCCCGTCGATCCTCAATGAACCCCCCGATCTACAACGCCAGGTTTGGACAAAGGTTACATGTCAGGGTCAGTCATTAATTGCATTTTGTGGGAAACGTAGAGCTGAAATGTTATTATATATGCTATGCTTCCTTTATTATCTTCTAGAATAATATTTTTAGGGGAAATGTTGGTAAAAGTGACAACATTTTCCAAAAATCAGTGCATGGTAATGCACATTGTTCTGGGAATACGTCCACCGAGATTTATTGTCCAATTATAATTCCGTATAGGTTACTGAAATAAAATAAGTATGCACATACTCCATAAGCATTAAGTTGTTTTCTCAAAAACTTTAAAAATGTGGAAATGAAACTCCACACACTTTAATCGCAGTAATTAGTGCAGCATTCCCCATAGAATGTTTTCCTCTTTAAGTAGATTTACTAAATTTCAAGCTAGTGGAGTCGTTAAAGCTTACGGCTAGTTCACTATTACAGTCACTTTGAACACACTTGCTCCTTAAGCTGATTCCTGATTTACAAAACATTCAATTCTATACATTAAAACGGAAAATAGAAGCACATTCTTCAGCAATGAATAGTCCTATAGGTATACATTTACTTGTTTATTTTTCCACTGTTTGGGGATAGAAGGTGTTCTTAGGTATGGACTGGCTTTTTTTCACTCACACTGCTATTGCTACCTCATACAGAGGCCTTGACAGATAAAAGTTTGAATTCGACTATTTTCCTTAATATAGAACAATACTAAACAATTTTGCTAAATCTTGAAATCGTGCATGATAGATCTCTATGCATCAGTAGTTTAAGTAAAAGAATAATCCTAAGTTTGTCCTTGGGTTTAACCTTAGTTCTCGCTGTTATTACTATCGCGTCATGCGAGGACTATGATGGAATAATTACCATTTAAATTAAACCATTACCCCCTCATAGTCCCACACAGAGCTGATAGTGTCGAGTCTCATCTAATACGGGCAAGCTTAAAATAATCTAAAATATATTTTAAGAGACCAAGGAGCGAAACGCCAACAGAATATGAATATTACTCTAAAAGGTATCTTCTTCTGATGCAAATAAGTCTATACGTTAATCCTGAGAAGGAAAACGAAGATATAGAAGCCGCTTAATTTCCTTCTCTTGGTTTCCTACGCCAGCGGTTTCAAGATCAAAACCTTAACATTTTCAAAGCACGGTGCATATTTACAAACCAAAGTAGTAGGATTATCCTCCAGCAGAGAGAGAGAGAGAGTGTGTGTGTGCCTTGAGGGTTGTCACCGTTGAATGGCCCATGCTACTGCCACCGTATACAACCTTGACAAGCCTGTTGTACGCATCACTGCTAAGGGCTCCAATGCTAGAACCCCACTTTATGTAAACACATAACGTCATTAACTAACCCGCGGTACACAGAAAGCCGAAGCACACCATAACATACCTATATGGTACCATAACTATGCGCGATTATTTGGGGGTTTTCAAGAAATATACTAACCAAACAGCTCAAAAATTTTGATTAACATGAAATAGTAAATAATATGAATAGTAAAATCAAAGACGGTTGTAGATTCCGTTTAATTCTGTTCGCCATAATTGGGCAAAAAAGCAGACTTTACCAAATGTACTGTTCGTAGGAAAGTGCAAGAATTTTCCTTAATAACAAACGCCAACGTTAAACAGCTAAATTCTGTCAACAATGATCCTACATTGCCTTTTTTAAGCTATCCAGCCTTCATAAGTTATTGATAGAAATTGGATTTGGATTGGTGAAGAGAAATAATCTGAATATAAATTATTGGCAGAGAGGATATCGTGTGGTAGAGACCAAAATTTGTGGCAGTAATTTGTATCACAACAATGTAAATGCCAGAGTGATTGTGGTGTAAATAAGCATTATTGTATGACATTGATTTGAGATGTTTGTTATTTATAAGCATTGTTAGGAAATAAGTTTACACGGCCTCACTCAAACTGACAATAAGAGCGGGCAACAATGAGCGAGGGGGTGAGTTGTTTATCAATTATTAGAGACAAGCAAATGACGTCAGATTAGCGCGCTTTTCTTAGAAATGGCGGGAATTTCTTCCTTAGAGCATATGTTTTCGTAATTTTTGATTGGATATAAAAATAGACGCTAATGTTGGCGCGTTTTATTAACCAATAGCAGCTCGGTTATAATCTTTAGGCATATTAGGGTGAGGGAGTATAAAAAGCTAAAGCCAGAGGCAAGTATTGCCCAGTCCAACAGAAACATTTATGCATTACACGTCACACAGTCCAACAGAAGTATTCGCGTGTAATACGTCGTTCAGTTTAACATAAGTATTCGTGGGTTATACGTCGCGTAGTTCAACGGAAGCATACGTAAAGTACAATTTACGCAATTCTACGGAATCTCTCGCGTCGTAAAGTTAGTTATAAATGTGAAATACGCGAATTAATAAAGTGCGGCAAATAAGTGATTATAGTATAATTAGAAAACATAAGAGTTTCAGTAGGGCGTGTATTAAGAATAGTATGTGAAATTAAAGAAGTGTGCCGGCAATAAAAATGTAAAAACAAATTCTTTTATCAGTGTTATCTTTCAATAAAAACTCCTTTCCGTTTACACACCCTGATCAAGAGATATATTCGACTGAGTAATGATAATAGCTAGCCGGAGGACAATGAACCCAACATTTAAAGTAGTAAAACAATAACAGGCGATCAGCAATAAGATAACACGAAGTGACCGCGACAAATTGGCTTCCATATGTGGTGCAGATAAACATGAAGCATCTTCCAACTACCAACAAATATCATACTTCAAATTGGCGCCCAGCGTGGGGCCCAAAAATATTCTACTTCAAATTGGCACCCAGAACGTGGGGCGAATTAACCAGAACGTGGGGCGAAATAACCAGGAAGGGACGAATTAACCAGGAAAGAGCGAAAATAACCAGGAAGGGGTGAAGGAACCAGGACGTGGAGCGAATGGAGCAGTGAAATTAACTACAAGATGCAGATTCCAGAAACAACCACCAGAACGACAGACGACGCGGATGAGTGGACATCGTAATTACGAGAATAGAAGGCAATAGGGGAATTCAACTACAACACCAAAACAGCGAGACGACGCAGATTCATCGTAGTACGACGCAGAGGCGACATATACATCTAGGAGAGAGGGGCAGGAAGCTGGACATCAAAGCAACATCAACAGACAGCATCACAAAGGTTAGAATATTGTAAATTTTTTTATCCTAAAAAATATTGTGAGAAATTAAATGTTTTTAAGAAGTGGTAGGATTAAGAAAACAATGTCTACTAATAATACTGAAGAAACAATTATGGAAGGAGATAATGTAACAGTTAGCTGTAATTCAATACAGGTTACAGAAAATAGCTCAAACAATGTAGGATTTGAGGGAGGAAATTTTAGTGAAGAAAGTCAGACTAGAATAGCAGGAAATGTTAATTTTGATGCTAGTATGATGATGGAAATGTTGAGAAATTTTGGTGAAACATTAAATAAGAATATTACAGACCAAATAGAAAATAATAGGCAATTAAGGGAAGATATTGATAGGAGTTTAGAACAAACACTAACTCAGAATAATGAGAAATTATAACAAAAACTAACTCAGAATATGGAAAAGAATAATGAGAAATTAGAACAAAAACTAACTCAGAATATGGAAAAGAATAATAGGGAATTGAGAGAAGATATGGAAAAGAAAATAGGGAATTGAGGGAAGATATTGGTAAGAGTAATGAGAAATTAGAAAAGAAAATAGATCAAAACAGGGAAGATATGGAAAAGAAATTTATGGAGCTAGATGATAGTATGACAAGAATAAGAAATGAAAATCAGGAAATGATAGCAAATGAGATAGGGAAAGTTTCAAAGAAAATGTCAGACATGAGCAGGGAAATATCTAACCAAAAAAGTGAGGTTGATACCAAGTTTGAACATGTTAGTGTAAAATGTACAGAGTTAGGAAGTCGAATGAGTAGCATTTCAAGTGAGCTGAGAGAGATGAATGCAGATTTAATTCAGGTGCAAGTTAATTTCAGAGGGGAGATATCTGAAATACAGAAGGAGTCAGAAACACAAAGAAATAAATTATCTGAAGAAATTAAAGTTTTGTCTATAGATTTGAATCAAAAACTAACTTCTGAAATTAACAAGCACCAAGCCGTTCAAAATGAAAACAATAAAAAATTGGAACAGACAATAGAAAATCTGCAAGGTACTGTAAATAGGTTAGAATTGAATTCAAGGGTCAATATATGTGATGTTAATGTATCTGATGTACAGAATAATGATAGAGGTAGTTCCTCAGGTATGACTAATAATGTGAGTGCTGCGGTTGCTTCATCTATAGCTCATGCTGAAACTCAGAGTGCACAAGTAACACTAGAGAATTTAAATATGGGAGTAAGGGACATTCAAAACTATAATCATATCTTAAGTGATTTTCCACTTCCAAAATTTAATGAAAACTTCAGTCCAGTACAGTTTATGACAGACTTGTCAGAGTATTTTCAAATTAAAAAGATACCGGAAGCATTGAAAATGATAGTTGTCAAAAGATGTTTGGACCAGAAAAATTTAGATTGGTTACAAATGGTATCGGGGGGTGAAATTTCATATGAATCCTTTAAGAGGTAATTCATGAACAGATTTTGGAATGTTACGATACAGCTACGAGTAATGCTTAGCCATAGACAATTTGATCCAGGAGAGGGAATAGCAATGACCGCTAAAAAAAGTAAGCAAGCAAATTCAGGATAAATAAAGCTGAACTGCAGAATAAAGTATTGGAATGTAAGAGGGTTAATTATGCATATATATATATATATATGTCATGAGAAAGGAGAAATAAATTCAGGACAAAAATAAATGTTTAAAGGGGAAAAAGAACATTTTATTAGTAAACTCTAACCACATTTGAAATGAAGCATGTAATAATGAAAACTGAATGTCATATTAAAGTAAAAGTACGTAGGTATAATTCAAATAGTATTTTGAATATAAAGTACTAAACAACAAAAAAGGGGTAAAGGATAATTAAAACAAATACTTATGTAGCACACAGATAATGTGAAATTGTGTCTAGAATTAAGAGATGTAAATATGTTTGTGTAGATGATGAATATTTTGGTAAATATATTTAATAATTACAAAATGAACCAGGATAAAAATTCTGAGGTATAAATTTTTATGTCAATAATCTAAGAAAGTATAAACATTTTGTAACTAATTAGTTCAAGGTACAGTATTTGCTATAAAAAATTGTAATGTCAGATGTATGTATATAAACACATTAGACCAGAGCCAGTGAATAGTGGTGAGATAAAGGCAAAATATATGTCGTGTGTTAAATGCGTGTGCAGTGTTAAGTGCAAGTGATAAATACCGTGTATTACAAGATTCAGGAGACTAAAAACCCAATTATAAAATTTCCAAACAAGTTGTAAATATTTATAATTATGTTTCTAGTGGGGCATATGTGGCAGTAATTTGTATCACAACAATGTAAATGCCAGAGTGATTGTGGTGTAAATAAGCATTATTGTATGACATTGATTTGAGATGTTTGTTAATTATAAGCATTGTTAGGAAATAAGTTTACACGGCCTCACTCAAACTGACAATAAGAGCGGGCAACAATGAGCGAGGGGGCGAGTTGTTTATTAATTATTAGAGACAAGCAAATGACGTCAGATTAGCGCACTTTTCTTAGAAATGGCGGGAATTTCTTCCCTAGAGCATATGTTTTCGTAATTTTTGATTGGATATAAAAATAGACGCTAATGTTGGCGCGTTTTATTAACTAATAGCACCTCGGTTATAATCTTTAGGCATATTAGGGTGAGGGAGTATAAAAAGCTAAAGCCAGAGGCAAGTATTGCCCAGAACAACAGAAACATTTGTGCATTACACGTCACACACTCCAACAGAAGCATTCGCGTGTAATACGTCGTTCAGTTTAACATAAGTATTCGTGGGGTTATACGTCGCGTAGTTCAACGGAAGCATACATAAAGTACAATTTACGCAATTCTACGGAATCTCTCGTGTCGTAAGGTTAGTTATAAATGTGAAATACGCGAATTAATAAAGTGCGGCAAATAAGTGATTATAGTAACATTAGAAAACATAAGAGTTTCAGTAGGGCGTGTATTAAGAATAATATGTGAAATTAAAGAAGTGTGACGGCAATAAAAATGTAAAAACAAATTCTTTTATCAGTGTTATCTTTCAATAAAAACTCCTTTCCGTTTACACACCCTGATCAAGAGATATGTTCGACTGAGTAATGATTATAGCTAGCCGGAGGACAATGAACCCAACATTTAAAGTAGTAAAACAATAACAGGCGATCAGCAATAAGATAACACGAAGTGACCGCAACAAGTTGGCTTCCATATGTGTTGCAGATAAACATGAAGCATCTTCCAACTACCAACAAATATCATACTTCAAATTGTACAACTCTTTCCGATAGTAATTAGCTACAGGTTAAAATGAGTTATTTTAATTATCCTATATCAATTTCAAATTAACTTTTATTTCGGTGTTTATTATTATTAATATTATTATTATTATTATTATTATTATTCAAATATAACGCCATTCGTTTGCATTATAAGCACGAGTATACGTAGGATTTCTTTGTTTGTTTCTCACAGATGATACGAACACCAGGCTAACAGTGATAGATACAAAATGTTTGGTTTACCTCAAGTCCGGTTCTAAGGCTGGATCGAATATAGTTAACTTGATTGTTGGAGGCAAACTCGTCATTTACGAGTCTAAAATATATCTGAACTTCACAATGTCTAGGAACAGTCTGGGGGAAAGGAGTTCCAGTTTACGCTTAAACGTTTTTCTTCACTTTGTCTTATGCAGAGGTCTGGATAAGCAATTAGTTATTCGAATGCACTTAATTTTATTTCAGCTTACAACAATTACGAATTCTTTTCAACATACGAAAGCACGTGTGCTGTACGTTAAGTCCAGTTATTCTTCAGTAGTAAGCAACAAACAAAAATCAACGGTTTAGGTAAGGCTTGTGATACGAATATTGTTTTCAACGTATTTGTCAGTTCATGCGCATTTCTCGATTTCGGTGAACTCCCGATAGTTTTATTTCTAATACATTCTATTTCTACATATATAAAATGTACAACTTTTCTGAGTGTAGAGTAAAAACGTATCGTTGGCTCTCAGAGGCGCAATCTATAAAGCTCCTAACGAGCTTTTTGGATTTAATGTGAGTTATGGACAAATATTTTTCATTTTTCTTGCTATTAACACTTTCAAATTCTTTTTTACTACAATACACCTTACCTTGAAATTTTGTGCTACAATAATAACATCTTGAACACAGTTTCATAGAAGTGCAAGAAACAAAACTGCCCTGGATTTAACATGGCATGCTGTCCACGTAAGGCTGTGGTTTCATTGCTACCCGATACACAGTTACAACACTGGGGCTCGTTCTTCTTCTGGGATTCTTAGTGCGGGGTACACTCAGTCTAGTGGAGTCCTTGGGGACCAAATGCGCGGCTACTTAATGGAAAAGTAGAGGCTCAGATATATTTATGTAAGCAGACGGGGAAGGGGTGCAAAGCTGAAAATATGCCAGCCCTATTAGCGCACACTGCACATGATGTCTTGAATGAATGGAGACAATAAATGCAGCGGACGTGCAATAATAAAGAGGAGTTAATATGTCGAGCATTTAAGTAGTTTTTATTGTATGCAGTTTCAAAACTTTTATATGAAATAGGTAGGAATTTTGCAATCCTTTTAGACTAACTGTTTCAAATTAACATTTTCACCTAGTAGCGGTATAGAAATTTGAAATTATCAATATATTTTAATAAGCAATATGCTTATTTTGAAGTAATTTATATTCATCTATATTCTGATATGCAAAGGATACCCGGAGCCGAAGCTAACCCCTCTTCGACCAGAGTAGGCTCCAATCGAGTGGCTCTCCCTCCGTGGGTGTTTCCATTAGGCCAGTACCTAACTTCTGAAAAGCCTCCATCCGCTTTCGCAGGGACGGAATTTGATACGCCCGTTACGCGCGTCAACCCCAAAGGGGAAGATTACCGAAAACTTCGGTAGGGCCAACAACGTTCTAGCAGGCCATCCACCAGCTCTCTAGGCTGATACCGGAGGACCAGAAAGCCAACTCCGCCTGGATATCACTGTCCAGATGTACCCAGTGTTCCATAGGTACCGGGAACGACTGTCCTGCCGAGTCTGACCCAATCCGAACAGCTCCCAAACGCGAAGGGCTCAGATGTACTCCTCGAAGTACTTCTAGTAACGTTAAAAGTAACAGAGTGCTAGCGTCCACACCGCGGCAGTTGAAGAGGTCTAACCCCCCCTTCCCCCACGGTGGAAATTATTAGGTATATGTTGGTTAAAATGACAATGCTTGGTTATTTTACATCATTTTGTTTTTATACATATATTTTAATCTTACAGCCTTGTTGCCACTCCTTGCCGTGTGAAAGGTTTAGTCAAACGCAAGCGTTTTCAGTAGCTATACAGCAATAAAAATGTTGAGCTTTTGCACATCTTATGTGCACCAACATCAATCAAAGCAATAATTCTTTAACTCAAACAGAATTAGAGTTGAGAGTATGTGTGTATGATAGAGTTCACATAATGGCTAATCGCTCTTTATTCAACAGATTTCGACCCAAGTGTTGTCAATCCGAGTAATTTGTAACTGTATGAGGGGTTATCAGGGAATCACTGAACAATGTTCCCTATGTCACCTACATTTGCAGATTTCTGGTACAGTTTATTAAATAACTGTTAGGATTATGTTTCTGGAATGTGTAAGGTTGCGTTTCAAGATTTCATTTATACTAATATCAACCGGTTTAAAAAAAGTCTCACTTTTTAAATATTGTAAAGAAGATTACATTTTTAAAACAGAATATTCAAGAATTAAGCCAACTCCATTCATAGTTTCACTTATTAGCATAGTATTAATAAGCAGTAAAAATGTCAGGCCTATAGATTCATTAGTGCACAAATATTGTGTACCTGAATATAAAACATATTAGACTGCTGTGAGAGAAACAGATTTAAAGATTTTATTATAAACTTTTCCACTGACTTATTTAGAAGAATCGAGGACCATAATCGGGGTTCTCACTAACTTCCTTGGTTTTCTTGTGGCTGTTTTTCAGGGGAGTTCAGAAAGCTACCTTTTACATTTTAGGAAATATAGACATAGTACAAAAGTGTCTGTAAAAGGGGGACGAGATCTACGGAAAAGTAATTTGTATTAATGTCATCTAATGTATCTTATATACTTAAAATTAGCATTCTGACTATACAGTCGTGTTATACACATTAAATATTCAAAACATCTAAAAAACTTAAAACTGATATTTTTTGTCAATTTTGACTGGCTGTCTTACTATAACGATGAGATTTTGGTGCTTAATTTTAAATATGGCTTGTTTTAATAGTGCCAAATAACATTATATATGCATTATCTGCGTATTATGTAATAGTAAAGCATGCCGTAGTGATATTCATGAGCTCATAAAATGTCAATATACAGTGAAAACAGCCTATTAAAAACAAAAGAAACGCCGCCTCCAGTTCAACACTCTGAAGACCTAAACATGGCTTAGGCTTAAACTAAGATGATAACTGCCCTTTGGCGCTTCGTTTCTTTGCAAGACAACCCACATTCGCGGGTTAAAGTTTTGGTATTGCCGTCCAAAACTCTTATCTTGCGGTAGACGCTTGAAAATGTATCCTTCTGGTTTCCGAGAATTCTTATAACTTCTTTCTGGTCATTAGCTCTAAGCTAATTACTGCCTGAGAATCACATTGACACACTGAACTTTTCCTCGAATATTAATTCTTGTATAAAATATGCTTCAAATGTATTTAGGTTCACATCACGGGTAGTGGTAGAGACTGGTAGAGAGTTAGAAAGTTTTTCAATAAATCCCTGTACAGACGACCAGCAAATTCGTGCTTAAATTTAACTGTAAAGTTATAACAGTTGCACAGAACGAGATGGCTCCGGGTAACGCGTGAGGTTCGCATTCAGGAGGTCCCTGGTTCGATTCCCGTCGTACCGACCACTGTGACCATGGATTTTTCGTGGTTTCCCCGGTTCGGTAGGCTGAATATGGGGTGGTTCCCTTTCTACCACGAATTTCCTGCTCATCATTTCTTTTCATCTGTTTCACCTAATTGTTTCAGGGTTGTAGGACCAGGCGACGGTGGTTGGATGTTGCGGCAAACCGGTGGTATTTGCGATCTGGAAAGATTTCTCCCTTGCGCTTGGCGGGAGTGCTGGGACCCCCGTCCGGTCTGGTCTATTACCGAGACCCCCAGGTTGCGGGTGAATAAGACAGGGCTAAACGGCGTAGGATTGGTGTCACGTTGGAATCGCAAGGGAGTCCATCCTTACTAGGATACATCGTCTTCCGAATGTGGTCGCCCTTCGGGTCTCCCCTTCATCCCTTTCTCCCAGGGGGTAAAGGGTACACTATAGACTACGTACGGTGCCCTGCTCCAGTTATCGGAGGATCCTCCTCCTGACCACTGATATCTCCTAGTAACAGATGCTGATAAAGTGTCAGTCATAGCCAGTTCACTTTTCAAACAGTAGTCGACGTTTAGTAGGAGTATTCACAGGATAGTGACCGCAAATGGTATACCATATTAAATTAAGATGGGGCACAATGTACAGATTGGGAGATAAATGTATAAAAATCAAGCACAAGAGGAACTTTTGATCTGAGATGAATTTAAAATAGCAATCAAAAAGTGCTAACACACAAAAAGTCTAAAACAATTACCATAAGTATCAGACACTTACACTGGACATCCTGTATAAAGAAACTGAATCCGTGAACTCCATCCAGGAAGAAAGAAGAAAGAAACAGTGCTGTAATTCTTATGAAGGGTTTTAAAATATCTAAAGCAGCCAAAGAATGTTAATAAGGCGTTGCCTTGAAGTCCTCGACGTGCTAGATAATTACTAAAAGATTCTCTTGGGCAAAAGTTACTGGTGGCTAAATTTTGTGGTTTCCTCAGAAGCGGAAGTAGTCTGGAGAAACTTTCATCCAACCGGATTGCTGGATACGTCGACTCTGAAGTGGAAAAGGAGCGTTAAAGTGAAAGCGAGAGTTCTATTAGGAGAAAGAATCAGAGAGCTAAAGGGTGAGCAACGTGAAAGTTCAGCAAAGAAGGGAAGGAAATAATAAGATAGGGTATAATTATTGCATTCTTGTGCGGTTTACCATCTAGAATATGTCAGGGGGTTTTCCGCAGAGTGGGGGCTGAGTGTGTTTTACTGATGGTAAGACCAAAGTAAAGAGGATGTGTTCACAGACTCTTCGCAGTTAATTCGATAAGAAATGGTACAGAACCCAAGGTACTCTAGAACCATTAAATTCATGTAAGTAGTGAAACCAAGGAAGAAAGCATCATCCTATGTTATCACAAGGTCCGAAATTACGTTACCAATGCACGATTTGACTGCAATTATGTGGACTTAATACCGAAAAGTTTGCCAACGATAACAGGATGTACGCGCACATACGTTTCTGTCAAACTCAAATGAACCATTAATCTTGAAGATACAGCAGAACTATGCTGCTTCTGAATCACGTAGATAAATGACGGCGAAATCATCCGAAGGTATTGCAGTCGTTTCGTATTATTTTCCAATACTATTCCACAACGGAATTGTTGCCGAAAGGTTGACAATACAAAAATGCGAAAAATTATGGTAATGTAAAAATTCATTCGTGTTAAGTCGGTTAAGTCAACAGACTGGCTAAATTCCCCCTATACATTCTCTTAGAAACATTAACGCTTTATCTTCGTGTGTAGTCGGCTAAGCCATATCGTTATATTTAAGGTAGTTATGTAACTGCGAATTTTCATACAGCTAATAATATTCAGAATCTTGGTGCGTAAAGACAAAGACAGAAAACACTGACTTGCCCAATTTTGCACCCTTATATAAGTGTGTGTGTGAAGGTGGTTAAGTCAGAATACCTGTGATTTGTGTGATATGACACTCTCATAGAATGTCTATAAGATATTAGGTCCAAATAATTTAATAATATTTAATACGGTAATAAAATATACGTAATATTCTAAGAATTGATAATGAAGTAATCTAGTGAAATGGGCGGAAGGGAGGAGTAAATTAAGCTACTGCTCTGGGAGTGTTTGCAAATATCTTTATTCTTTTATTGATTTACTGAATCGCGCTCGTGACAACAATGAAATCTAATTTATTCTTAAGCACCAATTAGAAGGCATTAGGGCAAACACTCAGACAATGACAATGTAGTCACTTCGACAAGACTATTATAACAACACTTCCTAGAAAACCTATTATGTCAGCTGCGCGTGTGTCACAATGTTTTCCAGAGCAAAGTTATTAGCTTCTTTAACTGAAAAGCAATATGAAGAATTAAATAATGTCATTGAGTTGATGGATGATTAAAAAGTCAAACCATATGACAATAATTATGATCCTAATATCAATATTATCACCTGACAAAGCCTTGAGCCTATTCCACATCCAGATTGCCCCAATAGCATGCTATGTAGTCACGAAAATTTGGACCCACCTTACACCTGCAAACCTAAGCAGACTGGAGGCAGTGAGAGCAACCTACCTACGCAGAGCCCTTCGACTACCCCGAACGACAATGACTAGACTCGGCTATCACTTGGCTACCACAGGTTTCTTCATCAAGAAGGTAGCAATAAAGAACAAACTATTGCATACGCCAACATACGAAGTCCATATAAGAGAAGACGAAGAAAAGCCGCGTAGATCAAAGCTTTCATCATACGCCAGTCATGAATTCAGAAGTATAGAAGAAACCACATTTACAGCTCCGACTCGACAATACAAGAACGGCAGCACACGGCTTTCATTCACAGTCTCCATCCAAAGAGGATTTCACCAGGCGTCATCTCAATGTTCCTGCACCCTATGTGGACAACGGTGTTAACAGTATCATCAACTAGACTGCAAAGCAAGGACGAACTCGCTAACCTTTTCGGTAGATGACAAATATAATATAAACTTTTCATGTACACAGTGTGTTTAATATGTATATATAATACCAATCCCAACGATTACTTAGACTCAGGTAGCGACTGTGGCAGATTTAAATCCATGGTAAAGGTGAATAAAAAAAGATAAGGGAACGCAATTAACACAATGCTTTTGGTGCCAAAAAGGCAACAGTAAATCTTCAAGAACATCATTGATGGATACAATAGGTGCTATGGAAGAAAGAGTCTGCGACCACAATGAGGCAGAAGGGGACAAGAATAGTGAAGACAAAGGACCTGAAATAGACCGAGAATTCACATCCCTTGAAGTTGTAATTCATTCTGGTAGATATACAAAAATGTTCCTCGTGAGTCATGAATACTCCCAAGAAAATGCTACCAAAGTGTTCACAAGAAACCGTCAACATAACAGTTGCAAAGAAACATAAAAATAAGGGGAGATACTAGATTAGCAGGAGCAGGAAGAAAAGAATCGAGATATACGGGAAAGGAGTATGACTTTCGCAAGAAAAACTGTGAAAGTTAGTGTTATAGAACCAATTGGGATATACCGAATATAGTGTAAAGATAAATTGCAGGACGAGTGAAAAAAAAGCTTCACGGCGACTGTTGGAGATTGGAGACCTTTAATAAAAGTGTTCTGTATATTTCAAGCTTGATTGAAGCCCATGATAAAGCTTCCACTAGAATTCAAACGTTGGACCCTGCAAAGTTTCGACAAGCCACGGTTAAATATAATCCTACATGAATAGAAAACTTGAACTCGTTTGCATAATATATTTTAGGAAGACGTTCACTGAAACCAAGCGTTTATTGAAACAGAGATTAAAATGAACAGATGTAAAATTTCTGAGATACCGCATACAGACATGAGAGAAAAACAAGAATCTGCTACTAAATTGCCTAATCATAAAATCGAAGCCGCTTGTAATCGCATCCTCTAAAATATCACATATAAGTGTATGTACACCCGGAGAAAGTCTGAAAACAGATATTGTATCATGTCATGTTTCTTTCTGATTTAAGGAATAGGCCAAGGCTTTCCAAAGGATTACCTGAGCCGAAGAATATACGAATCATTGTTTCAGGAACCTCAAATCATCATTAAGAAACCAGAAGTAGATACATGTGCAACTTCAGAAGATTCAGATGATAATGCAATTGTTCGTGGAAGAAGAGAAAGCCAAATCACAAGAAGAATGGTAAGCACGTTCCAAGAAAGCAGAGCTAGTATACTACCAGAAAAACGAAACATCTCGACCAAATCCTGGAATGAAAGCGGTTACTTTCGACTTACAACAATTCCTGCCAACACCAGTTATCACCAGGTTCAGTTTTCCTACAAGGCAACTGTGAAGTAATGTGGCATGAGGACCAGAGACCTATCGGTGCAATTGAAACAGCATCCTGCCTTTACAAGCACATGTTGAATCTCGGACCAAAATCAAGCACATTACGAAGTACTCGGATTCTTGTCAGAATCAGAACAAAAATAGCCACATGGCAGTAATATGTGTGATAATTCTTCACTACAATCCCAAATTGTTATCCATCAACCACAAGTTTTCAATTCCAGGCCATACTCATGTATTACGGCAGTGGCACAGGTTAATTGAGGAGGAAAAGGAGAATAATGTTTTTCCCATAAAACATCCACATGGGTGAATTCAACTTGTGCGCGTATCGGGAAATACAACACCATTCCTCGATACTGAGTTGTCAACTGCAGATTCATTGGGGGGGGCGAGTTCATGACTTCTAAAGCACAATATTATTCTACGAAAAAGTGACATGAAAGAGGAAAATGTTTTCCGAAGAGACATTCATTGATTACGTTTCAACCTGTTTCAAAACCAGCCTAAAATGAGCCATTTAGAACAGTAAGCTTTAGAGTAAGAGAACGACACGGGGAAAAACTTGTGCTTAAAATCAGCTCTGATGGACCAAATCATATTGAAGTGGAATAAAAAGAAAGACCCGCTTGATCATCTGCCATTCATATCGGAGAAGATTTGGGAGTTCCACAGAGGCCTAAGGACGAGTCTTAGTGTCCACATAATTTTCCCTGAGGTTGCTGAATATGAAGACGAATCTATTAGGAAAACGTATTTAGTGTTCATGCTAAGTTATTTGTGTTTTAGTAACGTCAGTACGAATATAAACAACGGAACATCTATCTAAATTTCTGAGTTGTAATTAAAGTCATATTTTGAATACTTTTATTTGTAAATAATATTTCAAAACAGATTAACCCAAAACCTTAGTCGACTAAGTAAAGTAATTTAATGCTCAAGTTTGCTAATACCTGTTATGTGCGCTGAATGAGCATCCCAAATAGAAAAACCAGGATGTAAAATCTTTTCATTATGTCTTAGGTGGTATCCCTACTCAACATGCCCCAAATATCGTTTAATTAATTATGGACTACTAAACATGTATTCGTATTAATGCAAAACAATTTTTAATCTCAATGTTAGGGATTTTAAGGAGTTTATAGTTTAAGAAAATGTATATAAATTGTTCATAATATGTCGGTAAAGCCAGACGTATATTTGGTGTAGCGGATAGTCAAGTTCTTTTTTGTCTTGTTGATAACCGAGAGGCTTCGAGAGAAAGCTACTTAACAAAAGAACACCCTGTCCAGTCAGGACTGGAAGCGTGTAACAAAGAAGATACAAGAACATTCAATTTCGGTTTAACCGTCTCTTTAAACTTTCCACTGTGCATTGTAAGTGATAGGGTAGTTTGAAGATACGTTCATAGTCAGATCCAATAGAATTTAAATATTTTGTGTTCAAACGTAGTGTAGAAGCGACGCTACCAAAAGTCGTTTCCAAAAGTCAGTTCCCAATCAGAAACGACATGAAGCAGGTGGGTAAGTCGAGCATCTCCGCAAAGTGACGCGTTAAAGTACGGTAATGTTGTTAAAATTAAAAAGTATATATAGCAATTTTAATCACTAACAACGAGAGTTGTATAATGAACTATTAATCATTGAAATTACTTAAAAATATGTGTACCAGTGCGTTCTTATAAATTCTGTGACTTCACGCAAATACACTCTGGCGAACAAAAATAACTAGTATACTATTTTACCAAGTACAATATGTTCAACTGATATCCAACAATTAAAATATATATTCAGTGAAAGTTTCGGTTAAATTTGTGTTTGTTAATTTCTTAAATTCAATCCTTTGTCGTCGTCTCGCCCTTGCCTTGAACAAAGTGCCAGTTAAAGTATAAACAAACAATAACTCACATCATCAGGGCAAACTTTAATAACCCACATAAACATAAACCGAATAACACATAAACATCATCATCTATAAGAGGCAGACTGCGCAGCATCTTCGAGAGGCGAGCATCAGCAACAACATCTACGAGAAGACGATCGGCTATGTATCATACTTAATATGTAAAGTGAAACAAAATATCGGCATTTTCCTGTAGGATTTAAGCTCGGCTTGCAAACTTTCAAATCTTTTTTTTTTCTCAATAAGCATTCTTTCTGACTTAATCGACTTTACACACGCACACGAGAGTTCTGAAAATCACTGGCCCAAAAGTATTACTAGGTCAAACGGCTGATCGGCGTAAACCACCACAGTCGTCCTCCGTGGTGTAGTGGTTACCATACTTAGCCTCTAGTTCTCGAGGTCGCGGGCTCAAACCCGGGGGAGGGCGATGGATTTTTCGGGCGTAAAAATCCTTAGCGTGGCTTCCTTCGGAAGGGAAGTAAAGCCGGTCGTCCCGTGTCGTAGATTTATGGCACACAAAAGAATCTCAAGCCTGATAAAAGAGGCCTCTGAGCAAAATTACCGATATTTCACGCCCAATATAGAATGGGACGGTAAGGACCACAGGAGTTAAAGAGCGCCCATAAATAAAACCCATTTTTGGCGCAAACCACCACTTTTTATGCTCTAATGCATTTTTATGCATTTTAAGTCAAGAAAGGCTTAAAACACATCATTATTAATGAGTTGACAGATAAAATTAAAGCTGCATTTTAATCAAACCTTTACATAAATAACTCTGGCAAGTTGTGAAATACTACATACCGAAAGTCATAAATATTTTGCTGATAAGTATTTTAAGCGTCTGACAAAATTACTCATGAATAACACCTAATAATAAGTAATATACTATTGTATAAGTATTATTATTATAATAATAATAATAATACTTGTAAAATAGTATATACACATTACAGATATGAAACAGATTGTTCGATAGTTACGAAACTTATGAATTTAAATACAATAGGGCTTTAAAGGTTAATAGAGTAATAATATTTTCTTCCTCTAAGAACCAATTTTTATGCTTTGAGAATAAAAGGATTGAGAAACAAGAATATATATTCTATCTCCAAATTTTAGCTTTATTCTTAAAACCCAAACATTTACTTACACTAAATTGTTCGAAGTCGATAACATGTACAATGATAACCAATAAAGATTTTCCAAGGATAAGTGTATAGTGCTCAGTTTAGAGTGTTAAGCTGTAACCATAAAGTGAAGTAGAAAGCCTTATAGCTGATAATTGCGCTATTGTCATTACTGAATATTGTGTGTAAAACTTTAAGGATACGCATCTGTGATAAAAGCCCAAAATTTTCCAAAATTCATAAATATGGATTTTAATTTTATTAAACTACAAATCATTTATTTCAGATCTATGTATCTCTTATAGCTGTACGACCTTTTAAGGCATGTTATATAGATATTTAAATGTCTGCCTGTAAGATTAGTTTTCCATAAATTTATAGTAAAAACGATAGGTTTTGCCTACATTAAAGTGAACAAACATTCAAGAGAGACCTCAGGAATCTCCAAGTACTAAATTAGCTATAGAGGAGCAGAAAAACACGAAAGAGGATCTCTAAATGCATTTAATGCTTTTAATAGCATAAAGTCAGAAACAGTGTTATTTGGCGTTTTAGTTTTGAAACTATCTTTCCTCGGGTTTTCGTTTATCGGCACATTCTCATCTTCAAATTGTTCCACACTATGTAATTTTTGGTATCAATTACTGACATTTTCTACACCTCCTTCTAAATAACAATAAAAATGATGAGCTTTTGGGGGAGGGGACGACCGAGATCTGCAACTCCAGATGTAGGGGAGGAGTTTCTAGATTCTTTCCACACGGCTCCTATCAATACACGAAGGTTAGCGTTGCAAGTGAATGTTCCTCATACGACTGTCTGGAAACTGTTGCGATGTTGCGAGAACAACTGTTCTATCCTTATTATTTGCAACGTATACAGGCCCTGTGAACAGCAGATTACCCTGCTCGATTAATGTTCTGCCAGTGGTTCGTGCAGCAATGTGCTCCAAATCCGAACTTTCCTGCTTTAGTATTATTTGCAGATGAAGCACAACAGATGAAGCACAGTTCACACGAGATGGCATTACAAATTTCCACAATCAACATGTATGGGCATATGAAAACCCACATGCAATTGTTCTATTTCATCACCAAGTGCGGTTCACTCTCAGCATGTGGGCCGGTATCATTGTTGATCGGTTAGTTGGACTCTCTGTACTTGTAAACAGACTTACGGGGCAGGCGTGCATTAACTTCCTGAAAAACACCGTATCTAATGTTCATGAAAACACTCCATTAAGCATTCAACAACAAGCTCACTTCTTGCATGATGGCGCTCTTACACACTTGAGTCATACAGCTCGCAGGTACTTCGATCGAAGATTTCCCGATCGACGAATAGGTAGAGGTGGCCCAATTGCTTGACAGACCACGCTCACCTGAACAAATTTCTACTTGTGGGGCCGTTTAAAGGCGTTGGTGTATTCGTCTCCGGTGCCTGACATGGAATCCCTTCAGAATGGAATTGTGACAGGTTGTGACGAAATACCCAATACTCCTGGGGTCGTGTTCGTACGGCCATGAGACGCCGATTTGAGTCCTGTATTCAAGCAGGAGGCGGACACTTTGAACATCTTCTGTAAAGAAAACTACTTGCGGTAAGAAATACGTTCCGGTAAATATCACTGTTTTGAATGCATGGCTCAAAAACAAAGCATATCCGGACACGTGTTTAAATGGACTTTTTTATTGTCTACATATGGGAAATGCACACCTGAAATTATGCCCTCTATTTTTAAAACAACCTGTAGAATGAGACGCTAAGAACCATAGTAGTTAAAGAGAGTAAATAAATAAAACTCAATATATTTAACGCGAGCATCAAGTCTGGTTCTCACATTACTTTGCGTAGCACGTTACCCGACACTATGTGAATGCTTCCATTAAAAATAACATGAGTGCAAAGTCTTGCGTTTACGCTGCGCTAACATTTCACTTGAATAAGAACTTGAGTAGTAGCAAACCACGGTTTAAAGCAAATTAAATGTTTCAGTATCCGTTACTGAAATATGCGATGTTAGAATCCGCATATGTAAGTACCGGGTGGGAGTACGTGATGTTGAGAGTATAAGGGGTGAGTCGGTACGATACCATTCCTCTCTGACACCCCAACACAGGTCCGGGAAGCTGTTGATACACTTGTGTTTAATGATAAGTCAATGCATTATAAATACTAAGAATAACATGAAGCCTCGTTGCGTGCGTGAGCTCACGTCTAGCCACATTCCTGGGAATCTTTCATCGAAGCATACTGCAGTCAGTACGTAATGAAAGGTAGGCTGCATGAGTATGCTAAAAAGGGGGTCAGATAAGACTAGTGTGCATGTGAGCAAGAGCCACGTGCGTAGCGGTATAAATGAGGTCACCGCTTCATTGCAAGAACGAACATGTTCAAACCCGCACTTTATCCATTATATGTGAAACGAGAATGGATCGGCGTTCACAGCTGACTGTGAGCCAGCACGATGAGTAGTGAAAATATCAGAATCGCGAGCGATAGCAACAATTGTCGATGGGTGAACCTCAACGAATACGAGCAAACGAAGCAGCACTGTCTCATTAAGCATGAGGAAATATGTGATGGCGATATGCATAGCATCATCTGTAAGGAACCATCACAGCCCCAACAAATGTTGTCATTCTTCCGTTCTGGAGATTGGTGTGACGTGTATCTCAAAGCAAAGGGGTAAGTAAATAAAGCACATGTGCTAGAATAGATGTTCTAGGGGAGAAAAAAGATACACTACGTGATCAAAAGTATCCGGACACCTGGATGAAAATGATGTATAAGTTCGTGGCGCCCTCCATCGGTAATACTGGAAGTCAATATGGTGTTAGCCCACCCTTAGCCTTGATGACAGCGTTCACTCTCGCAGGTATACTTTCAATCAGGTGCTGGAAGGTTTCTTGGGGAATGGCAGCCCATTCTTCACGGAGTGCTGAACTGAGGCGAGGTATCGATGTAGGTCGGTGAGGCCTGGCACGAAGTCAGCGTTCCAAAACATCCCAAGGGTGTTCTACAGGATTCAAGTCATGACTCTGTGCAGGCCAGTCCATTATAGGGATGTTATTGTCGTGTAACCACTCCGCCACAGACCGTGCAGTATGAAAAGGTGCTCAATCGTGTTGAAAGATGCAATCGCCATCCCCGAATTGCTCTTCAACAGTGGGAAGCAAGAAGGTGCTTAAAATATCAATGTAGGTCTGCACTGTGATCGTGCCACGCAAAACTACAAGGGGTGCAAGCCCCCTCCAGGAAAAACACGACCACACCATAACACCACCACCTCCGAATTTCACTGTTGGCAATACAGACGCTGGCAGTGACGTTCACCGGGCATTCGCCATACTCACACCCTGCCATCGGACTGCCACATTGTGTACCGTGATTTATCACTCCACACAACGTTTGCAACTGTTCAATCGTGTAATGTTGACGCTCCTTACACCAAGTGAGGCGTCGTTTGGCATTTTCCTGCGTGATGTGTGGCTTATGCGCAGCCGCTCGACCATGGAATCCAAGGTTTCTCACCTCACGCCTAACTGTCATAGTACTTGGAGTGGACCCTGCTGCACTGTGTGATGGTCTGGATATATGTCTGCCTATTACTCTTTACGACCCTCTTAAATTGTCGGTGGTCTCTGTTAGTCAGCAGACGAGGTCGGCCTGTACGCTTTTGTGCTGTACATGTCCCTTCACGTTTCCACTTCACTGTCACATCAGAAACAGTGGACGTAGGGATGTTCAGGAGTGTGGAAATCTCGCGTACAGACTTCTGACACAAGTGACACCCAATCACCTGACCACATTCGAAACCCGTGAATTCCTCGGAGCGTCGCATTCTGCTGTTTCACGATGTCTAATGACTACAGAGGTCGCGGATAATGAGTACCAGGCAGTAGGTGGCAGCACAAAGCACCTAAGATATGTTGCACATATGTTGCACATGTTGCACATCAGACATATATTAGAATTTTTAGATCTAATGAGAAAGAGTTCAAACTTGCTATTAAGTATGAGCTTCTTGTGATCGTCTGCGAAACCCAGAAGCATCGAAAGAGGAACGATAGCGTTGAATACACCATTCGATGAGTTCACGATGTCTACAGCTTCTCCGGGATAAGTCCAGCCGGCGTTCTGCAGGCGATTGAGGTCCAAAGTGTTGAGAGCTGCATAGTTGCGCATAGTCGTAGAAATTCCGGGATTTCTCGTTCTATCTCTAGTAGTACCATTCATATCTAAGCGAACTTCATCGAACAGAAACGCCATGGCATTGTTGGTCAGTCTTGCAGATGAAGCTTCACAAGTAGGTTTTCTCATAGATCCTTCTATGTAGAGGTAACTTCTGCTAGGAAGCGTGTACAAATCTTCGGCTTGGCATGGTATTCTAATTTCATCATTCACATCCAGAGCAGACGTATTGTAAGGTAGGAAGACATGTTCCTCCTCCTTACTAATCTTATCGTCAAACGTTGGAACTCCGGTCATATCTAAAACATCCATTACAGAACCTTGAAACCCAATTGCTCAAGGAACTCTCGGTTGGATGGTGTTAGCAGTTTGCGCGTCGAAGTCTGAGTAGGTATCAATCTCGAGAGAAGCTTTTTATTATAGTAATGCCTTTTAAAATTTATTCCCATTCCGTCTTATGTGTAGTCTCACATTAGTAGTTTCGTTTCTGAAGTCGAGCGTATCCCCGTTCTGGTCTACACTCAAATGCTGAGGTGATCAATGAGATTCGTGTCGATGTTGGGTAGATATATAGGACAGGGCGGTTCCTGCGAGATGTGGTAGCCCGGAGTAACCGACGGGAAAAATTCGTAGAGAGAATGCCCGCTTTTACCGTTGATGAAGGAACCAGTGGCAAGGCTGCACTCGATGCGTATAATGCTGACCTTAAAGATGATTACCAGTTCGTCAGACTCGGTCAGTACACCCGGATCCATCGTGCGCTTGGCAGTGAAACCGAGAAGAGAGCCCACCGATCTCTCTCGATTGAAATCAATAACGTAGGGGCACGGAACCTCAGCATTCATAGTGTTAATATTGGGACGGAGAAAAAAAGTCATCGCCGGCTTTGAGTCTATCCTTGAGGAAGGTGTTTATACCTTTTAATTCATAAGTTCCATGTGGAATGTCGACGGTTTCAGGTTTTCCATCCCGCACGTAATGGAATAGGTTATTGCTAGCATCAACATTTGGTATCGAGTAAAATGTCTCGAAATTCAATAGAGCAATCTCGTAAACTCATTTGGATCCAGATGGAGTGGTAGATTCATATGGGTAGAGGAACTAGAATCAGATCCGCTCATAGTGATAGTGTAACACATTTTGACCATTCAAACATCCTGTCGAAAGCGTTTTATAACAGCAAATGTAAGCATAGGTGAAAAAAATAACAGAATCGAGATTCTGATACCTGTGTCTGTTATACATGACCTTAACACCGTCGAGATAGGTTTCGATCTGTTTTGGAGGTTTCAGATTGCCGAAACTGTCAAAATAAAAGGCTAAATTTCCATCCTTGCGTATAGCAACCCAATGGGTACCCGGATTTTGCGAGCTGTCCAAATTAACAACGATCCTCCCTACACGTCTAGGTCTTAGAGGTAGTTTATATAGCATGTATACGCCTCTATAATTAGGAATGCGTAGACGTTTAGCATAAGCTTCAATCTCCGCAACGCTTAAGACTTTTCCGGGATACGTAGAGACCTCGCCCCGAGTTTTTTGGACGTAGATACAAGTCCCTTCCATTCCTGCGTCGTCCACCTCCCTTTAAGACCTCTGCCCTTGCCCGTGGCTAAGGCTTCCATGTGCTTATTGTGACGAACCAGCTCGTTCAGTTCCTTATCCGCAGCACGTTTCTTATTCGCCGAGGTAGCGATCTGTGCGGTTCCCCCTGCCAAGCTACCCGCAGCACACAATGCCGGCAAAATCGGTATCAAGGTAAGATCCCGCCTCTAGCGGGTGGTGGTAGTATTCTCTTCCGACGTTTGCGCAATCCAGTGCCCATGGCCAGCTTTCCCTTCATGATCGTGGTCACAAGTCTAACGGAAAGCTTCTCGCAAAAAGTAGCGCGGCAGACTGCGTTCGATTCCAGGCGTTTTCCACAAGTACCCCGTCAGCCAAATGCCTCAAACCCGTGTCCCGATGCGTGGCGTAGGCGATATCGTGTTCTCGACACGCGGCGTCCAATTCGTTTATAGGCTGCAAGCGTTTATGTAGCTTAGATTCAGGACCGCAGTACCTGTAGCCGGGCAAATGAACCTAAAACGGTAGAGAATTAAGCAAAGAATTAAGTATTCCGGAACCCTTCCGAACGCGTCCAGAGCTCATGATACACTAGGAAAATAAAAAGCGAAATGTATAACTTATAATCTTAGTCGCACGATGGAAGTAGTGCAGCAAGTGCTCGTTACCTGTACAAGTTTTAGAGTTCGACAATGACATTCGCGAGGAAAGGCACGTCTCTCTCTTCCCGAGCAACGTCAGAGCGCTCATTCTGGGTAGCTCAAATGCGGGAAAGACTAATATCTTACTCAACCTGCTAATCCACGAGAACGGTCTAAGATTCGAGAATATTTGCATTTACTTGAAATCACTGCATCAACCGAAATATCAGTACCTGCTCAAAGTTCTAAAACCATACCCGATATAGGGTGTACACGTTCGAGGACGGTGAAAAAGTGCTGGAAACCTCCGAAGCCAGAGAAAATTTCATATTCTTATTCGATGATGTCATCAACGAGAATCAGGGTAAAATAGCTTCTTATTACAACATGGGAAGACACCGCAACGTGATGCTGTATACCTAGTACAATCTTATGCAAAGGTACCCAAATATCTAATTAGAGACAATGCATATATCATCGTGCTATTCCGACAAGATAATCTCAACTTAAAGCACATATACGACGATTACGTAAATACTAAATACTGACATGCCGTATACGAAATTCAGAGAGCTGTGTAAGGAAGTATGGGAGAGTAATGACGGATCGAACTCGAGACCTTTTGTTGTTGTAGTACCTGAATTCCCGCTGAACGAAGGACGATACAGAAACGGTTTCGATGTATTTATCAGAGTGAATAAATAGAGAGTATCGCTCATTACAGCTATGAGTATCGACAGATTCAGATCGCGCAGGATCATCCCGTCTAGGAGTGTGCTTAATCGGTATATCATAAATCGAGATGACACGGGAAACTATCAATTCAAGAACAAACGATTATGCAACATTCAGGATCCTGAAGAAGACTATGATGCAACGACTAAACACTATGTGGATAGGCTTACGACTATCGTCGAGCATCGAATGCAGACGTTCACCGAAAAGACTTCATATCAGCGTATGGGCGAATTTTAAGCTATGCTTAGGCAGCACGTGCAAACATCGCTCGAAGGTCAATATTAGAGGCTAATGGAATACCTGAGAAAATATGCCTTCAAACGCGATGCAGAAAATAATGTCTTTCTGGATACGATAATAATGAAGGCATATTGCCTCCAGTTCACGATCAGGATGTTCCGAATAAAAACTATATTTTAGATTACATAAATGCACGCACGCCGCTTCCCGATTCGAACGGAAACGTTTCCTTTCGAAATAAATCGATAAGGGAGATAGCCCATCCCGTGGACGATAACGATGCCGCAACTAAAAAATATGTTAGACATTTAGTTGTGAAGAAAAATGCCGAAACACAGAAAGTTTTAAACAATACTCTAGCTTCTAGTTCTCAAGAAATTGCTGCAGCAGTAGAAAAAATCTGGAAACCGTGGTAAACCGTCAAACCTCGATGGATAAATACCTAACCTCAACTATGAATAATATTGATATTCTTAAATAGCAAGTGGGTGTAATAAATGCTATTTTAGGACAACTGTGAGGTCATCATTAAATTGCAAACGAAAGCGTACAGAGGTAAGTCAGAGATAGATGCTATCGTCGGGACTCGAATACTACAGGTCCTCAGTTAGCGGAGAGGTGATTGGCTGCTTTATGATTTCATCACCGCATCCCAATACGAGAATGGATGCAATGTTTGCAATAAACGATAAGCTAGTTGAAAGCTATCCTGCACCCGTCATGATAGACGATATGTTGACCATCACAGCTCCAGTTAATCGTGCTAAAGATGGACATAGTCTAAGTATCGAATTGAAAATCTCCTATATATTGACAGCAGCAGCTTAATTGTGCATTCATTTTAAGATGGATGTAGAAGGCATCAGACTCAAGCAGTCCATCGCTCGACACAGTAAAGCGATAAGGGAAACGTTACGTTCCCTGTGCGGTCTCAAGTTCGAAACCCAACGTGTGATGTCCGAGGTTCTTCAGCCCGTCACCGTTTTTCTGAAGGATATAATAAGGAATCAAGAAAAGCGCAAACCACTCACTCACCCCGAAGAAAAAGCCAATACCCTTGCGAATTATCTGAAGAAGGTTCGAGCAGCTAGCGGCAGCGATCTGGACGTTACCTTTGTAGCACGGTACGAACACGGGGATTATAAGATAGGAAATAAAATAATTACATTTGCAGATAACAGTGTTCAGATAGGAGATGAGACTTATGCGGCTAGCCCAGGGCTGTACGAATTATTATTCAGGTGCGTACCTCAGACCTCATCGTATACGGAAGATGATCTGGATATTTATTCTCAGATTTTTAAACAAACTCTAGTTCACAGACAGGGCTACAGCAGGAGCGGGCGCCTGAGATCGAACAAGGGGTATAAATATAAGAATATCATACGCAGGCTAGTCGACACTACGACTGGTTGCTATCTCGTATGGAAAGAGCCCGTTCCGGTTAGGACGTTGGACTACGTATACTGGTCCGATCCTAATAGTCTGATTAGCAGACTCAGATGGCTAATTGCATCAAGGGAGGCTGTCAATTTGAATCATACAACGGAAATTCAAAAGATCGTCACAGAATTGAGAAACTCAAAAATAATAGCATGATTAGAGAAACATCGCTAATGAATTTCATTCCCCCGCCAGAAGGAAATTTCTGTGCAGGAAAATAGTTAGTAAAGGTCTTAATGACTTATTACAAATAGACCTTATTGAAATGATACCATACGCAAAACAAAACAGAAACTATAAGTATATTCTAATTGCTGTTAATTTTTACTCAAAAATGGCCTATGTAAGACCTGTAAAAGACAAGACCGGAGTGAATGTTACAAAAGCAATGCGAGATATACCGGAGGATCTGGATACAGCACCTAAGAATATTCAATCCGATAATGGCAAGGAATTTTACAATAAGCATTTCAGACAAATAATGACCAGGTATGGAATTAATCACTATAGTACACTCAGTGTCACTAAGGCTGCTGCTGTCGAACGTTTAATAAGAACGCTTAAAACTATGATGCATAAGGACTTTTTGGCTAAAGGTTCATATAAATGGCTGGATCTCTTGCCAAGAATCATTAACACCTACAATACTAATTACCATTCGACGATTCAGATGAAGCCTCGCTACGTCAGGAACAACGATCTCCTCCTCACGGTGTATCGTCGTGATACTTTGAGGTACGAAAAGAGGAACGCCAGGAGGTTCAATGTTAGAGACAATGTGGGGATCACTGGGCATAAGGGTCTACTCGAGAAAGGTTACACACCTAATTGGAGCACTGAAATTTTTCGCATTGTCGGGGTAAGACACACAGTCCTACCCAGAAGATGGCGAGGGAAAGGAAATACATGGCGGATTTTACGGTCATGAATTATTAAGAACTAGGTACCCTGACACATATCTCTTAGAAAAGGTACTACGTCGACGAGGGAATGTCGTCAAGTGGCTAGGCTTTCCAGGAAGTGAAGGATTGAAAGGAATGCTGTAGTGTAGAAGATGCAAAGTAAGACTTTTTTAACAACCTGTAAAGAATGTAGGATTCAGGATGTGGTATATATGTGTTGTATATTTTTTATTCTTAAGAAATAATGCAGCAGAATCCAAAAATAATTGACTTTATTTATTTTGAAAAAACAACTCTACCTATTCGCCTCACCCAAAAAATACCATTACCCATCAGATACAATGAACTTAAAGTATACACATGTATTTAAAAATAAAATGAGTACTTATTCAGGAGGACATGTGATTGCATTCATAAACAAGACTTCTGAACTCAAAACATATTGTTACATATCATATACCATAAACTTAAAAGTATAAAAATGCAATTGAAAAGAAATCTTTAAACATCAGAACCCTTTTACTGTTAAGCAAAATTACATGAAATGGAACACATTCAATAATGCACAACAATCTGTCTCTCTCTGAAAGAATAACCCTACCTATTCCCCTCACCCCAAAAGTATAATTACACATCAGACACAATGACAAAAAAGTATAAACATGTATTTAAAAAGAAAGCTTTAAACATTCAATAATGTACAACAATCTCTCTCTCGCTCATTAAGCAGAATTACATGAAATTGCACCCGTTCAATAAGGCAAAACACAGTCTCTCTTCAACGAGAAATGTTGTACAACATCATTAATAACAAAAAATATGTTTTTGTTATGTTCTCACTCCAGCGAGAAACAGTACAGAAAACATGGCAATGTCAGTTGTGCTCAGATGTAGCAGGATCTCTTGAAATAGAAAAATGTCCCCAATCCATAGTTTTGTGTGTGTTTTCAATCATATACCGTTTGATATCAAGCCCCAAACAATGAAAGTTTGTTCATTTCTACTGTGTGAACGTCATGTTTATAACTTCTGAAAGTTGTTTGTTTACCAAAATGTGCTACATTCCTGTCATTAAGACAAGATAGGTAATCATCAATGGTTATTGAACGCATTGCTGTCTTTGAAACACCTTTTAACTTTTTAACATCTGGCCGTCAAAACGGTATGCATTCAATTTAGATCTTAACCCTGCGTATTCTGTCATTATTTTACCCGATAATTCGTCTTTAAATAAGCCCATTGCTTTCCTTTAGACACAGTGGAAGATCGCTGTGTTCGTCGTGAATGGCTTTAGGATATTCGAGATGGGCTTCGAGCACATAACCCGTTTCGAATCTGTCGGTACGGTTAAGAATTCTTTTGCATTAATTTCATCTCTATTTAACTATATGAGTTCACCGCAAGGGATACCATTCCTTGACATTACATAGCCATATAAATTCGTACAATCGAAAAGAGCTAGTATTTACCTGGTACTGATTCGTTGTATTCATGCATGTACTTGTTATTGGCTTTGGAGTACCGCCGCGACACCGTGCAAAGTCTTCCCATGATTCCTGACTCGAAAAACTCTAGCATTTCTTTATCAGTGATTAGTGATAATTTGATTTTAGTCGTCTTTAACATCGCCTGATAGGCAAACCCGGGAGCAGTGTAGAAGTGGCACGGATCTAGTTTATATAAATATACACAAAATTTTCTGAAAGTTTCAAAAGCATCAGTCAATAGCAATGTGTCAGTCTTAAGATATAGATCACTGTATTCGCCTAAATTTCTGATATTTAACTCTCTCCATACTGCTTGTACGTGCAAGTAATCTTCTGTTGTTATATCATCAAATTGCGATATATCTGTTAGCGCGGTCTCTTTCAATTTCTCTACGCAATTCAGATATGTATATTGAAATACGCCTTTGCGTCTCATTAGCTGCCGATGTGCAGGATTTTGGTATGCTCTGTTTCTACTTTTAAAGTCCTCCGGGTTTAGCATATCAGCTAAATTGCTCAATTTATCATCGAGGAATCTTTAACTGTCGAGAAATCTGAAATATATACTTTTTCCATTGGATGTATATCTCATACCGAATGATAAATAATTTTCTAATGCTTGTGAAATACATGATATGGTTTCTCGATCGTAAGCGAGATTTTTCACGAGAAAATGTGTATCGTATTTTGATAAACAGTGGAAAAAATCGGTATGTAATTTGGTAACTTTCTATTCAAATTACACGAATTGTGGGCCTGTCCTATGAATCTACCAGTAAGGTGACAATGATCTAATATTTTGGCAATATCGGACTCATATTTATGTTCACACAGATGACAGAAATCAGTATTTCTGAATTTTATTTTATCGGCATCAATTCATATTTAACTCTTTATTTTTCGAGTAAATATCGATTACATCGTCTGCAATTACCGTTAATTCACTGAAAAATCTGGAATCGCATTAGGACCTCTAAAGATTTTGAATTTTGAGAAGGAATCGTCATAATTACATACAAGATTTAAAGCTATTGCTACTGCTTTGTGTCTCTGTAGCTACTTTGTCCAACTGCTATCTGCGGAGGGCTGACATGAATGCACTTCTTTAAGTATTGATTCAATATCTGCATATATGATAAATGACACCGGATAGCACTTCGAATATGAATTGAGTCGAATGGTGTCATTTACCCCTATTTCAGGCATACTAACAACTTGCGATTTCGTGCATCTCCTTTTATGTTTAGCTAGGTTGCTTTCATTTCAGAAGTATTTCATGCATGCTTCGCATATACACATTTTACAGTTCCGTTTAGTTAGCTGTGACAACAGGCGAGATAGATCATTTGTTAAGCAATAGTATGATCTAGCTTCATTAGCAATTCTTAAAAGGTTCACATGATGCTCTTTACGTTCTGAGGTTTGATATATCGGAATAATTGAACATTCATCTATACCATATACCGTAATAGCTAGATTATCATTTTATTTTTCAAATTTTTGTATGTCATCTAAAGATACTGGAAACTTTATTCTTGTGAAATTAAATTCTTCAAACATCTTGTACTTTGAGTACGAACTCACTCTATAGCTGTTACGCTTTACTGGAAATTTGGATGCCAGTAGGCCATGTCCGAAATATTTGATCAGTGTTCCTAATATTGGTCACTGCTCTCTTGCGTTTTATGAAATCAGGCACTTTTATGTTACAACCTGCATTTAACGGATTGTAGTGACAGAAATTTAGAATTCACGAACATATTTCGTATAGTGATTTCGAACTACTTTTCAATTCGCGTGTATCTATGTTCAACAATATGGGATGTTTAAGTTTGTTCTCACACCACTCGCTAATGCTTGTACCTTGTAAGATAGCTTCCATTTTACTATTGAAATTAAATGTCCCGATCTTTTCATTTTCGGGTGTTTGGATGACATATTTGCATACTAATGTAGCCCATAACTTTATTCCTGACAAATTTCGAGCGAGATTGTTCCGAATTTCACTGCTAACGAGCGGTCCACATTCATCTAGAAATGATTCAGGATCTATCATCCCAAGTGAGTTTTGTATTTGACTCGTATAGATCCGATTTTTAAATGCGGATTCAATAGTTATGCATGTAAGATCCTTTTGCCTCTGTTCACTCACCGAATCCGTTCTTAATTTCTTTGATGGAGACGCGCTGTCATCTTTCGGGGTGCTCGTTGTCCTCTTAACTGTAGCATTTCCATTGTTCGGGGTGATTTCGGCTCCGGTCTTTTTTGGGATCGCGTGCATGTGTTCCTCTGAAATTGTAATAAATGAGGTGTTATTACTAATACATATTAATAATGAGTCAATTTTTTACCAGATTGCAATAAATGTTTCTTTTTAAGGCATGCATGAACGCTGAAAAATCTATACAAACACACACACACACACACACACACACACATATATATATATATATTTCGGTGTGAGAAAAGTTTTGTAAACGAAAAATATTTGATATCTTTTAAGCTGAAAAATCTATACACATATGTAAAAATGTTGATTTTATTTCAAAGTAAAGTTTAAAACACTGAAACCTTTTCTTTAAAGCTGAAAAAGAAAAAAATTCCAGTTTTTTACCACATTGCAGTATAATGTTCCTTTTTCGATATATTAATTTGTTACTTTTTTAAAACATGCATAGAAGCTGACACATCTATACATATATAACAAATAATTTATTTTATTTAAAAGTAATGTTTGATGCTACATATTTTTAGAAACTAAAATCTAATTTTCTTTAAGGCTGAAAAAGATAAAGCTTATTAATTATTTTTACTACTGCAATTAAAGTTAAAAATAGATAACAGCCAATTAAAATAGTACGTTTCAAGTTATATAAATGAAAACATGTTCGATATCTTTTAAGCTGACAATATCTATGCACATATATAAAAACTGTTCATTTTATTTCAAAGTAATGTTTCAAGTTACATGTTTTAAAAAATGAAACAGAATTTTCTTTATAGCTGAGAAAGAAAAAAATATAAAGTTATATTTTGTTGGATGTTTGATATCTTTTAAGCTGAAAAATTTATTCTCTTATCTGATTACTTTATTTTCAAAGGAATGTTTTTTTCAAGATTTTTAAAACCAGTTATCAAGTTTCAATTCGTTCAATGTGAAAAAGTATACTGTAGTTAACACATACATACTAACAATAAGAATATTTTTCTATGTAGTACAAAACAATAACTGAATTTTATATCTCACCTTTTCTTGTCATGGAGTCTCTATTGTTGAACTTTCTGTGGCTATCTTGTTGTTTTACTGCAGTTTCTGAAAAATGATACAAAAAGGGCTGTAAATAAAATACATTTTTTCAGCTGGAAATAAAAAACAAAACATACTTTTTGAATTATCCGTACAAGGAACAAAAATTTTGCTATTCATATGTGTTTCTTTCATTTTTTAATAAGATGCTAAGCTAATATTACAGAAAAATGTTCCATTTAACACTTTTATAGGTAAAATAAGAAAACGTTTAAAAATAAAAAGATATATTGAAAAGAACCACATGTAAACGATAAACAGATATAACTCCAAAAACCTTTACCTTATATAGCATGAAAAGCAAGTATTTTTATTATTCACACATTCATCAACTATTTAAGCATTCACAGTTTGTTTATTGTTAAGTTTTATTTTTTAAGAATTATTCCTAAAAGCTTGTAATTTGATTAAATTGAGATTATTATTTTTCCAGCACACATTTTCGCTGCTTAGTTACTCTGATTTAAAACTCACCTTTTTCACTTGCGTTTCCTGCACTTGTGGATTCTTCTGCATGTTTGAACTCGCTGTTACTGCCTGAAAATTATACAATTCATTATTATAACGTTTGTTTGCCGGATCTGAGAAGAGAAAATAGCAAGTCATAAATAACATAAGCTATGTGTTCATTTTACATTTATCGACTGGCTAGAAATGTATTTTGTTAAAATATTTTTGCATAAACTTTATACAATTTAATTTAAGAATCGCATTTAAAATTGTTAATACCAAATTTCTGCAAAAATGTTTGAAATAAACATTCTAATCTGAAATTTCGAGATATTCAATTTGACACGTACAGAAAGACAATATTTTGTCTGACTTTAACAAATCTGAAAAGGAACTATCTTTGTTATTCACACAATATTTCTATTATGTTCTAGGCATACACAGTTTGCAGTATATTTATGTCACATCTACATTCCTAATATCAAATTGTTACAAGTGCATTCAAAATTATTCTTAAAATGCCGAAGTTACAGCTATTCCATTTAACACATGCAAAAATTGACATTAAGACTTTCTTAGCATTAATTATTTTTTTCTCTTTCTGACATGCATTATTTTTTCCGAACTGATTTTATTACCCGGCTAATATTTTTTTTGACATGCATTATGTTTTCCAAAACTGATTTTATTATCATGCTAACATTATTGTAATGTTTTTTTTGTACCTTTTCTTGTAAAAAAGTTATCTTGTGTCGTCGATACCCGCTAGCTAGCGTCTCTTGACCGATATAAACAAGCTGATAACCGCCTTCGTTTATATGCGGTTTTCTGTTCTGTCGTCATAGTCTTAAACTGTTCGGGAAGAAAGATCTGATGGTGATCCAAAATTACTACGACGCGTTCCCCATATCTTGTGCAAAGAGTATGCACCTTGTTTATTTTAAACGGTACGTCTATCTCAAGATCTGCAAGTTTCTTTGTTGGTAATATTGGAGTACTCTCTCCAAGTTCATTGAACTTGCTTACTACTTGATCTGAAACATACATACGTGTTTCAACAGGATTTGGTATTTAGGTCACGGAAGTATATATCAAATGACGAAGAAAAAGCACGGAATTAAAAGACACAAAATGATAAATATTGAATCGATTGTTTTTCTGACATGTAACAAATAAAAATTGTTCACTTACCATCCATGTTTTCCTGTGTTGTGTCGAGCGGTGCTCTTCTTACAATGGTATTTGTATTCACCTACGCATTTTATGTCTCCGGCGGATTGTAAAGTATGTTAACCCCCAACCCTCTCCGACTATCTCACTCACTTGTTATATGCAACAGTCACGTGTCCTCCTGAATAAAGTAATAACTCTTAAGATTTATCTGCATCGGTTATATGCATTCATATTCTTAGATGTTGGGAGGCTCTGGATCTAGGATTTCCCCTTCTTAGATCACATATGCGTGCGCAGTTCTTTGACTTTTGGTGGATTACTTTCAAGGGCGTGAACATTTTTTTAAGCTTCATACATAGTTTTTTTATTTTGATTTTTTAAAAAATTACCGTAAACAGAGTTCGATGTATAACTGCGCTACTTCTCGTCCACCGAATCACATATTCGAGGTGACCCCTGCACGGGAAAGATCCGATTTGTTTCTTCCTTTGCTCCAGGCAGTTTTTACTAAACTTACCTCCCGAGTTTTCCCTAACCTATTATTAGGTGCCATTTATAAATTATGAGGGTACCGAAGTAGGTTTGAAGTTATTAGTGGTATCTCTCTGTCTTGGGGATACCGAGACAAGAAGCTGTGCCTTCGCTTTCTCTGTTACTGACCAACATTTACAGTTTTCTTGATGCATTACGCATGCTTCAGTCATCCATTAGTTTTAGCTGGGGGCTCTCTTTTGAAACATACATTGATATGACGAGATAACCGTACACCTAACTCGAATATTATTAGTGTAATTTATCCATAGGAATGCTTCACATGTTTTTTTTCCCCTTGAGTACTGACGAAGCACACATCGGTTTTCTGATTTTTTAAAAGCTTTAATTTTAGTAATTTATAGTTCATTGCCTTCTCATTAGAATGCCCCCAAGTGTATGAAATATTTCCCAGACATGTGGCGAGACGTGAGTGCACGCACCGGGGCTTTACATTTTTTAAGTAATTATAATTCATTGACTTATCATTAAACACAAGTGTATCAACAGTCTCCTGGACCTGTGGCGTGGTGCAGGAGAGGGATGGGCTTCGTACTGACTTACCCCTTATACTCTCAACATCACGTACTCCCACCCCGTACTTACATACGCGGATTCTAACTCCGTATATTTCAGTAACGGATACTGAAACATACAAATTGATGTGCTAAAAACCGTGGTTTGCTACTACTACCTTGTCTTCTATATCAGAAGAAGTTGCTGCTGGTGTGGGAAGGGTCGCAAATCCCTGAAGTAGGGCCATCCTATAAACGAATCCCGTAATGCCTGTCCTCACATAAGGCGAACGATGGTAGCAAGACTTAGAAAGACTTTGGTTGTCGATGCTTATCACGTTATCATAATAATCAACATATTAATTCTTAGATTGGCTTTATCATCTCGCCCTAAAGGTATAATGTCTATAAGAGAATTTTAAATCGGAATGGATCCGAGTGGATGGCAATGTGGGGGCTGTGGCACGGAGGGAGGGCGTGGGAGAAGCTCAATAAAAATAAACCAGCAGTGTCCCATTGGCTTATGTATGATTTGTAATGGCTGTAAACCAAACGTTTTATCCTATAGATATTGTTTAAAACATAAAATACTGTTGCAGTACTTATTCAGAAGTAAACTACCATTATGTTCCTCTGAGATGTCTGCAAGTCCAAAATGTTACATAAAGTACGTAAGGTATTGCTGAAGATCAAAGTGAATCAGTGAACCAATATTATATACTCATTGAGTTCAGTTTGTGCCTAACAGATTGGCGGACTGGGTTCGAAACCCAATGGGGGCAATTGCTTGGATAGTCTGTCTTCAGAGCTCTTGCCCTTAAACAATGAACAGGAAGGTATCGTATGCGCTACAGGCTTCGGTACCTTTAACATCATAATTTCATTCATACCGGCTTCTGTCTAAAACGGTCGTTGCAGCTAAGCAGATTAAATGCCTATACCAAAATTCAGCATGGACCAATGTTGTTCATGAGCAGTAGCTAAACATATTAAGGCCATAAGGGTCCTGGGTTATGATGGTTCGTCCAATGACATATTATTATTATTATTATTATTATTATTATTATTATTATTATTATTATTATTTTACCCACATAAAATACCACAAATGTGAACATTTAAATGACTCCTAAGTAGATTATAGCTTTTAGAATCAGTATACTCTAATTATTTTGTCATTCTTCCGAAATCTAATCTTTAGAAACAACATCTCATTAATTGTTAATCAGATAGACTTAAAACTTGTTATATTTATGCGAATAGGAACTATAAAATAAATTAAGTGTTTTATTTCTTTATAACATTTGATTTAATAAAACAGAATTCTTTAAAATTAAACACTCATTCTTGCTGCAAAAGGTACCGGTCTGGAACAAAAAATATTAATAATAATAACAATAACAATAATAACAATTATTCAGTAATTCATTTTCTCAAACGTCGTCTGTATAATTAGTGAACCCAGAATTTACGCTTTGGCTCAAACGTACCTATGACTTCCTTGTCTCGATAACGTTTTAAAATAGATATAAAACTTCCACCGCCTGTGTAAAAATGGCCTGAGTAGCCAAAGAAGGTCGCACATATACAGCTATTGCCCTTACAAGCACATTTTAGTAGTGTGTAACACCCTTTCTTACTCACACGCCACCACAGGTGGTGTACACTGATGACACCTGAAATGAAATGATGATTGGAAAAGCAAACTTCGTAAGAAAATGTTCCAGGTCTAAGTTTAGGCATTTGCCAGATATGAACACTGAGAAAATCCTCAATCAAGGAGGATGGTCATAGTGGAATTTGAATCGTGGGCCTCCCGTTCACGACTCCATGCCTCAACGACCTCGATCACCCGTTTTGTTACTTATATACACAGTGATCAATGATGAGTATAGACGGAAATGTGCAATAGCTTTAGGGAAACTGAGAAATAACACATAGCTAAGACATTACGCTTTTAGGATTCTTTAAATCATAGCATCCAAAGTGTGAAGCCAAAGTCACATGAATTTCAACCATGTAAATTAACTGCATTTTGGCGCCGCTGTGCTCAGTCACTGCCATCCACTCCGTTTTTAGTGGTAAACAAAAATATGCAGTACTAAACAAGTAACCCAAATCAAGTGTTAAAATAATCCAAGTGAAACGTGTTCGGCATGAAATTGGGTCGCACGCGCAAACTGGGAGACAGGAAGTTGATATATACAACTGAAAACTGCAGGACGAGTCCCAAGACGTAGAAAACCCTGAGGGAATAAGTGTCAATTCGGGTGCACATTCATTCTTCTGTGACCAATACTTGGACCGATATCCCAAAGCAATTTCATCATCACGGTGGTCGCTAGCAAAGATGTCAGCCACGATGATGTTCGAGATTCTCCAAGTTTTATAAAAATACTCCAAGAGCCCTGGGGGCCCATACTGTCTTCTCCCTTCGCTACAAAGCGGTTAACAATACTTGCTTACAAGTCATTCTTTATTGTTAGTCAAACAACGGAAGATGCACTTATTGGGGTGGAACATTACTGTAGTGTGCTTTTATTCAAACACTTTCATTTATAATGCCGCTGAACGTTATATCCATTAATTAATTTAGGTGTGCGCCGATTAGCTGTGCTTCTAATCGGTAACAGTGGAGTAGAATATCTTTACTTTATTGCGGTAGATATGTTTCTTGGAGTGTTCGCCCCACGTAAGGTACAAAGTTTCCGGTGGCCTTCGCCCCACGTTCAGTTTTCCGGTGGCCTTCGCCCCCACGTTTAACTTTTCCGGTGGCCTTTGTCCCCACGTTTAACTTTTCCGGCGGCCTTTGCCCCCACGTTTAAAAAACAACTTTGTATTTTAATGTTTATTTAAATATTATATATGTATGCCTCGTCTGCGTCAGTAGTAATTTGCAGAAACACGTATCTCTTAGCAGGGCTGGAACGGCTAAAGAATGAGGCTTACACAAATTATAATTGTATTGTACTTTGTTTTATTAATCCTTCACACGAATAAATAACACTCACTGATATATCCTACTTTATAGCTGTGAGATTATTGTTATTTGCACTTTTTAACAAGTAAACTTTATATTATTCACGCCGTAATGAATGTTTTTGTCTCACACTGAATACGTACCGAGCGAACTGCTCGGGAACGCTGCCTTCTAGCGTCTGGCGTCTAACGCCTAAATTCGTACATTTACTCTATTTTAAGTCTCTGATTGGCTACTCCTACTCCAACAGAATGCTTTTATTTAACTTAAGCTTTTTCTAGTTTTTGATTAGCTGTTTATAAAATGTTTTAACTATTACATTATTGTTCCAAGAATTATTAGTAGCATTTATTAAACTTTCTAATTTATTGTTGCCTCAAGGTTACCTCATTGTTAGCATCTTTCGGCTTCTATTCTCACAGCTCTTACATTGTTAAAACTACGTAATACATTCACATAACATTACTATACATGTGCATAATAATATAAACATAATACAGTGACTGTTACATACATTTTATATATTATTTTATACACATATTGCTTTAAGGCGGGCTGTTATTATATTTTATATTATATAATTAGACTGATATCATTTAAGTGTTAAAAATACTGCCTCAACAGATGTACGGTTATTATTATAAGCATGTCCAGTTGAGGGAAAATGGCTTTTCACATTAGAACTTCAGGAATCTGATGTGTTACATTCACATGACTTTCCCTAAGCTCTATATTTTATACAGCTTCTACAAACTATTCTTACGAAATCTTATTTTTCTATCTACTTCAGTTAATCGAGATAACCCTTTGCAGAATTAGCTTCATTACACATTTCTTTTTGTGAACAAAGGGAGATAAACGGATCGATAGTCAGATATTTACAAACCGGGTCGATATATACGGACCTTAAAGTCTCATACGCTTTCCACGACATTGCGGGAAACAAACGAATAGCGACTGTACTTTAAAGAAATGACAAATGTATTGAAATATTCGAACCAATAATAACGAATATCTCGGAAACGGCTAACGTCACAAAAAACGCATTTGAAATAAAGTGGGCGTTTTAAAGAGCTCTACATTTTTGTGTAGTATGTTTTTGTCTATCTGTTATGGTTTACCCGTTGTGCAAAATTATACAAAATTCCTTCCGATTGAGAGAAATTCCCTGGCTGTTCCCAAAAACTTCAAAATTTACACCTTATTTATCATATAAAGACTTTAAATATATGGTATTTTAATCAAAATCGTTTAGAGCCCTTTTTGAAAAATTAAAATTTCGAAAAATGTTCCATATAAACGGCAGTTTTGGGTTTGGGAATTTTCCTGGAAATCTACGTTTCGCATCTTTGGAAGATAATGAACTTAAATTCAAATTTGGTATTTATCAGACTTTTCGTTTTTGATTTAAGCTGATCACAGATACCTACACACACGGAACTTTTCTAAAAAATGCCTTTTTTTATTCAGAGGTCTCAAAATATGTATTTCTGGAAATGACTAATGCCAGAGAAAACTTATTTGAAGTAAACTGTGCGTTTTAAAGAGGTCAACATTTTTGTGTAATACGTTTTTGTCCATCTGTTATCGTTTATCGGTTATATAAAATTCCTTCCGAGTGAGAGGATTTCCCGGGTCATTCCCAGAAAGTTCAAGATATAATTTCATATGTCATATAAATGTTTTAAATATATGGTATTTTAATCAAAGTTATTAGAGCCAATTTCGAAAATAAAAAATTTCAAGAAAGCTTCCATGGAGAATGTAGTTTGGGTTGAGGGAATTTTCCTGAAAAACTTCGTGTCACATCTTTGGAAGATACTGAACTTAAATACCAAGTTTGGTGTTTGTTGGACTTTTCGTTTTCCAGTTATGCTGTTCACATACACACACGGACTTTTTTCTAAAAATGCTTCTTTTTATTTAGGGAGCCTCAACACATGTATTTTCCGTGTAATCCCGATATCTAATTTTTGGGGGGAAATACAATACCTTCTCTGCCTACTAGGTAGGTAGGTACACGGTAGAGAAAGTAAAAATAGTGCAGCTTTCAAACTTTTGCAGAGGGCCCTTACTTTGTCACGGTGTACTGTTTATTGTCTCCATATTTAAGAGTGCTTAACGAAATTGTGCAAGCAGTTGACTTTGTAAATAAAATGTGAACTTGTACTCCACCAGAGCATAGTATCTTTAGGAAAACCTCGATCGCCTTAAAGCGTCAAAACTGCACATTCATTCTAAAGCCGTACACTTGGGAGTCGACAAGGTGCCTCATTCCCCTACATCGCAATGTGTCCTCTCTTCCGTAAGATTTCCACATATTTCATCTAACACTAGTTTTAAACTAGTCCTTGCTTTGGAACAAATCACAAGAGAGAAACTAATCACCAGTGAGCCATGTTATATTCTGTGTGAAATGAAGTAAGGGTCACAAGTAACATCTCTTAATGAATTTTACGCCAAATGGCTTGCCCAATGGGATATGTTGGTGACTTGTAAGGACAGGGAGGGGTGAAATGCACAATAGCCACACTTCTGAAGCAGAAGACGATGACATGATGGTGGGCTGAGGGCAGCTCGAAGGTGTGTTAGGCGTGTACCTGCGCTAATTAGGGCTTAACCACGCAGTGACGGGATATGGGGTTTACAGGATGGCGGTTGAGATTTTAGTAGGCGAGTGAAAGGATGTAACAAATTTTGTTCCTCAACGGTTGTCGGTCATGGTGCAACGGCCCTTGTGCACCGCTGGTATTAAGTCATTTTCCATGTTTATTGCAGGGATAGTAATTTAGACGTCCAAGCTACTCTTGAAAGGATTGCATCGGAGCTCAGCCTTAGCAGCTGGTGGAGGTGCTCCGTTGTTGCCGGTGATGCCTCAAGCGGCGTGTTCGTATACAAAATAGATAGCCCGAAGGCCCCTATTCTGCACCCGTTGCAGAAGCAACAGACTGGAGTCTGGGGCCACGCCCCAGATCTCGCAGGCGTAAAGCAGGACGGGGATTATAAGCGCTCGAAAAAGGCGTAGCTTAAGCGTGACAGGCATCCCCGACCTCAGCATGGGGTACAATGAAACCGTAGCCATGGAAATGGGATCTTAAATTGTTGCCGCCATCGAATAATTCTCACGAAGAGGATATTGTTCGATGTATTTGTCAATTTCAGTAATTACTTTGGTGTACATGCATTTAGATACTAGCGTAACAGCAACAAAGCAGCGATAATAATGATAATAATAATAATAATAATAATCCGTCCGATCTGTTCAATCTACAAGGTGTTAAAAGTTTGCCCTGCCACCTGGATAAGGGTTTTCCTTAGTCTCTCTACCCTGTTGGCTGGTAGAAAAATAGAACCTACCTTAGTTAAACTGGAACTTTATTATTATTATTATTATTATTATTATTATTATTATTATTATTATTATTATTATATGATCATCACATACTGCCACTGATGTCTCCCTGGTAGTAAAAATCATCCTCAAATAAATGGACTTATCGCCATTCTCAACGCTAATCAAGTAGCAAGGTCCTGATAGTGCTATGCTCCACCTTTTGAAAGACGTAAGCAAATTGCGCAACTACTTTCTGGAATTATGCAAGAGATAAGGTACAAAGGGATCTTAGGAGACGCCGCAGCTAGAGACGTCAGTACCAATTTAAATCCCTTCGTTCCTATATGGACAATTTTTCTGGCCGCAAGTGTACGCTTTGAGAATGGATTCAAACGTCGATATGCATGACTCTTAAGCTAAATGTATTAACTATGATCATAACTCAGTATTTAGTGATGTGAAGCAACAGTAGATGATCTGGTAATTCCTACTTGGTCGCTTCAAACAAAATCTAAAGTAGAACCTTTTTTAGCCATTAACCCAAGTTTACTGGATCCTAATTTGTGACGAGATGAGAGATGTATACATAAAGTGTTCCGAGTTGTGCAAGTAATGATGCAGTAGAATATTATTGTGGCATATTTTCCAGTGTTTACAGAAGATTAGGTATTTAGAATGTACAATTTGATCCGTCAGATTATGCTACACATATGCGATTGGGTCTTGTTTAAAGCAAACTTCTATGTGGTGAAAATATGACTATAATTGTGGAGATGTGATGACAAACTATGTTCAATAAACTATGCACAAGTCACGGTGGACTTCTGTAATAAAAAAAATTTGTGATTCAGAATAATAAGACACACATCTGGCATTAGGTAGTTGTTTCAGAAAATGAGGAGGTGTCGATATTCAAGCACGAAAAATAAATATACCTATTCACTGGATGTGAAGAACTCGCGTTGTTTAAAGTACTTTTTCGGAGATCATGTTTTTGTCTACTTTCCGCTCATGCTATCTTGCGTGGGAAGTTGAAATTCCTGCACTCCGTGCGTTTTGCATTTTTTCCCCAGATTTAATACAATTTAATCCTCCAAATATTGATATGTATATTTATTGCTGTAGACATGCAGTATAATCACATCTGATAGTTGAATTTTGCCGTTTTAATTACAGCGTCCTTATTTCTCTTATTTATTAACATTTACTAACGAGTTAACTCGTGCAACATTTAAATATAACTCTTTCGGCGGAAGCAGACATGTCACCTTCAGTTGTTCACTGACTTGGTTAGCACTACCAGGTGTAACTAATCGATCACCAGTTCGCAGATGCTAGAGCTGCTAGTGATAAATTTTACTTTCGCGTAACTATTACTATTACTTACCCTCGTGAAAAAAATAGTATGCAATACAGATGCGTTAAGAGCTTTGCAGAAATTCGTAAGCGAAACTACTCGATTTCGTCTGGCTTCTTCCTATGCACTTACTGCACTTATATCGCAATATACTATTATTTGCGAAAGGAAAAGTATTATCGGCTTTGTGAAATTACACTAGCGATCGCCATTCTTCTAATAACTCCTGCAAGATAAGAGATAACTTGTTCAGCGGTGTAAATTTAATTGATAAACGCAAAACGTTGACATGTATGCATTATTTTGTAATACATTTGCGAATGTCTCATACTAAATATTTCACTGAAATCCTTGGTTTTACCTGTTTTGTCCACCTAAGATCGAGTGAGGTGGCGCTGCGGTAACGTGTGCCACTCGCATTCGGGAGGTCCCAAGTTCGATCCTCAGAGACTGCCCACTCTGACCCATGAGTTTTTTTGTGGGTTTCCCGTGACGGTAGGCGAACGCTGGAGGTAGTTGCTCTTTTACCTTGGCTTTCTGCCCCTCAATTCCTGTACCCATCATCTCCTTCATGGTCATCTGTTTCAGGATTGTAGGGCCAGGTGACGGCGTCCGAAGGGTTGCGACATGGGCGGTGGATAAGCGCTTTGTAGAGGTTTCTTTCCCTGGCGGGACTGCTCAGTTAGGTTCCGCCTCCTAATAGGGCCCCACCGGGGGGATCACCGGGAGTCTGTAAGCTTGTGGGTGAGCCCGGCCGGAGTCAGATACGTTCGATCTGGAAACGTTAGGGACCCGTCTATGCTTGCGCCCTTCGTTATCCGGTCTGATTGCCCTTCAGGTCTCTCCCGAACACACGGTAGAAGCAAAAACCGTTGCTATCTACTTGCAGTGCTCTGCCCCGGTTGCGGGGGCTCCTCCGTTTGTTCGTACCTTCACCTTTATCTTTATATTTATGCCCATCTAGCTCCATATATTGCGCTACCAATGGTAAGTAAGTACATACATTTACCAGATAATCTAAAAAGAACCCTTTCTAGCCGGTTTGTTTACTTCTAGCCTGTCCGGAGGAACAGATATGAGCAGAGAGTGACACTGCCAGTAGAGCAGGCTGGACCTGTGCTAAAGATGGATCATGCTTTGAACCGTAGAGATTCATCAGTGAGCAAGATGGTTACGGTTATCAGGAAGTGGATGAGCATTTAGGCACTTAAACGTTCAGTCGCCTATTGCGCTTCTGAGAACCTCCAGGAGGAAGGAGTAAAGCGAAGGACATAAACCAGATCGGGGGCGGCAGGCCCGGAAACAGGGAGCCCCTAACGTCTCCATAGGACCCCCCCACAGGCCTCACTCTCCACACGGAGAGGTCTGTCTGAGGGGCCGTCCCACATCGAACGCCAGGGCGGACAGTTCCACGAAGCAAATTCCACCGCCAAACACCTTGCCAGCCGTCCACTCGCTTGATTCTTCAATCCTGAAACATAAGGAAATAGGATACAGGAAAATCCGCGGCATTGCCTAAGCACTCCAGCATTCGCCTAAAAACCAGGGAAAACCGCTAAAAAGCATAAGGTCAGAATGGCCGGCCCAGTGGAATTGAACTCTGGACCTCCGGAATGCGAGCCCCACACGTTATTGCAGAACCAGCTCACTCGGTTCAGTGAATTAAATACTTTCAAAGGTTGTTTTAAGGATGGCAACATGGCGGAATTGTGCGTTTTCTGTATTGTCAGGAGTAAGAATTTTATCCTTATGATAATATATTAAACTTTGTTTATTTAAATAAATTAGCGCTATTTGTGGGCTAAAGATGCAATAAAACATTTTCGATAGATTCTTCCGTTTGGATTTTAACGGAATAACGCAGAAATGGCTCAAGACATCTTCGCCATGAACAGGAAGAACACCATTGCCCAAAGCAACCCGAGAAAATTATTCTCTCTTTTCAATGAGGGCTATTTTGATGCGAATGATTCTCTAATTTTGGGAAGACATTTGATCGATTATCCAGCTCACTCGAGCCGAAAATTACCAAGTGTAATGAGCGGTAATTGGTCAAACACGTGCCACATTTACATCCTATGGGTAAGGTTCAAAACACTATGAACTTATGCATCAACTGAATAATATGGTAGTATCAACGCGGATTACAACGTTAGTTGTGTAGAGGTTTTGCAACTTTCACTAACACTTACTCGAGAATTACTTAAAGAAGTAAAGGAGCAACTGAAAATTACCTGCATTTTTAAACTATTTACCGGTTATAATATATTATAATTAAAGCTCTGAACGGGGACCTGGTGTGCCCTGCGGTCAACTGGGGCTACAGGTGCAACGTAAACAAACCAACACAAACGTGCACTCAGCGACAACTCACATTGAATACCGGTCGCTTACACGCTCAAAGTCCCAACTTCCGAGCCGTCATTAAAGTATGAAAAGTCTAAAATGCAATCCAAAACCTGTTTCTATGTTAATAATCGCGGTACATAATGGATAACGTTTCTTGTGCCTAATTTATATTTGCAAATTCTCTTTAACACGGTGACCATTGTCATTGAGTTTTATTTATGGACGCTCTTTAACTACTGTGCTCCTTAGCGCCCCATTCTGCATTGGGCGTGAAAGACCGGTAATTTTGCTCAGAGACCTCTTTATCAGGCTTGAGGTTCTTTTACGTACCGTAAATCTGCGACACGGGTTCATCGGCTTTACTTCCCTTCCGAAGGAAGCCATGCTAAGGATTTTTACACCCGAAAACATCCATCGCCCTTCGCCGGGTTTGGATCTACGACCTCGGAACTAGAGGCTAGCATAGTAACCACTACACCACGGAGCAGTCGCAGGGGTTCTTATAATAAGGTGGATGACCTGGTGCGTGTTGAGCGAGATTGGATCGATCCCCTCTCTCGTGACAAATACACATCGCATGGTAAATTTCTTCTTGACCTTGTTACGTCTGCATTACCCCACTGCAAATTCCTAGCAAGTGCATATCACACCAGTCTCATTGCTAAGCCAGAACAAGAGGTTATTTTAATGGCTACACGACACAACCAATGGTTAATTGCGTTGAGATCAATAAAGCACCCTTCTATGGCTTCTAAGAACACTGCGTGGAAATGCTTTAATTTACTATCTACTATTTAAACTGTCACGACTTTATGCAGTTTAACATAATCTCATACAAAATAGTACATTTTTTCTGTTCTTATTTCGCGGATAAGGACATTTCTGATCTTAAAAATCAATGCTAAACTACACCCAGATTCGCAAAGTGATATTTCTTAAGAACATATAGAAAACTATTGATATTTTTATATACAAAACGGAAACAAAGATAACTATAACTTAAGGGCATATTCTGGATACACAACACTCCCAAAATGTCAAATAGCGAAAATATTCAATATATTTAAGTGAGCAGAGAAAAATATGAAAATTACCTAGGTGAATTGTGATAAACACCACAAGAAAAATGTAGATAACGGATGATTTAGAGAGGGCATATTTTGGACGTATACGGAATAATAGTATTACATTTAAACTGGTAATTGAGAACCACGGAAAACAGCATACAAAAAGCTAAAATTTCACAACGATTATGTTAAGGGTTTCAAAAACCGAAAAAAGTATTACTTACGCGATGTGATCAAACAAATAATAAACGCAGAAAATTAAGTCAAATATAAATACCAGTCTTATGTATAGCGCGCCAAATTATTTAAACATTTTACACACAATGCAACATTTTCAAATGAAAAGTACGGCATTTTCAAGTGGAACAAACACATACTGCTAAATTATAACAATCCTTCTATTAGCGGATAATTAATTACTAATATATTGTAGTGTCCCAGGGCAGGAAACGAACCCGAGGTATCGGAGTAAAGCAACACTTAGGATAGGTCTAAGTTAGCATAAGGCTGACGACTCACAGCGTAGCATATTTACGCTGACTGGATTGGGATCGCAGGGTCAGACCACCTCGACAGATAGGGAAAGTCTCTACGCCGTACGTGATCTCGACGAACCTTTTTTTTTTAATTTGCAAATAAGAAACATCTTCACCTCCAGCCAGGATGTAATAAATTGAGGTATTCACAGAATGAGCCGTAAGCCCATAGAATGGCACAAAGGGCTCAAGGCATGGGTAGAAACGCTCCCTGGCTCCTCCACCAAATTGTAACGACGTAGGAAATACCGGGTGCTACAGGGATGACGTAACTCAGAGAGAGAGCTCTCGTCTAGGGTGTGTGCAGCGCTTGGGATAGGGGGGCGGGTTCCGGTCGTAATGAAACCTCCGGGTAACGTTCTTACACGTGCCTTGAGCCCTTTATTCTATCCTAAGGATCTACGCCTCAGTTTGTAACTACCTCAGCTTCTTACAAACCTGGCTGGTGGTGAAGTTGTTTCCCATTCATAAATTATAAAGAAACTCGCCGAGACCACGAACGGAATAGAGATGTTGGGTATCGAGTGTGGAGGTGGTCTGCCCTGTGACCTCAATTCGGTTAGCTTAAATATCTTACGCTGGGAGGCATCAGCGTTCTGTTAATCTAGATTCAGCACGTATCCTATTTCAACACTTTCTTGGGTGTTGTCTCACTCCAACACTTGGAGTTAGTTTCCAGCCCTGGGACACAACAATATAGCTTGAAGACACAATTATATTTTTAACAAACCAATGGAGTTATGTAAAGCCTGGTTAATCGTAGATGATATAGAAAATCAAGTAACATATACAACTGTGATAATAGCAAACAGTTATAATACAGCGTGCATTGAATGATGCAACTCGCTATCCGCACAACCGCGGAATTTATACCTTAATATATCCGGGTTGTAGAGATGGACTCGCCTCTGTTTATTCGCTAAGTAATTCTCTGCATACGAAGAAATGTGAATAATTGACTTAGTAATAAGGCATTTTGGATACGAAATTCTGCTTCTAGAAGAGACTTGCACCTATGAACATGTTATGTAACACCCGATGAAGTTCTACATGCAAAATATTGGAGAGCATACATTGGATATTTTCCTTTAATTCGTCACTCACTTGGGGATTAGTTGTATAATTCTGAAATAATATTTATCGTAATAATTTATATAGCTGTTAAATTTATTGATATCTGTCATATGTTTACTTTGTCTGTTTCGATCATTTATGTGATTTGTATTAGAATTATGTGATGGAAGCTTATCATAAAATGCAATGCGAAAAAGGCGCACTTACATACGCCTGCTGATAAGACGCAACAAAGTTGATAATGGATGTATCGAAGCTTATTAATAACTACTGTAACATATATAGAGTAGAAACGGTGAAATTAAGCTAAAAATTCATTTTTCTAAAAGTTATGATGCCACATGTTGTAACACAGGATGCATGAGCTAGTCTTTCAGTATCAGTCATATCCTGTAGAATCATGTGGGTGTTGATGTCACTTCATAAGACTAGAGGTTCTCTCTCCATATATGGTCATGTCCTGTGTGGAGGCGAATAGCAGAATATAAAAGGCCTCCCCTCAATCAATGGGGTGGGCAGTCTGTGTAGTAACGCCAAAGGTGTGGCCGGAGACTCTACCCAAAATACGGCATACACCAGGCATGACATCCATCATCTGCTTCAAGGTAAGATATACTTAAGCTATGTATCCTTTTCGATTTCTATAGCTTGCTTACTATCATGCATTAACTGGATTTGTTAGGTACAATAAATGAGTTTATTATTTTTGTTATTCATGCTTTAGAATTGTGAGTTGCTCGCCAAATCCTTAATCCTGCTACGCTTCCAAATGCACGCCTCATTCTCCTTTCAAATCATGGCGTGACTATATGTAGTACATCTAGTCTTAAAACTACTATGCATTTATCAATTTATACTACGCCTAACTATCTATCTAACTGGAGAAACTCGTGTTGTCTAACTAACGAAGAAGCAGCATCACTAAAAAGTCAATGCCCATACGAATCAGGCGTAGGATGTCAGAGCAGGATATTGCGTCGTGAAGCAATTCATTTCGAAATTAATTTTACGATTGCTAAAGCACTCCTAATGCGTAAAACGAGCTTCGATAAGACAAATGTATTATGTACAGATTTCAGAATTAATCGTTAAAGAAACATATTTGTTTTGAACAAAAGATTATTTAATAGTTTATTTGTTATTGTTTATTATTATTAGTTCGCCTTAATTTATTTAGAATCTACCAACAACTGGGTTCAAATCAACATTTCTTATTTCTAAATCCACTAGATACTTATGAAACCAAAAGTAAAATTACAACTTATAAACAAATCTGGTGTAACATTTACACGACTATCTTCCCACTATGTTTTCAGGAAAGGATGCTGACATTTGAACCAAGATACTGCAACTTGCTCAAGGAACAGATTTTGGGAAACAATGAAAGCAGCCTTTCCAACGGTTTGCACAATAAACCTTTTAGGCTGACGTGCGGCAGGACGACAAAAATCCAACAATAGGTACAAACAGGTAAATTAATGGAATTAATCTGAGTCTGATTCTACCTTTCCAACATTGTCCATGGCTTGTGCGGATGATCTAATAGAGGCTGAACTACAAAGCCCGGGACTTAAAGCATTTACGTCACTGTAAGTCGCCATTGGGGTATGTCATCTCAAAACAATTTGAGATCTCCTTGTGGTTTGCCGGAAAAAATGTGAGTCAGCTGGAGAATTTAATGTCCTACCAACATGTTGCCGTGGTAGCTCAGTTGGTTAGAGCAACCGGGCGGAGACCGAGGGATCCGTGGTTTAAATCCCAGCAGTGGCGTTGAATTTTTCAGTCGTCCGATTCTACTTTTCCAACTTTGCCCTAAACACGGCTTGTGTGGAAGAGCAATTAGTTCCAATAATACTCTCTATTTGATGCGACTGCTACTCTGTGACGTTATCGTGGACATAATGTTGCACACATCCATTAAATGTTCCAGTTTTTGATAGCATAGTATTATTTCAAAGCTTCTACATTCTATAGTTATATTTTAACGATAATTACTGCCAAGATTACTTTTAATGTTATATTGACCCATGGGATAAGAATACAAGTGAGATATACTCATTCTTTAACAAAACCAAACTTCAAATACTGCTGCGTTGTTGCATTTTGAAACCATATGTACGTTCTTCAGCAGACGGTTCAGTGAAGAATGGAGACAATGACGGCTACGCACGCTGAGGCCGCTCGTATACCAGAACCCGACATGAGTTATGTAAGATGGTATATTTCACATGAAAGAAGATAAGTCAGTGATGCATTCTGTTAAAGTAAACAGGATTAATCGACTATTCGCTGTAGTCCTGCGTTTATAAGTATGGGTAAAGGATTGAAAACCTTTAAACGCGTGGTTTGATCAGGTGTGGAAAAGGCCAAAGAGTCCCTATACATGTAATAGTGTTATTTTGCATTAAGTTCACGAAATATTAAAATGCATGTATCCACTAATATTAATTTAGTTTAAAGTAGAGCATGTCTAAAGACTTGAAAAATTCATTTGTTATACATTTTACCCAAAACCTTAATGGTTGCAAATTTTTATTCTAGTAATTAAGCTAGTGTTTATTACCTCCGATAAAGCACGTCTCCTAAATTAACTTCGCTTCCACAAAACTCAATTTAATTGCAGTACCATTTACATGGTTTACGGGGGATCGGTTTTTCATACACAGAAATCGTTGGTACTTAAAGCCCAGTGATAACTGCGTGGCGAAATTATGTTCTTGAAGCTTTCACCGGACAAGGCAACTTTTGTAAAAGTACAAACGGAAATATCGCTCTGAAGCTTCAAATTACTGCATCTACGAACAGTATTAGTTGCAATTTGAGGCCAAGATATTTAAAACTAAGTTATTAGGTGCATGTTACGGTAATACGTACTTGCACAAGACTGTTTGGAGATGTAACTAAAGAGAGACTAATGGCAGGAGCGTATTTAAGGGGGTCAGAAGGGGCGAAAATTGTTTTTCCTGGCACATCAGCAGGGAAAATAATTTGACAAGGAAAGAGAATCGCAAACATTTTAGCTAAAACAGTCCCAGAGGGAAGTATTTCTTCAAAAAAGGACTCTTTATTTTAGAAAGGAAAATTCTTAACTAATTCTGACAACATGGGAAGCTTCAAAGAGATGACTTCTTTCGTTCTCTATGTTTTTCTCAAGAATAACAACCATTTTTCCAGTTTCCGCTACTTTTGCAGAAAAAGCCTTTTCCACAATAAGACAATTAAGGACAAAATTGGGAAGCACATCTGGAGTTGCCTTGTTGTCAGTTCACCTTGATATTCATGTGTCTGATGATGAAGTTGGAAATAAGCTGCTAGTGTTCCAAGAAGACTTGATTTTGTATTATGAACATATTTGTACCTTCAAATTGTTTCTAGAATTTTAAATTGAAAAATATGTTAACAGCTACGAAAATTTTTGCAAAATCCACTTTGTAGGGATCAGTATATTTATATAGATAAGCCAACCAGAAAGTGGGGATTCTTGTCTCACAAACCAAAGAATACACTTGTTTGAAATAAATTCTGACAATTGTGCGTATATGTATACCAGTGTATGATGGTTGTATTTCATTTGCAAATGTTACAAATTTGTAATTTTATGCAGGTTAGTCTCTTTCGCCACCCAAATAAAATTCTTTATATGCACCTGGCAAATGGTAACATGTTATAAGACATGCAATAAGGCCATTTTTCCATAACTGTTTCGCTTAGAATTACGTAAGATCCATTATGACTAAAATCTGGCATTGCAGTACAACAGAAACCTTTAGAAGTAACAGAGCGTGATATAAAACTATAGTAGACAAAATAAAAAAATTCCAGTAATATAACTCCAAAACAATAATAATAATAATAATAATAATAATAATAATAATAATAATAATAATAATAATAATAATAATAATAATTATTATTATTATTATTATTATTATTATTATTATTATTAGCATTTGTTTCTAAGAACCGATAGGTTACACAAATCTTACACAGCTGTGTAGGAACGCCGTTACTTGAAGCAACAGAACGAAGCGCAAAGGGGATAGGTGTCTCCATATGTTAGAAAGACAATGGACCCGGAAAAAACTATAATTGTGCTACTGGTACGTGCAGAAGCAAAGAGATTAGGAATGGTTGTCACAGGTTCATTAAAACGCACCCAGCATGCGTTTAATCGGCTTTTAACGCTAGAAAGCGTTGTATGAAGGATGTGTATGGGGAGGACTGTTGCACAACCCCGCCCACATGTGGTGAGCGCATATCAAAATATGCTGCGGTGCTTCTAATGGGAAGTCCTCCAGCATGGTCCGTAGAACTGCGACCTCTCGCTCTGTGACCAAAACGTTTTAAGAGTCACTGGAAAAAAACCTGTTGAGGGACAGAATTCAAAAATTAGGAGGTCGAGATATCATTTAAAAATGGTACCGCAGGCTACCGAATTATACTCACATCCGTTAGGTAAGTAATTGGCTGTCACACAACTGTCCCTAATGTATTGGCAATCGATTTTATACAATAGAACTGATTCCTCGAGCTTTCAGGAGTTCTTGAGATGGTATTACATGAACGTTTGCGGTAAATTATGGTGAAGCTTCTATAAAATGGAATATTCCACACAAGTTACTTCTGTAAACTCTTATCTGGTTATCTCTTCTTCATTGGACGGGTGAGGGATTTGAAATTTTGTTAGTCGTTTATATAGAGTGCATGCCTCTCTAAAGGTTGGTTTGCCATGTACTTTTCATTGGAATCTTCTGCACTTGATGCGGTATCTTAAAATTTTAATTTTTCTTCCTTCTGATCACAAATCAATAGGCACATAATAGCCAATAAGGATACAACATAGGATGCAGCCAATGAGTACTGTGTGAAATTTATAAAAGCAGGTCATATTTCTTAAATAAATTCCAACTCAGATTAACTTGAAACTACGTTTTCCTAGACGCATTTATGACATTTTCTCAAAAAGTATACGAACTATAAAGATGAAAATTCCATTCTCAGATTAGATCTGAGAATTTTAAAGCGAGCCAGAGGTATGTATTATGAGTGTGTTTTGAAACACTGAACATTTGGTCTTAAAACAAAGTAAAATTCCGAATCAGTTTCTTCAGAGAGAAAAATAATTTAAAAAATAAAATACCATTACAGCTCTTTATTATACTTCGGCATGAAACGGAATATCTTAAGTTGTAGTAAAATCCTAATTCTCTGTTTTATGTAGTTTCTGAAAAAAAAAGTACGCGTAAATTTCAATATGACATTTCTATTACAGTATTTTCTTAGAAATTATTATTGTTTTCTTAGTTAACTAGTACACATATGAATATTAGACCTCAGGGAGATACAACAGAATGTTTAATGATATTACAGTATTTTCTTCACACTTATCGCGTGTACTCAGTAACACACGCATTTTTGGGGGTGGGAGGGTTCAGTGCATGCGTAGAAAAGCCATGCACCCTCCAGGTGCCTTAGTTACCTTTACTACAGTGCATTATTACCACTTTCAACCTACTTAACTCGAGTAATGTAGAATTCTGTATTGAGCCAATTGTGTGTTTATAGTTTGAAATGTGAGAATACACCGCACTGAATCCAATTTGTCTGTTTTATCTTCTTTTTTTTCCATTTTGCATTTCGACTACAAATTGACAAAATTTTGTGTGAATTAAAACACTAAAAGACTTCCATTGTACTCGAATACCAAGTCCTATGTGCAGACACGGGAATTTCTAAGCGTTAAAGCCAGGACGGAAGGAAGTAAAGTGAAACTGTTACTGGACTATAGACAGGGACGTCGCAGGAAACAAACTACTCCCCATCTCTCGTACAGTCTTTTGCAGTTTGCAGATAGCACTAAGACCAGCCTGTCAGTGCCCCTTGGTAACGTTAAGAATTCCTATGCTTGCCAATGAGCTTTCGCATGATGATCTGTCTTACTCCACCAATCGCCTAGACCTAGAGAGTGCACAGAAGACTTTCACTGAACTTAATTACATTTGGGTTCGCACTAAGAAATAGTAAAGGGTATGCATCGGAGGGAGCCACGTCGCGGACTGCGACCCACATGGGATCCATTGCGGCTTCCACCAAGGAGGAAGGGATGAAGTGAAGTGAAGAAAGACAGGATACAGAGACGTTTGGAAGTCCCTAACAGTTCCTGGCGCGAAGACCCGTCCCACTACTGGAGCTGCCCAGAGAGGGCGATGAATGATCAGCCCTCTGGTGTCCACGCGGAATACTCTTTCATTGGAACAAGCAGCCGCGCCATCTGTCCGCCATCGCCTTACGCCACGAAACCTAGAAACACACCTGAAAAATAAGAAGCAAACGGAATCAAGGGGAAACGAGGGAAAGGAAATCATAGTAGATGAGAAATCGCCCCAGCATTCGCCTAACAACCAGGGAAAACCTGTAACAACCCAAGGTGAGAGTAGGCGGTAGACGGGAATCGAACCCGACACCTCCCGAATGCCAGTGTCACACGTTACTGCGGAGCCAGCTTCCTGGTAAGGAATACTAACATTAAATGCCTAATTATAATGCTTAACTACATCAGTGTAATACTTCGTAGTAGGAGATTTAATACACAAGCTTCTTTACAGAGAGAAGAGGGAAAACAAAAAGGAAAATAAATATAAGGAAGAGTGTTTCATCAACCCAACCAATATTAAATGTTTTAATATATATTCCCATCTTATTCGGGAATCAAAGACGAACATGAATGTAAATACGACTAACGAATTAGGGCTTTAAGAACTGAAATTTATAAGAACACGTATAAATTCTCTTGACATGCCGCGTTTCCTCCAGTAGGTCCTGGTGAGTGATTAGCGTGGAAACTTAACAGTATGCAATGAACCGTCTCCGCCGCTCTGTAACACAACTACACGACATCCTCAGCCACCAGACTTCCACCACCACAACACCGCAGCAGTCTTCACCAGCAACTGACAACTCGGCAGACAACTCTCCCATGGATGTATAACCGCTCTCTCCTCGGAGTGAGCGGCTCCGTCGTCGCAACCTGCGCTCCTTTGAGGACTACACTCGGGACAACAAGGACGAAATCTACTCACACCACAGCAAACGTCGAGAGAGACTCAACAGATTCCAGAGCTACAAACCAACACCAACGACTCCATCAGAAAGAACTTCTTAGACTCAACGAACACTACAACCACCTACAAGAATGCTACACGTTAAATCCTACATCATCATCTGGAATTCCTACCATCCTCACCTTGACTTCGCTGCGGGGGCAGAATGGACCCTGGTCAAGTCTGTCTCCCGGCAACAATTCCTTACTCCCCTGGTGACCGTACTGCGGCCCAGTTCAATCATCACCTTGGAATGCGCGGGTGCTTTAGGCGGTACCGCTGCAAACCTTCTCCTTTCTTACTCCGGTGGAGTTTTTAGTGGGTATGCCTGCATTGGTGAGTCCTACACTCGCAGTTCCGACTCCCATCGGGGCTGGGGTTAGTGATTAAATCATTTTCTCCTCCACTTGAAAAAAAAGTGAAATTGTTCAACATTCCGCTTTACTGACTGAAGCGGGAAGTCGTGAAAATGTATCCTAATAGGCTACAAACGAAAGTGTTAATGACTTTTATAAATGCAAATGCAATAAAAAAAGCCCGACTTTCAGTGAAAAACAACTTTAGGATTGTATTATTGGGCTGCATAGAGATTGTTATTTAAATAATGTCCTCCCATTTAAACTAGTGAAACTTGGCACCATTCTAATCACGTCTGGTTAGTTTAGTTTCTTTTGGGGGAAAACATCCTTTTACTACCCATATAAAATTTGCAAATTGATGTACCCCTTTCTCAGAGACTATTACACCTATAAACATGAAATTTGACAGATTAGGAAGCACATTTTTTTCAGTTTAGCCATAAATGCTTTTCGTAGTTTTGATTGGTTTAAAATATTTATTAAAATATTACAATCTGGTTAATGTTAAAAACCAGTTCTTGCATTTAATTTACGATTAAAAAGAGTGTCAGATTTAGAAGTGTCATTAAATGCAACGTCAAAATTCCATTCATGTATACGTATTAAACAATTTATAAAATGAAGGTACGTATACAGAAGAAAATGCATTTTTGAGAATTTTCTAATTAACAGTTGAAAATAGGGTAATACATCAAGTGCAGATTGGCATTTAGAATTACTCTACCGGACCTTCTATTTAGAGTTTATATATATTTCTGGAGTCCGGAGTTCTTCAGTGCAAACAGAGTTACGTCCCTTACCACCTGTACATAATAAGGTGTACATATTTACATACCTGGATTGTATTATTAGTAAAATTAAATTAAAAGCACTACTTAAATCCGCAATTCTGCTATCTAATAACACAAACTTTCAGTACTATTTCTAAGCTATACATAAATAAATTGCAATTCTTATTCTATACAACATGCTATATATTTAGTTTCTGTTTTATCCTTTTGCACTTCTGTATTATTTTCCAGGTTACATTAAGTTTCATTTGCTTATAAAATTGGTAATAGAATATCTAATGATTGATAAATGTTCGATTGCGCTTAAAAACTTCTACATTTACTAAATCGCTACGATCTAAGTTTCAGCTTTATTTTTAAATTAGTTGCCACGTAATTTTGTTTATGTTCATGGTATGATTAAGAACATGATAATCAAATCTTATACACAAAAAATGTACATCTGTTGAAAATACAATTTTTCCGATAAGTTTGTTTGCAGCATAGATATTTCCGAGATAAACGTTGTTATTGGTTTGAATTTTTTCAATATGTAATTTTTTGAAGTGATCACGATTGATTGTTTCTCGCTCTGTCATGCAAAGAGTATGAAATTTCAAAGTTAGCATATAGCGACCCGCTTTTAAACATTTGGACTATCGCTTCAATTTCCTGTATCCTTTTTGTTCCTACAACGAAATGTGTAATGAAACTATTTCTGCAAACGTTTATCTCGATTAACATAAAGCAGATAGAAAATATAGCTAATTTAAGAATAGTCGGTAGAGGCTACATAAAAACAAGCAATAGCGGCTAGAGAAAGTCATGGAATGTAAGAATTCAGATGCTTTTATGGTTACATACTTGTAAGTAGAGGACAGCTTATAGCGTTATTGTTATCGCCTTGTACTGCTTTCTCCCACCGCTCTTCGCTTACTGGGATATCTTCTCCCCTTTCCGGAAGGAATAGTCCCAGTTTCCCCACGTGCGTGCCTTCGCTGTTGAGTAAGGTTCATTGGGAGTGTTTCTCTTCCTTTACACTGATTTGGCTTGACTGCTTGGCCGCAATCGATACGTTTCAGGAACATAGCATCCACTTTCTGTTTGATAACACCAGGACTACTGATGCAATCATGTTTTGTTTTTTTTTCAAAATTGCCACATCATCTAAGATATTTACTCTATATCTTGAATTAAGTTTGTCATCATATTGTGACGCAGCATGGGCCTCAGTTATTGGTAGAAGGCGCCGAAGGAACGATCGACCGACCGGCTGAGAAATACGCCGACGGGATTGCGCTGTCACCCAGCGTTTCACCAGAAGCGCTATCGAAAGAACGGCATTGTTCAAATTTCCTTTCTCCCCGCCTCATAAAAATTCTAGAACTCTCTGGAAATTCCCAGCGGATTTATAAGCGAGTCAGCCAGTTAGTGAGTTAGGGAGTGTGTTGCTGGTGTGACAAAGTGCATTCTCCAAGTGAGGTTGTGGCGATAGTTGTGGCGTATATTGAGTGCTGCTACCGCGAGAGATTACAGAGGTTTTGTGTTCGACTCCCCAGCGTTTTGGGGGGGGGGGACAGGAAATAAAGTTATAAGGGAAAAACGAGATTTATGAGGTGTCTGGCTAGGAAAAAGAAATAGGAGGGATAGGATTTAATTCTCCTGTGGCGTAATTAGGCGTAATGGTGTCCGGTTCCGCCGAAGCGCTACGAAGGATCGTGGGTGATCGATAAATGTTGCGGAGTCTCCGCTGTGGTGTAAAGGTAACTGCCATGGCATGCCCTGACAGGGACCTTGGATCTCTGGTGTCTTCGATGCGTTAGGCGTGTCGGTGGTTCCGCACCCGGGCTTTTACCTCTGGGTGCTGGTTCGATGATGAGGATGTGCTGGGTGAGGAGGTTGATGCAGTCTGTCGAACTGTGTGTTGATGTGGTGGTGCAAGCGTGTCTCCATGTTTTTGACAACTTCCTCAAGCCTGTCAATCAATTGCGTCGGTAGTTTGGATGCGATTTTTTCCATGATGTTGAGTACCTCTTTGTGCTGCTGTGCAAGTTTGTTGAGTGTCTCTTTGTGCTGCTGTGCAAGTTGCTTGGTGATTTCTGTGTAGTGTCGGTCCAAGCTGTCCATGGACTCGGCGTGGTCGGTAAAGTGATTGTTGATGAGGCGTTTCTTCGTGACGTCATGTGCTTCGTCGATGATGTTGGCGACTTCGGTGAACTGCGCGCTGAGATGCTCTTCCAGGGCGTGGAGCCTGCTGGCTAGGTTTAGCACCTCAGCGTGAAGGTCCTGGATGGCATCTATGATGTTGGTGGTCCTGGTTGTGTGTTGTTGTAGTAGTTGTTTCGTGTCTGCTAATTGTTGTTTAATCTGCGGTGAGTCGTTGTCGGATGGTGATGTGAAGTTCTGCGGTGTCTCTTTGGTGTGCGGCGATGTTCTGCGTGGATACAGTGGGCAGACGGCCTGACCAGTGAAGTGTCCCTTGCCCCCGCAGGAGGCGCAGAAGCGGCGTCGTTGGGTCAGGTCGTGTGCCCGGCAGTCGGCTGTGAGTGTCCCGTTGCCACAGTAATGGCAGCGGGGTGCGGCGTCACATGTGGAGTCGGTGTGCCCGTAGAGGCAGCAGCTGCGGCATGGTGTTGGACGAACACTGCGGCTGGCCTCGAGCAACAGGGTTTGCCCTAACAAGGGCAATCCTGCGTCGAGGGCCGCCGAGTAATCGCCCTCTTCAATAAAGATGAGCCTGACAAGGGACCTCTGAAGTTCCGTATTCTCGTCGCCTGGGCCTTAGACGGCCAAAAGCGCTGCGCGGCGGTGAGCAGTAAAGTTTCCGGGAGTTGGCGATGAACTCCCCGGACAACAGAGGAGTAGCGTGCATGCACGCGGTTCAGCGGCGTGTGGCTGGCTGCACTGGTTGGAGAGATGGCGCTGGGCGCTTCGGCTGGTCGCGGCGAAGAGACGGGATGCTGGTCTTCTTCTGTGGCGTTTGTGATGGCCGCTTCACGAGGAAGCTTGGAGGCTGCGGCTGTCTTCTTCCTTCCCATGTTGACTCGATGAGAGCTCGAAGCGAAGGGAAATGGAAGGAAGAAGAGACTGCTTCGCGCGTATTGTTTTACGCCGCTACGTCACGAAGAAAAGTGAAGTGACATGGAAAATTGAAGTAAATCACATTAGTGAAGTGACAGTGGGAACTTAGTGAGGTGACAGGGCAAGCTGTACAAACTCAAAATATATGTATTACTTTCTCTACCACGTACCTAGTAGGTAGTGAAGGTATTGCATTGTCCCCAAAAATTCGATATCGAAATTTTGGCGGAAACATGTTTTGAGGCTCCCTTAATACAAAAGAAGTATGTTTAAGAAAAAAAGGTCCGTGAGAGAGAGAGAGGGAGGGAGGGAGGGAGGGAGGGAGGGAAGAAAACAGTATAACCCAGTAAACGAAATGTCCGATAAATGCCAAACTTAATATTTAAGTTAATCATCTTCCAAAGATCCGATACGAAGACTATCAAGAAAATTCCCCACCCGAAACTATTTGTTACATAGACGATTTTTCGAAGTTCTCAAAAGTGGCTTTAACGATTTTGATTAAAATACTATATGTTTAAGATATTTATATGACAAATAAAATTGCGTATCTTACATTTTCTGGAAATAGGCTATGAAATAAAGAAGTTTTGTATGTGTGTGCAGAACTTGTAAATACTAAGAGGGAGAGAGAGAGAGAGAGACTAAACGTTATTACACAAAACTGTGGATCTCTTTACAACGTACAATTTATTTCAAATAACTTCTGTGACGTTAGCAACTTCCGAGATATTCGTTGTTATTCGTTTGAATTTTTCCATTAGTCATTTTTAAAGTGCGTTCGCTGTTCTGTTGTTTCTCGCGATGTCGTGAAAGAGTATGGGATTTCTAGGCCAGCATACAGCAACTAACTTTTAAACATCTAACTGTTGATTCGGTTTCCTCTTTCCCCCTTGTACCCTCAACGAAACGTGTAATGAAACTATTTCTGCAAAGATTTATCTCAATTATTAACATGATGGAAGATGGAAGAATAACCTTTCCTATATTTTGTAGAAGCTATATAAAATAAACGATATTAGATGGAGAAACTCATGTGAATGTAACAGAGTTTATTCAATGTGTTTCGGACATAAGAGCAGTAATTGAGCTTAAAATGTAATTTATTTTCAATTGGATAAAAGAGTTGTGATAGGTATATAAATTTCAAGTTGTTACTGTAATGCAAGAAACAAAAATTAATACTTCCCCTTTATGAAGTTGTCCCAATACCATTTATAAATTTGAAAATCAGTTCTAACCTTTTTACTTCCTTGAAGCAAAGCCTAACTTGGAAAGATACTCGGCAATGACTGTATAGAACGCGAGGTCGAAAGAGCATTTAATAGGAACGGTGCAGCAACCGTCACAAAATGAATGACTGTTTTATAAAATTTAGTCATCCGTTCCTGTTTTGAAAATAGCGTACGAGGAGTAAATTAACCACATAGAGACGGTGAAAGTTATAGTTATGTAATTTAAACTGGATTGGGAACGTGATTGACAGGTGTTTCCCAGCGGTGTCGGTTTTTGTTTACTCATTGTTGTCAGTTGGAATAGTAACTTCATATCGACAATAAATGAACAAGCAACTGGTTGACAGGTGAATCACACGCGCCTACCTATGTAACCATTATACATGATAAACTTTTTAGGCTTTTTATATTTTTATTGTTCCAAAACATGTTTATATTTACAAAATGTCACTCCACCTTACATTAATGTGCACTGTATTAAATACATTTTAATTATCTGGTTTCTATACTTTTTAAATTATTAGATTCATCGCTGAACCAATGAAATAAAAAGTCTCATCTGATCAGTTGTTTCATTGCTACAACTTAACGTCAAAATATGATAGATGAGGAAGCACAAATACTGTGAAACTAAAATATCTCATAGCACGACAAACGTTAGTATACGATTATTATATGAACTCATTCAAAAGGTTGATATTTTCACACACACCGGTGTGGCCTGTGGTTGTTATTTATATTTACTAAATACATGTGTATTTAATGCATTTTGCATTATCATCATCTTCAGGGATGATCTTCATCTTCCTCAAAAGGCTTGTTCCGATCTCGTGAATGAAATGCTTTCTGTGTCCAACTTTTCTTTGGTTTGCCAATGTCTCTCTTACCTAAAGGTTTACAATTTAATAACAATTTTGGAATGCGGTAATCTTCCATTCTGCCCATATGTTCTCTCCAGTTAGTTCTATATTGGTTTACCTTCTCAGCTAACTTAAAAGCCGAGTTCCTTTCTGATCTCGCCATTTCTCATTTTATCTAACAAATAGGTATCGCTTGCGACACTCCTTAGCTATCTCATTTCTTCTGCTTCTATTTTTCTTTTTTCGTTTTCACCAAGCATCCTGCATTCTGAACCATACAATAACATGGGCACTGCCATTACTTCATAAAATGTTTATTTAGTTCCTTTCCTAGTAGTTTTAATGCTTCTTTTTATTGTTCTACATATATAATTGAATTTGTAGAATGTTACAATTCATATGTTACATCTTCATTTTAGGTGTGTACAAAAGGAATTTAATTCCACCCAAAATTTCGATACCGATATTTCACCGGAAATACATGTTTTAGGTCCCCTGAATCTAAACAAGGCACGTGTGAAATATCTGTGTGTGTGTCTGAACAGCATTACTAAAAAACGAAAAGTCGAATCAATACAGAACTTGATATTTAAGTTCAGTATCTTCCGAAGATACGACACGACGATTTTCAAAAAAAAAAAAAAAAACCCACACCACCTATCCTTCACATGGAAAATTTTTCGTAATTATTGAGTTTCTCAAAAATTACTCTAACGAATTAGATTAAAATATTATATATTAAAGATATTTACAAGACAAGTAAAATGTGTATCTCGAATTTTCTGGGAATAGCCTAGAAGTCCTCTTTGTTCGGGAAGAATGTTATACAAGGTAATACAACTAGTAAACGTTAAGCGATAGAAGAAAACGTACTACACAAAGAATATGGATCTCTTTAAAGCACAATTTATTTCAAATATCTTATTGTGGCATCAGCCATTTCCGGGATATCCATTATTAATAATTTGAATTGTTTAATTCTTAGTCATTCTTTTGAAGTCCCGTTGATATTCAGTTGTTTCTCCCGATTACATGGAAAGAGTATGGAATTTTAAGGCCGGCATATAGCGTCCATTTCTTAAACATTTGAATATCGCTATTCTCTTTGTATCTATAACGACACGTGTAATGTAGCTACTTATGCAAAGGTTTGTCTCGATTAACACAAAGTAGATAGAAAAATAAGCTTTCGTAAGAATAGTTTTTATGCCCATTAGTAAGTAATAGAGAATAGAGAAAGTCGTGTGAATGTAGCATATCATATTTTTAATATACGAAACATTGCAGCCTAGGTAGTACATTCACTGTATCAAGAACAGAATTTCTACGTAAGTTAGCTTTGAAGATGACAGAACGCAGTACAGTCCAGCATTACCACATATACCCACTGAAGTACGGAGATATGCATTAGAGTAAAATAAACTGAAACGCCTTCAACCCAGACAGGATTCTTGATGTTGTTGCCCTGATTGTGCAGAAGGGAGACCAAGAAAAGTTGTGCCAAAATATAGTTGTATTGTGACCACTTGCGCGATATATGTTTTGAGATCCAACAGGATGTTTACACACCAGAAGTTTCAAAGAGAATCTTCATGAATATGTCCTCATGAGCGGAATATTCTGAGAGATCATATGATTAGAGAATAGTTATTAAAGTATAAGAATTGCTATTAATGTTTTACGTGTAGTAAGTTTAACTGCTGTTAAGTGCGTGTTATACCTTCTTTTTCAAAATTTAAGGGAAGGCTAAGAGGCAAAAATTGTCAAAAAAGACATATTTGTGTAGTCTTATTAATTCAGATTTCCTCTTGAATAAGATTTATATTTTATAATTGTAAGTGCAATACAAGGTGCAAGAAAAAAATCCTACATACTTTGCAGTAAAGAGGTAAACTTTAGCCTATCTTTTAGGGTAAACTTTGCTCTATATATTTAAGTATAGCAGCATCTGTATGCTCAAGTCATGTGGTTTATTTCTTTGCAAATATACACGAGTTTGTTTTCTTCACCTTTGCTTTGAACAGCTTTTTCTATGAATGACATTGTCCGGTATAAATGACCGATTTCTCAGAAACTATTGAAAATAACTGAATTAAATTTTAGGTTGATAAAAGCCACCTTTGAAGGCTGTTGTGTATCTACTTTGGTGTCAATAAAAGCTGGTAGATAAAGTAAATAATTATATCAAAAGATGATATAATTTAGAAAACAATCATATCTTTATTAATAAAAAAGGCGGGATAGGGCTTTTAATATGCTCTTAGGTCCTTATTTTTTAAAAAAACTCACAAAACCAATTAAATTTCACATCCCTATTTCTTGTGCTTGGAACCTAAGAAAATAGGAAAGCAACATGGACGACGCATGTCAACCACTCGCCCAAACGTGTGTAAAAGGACTGCACACCTACAGCCAGCAGAGCAGAAATTTTTGTTAACTTAAGTTGTGATGTTTTACTAGTTCTGAAATGAGATTGCTATAAAGATATAGTTGCGGTAACGCTGAAGTTTTGGAACAAACTCCCATTGTGTAGAAATCCACTTTTACACGAAGAACGCGTACTTCGTTGTAGCGCTGGGAAATGGTTTACAGGTACGGTATATTAAGATACATATTTCGTCTGTCTGAGGCAAATGTTTCGTTTGTACACAAAGGGGGGGGGGAGTAGAGGTGGAGTAAAACTTAGAAAGAAAGGAACACAGCGGAAATAAGAGATACTCAGTTGTACATTGGGAGAGAACTTCGGAAGTGTCAGCTATTAATTATTATTTCGCTATTCATTAGCTAGAATCGGTAGTCCCATTTGGCTCGGTCGTCTTGCAAACCGAAACAATTCGGACACTCCACGTGAACAGGTCCACGTGATAACATGTGCTGTTTCTCTCTTAGCACAACTTATTCACCAGCAAGTATAACGCTAGTTAAGCCCATTCATTTCTTTGGAGACAACCAATTGTGCCTTTGGGAACGTTCTTTCATCAGGGACTGATGTCCCTAGATGAGTGTGTGTATAGTTTCCCTGGGTTGCACATTGTTTACATTACAAGTAGGAATTCATTGTCACAATTCTCATCAGCAACTTGGATTGGATTGTGAAGTGGAGGGAATTATTCGTCACCGATGCAGGAATGAGGATATGGGTGAAGGAATGGGAAGGAATGGGTGAAGGGAGACACCGGGGGGCCAGAACCAGGAGTGACGGCACAGCAATGGCAGGGTCCCTATATTTTTCAGATATAGACGCCCCGCAGTCGAACAGGCTGACCGTGGACCCCACCCCAAATAGGGTCCAACACCCTCGAGGGGGCGGTCCTTGTACCCCGGCAACAAGCCGAAGGCCGAGGGACGGAGAAAGTTCACAGAGCATCCTTCTTCCCTGCCACGCCGCACCGAAACACCATCGCCGACACTTCCAATCTTGATATAGACGAAACGGGATGAAGGATGAATGAAATGATTAATTGAAGGAAATGGAGGGACAGGAAATTCGGAGGGTGAAAGAAATCACTCCAGCATTCGCCTGACGACCCGAGAAAACCCCGAGAAAAAAAAACCGGGACCTCCAGAATGCGGGCCATGGACGTTACCGATTGAGGCATCCCGCTTGGACATCAGCGACTTAATACAAATGCCAAAGTTAAAACGATTCCCGGGCATATTTCATCATGTTTTACTTAGTGTGTGTTTTAACTACAAACTGTATCTCTGAATACTTGTATAACATAAGATCATTTATTGAATACAACAATCTAAGACAATACTTAATTATGTAGTAGAGAACTAGTGGTAGAATGAATTAGGTTCAGGGGTGAAGAACAACTTTACAAAAAGGTGGAATGGGCAATATATGGGGAGAGAGAGAGAGAGAGAGAGAGATAAATGAGAGGGTTTTGGAAGCAAGGGAGGATTAGGGTAGACGATATATATATATATATATATATATATATATATATATGGAGAAACAGAAAATACTTGAAAGTCTAAGAGACCAAAAAAAAAAAAGAAGTTAAAGGCGGGGTATAAATGCAACTAGAAAAAAAGACTATACAGACAATTAAGGACGCTTGAGGCAGAGATAAGTATGTAGACGCATGCAATAAGCTAGAAAGAGAACGATGGGCTTGGACACTAGGTGTGTATAAGTTGAGAAGAGACAGAAAAGGAATAAAGATAGATCTATAATCTGTATAAAGAGAAGTAGTAAATCATTAACATTTTATTATAGGTAGAATGTAAATAAACTGGGATTTGGAGAAAACAGTATACTTATATCTAAGAAATAGGAGAATATCAGCACAGAAGTTGTCAATTGTAAAAATTCAGATGATGAAATTAAAAAATGAAGAGCAGATACAGCTGTGAGAGAATTTATGGGAAGAACAAGGCAAAATGATTTAGAAAAGTAATAAAACCAAAGAATGAATTAACCCGAGGCGCATAATTCACTAATAATAACCGTGTTAAAATATATGGTGGGCTAAAGTATGATCGAGCAACTCGTATGGAAAATGAAAAGGAAGTTGTAAGAATTTACTGCATGCAACTGAGATTTGAAATAAATACCTACATAAATACAAAATATGAAGTTTCTAATGCTTTCCTGATATAGAGTTCTTAACGGTCATATTTCCCCCCAAAAAATCCCGAAAATCTTTACTTTTAGAGTTGATATAAAACAATATAGTAAGCTGCCATACTTTCAGGCTTCTACACTTCAGAAATTAAAATTTTTCTACAACCTCTTTATTACGTTTTGAAATTCCAATATTGTTTCAACTATTCAGGCTGAACCACAATTTTTTATCTTATTTAGAGGATATTTAAGTTACTCACGCAGGAGTACACTTAATATAAAGCACAAACCTGTAAAGGAAACGTTTACTGGGAATGCTAGAAGATGCGAATTAAGACATAAAAATCGAGGACAATAACCGGCCAAGGTAAGCACAGTATTAATATTCTCAAACGAACAAATGAATCGCCACACACTCGTATCCGAACAGAAAAGAAACCGAAGGAAAAAAAATAAAAACGCATTTGCAAGGAATTGCAGAAGATAGGTAAGAACTCTCACCGACAGAGATTTTAAAAACTGAACTCCATAACATAGCTTCAGGCATTGTGCTTCATCTTCCAGACAGAGAAAAAGGTACACGCGAAAATGTAGGGAATTTGATAGAAGACAAAATCTAAGGTCTCTAAATTACTGAAATACTAGCTCAATACCAACGGTCTTTACAGGGAGACTTGTTTCTTTTAATGATTCAGGACAAGAATCAAGAGGAACATGTCATTACGTTTGGGATTAGATGAAGTTTAGTCCTGCTGATCCAGAATAAAATATCATTCCTTGGCGGTACTTTCAAAGTAGGTATAACTAAATATATTCACACACGTTTTCGTGATAATCGGAATAATTGCCAGATGGGGCAGAAGATGAGAGTACACATATACCACTGTATGACTTTCGCTTTATTATCCTCCAAGCAACAATGTCAAAATACTGCATCGTTTGGAATTGATCAGGTTACACAGAAAACGATCATTAGAAATTTCGAAAATAGTCATAATTACCTGTTATCTCTTCCATCTGGGTAAGTTAATATAAAGAAAAGTTCAAGCTGAGGGTAGAGGTGTACATTTCTGTGATTTTTATTGCCTGCACTTACCTGCTTGCCCCAGTAGGTTGGTTTCTCGTGGGCCAACCTACGCATAGGCAGGCAGTTTCCCTTAATGCTGGGCAGATGGAGCAGGAGCAGGAGTAGGAGCAACAACAGGTCGCCCGAGTTTACTCGGGCGGAAGGTTGATCGCCACGGTACATACCCGTTTAGTTACGGATTTACCCGTGCGACAATATAGATTAGTCTAATAGCAAGCGTTTTGTCAATGTATACATGATGATGGCGGTTGCTGGCCCATCGTGTTGCTGTTGGCTCGGATCGGTGATACCGCCTGAGCGGACAAGCGACCAGGCGGTGACCGAGCTCGATGCTGCTTAACTTGGCGGCCGCTTGCTGGACCGTCAATTCAGCAGTGCCATCTAGCGGGGGCGGATGGGAATGGGTATTTTGGTGTGAGGGTACCAAGGAAAGCAGTTGAGTGGTACGGCTGAGTGGTCCCCCATCCAGCCGTGACCCGTATCGATGCTGCTTAAATTGGGGTGTGTGTGGTAGACAGGATGAAGTGGCAGTTATCAACCAAGGTCATCCTTGGGAAGACGGTAGCTTTTTCGTCGCCTCGGTTGGCGTTGGTCGTATTGGCCAAGTACATTAACCAGTCGGTTGGGATGAGGTGCAAGCTTTGTATAAATTGTACGAGCTCTTTCTCGTACAACATCCACAATGTAAGGGAGTCCTGATTGGGAGTGAAGGATGTGTGAAGGGAATCTGCGATCTGTGCCGTAGATCATCCTTAGTGCCCTGCTCTGCACGGTCTGGAGTCTGCGGATAGTAGACGGAGCCACCGAGCCCCAGACCTCGCAGCCGTACAGAATTAGTGGCGGGATGATCGCCCGATACAGGCGCAGTTTAAGGTGGGTAGGCATTGTGGAGCGGAAGACGGGGTACAACTGCCGAAGGGCGGCGTGACCTAGGCTGGCCTTAGCCTTGACATGAGGAGTGAATGTGAGGCCGCGGTCGAGCAGAACCCCCAGGTATTTGGCGGATCGGACCCAAGGGATCCTTCTCCGCCTCAACCTCAGGGATCTTTCGGGCCGCCAGCCACGAACCTTAGCGAGAAGAAGAGCTCTAGCTCTTCTGCGGGCTAATGGTCATTGTCCACTTTTCACTCCATCTGCCGATGGCCTGGAGCTGTCTCTGTAGTGGAGGGAAGCAGTAACGGACATTCTTGTTCTGTGCCAATATGAGGACGTCGTCGGCATATTGGCACGTAACAGTGCTGGGTTCCATGGGGAAGTCAGACATGTAGGCAGTGAAGAGTAACGGCGACAGTACACTGCCTTCCGGTACCCCGGCCGCTATGGGTCTGACTGAGGATAGCCGCCCCTCTACCCGCACCCTAAAAGTGCGATCCCGTAGGAAGCTGCCAATCAGGGTGAGGTATGGGAGAGGGAGGTTTGCTTCCTTGAGCTTGTACAATAGTCCCTGGTGCCACGTTGTGGAGAAGGCCTTCTCCACGTCTAACAGCACTGGCATGGTTTTGAAGTTTTCCTGGAAGCCCAGGGCAGCCTTATCGGCCAATCGCAGTAGCTGCAGGGTCGTGGAATGTCCCCGACGAAAACCGAACTGATGATCCGGGAGGAGAAGCCTATCCTCGAAAAGAGGTGTAAGGCGGGGGAGGAGCAATCGCTCAAAAACTTTTGAGACGATCGGGAGCAAGCTGATGGAGCGGTAGCTGGAAGGGAATACCGGGTCCTTGCCGGGCTTCAGAATGCAGACCACCCTCGCCTCCTTCCAACTAGTAGGCATGCATTATAAATCCGCGTCAAATGGATAATGGCCTTCTTGGGAAGGTGCTGTAGCATGGACGCCGTGACGCCGTCATGCCCAGGGGATTTGTTAGGATTTAGATTTTGGATTTGGGAGGCCACCTCTCGTGGGGTGAATATTGGGATGTGGATCTGCTCGTGGGGGGGAGGTGGGTCCTCATAGAGGTAGTCCACCGTCGCCTCCACGAGTTCAGTGAAGTCCACGTCTTGGGGTCTTCCCTAGGCTCGAATTGAGACTCTAGATGGTCTGCGAAATCCGTGGCCTTCTCTTGGGGCTCGAAAGCGAGTCTCCCTCGAGTGCCGTGCAATGGATGGTGATACTGCGTTTTGTCCCTTCTCAGCGACCTGATTATCCGCCAGGGTTGTTTCTGCTCCAGGTTAACATTTTTCATGATATTTTCCCAGGCCGCAGAGCGTTGCGCGCGAAGCAGTCGCCTAGCCAGGGTTTTGAACCGCTGGTAAACTACTTGGATCCTGGGATGGCGGAAGCGCTGCCATAGCTTCCGAACAGTGACCTTGGCCTTTAGCAACTGTCGGAGTTCATTTGGTATGGTCCTCGGGTTGGGGTTGTCAGACGGGATGCGGTAGGTATGCGCGCATACCGCAGTCAGGATGTGTTGGGAGAAAGCCGCGGCTGCCGCCTCTAGCGCATCGATAGAATTGATGCGAGGACGCGGGTCCACGGTTTGGGTTAAGTCAAGGACTGCTGCATCCCAGTCGACCTCGTTGGTCCAGTCTGGTGTGACCAGGGCTGGTATGTCAACGTTGGAGTCCACCAAGACCGGGTCGTGGTCGGAGTCCAGCTCGTTGACAGCCGAGAGGTCTAGATGAAATGGGATGTTCTTGGTGATCATGATGTCGAGTAGGTCCGGCCTGCCGTGGGACGGGTGGAACGTAGGCTCTCTCGGGTCGTGCGCGATAAGGCTCGGGTTGCCGCTGGTGAGGCGGTAGAGCCCGCGGCCTTTTGCGTTGCTAGTGCGGCTATGCCAAAGGGCATGCTTCGCGTTGAGGTCTCCTGCGATGCATACAACTGGGTGTAGGTTCAGTAAGGTTGTGTAATCTGCTTCGTAGAAGCGTTGGTCGAGAGGATCGTATGCCGCTATCTGCAGCGTGTCGAGCTCGCCAATGGCAAACCGAATGGCGCAGGCCTCCATGTGCTGCAGTGGCGGGGGGGGAAGGGTGTATGTGTGATGTGATTTTTGATGAAGATAGCTGTACCACCCCCCTGTCGGCCGATCCGATCTGACCGATGGGTGGCGTAACTAGGCAGCAAAAAGTTAGTAACAGCATTCAGGTGGGTTTCAGAGACCATAAGAATGTCAATTCCAAAGGATTTCACAAACTCAAGAACGCTGGGGTAGTGGCCCCGGATGCCATTTGCGTTCCAGAACCCAGCACGCAATGGTCTCCGGACGAGTCTGGAGGCCATCACGCAGCGGAACCCGGGAACAGCTGCTCCAGCGTTTGAAGCAGTATACTATGTTTCTGCATGGGGCTTAGCAGAGGGTTGCTTATCTGCAGCTTACAGTTTCTTAGTGCTGGGAGAGCCCGTTTTATGAGGTCACCGAACCACAGGGAAAGGGCTTGGAATTCCTCCAGGTGTGCTTGCGAGATTGAGCCCGCGAAAGCTGAGGAGGCCATTGAGTGAGCAAGTGTTGTGCTAACAGGCGCTGGTGGCAGACTGGCTGGTGTTTGCTGAGTCGTCTTCTTTTGTTGCGCCTCTGTGGGCGTGGCTACCGGCCGTTCAGAGACCGAGGCCTCTGATTGGTCCGCCTGAGGATTATTTGCTGGTCTATCCTGCTTTGTGGATTTTCTGCTCTTTTTCTTTTCTCCACGTCTGTCCTTAGGTGCAGGAGGTTGTGGTTGGGCGGTCTCCTCCGTCGTCGATGGACCTGGAGGGGGTGGCACAGTTTCTTCTACCGCTGGAGCTGCCGTGGCAGTCTCCGCGTCCTGTAGTGTGGTTTCTGCCCTTGCGAGGGTAGCCGCAAAGGAAACACCGGGGCGGACAGTGGCGGGCTCCCGACGCCCTTGGCGGCGGCTCTCAAAGATGCGCTGCCTCACTCTGCAGCCCTTGTAGACACTAACGCGCGGTTCTTTGCAGTTAGCGCACTGGCGCTCCTCTTGTGGTTTGGTGCAGTCCTTTACCATATGGGGGCCCGCACACCGCAGGCATGTAAGCTTGCGCTCACACACCATGCTGGAGTGATGAAACCCCATACACCTATGGCACTGCACCGGGCCCTCTTTCCCGTGGTAGCGCTCGACTTTCACTACTGTGTAGATCAGCCGGCAGATTCCATCAATGGGCTGTACTGTTTGGTCACGCACCTTGTCCACAAGGACTAGGAAGAGTGGCATGGGCACTTTAGTTGGGCCTTGTTGGGTGGTAACTGTCTTCTTCAACTGTGCCACCGAGAGGGCTTCGATGTTATATTCCTCCCTGAGCGCCGACCTGACTTCATCAGGGGTACACTCGAGACCCCTTAGCACCCTACGCTCCACGTGGGGCCGTTGCGGCGAGTAACTGTAGAACGGGATCTTCAACTCCCGCAGTACGGACTTCGCTGCTTCGAAATCCCCGATCGTGGAGGTCTGGAGGTGCACCTTGTGAGGCTTCCTCTTGGCCTCGAAGGAGCCATTCAATTTTGAAGCCAATCTTCGCATGACACCGACATGGCTGGGGAAAGTGTCGGCGATGATTGGCGGAAGCTTTGCCCCGCTTCTGGTTGCGGGTTGGGTAGTACCCTGTGGGGGGTGGCTGCAGATTAGGGGAACCAAGTTTCCTGTCCCTTCTTCCCTGGACGACAGTGAAGCCGTCAGGTTCGGCGTCGCTCACGTCTGACTCCGGCAGAGGGGTCAGAGATGGGACGACTGGTTTCGATTCAACCGCCTGGTGGCGGCGAGGGGCTGAGCTTTTGCGCTTTTGCGCGTTAAGTTTATTGCGCTTCTGCGCAGGTTCTACCACTTCAGGGGAAGAGAGAGAGGTGCTGGTAGAGGGTCTTTGCCCGTCATCATGTTTGCTGGTCGGCGCGGTTGCCATCCGGCTGTCCGCAGAGGACCGGACCCCCTTGGAGGGGGCGCCTGTAGGGGCCATATCGGCCCTAGGTTTCGGACGCGAGGTCCTCACCTTTGGCTCTGGTCGTACGAACCCGCTGTAGCGTTGTCTGTCAGTCAGTCTGTCACCAGTACAGGAAAGAAAGAAGATAGTAAAAGAGGAGTAAGAAATTTACCCTGCTCTTATGGATGCTCCTGGCGCCGAGACACACCAATGTCCGGGAGGGCCTTTTTCTGGCGGGCTAACAGAGGAAGCACTGTCCACTGCCCGCCAGTGGGAGGCGGTGAAGGCGGCTCGCACTCTCGCGGCCGAGCGGCAACCTAGAAGGGGGTGCTGTGCTCACTGCTTGCCGCTATGGTGATGGCTGCCGGTGGATGGGAGAATTGATGGAGTTACCGCTAGCTGCCGCTGAGGTCTCTCAAGAAGCGGCGGTCGAAGGCGCTGACCTTGCCCAGGATGGTGCTGTACTGTCCAAGCAGACCGAGGAGGAAGTCCCTGAAGACGACGATGTTCACACCTCGGCTCCACGGTGCCGAATGCGCGAAATGCGTGCGTGGGTGCTGGGCAGATCAAGAAAACCCTGTCCTAAATACCTGACGGCAGAGTGGAGCCTTTAGAGAGATGGGGTTGAGAAACCTCGCCTATTCTTTACTGCTACTACTAGACAGGCTAAGCGTTACTTCATGCATGGCTTTGCGATACAACATCCTAATGCTTATCAGGCTAAGGACCCGGGACAAGTTAGTAACCAACGTATGTGCAACCTTACTATAAAGTTCCGTAAACACAGTATTGTTGATGTAAACAAAGACGCCAATGCGCTGCCTTATTTACTACTACGAACCGTACAGTCTAGTAATGGTGGAAAGTGAAGGAGGACACAACATCGGAATGAGGGACAGAAATGTATTGTACCCCAAGTCACGAAGAGGATTGTACACGGCCTCACAGGTAAACAACACCCCAGTGCGCCACCTCACTCCAACCTACTTGATGCACAGTAAACTTCACTTCGCTCTTAAGTTGTCCCGGATCCTTGGACTGCTCATTGCTGTTAGATTTAAGTTGTTTTCCATAATTAAACGCTCCAAACAGCTAATGAAATATTGAAACGGCAACAGCTTGGAAATGTTTAGAAAGCTTTCATTTGGATATTCAACCATTATTATGATTATTATAAATTAATCATTATTATTAATATTATATTTTTTTCCTCACAACTATTCAAAACGTATGCCTTTAACAAAACGCACAAATGACTTAAAGTGTTTTTTGATCATCTCATAATTATTTATTCGCCAATTTTTTCCTGCTTTTAAGTGTCGCCTTGAAGACCTATGCTACCAGTTTAATAATGCGTACTTCCATAGAAGGTGATCTACCATTTGATCTCCGTCGCCGCAAAGACATCCTTTTACACTGAGTGAACTCTAATAGAAGGGTCGAAAACGTGTAAGAGTATAAAAATTGTAAAAGATTGAAACATTTATATTAAAGCAAAGTTAAATTATCGAACGATGTCGAAAACATATAAAACTGTCGGAAAATGCACAATCATGCGGGAACAAGGAACAACGTTTGATAAAGTGTAAAAGGTTAAGCGTTGTAAAATTGTGGAAAATAATTTAAAACATTGAAAATGCTCTCTTTAAGTATTAAGGCAAAATCATTCTCACTACTAAGGAGTTTCTACAACTATCATGGTATATATGAAGCTAGGATGTAAATGTAATGGCAATATTTGCGCTTTACTAATTCCTAACTATCTCCGAAGAAAGCATTGTTTTATTCCATGTCCCAGTGTAGGTGCTGGACGACAAACTTCAGTTACTATATGTGTCCAGCAAGGTTCAAGGTCCTGTGAGCATACCACAGCAACTGGTAGGTCCGAACTGTACTGCTCAGTATGGAGCTGAGAGTTGGAGAAGATAAAATACCGCCTCTCCTCACGCCAGAACGAGATCTCACGCACGTTACCTAAGCAAGTAGACGTAGCAGGAATAGATAGAAAACTGTACACCTCTAGCTGAGAGTCTTCGGGAGACATAGAATAATTCTACATTTGGAATGTGAAAGCATCAACTCATATGCTCCCACTTTAGCATTCGTATACCAGACACAGATTACCTCAGGACTGTACACTGCAGCACTAATTTGTAAACCCATATACTTTTATTGTTTTAATTGAATAAACTTAGAAAATTTATTTTAGAAATTTAATATTTGAAAAACCAAGTTTAGATAATCGTGTTATACAGAACTGAATAACTGGGAAAATCAAATGATTAGAACATTTGTTATGAACATTTTTAAGGAAAATGTCGAAAAATGTTCTGGAACAGTCAAAGCGCTCGGAAAGCTAATTTTGAATGTAGATGCACATAGCGAATAGAGTTATTCTCAAAAGGCAGTGCGATCGACATATTTCTGACAGTTTAGTCCAGTTTTTGTAAGTTAGTAAGAATAGCCCGAGAATCACATTGCCTAGTAGGCCGGTGAATGAGTCCTGGTTGTCCTCTACGTCCAAGCCCATGTGGATTTACATTCCGTTTGAACGACCACGACCACAACTCAGTTTTACAGCGTTTCATTTCACTACATATTACATATGGGCGCAGGGGTAGCGCAGTGGTTTTGCTTGTGGCTCTCGTACTAAGGGTCCGGGGCTCGATTCCGGACTCTGCGGTGGTGATTTTAGTCTGCCCTATCCATTCCTTCACCTCTGACTTGCTCATGTGAAGTATCCTCAAGGCCCAATGCGTCTCGCAGTCCATGGTTAAACCTATAGGTCCTCTCATTCCACAGCCTTCCTCATCATCATCCCACCATCGGAGGCAATGGATTCCGCCCGCTGGGTTCCTCCACTTCAAAAATAGGTCCAGTGTTGCTTGGTGGAATGAGGTAACCCCGAAGGTCATAGGCCATATGGGGTGTGTTGGAAACGACGACATACGACATATTTTAATTAAGTAGCATTCGGAACAACTGTGGCGTCACAATGTTAGGTGCATAAAGCAGCCTTAGCTCTGTGGTATTACTAAGGAAATGTTTTCCTATTCTTTTGAACTCAAAATTAACTTAAAGACGCTCGGAACAAAATGTCACATCCAACAATTTGCTTAACAGGCACTCGGTTATGTGTTTGCATCAGTTTAAACTTCATCAGCGCACACAAGGGTCCCCCGGTGTCTTAACAACTCAACCCACTATTGGCCCTTACTTATGTTGTCCTATATGTATAGAGGCAGAGGATGCAGCGCTGTCATGCCTCGGCCTACCATTGCCGTCGCGCCGTTAGAAATTGCCAAATTTGCCGTACTATTTCCAAATAATATAACACTATTTACTGTACAATCCGCAATATAATTGAAAAAGTGAACTTAATAGAGGTTTTACCCAAATAATTCCGAGGATTATTAACCGCTTTTTCATATGCCTTAAGAGCCAAACTTCCAGCTGGAGATACGACTACTAATCACTATGCAAGCCTAGTTTTGACGATGCATTTAACGTTATGTACAAAATGGTTGTATAACTTATATGCTTGAGTCAGTTATGGTAGCAGTAACTGCAATACCACTACCCCAAATCTATACGGTTTACAGGCCGTGCACATCGATTCTATTATGTACAATGTTATAGCAAATCTCTTCCTTACAAGTCGGACATGTTATGAATGCGCTTGGTGGAGGACGCCGCCGCGTTTTGTTGACAGTTAAGGTTAGGGATCAGAAGAGAGTGAGGGGCAATGAGATAGGGAAATTTACAGTGGCACAATGAAAACAGTACTGCATGTGCAGGACTCAGCCTCGATAATAAATGCAACCGGAACTGCGGATGTCTAACTGTCCTTCCGACGCCCCGCGCACTTGTTTTGTAAGCGTTTAGTTCCTCTTCCCACTACACGCATTCATATTGTGGCCGACTAGTACTTCTGCCGCTGCTTTTGTTTCTAATAGTGTTTAACGCTCGGTCTTACTTCACACGGCACACAGTCGGACATTGCTGATGCCTGAAATGAAACGATAATGGGGAACGGAAATTTGGAAGGGAAGCGTCCCAGACCTATGCTTTGGGGCACCTCCCCGGCATTTACCAGTTATGAGATCTGAGGAAACCCTGGAGAAAACCTCAATCAGGGAGGATGGCGAGATTTGTGCTGCAGAACTTCCAATCATTTGCGGATTCAAACCCGGCGGAGGGCGATGGGGTTTTTCAGGCGTAAAAATCCTTAGCATGGCCTCCATCGGAAGGGAAGTAAAGCCGGAGGTTCCGTGTCATAGATTTACGGCACGTAAACGAACCTCAAGCCTAATAAAGAGGCTTCTGAGCAAAATTACCGGTCTTTCACGCCCAATATAGAATGGGACGCTAAGGACCACAGCAGTTAAAGAGCGTCTATAAATAAAACTCAATTTAAATTTCAATGAATCCGTGCCTTAACTACTTCGGCTCCCGTTTCGGCCTCTGTGGCTATTAAGCTAATTGTAAGCTTTTTTTATATTTTTCTAGTATTATAATAATTAATAGCCTCCCTTCCATTTCTTAATGGACCAGGAACTGTAAAAAAAAATCAAATTTGACATGTGTTCTAATCTTGAGGAAAATAAATGCTCTGATTTCTACTGATTCGCAGTACATATATTATAAGGCGGTTGAGTGATTTAAACATTTAAAGGTCGTTTAAATGAGATGTATGCCTCTTTAATGTTGGTTTACCATACATTTTGAGGAAGACAAATGCTCCGATTTCTTCTGATTCGGAGTAAATGTGGTGTTAGGCGGTTGAGTCAATTAAAAATTTAAAACTCGTTTACATAAGATGTATGCCTCTTTCATGGTTGCTTGCCACACATTTTTTTAATGAAATGATTTGTATATATTGTGTACCTTAGAAAACGCTTGTAGGTAATGCTAACTATTTTTTCAGGTCTCAAACCTATCTGTAAACACTAGGAAATCAGGAGACAACAGAGGGAGCAGCGAATGAGTGCTCTGTGGGTTTTCTGAACGTCGGTTATGCTTCCTAAGGCAATGGAACATTGAGATATATCTTATAAAACTTTAATTCAAAATTTTATATTTTATTTGAGAACATGCTCGAAACTATATAATTAACCACTACACCACTTCTGAATCTTCTATCACAAGTGGCGTTTGATTTATGATAAGATTATTTCATTAATGCTACGTTCTATTAAAATTATTTTGAGAACAGTCTGGAATAGTAAGTAAAAAAGTGGAATAAGTAAAACTGCGTAAATGTTCAATTCGATTACTTCAGAGGGAGAAAAATTGAAAAATGGAATGCAGTTACACCTCAATGATTTTACTTCAGTGGCATAAAATAATATGTTTAATGATCTAGTAAACACCTGAAATCTCTGCCTCAGGTAGCTTGCGGAAAAATTAAGTCTAAAGATGTAATAGTTTTTTTTTATCTTTCTCCCTATAGATTCTAATAAGTATTTTTTTTTTTGCCCCAGACTGACTAGTATACATACACATGACCGTATATATTTCACACTGCCCAGTCCATTTAAAATTTCTGTCTAAATGGGTTTCTGGCTTGCCGTCTTCTGGTTCAACACCGATTTCTTAGCATCTCTAGCCAACTCCAAATTACATAACTTCATTCCCATTAGGTGCCACTAAATCCACAGGTTCGTAGAGAACTATGCATAAGTGAGTATTTTCATTTGCAGCTGTATCACTGCAATTTGCTAGAACTTCTTCAGTAGTCTCCCTTGTTTGAGCACATATTTATTGGAATTCTCTTTGAAACGTCAGTATAAAAGAAAGAATAAGGATTTAATTAAATTTCTTGTCATTCTATTGTCTTTTATTAAGCGCCTCTATATTACAGACAAATCTTCGAAATTAATGTCTTAGAAATGTTTTCAATACACAAAAGGTGTTTTGAATGCTGTAAAACCTGTTTTGTTGATTACATACTTCAAAACTTTTCAAAGAGTTCCTCACTTGGAAAAACGCGAGACAGAATATCTTCTTATTTTCCTTTTACTATTTATTTAGAACATAAAAAAATGAGAAGATGAATCATGGCATAAATATGACGGCATCGATACTTCTAGGAGAAAAAGAATCGACGACACGAAGTTTTCACAGCATTCATGTTTATCTCTAATAGTTGGTAGCAGTGATAAAATAAAATGACAATAAGTATAACTTATAGTGGATGCTTTCGTCTGACTACTAATGAAGCGATGGTCGTCATGACCTTTAGCGGCGTTTTAAACAAAAAACAACGCAGCGTCGTTCCGGTTCAATGCTTCTGGCTCGGACTGAAATCTCTTCGGGATTATCAATCATATTTTAACAAAATGAGACAAAGCCTTTGATAAATGAAGTGCTTGGTATATAACGTTACTTACAAACCAAATCGGTATTCGCACATCACCTATAAACATAAAAACAATTACCACTTAATGAAAGAATCCGAGTTTTTAAGCTTTAATTCTCTTATTTACTGTTGGTTTCAGTAACTTGTTACTTTACAATATACAGTAATAAATGTAATGAACACACAATGACTATAAACGTATAGTCATCTGTTTACTTTATACATATTATAAAAATTAATTTAGAGCTTCTAACATATAACTTTAAAATGTTCATATAATGTAGAGAGCTCTTACTAAAATTGTGCACCCTCATGCAAAGGCTTTAACGTTCTCATCCCGTATTCCGTACTCGATTTATATCTTATTCTGCGTACTTTACACATAAATAGCCATAAGGCTCGTAACGAATGAAAGCATCAGCAATGTTCTTTGCCTTTAATCACATACCTACTTTTTATTTTTTAAACTTCTTTGATTTTATAGCGCATACGGTTTTATTTGCGTAATATATTTGCACTGATAATTTATTATATGTAAATTAGATAACCGTGATATGTGTGTTTCCATTTTAGAGCAACTCACAATGCACATAATTTTAGTTATTCTCAATATTTGCCTGAATGGTAGCTTTTACAAGGTTTCCTTCTCTAGCTAACAATAAGCGCTCGTGGAAGGAAACAAAGAAAGGCGAAATTGAGAACGATAAAAATTAGGAAATTGAAGTAACCATACGAATAATGTAATACCGCTTACTCTTGAAACCGCGCCTTACCCAGCTAATATGCAGTAAGTTCAATTTAGTAAAACACAATCTTATACAGGGAAGTAATATCGGAGCATTCCAATTTAAATATAAGATAATGAACATATTTCTAAATAAACGGAACTCTGCGAGACATTTCTAATAAAATTTACTTTCGGAATGATTAGAATACATAGTTTCAAGTTCTGTGTAAGCAGTGTGACGCAGTGCGCACCATTAGAGCTTTACATAAAATTCGGTTAACAAATGTTTTAGTAATGTATATTAATATTATAATTAGAGTGAAGATGCGTGTGTGTGTAAAAATAGTTTTATTTATGGACGCTCTTTATCTGCTGTGGTCCTTAGCGTTCCATTCTATATTGGGCGTGAAAGACCGGCAATTTTTCTCAGAGGCCTCTTTATCAGGCTTGAGGTTCTTTTACGTGACGTAAATCTACAACACGGAACCACCGGCTTTACTTCCCTTCCGAAGGTAGCCATGCTAAGGATTGTTACGCCCGAAACAATTCATCCCCTCCGCCGGGTTTGAACCCGCGACCTTAGGAACTAGTGTGTGTGTGTGTGTGTTTGTTTCTTTGTTTGTGTGTGTGTGTGATAATCTCGTATACTACTCAAACGATTCTAATAACTCCTTCACAGCTGAACAACACTGTTCTTCCAGACAGATATAGGCTATAATTGGGGGTAGCAATTTATAGCAATTTCAAATACGAAATTAAACATTTGTAGCGTTTATACATTTGCAATGTAGAATTTTATATCATTTTGAAGAAAAACATATCCTTTCAGTTAATTTTGATCAAGTAAAGTCTAATGAAATAAAACTAATTTGAAATTAATCACGTATATGAAGGTTTAATAATGAGATAGAAATGCATAAAGTGAATTGTAATTTTATTTTACGTTAGTATAAATTAAACTAACATAGAGAAAAATAGAACCAATTGATACAGATTAAGAACAACGCATAAAACAGAGAAATTTATACTGATGCTAAACCAGAATATTAAAAAATAAATAGCACAAAATTAACTTTGGTATGAAAGTACATGTATCAACAACTCTGTTGAAGGGAGACATAAAACATACCTCAGCATTTTGTTCTGTCATTCGTGTTCTTTTGTCAGTTATAATTTAATTTTGCGTTTACTGAAAATGTCGTCTATATCTATGCTGTTGGTAGGACCCCAAATACATTGGAGAACTGCTTGGATATTTGGGCTTAACAGCCAAAAGCATTTGCAGGCAGTCTACATCTTCATGTTTCTGCATAATTTGTGCCAGTTGGGAAGGAGAGCGAGGTGTCGCAAGGTAACGTGTGCGACTCGGATTTCGGAGTTCCGGGTTCAATCCCCGGCGACTGCTCACTCTGAGCCATGGGGTTTTCGTGGTTTCCCCGGGTCGGCAGGTGGTTCATCTTCTATCACTACACTCCTGCCCCTCATTTCTAGTATCCAGCATCTTCCTTGTCATCTGTTTCAGGGTTGTAGGACCAGATTATGGTGTTGGGCGTGTTGTGGCTGGGCGGTGGATGTGCGCTCTGTAGAGGTTTCTTCCTGACGTTGTTCCAGGGACAGCTCAGTTGGGACCCGCCTCTGGGTGCTTTCGGGCAGGAGCTCTTTCGGCCCCCCGGAGGCCTATGTGGGCCCGGGCGGCGTTGGATACGTTAAATCTGGAAACATTAGGGATCCCGTCCGTTTTTGCGTCCGTCGTAATCCGGATCTGATCACTCTTCGGGTCCCTCCCCTCATCCCTCCCTCCCAGGGTCACGGTAGAAGCACAAGGGCCGGATGGCCTGCGTGCGTTATTCTACCCCTGTTTCGGGAGCACCTCCGTTCGTCATTGCCTTTCTTTACCTTTTACCAGTTGGTACTAAAATTAATCATAACCCTAAACAAAATTGTCAACAAACTGACAATGTGCTTGCCAGCAATGAAAGGATTAAAACAGCTTAACAAACTCTTGGAAACAAATAGAAACATTTGTCGCATTTCCTTCCATGGGACTGCTAAACTTTGTGTTGCTCTTAAGCACACACTCTGCGAAAACGTTTATCTTTTGCTTTTTACATTTTGATTTGAAAAGTAATCTATTAATTGCAACACATGTTGCATTGATATCATATTACTGTATCATTTCAGCATTTTGAGTCAATTTCACACTTTATCGCATTTTAAAAACACATTAAAAAGGGCTTACAGGTCTCTAAAAATGAAAATACAAAAGTACAAGCATTTATGAGCGTTTCGAACTATATCGTATTTGCGAAAAATCACCATCCCTGGCTATAATAAATTTCCAAAACAATTATTCTGGGTAGGTTTAAGAGGATTTTCATATTCACGTAACCCAATTTCAATCTCGTTTGTCGAATATAAAATTAGAGGGTATTTCTGGGACTTCATTGCAAACTCGCTATGTTTTAATAACTTTCAGTCGAAAGGGGTAAATGGATAGCCTTGACATGATAAAGCTCGAAATCGACAGCAGCATTTAAACTAAGTCAGTAACAAATCTGTGGTAGGAATTTAGGAATAGATTTATCGAAAGAAACCAAATGCTGATGCCACAACGCAAACTCACATTAATGACCACTAAATTCCATGTATTAAATTTAATACTCCGGTGTAGCAGCTCCCGAGACTAACCCTGTTTGACAAGCAACTCGGCCTCCTAAATACACATATTCCAACCGAGCGAGATGGCCCCGCGGTAAAGCGAGAGGCTCGCATTTGGCGAGTCTCGCGTTCGATTCCTGTCGGGCCGGCACTCTGAACATGCGTTTTTTTTCGTGGTTTCCCCGGGTCGGTAGGGGAATTCTGGAATGATTCCTCTTCTACTGCGAATTTCCTGTCCATCATTTCCATCATCTGTTTCAGGGTTGAAGGACCAGGCGACTGCGTTCGGTGTGTTGCAGCTGGACGCTTTGGAAAGGTTTATCCCTGGCGTCGGTTGGACTGCTGACGGATGTGCCTTCTGGAGCGACATCTTCTAGGAGCATCGGGGCATGTTGGTAGAGCTGACCGGTATCGGATGCATTCAATCTGGAATCGTTAGGGACCTTGTCCGTGCTTGCGCACATCGTCTCCCGGACCTGGTCACCCTTCGGGTATCCCCCTCACCACTCCCTCCCAGGAGTCTCCTTAGAAGCACAAAGGGCCCACAGTCCTACGTGCGCTGCTGCACCCCGTCTTCGGGGCCCCCTTCATGATATGTACTTCCACTCCTACATATATTCGTTAAACTTCCTGGATACAGATGTACTACTGCTTGTGAAATTAAGCTACAGTAACACTAGCTCATTCATAGAATCAAACTTTAATTCATCGATGGAAAGCTACATAAACAACTTCCTCTCGTCAAATATATCATGTTTAGTAATCTGTGAGCCACCGCCACCGCCACCGCCACCACCAGGAAAAGCAGAGCTGCAGGCTAGAGAGAGTACGCCCTCTCGCCTCCTCACAAGCCCGTGTTATATAGGGCTCATTCTATCGAGAGAGACGGACCAGGTTCTGAAGAACAAGTACCTGCTCCGTGGCAGGAGTTTGATTACAACATATGTTGTAGTTTAAATAATTACACCATAAAATAGAAAAAAATAAAATAATTGAGAAACAAAGAAAGCACAACACGTTAAGGACCGCAATAATGTGCTTGAAGCCTCGTCTTCTGTTTGTAAATTATCATTTAACAGTAGTAAGGTGGGGTAAGCAATTCTTTTTTAACACTGCAGTGCTCGCGTGGCATCTGGCAGACGCCAGACTAAGTCAATTTCATCATCTCTAGAATACCTATAAGATCATTGTGCTGAGCTGACATCTACCCTTCGGTCAGCTACTCTTAACTAACATATCTTAGCGACAACCCGCCAGTTTTCGCCTAACAAAGGTGGAGAGAAGTTATTTTGTGAATGTGTAAACGGCATCTGTGAGAAACCACGCGAGCTTTACTGTTACGAAGTAAGTTATCGGTTTAAAACAAATTTGTTGCAGAAGCTATAGATCAGAAACCCACAATTCCTTCCTTCCTTCCTTCCCTCCCTCCCTCCCTCCCTTCCTTCCTTCCTTCGAGAAATTATTTTAATATCTTTAGGTTTGACAATGAGTGGAAGGAAGAGGAGATATAATCCTTCTGATCTAAATGATTGGAAAATTGTGCAAGGTTGTTAGAAGTAGTAGATGAACTTAACTGGAATAGTAATGCAGAAGAGGATAACGTGGAGCCACGAAGTGAGTCTACGTACACTGAACAAGAAGCAGATAATGATAATGTATATAGTGATTGTGGAAAATATTTCTTAGCACGAGATAAATTTTCTAAATGTAATCCGCCAAAAAATGCTCGCATTCGGCGAATATTGTTACATATTTGCCTGGTGTGAAAGTGTGCGCGAAACAAGCGAAATCTCCAAAAGAATAGTGGGATATATTTTTCGATGAGAATATATCTAACATAGCGAGATGTACAAATAAAACAACTTAGGAGATCAAACTAATTATAGTAGGGTGAAAGATGCTAGACCTACGGGTATGCTTGAAATAAAGCCTCTATTTGGAATATTATATCTATGTGCTGCTGGAAAAGATAAACACACACACACAAAAGATATATGGGCAAAAGATAAGATGGGTACAGAATTCTACAGACTGATAATGTCTGAAACACGTTTTAGATTTCTACTGTACTGCCCGAGATTTGACGATGGAGATACAAGAATGGAGAGGAACAAACTTGATAGTTTGGCTCCAATTCGAGCTATTTTCACTTCGTATTGGCAAAACTGCCAGAAGGCATATTCTGTGGGGAATACTGGACATTAGATGAAAAATTGGAAGGTTTTAGGGGGAATTGTCGATTCAGACAATATATTCCGAGCAAGACAAGTAATTACGGCATAGAAATATACAGATATATTTAATATACATCTTATTAATGAAGCTATATATGCAAAATATGTCAAATAAACTATGACTACCCTGAATAAAAAACGAACCTTCAAAATCGCAGAAAACTACAAAAATTAGGTAAAAATTGAATGGCATCTATCAGAACGCCGCGCGAGCTTCTATATCCAAAAATTGCGCACGAGCACTGCAGAGTTAAGCAAATCTGAACGTCAATGATATAACAGCACAAATACTGACAAATGCCACTCATTTCACTGATGCCAACGTAATATTTTTTTTGTTTATAGTAGTTAGAGCCTGTTGCTTTTTTAAGAATAAAAGTTAAACTAATTACGGCTCTTACCCAAGAATTTTTAGTTTTACTCAAATTGTTCAGCTAAACATATTCATGAAGGCAGTACAATTTATAGAAGAATGATCCAGGCCGGTCAGCTTAGTGTGTCAAGCCAACATTACCTTTCCTTATTCCATGTAGTCATTTTGAAGCAAGCAGAATCAATTAAGTAATAAACATCGGGACTGTTATGTATAGGATTACGGCTTTATCACATGATTAACTTCCTTCTTCGGCCTCTGTTGCCGTAAATCGATAGAAAGACAGCGGTACGCATTTACATACAATCTGTGCCTGTCACCAATTATAGAGGACTGATTTGCACAGAAAGGAGACTGGTGTATCTCTTATAACTCATTGGTCAAAGTTCAACATACGCGGGTTAGTACTTTAATCCTTATTAGTACTTGAATAAGTAGGATTGTTTTGCGGATTTAGTTGAAGTTGAAGGAAGAGCTTCGAAAGTCTTTTCCGGGGACTGCCTACACAAAAGGTCAATTGCACCTTTTGCTACTGAGCTACTTGGCTAATTCGAAATATCTTTTAAGTGGTGGTTACCAAGAATTTTAATGTTTCCTTCAGCATACGATCCAGTCCACTTTCTCTATTTGCTTTATCTCCCAACAATGGACTTCTCTCAGTATTAGTGCGGCAGAGGGAATGAGCACAAGCGTATTTATCAGCTATAAACAAAGAGGAGAGGAGGTACGAGGGCTGTGGCAGAAGTACCCGACCTAACAAATAAAACACAAAAATGTTGGGGAAAAAACATATTTATTTCTCTACATAGTCTCCTTTCAGCTCGATATTCTTTTCCTAGCGATGTTCAATAGCTTTGATACCCTGTTTATAGTGAGAACCGTCGAATTCTGCAAAATAGTCATCAACTGCAAACTCCACCTCTTCATTGTTGGCAAATCGTTTACCACCAAGCCATTTCTTCAACTTTGGAAACAGAAAATAAACAGAGGGGACTAAGTCTGGCGAATAGGGTGCATGAGGAAGCAATCCGAACTTTACTCATTGATTTTGGCCATGGCGATAATGGATGTGCGAACTGGTTCATTGTCTTGATGAACAGAACCTTCTTTTTCGCTAAATGCGACCGTTTGTGCTTGATTTCATCAATCAAACGCTGCAATAAATTTGCATAATACTTACCATTGATTGCTTTTCCTTTTTGAAGATAATCAATGAAAATTATCCCACGCGCATCCACAACCTGACGCCATGACCTTGCCTGCAGATGGAACTGTCTCCGTCTTCTTTGGAGCCGATTCTTCCCTTTCAATCCACTGTTTTGACTGTTCCTTCGTCTCAGGTGTGAAGTTATGGACCCATGTTTCACCTATGGTTATGAATCGACGCAAAAATTCGGCTTTATTGCAGTGAAACATCGCCAAACACTCGACTGAAACACTCACGACGCTGATTTTGTTCCATTGCGAGTAAACGCAGCACCCATCTTGTCCATGTCCAAATTTTCATTATTATGCGATGTACAGCACTTTTTGAAATGCCTACGATGTCTACTAGCTCGCGCATTTTCAGTCGACGGTCATCCAATATCATTTTGAGGATTTTCTTCACAATTTCTGGCGTCGTCACCTCATTTGGTCGACTACTGCGACGTTCGTCTTGGCAGCTCGTACGGCCTCCCTTAAACTCTGCCACCCAATATTTTACTGTTGTAAACGAAGGACCAGACAGCCCCAGAATAGAATCTAGCTCAGCTTTAATGTTAGTTGGACTAAGTCCTTTCAAATTAAAATATTGTATCACATAACGATGGCCAGCTTTATCCATGTTTACAAATTCGCTGAGAGAGTTCACTATTAATGGCTGCCAAACAATTACTAAACAACGTAGCATCGTGCAACGTAAAACTTAAGTTTTATAAGGGTGGTACTTTCTACCATAGTCATTTGTTTGAAACAACAACCGCTATATATACGTCAGGTCGGGTACTTCTGGGACTGCCCTCGTATTTCCAGAGTTTATTGGAGTGATGTTTAGTATCGAAATGACATTCGCGGTGATGACAAAATGAAGAAGAGGAAGGGGAAGAGAGAACATCGATTGTGACACTACTTAAATACTGAATACATGCACTGAAAAGCAGAAATCATAGAGTTTATATTGTACATTCTATTTTGTAAAAATTCAAAAATCAGATCGGGGAAAATAAAATACTGCAAAGGGGAGCATGTGCATCAGGCCAAAAGCAAGGGTCAGTACTTTACTGGATTTTGAGCATAGTGTGTCCTGTACTAAGTAATGGGTGCCACTCTGGTGGGTACTAAGAAGCTCAATGAATAAAAAATATTCACATTAATATTTGCATGTCAGAAGCAGATAAAAACAATACTACAGAGTCTTACGCTCTAATTGGTAATTGGAATAAACACCTAACACGAATTTTGGTGGTAGAATTCAGTGTTTGCTTTCTCTACTACTTACCTGCAAATAGTAAGCAGAGGAAATGCTGCAATTCACTAAGAAATTTGATACCGAGACTTGATCGAAAATGCGTTTTGAGACTCCCTGAATAATAAAAGACATTTTTATAAAAGGGGTTTGAGTGTGTGTCTGTGTGTCAGCATGTCTGTGAACAGTATAACTCAAAAACGAAGAGTCAGCTAAATGCCAAACTTGAGTATTTGAGTTCAGTATCTTCCAAGGATGCGACACTAAGATTTGCAAGGAAATCCTTCCAATATAAACTACGCTTTACATGAAATATTTTCCGAAATTTTGTATTTTTTAAAAAAATTGCTCTAAAGATTTTGTTTAAAATCAGATATTTATACGACAAATAAAATATATATTTTGAATTTTTGGAAATAGCTGTGAAGTCCACTTCATTCGAAAGGAATTTTACACAACTGGTAAACGTCAAGGGATAGACAAACTATCACACACAATAGTGGGTCTCTTCAAAATTCGCAATTTACTTCAAATAAGTTTTTATGGCATTAGACATTACCGGGATATACATTCTATTGGTATAAATTTTTCAATGCTTTTAAAATCTTTTTTGAAGTGCTGTGGCTATTCAATGGTATCTCGCGAGATCATGGAAAGAGTATGAAGTTTCTAGGATAGCACCTAGCGATCCGGTTTTTAAACATCTGAATATCGATTTGGTTTCCTCTAAACCCCTTATACCCACAACTAAATGTGTAATGAGACTATTTCTGCGAAGTTCTGCGTTGTTTAAAACATTCCTCTACGTCGAAATATCCATTTCACGAAAGTGTTACTTATAATTAGCTAAGCAAATGTTGATAATTTCTAGGTGTTTTCTGTCTGGCAACCTTATGACCCTTTAACTGTAGTATAGTGCAATCCAGTAAATATCTATATCATAAAATGTTAATTATTTTGGCATGTGCACTATTTATTACGTCGTGCTTCAATAGAGTAGCGCATAAGACGCTTAAATTATTTTCGTAATTTGCTCCTAACCCTTTTCTCATATCTTCAGCGTAAATAACTGATGATTATGAGGGATGAATGACTTCCACGCTAAATGAGATTCGAGAGCAGAAGCGCTTAAATTTACGCTGCATTCCTTCCTAAGTGACAAAGCGGGAAGGGAGACAAAAAGGAAGCAAAGCGTTTCTTCCATTGAAGTGTGACTACGCTATAAATAAAACTTGGTGGCACATACTGTCAAGAGATGTTTTGGCGATAAATATAAGAATACCTTTAAAATCCTGCAGATATTAAGGATACCCATCTGTGAAATTTAAAATAATCGCAATTTCTGTTCGATTCATTTGAAATCTTACCTCAGTATTCAGCGTTTAATGTATAATATAATATCTGTACCAAATTTCATGCACATTTTTGCAATAGTTCCCGAGATATTAATGGTTTTATTATTTTTACTATATTGAAAAATGGCTCCATATGATGCAGTTATTTTTTTAAGAAAAAAGTTTAGAATTAAATCCTTTATACTATACCAATGATATTATATTATAGTAAAGTAATATTATATAGTAGGTATTACTTTAATGCTATATTAATAAATTGTAGCGATGTATGTTTAATTACGCTACTGGTCTGGGAGAAAATAAGTGTTAAATATACTTAAATTTTATGCATAAAAATTTATACATGCGAACAATTGTTTAATAACATAATTAAGCATGTTAACAAAAATTAATTTCATCATTTTTATATTGATATTTATAAGGAGGTATAAAAATTCCATTGGTTTATACAAAAAAGTAGATCCTGTGGAACAATTTGAAAATGAGAATCTGCCGATAAATGAAAGGCCGAAAAACCCCAGTTTAAAAATTTTAACGTTAAGGTAACGCTGTTTTTGAATTAAAGCCGTTTAAAAAGCATTAAGTGCATATACTGGCCCTCCATCTTTTTCTGCTCCTCTACAGATATAGTATTTGAAGATTCCCCAGGTCTCTGTTGAATGGTTTGTTCACTTAATTGTTGGCGAAACTTACTGTTGTTTACTAGAACTGCATAGAAAGCTAGACTTGTAGGTAGACATTTAAACCGTTATATGGCAAGCTTTGAAAGATCCTACGACTATAAAAGCAACAAAAACTAAAGTAGAAAGTATGTGGTGTTCAATAACAGTAAAATCCGTATTTATGAACTTGGGCAATTTTTTTACTTTTTTTCACAGATGGGTATCCCAGATTAATAACAGTGTTAAAATTGGTGTAATTTAACTCAGGTCTGGTTAACGGACTTCAGGAGTAAGCAAACTAATTATAAAAACATTTAGTTTAATGAAATTTCAAGACACTTATTTTAGAGTAGAAAAACGTCGCATCAGCCTTGGCGAAAACATGAGCTATTGATACTGCTAACTTTGCCCGGTGTCTTCCGGAAAATTCACCTTTGTAATTTTTGTAAGCACAAAGGTTTCTTTTTGGGTGTCGTTAGGATATTTCCATCTTATATTTTATTAACGTCGTTGATGAAGTGATGAATTTGGGTTAAGGACGCTAAACAGCTAAGGTCATCAGCGCCCATTAACGTCGTTAAATTGTGTGAGTGGCATAAGGGTGTATCAGCATTATCAGGTTTTGCAGCATTGGATGAAGAGTAACAGAAACACCTTTAACAAAATATATTTGTGTGAAGGGATATGACTTTGTGACGAATTAAATAGTGATACTCGTATTCATTGTGTCATAATACAAGGACTTGAACATCTCGGCTAATTACTACCCGCTTTCCATATAACGGATTTATCGAATACGTGGCTACAGCCGCCGAGTCTGACTAGTAGTAGATATTGAGTTGAATGACCTCGCTTTGCAGTAGTCTGCTCATGCGCCTATGGAGGGAACGGCATTTTCAGTAGTCTAACGTTATTTTGCATGGCGCATAGTGGAAATAGCGTTATGTGAAGCTTTGTGCTCATCATTTACTGTGTGTCGAACGTAGTAATATGAGGACTGTCAACTTATGTTATACAACAATCCCCTGGAGTCACCATTCCTAATAAATCCACAGTTTATATATTGTAAGAATTTAGCCTTTAACCGAGGAAAGGCTGTTTAATTACGAGAGATAAGGGCTGTCGGAGAAAGAAGTCCAAGAAAATTGTTGTCTTATATTGTACAATGTGTTCTTTATGACGCAAGAATAGGCTGGCCTGCTCCCTCTCCAGATATGGATTAATATAATTATTGTATATGGGGAATGCTTAAAGATAAAGTTCATGTAACAAATCCCCATTAGTTCGACAATTAGAAGACATCATCCGGCGTGCGTTTTCCACTGTCAGCTGCTAGCCAGCCGGGAATCGCAGTTTCGATTCCCGACCGGGAATTGGGAAATTTTCTCTAGCCAAGATTTCTCTATGCTCTATTTATCTATGAAAATTTCTCAATTTTCTCTATGCTCCCAAGAGTCTGGAAGTATGTATGAGAGTGTGAATGTGTGTGTGTGTGTGTGTGTGTGTGTGTGTGTGTGTGTGTGTGTGATCTCATGATTACCAAAAAAAATAAAAAAAAATGCAAGAAGCCCTACGACAAGCGATACGAGTTGACACCATTGCCAATAGGCAATAAGATCCAAAGGAAGTGCCTCCGAGGTAAAGGCTGGGTATAAATGGAACTAGAAGAAAAAATCCTGAGTGTTCTACAATGCGTTCAACAGATGCCAGGCTTCTAGCAGAGGGCTACCATTTCGAACACATTTCATAACAAAAAGCTAAGCGCAACATATTCATATTGTTTCGCATCGTTAGCATTATCTAGGGGAGAAATGGCGGATCGGTCCACCATTATTGCACAAACGGGCTGCCAGTCGAGTCGTTCATGTGCTAACACAAATGGTATTTTTACGATGTCCGTAATGCGTTTAAGGGTGGTCGATACTAATTTTTCCAAAAACTCTCGAGAAACAACTTTTTAAAAAGTTCATGTAAAAATACTCAGTCACTGAGGAATTACGATCCAATCGCGGTTTTGCTTTTCTGGTCATTTAAATGCCCAAACGCGGCGTACCCAGATGTGTAGAAATATCTCAAAAAAGTTTAAAACTTGATTTTCTCCTGGTCTTGTTTTCTTACTTCTTTGCAGCCTGAAAATGCTCTTCTAACGTCAATGTTAAATTTCTTTCAGATTTTCGGTACATGTTCCATAACGTTGATGAAAAGAGCTAAACATGTTTTTCTTAATATTAAATTTGGTTTTATATTAAGAGGTTTAATAATTTAGTAAACGATTGATTTTTAAAAAATAAACAGTATTACATAACTTTTTCAGGAAATCAATTTGTTACACAGAATTATAATTTAAAGAACTATATTTTAGAAGCAACATGCGACATTTAAGTTGCAGAGTGAACGTAACTCTGATGCTATTAGAAGTGATATTTGCCCGAATTAATCAGAACCCTGAAAAAGGCCACGGAGATATAATGGCCGAAAGCTTGGACACCAGTTTTCTCTTGACTCGGATGAAATCTCACGAAGTACTCCTACATTAAAATGTAAATTACAAAACACCATAAAGCCAGTCAAGTTAATACCGTATATTAATTGCTATTGTTGTCCATTTCACGGCAGAGGACGCGTAAACAATCAAAATGTTAATTCCTGGCTGAACGGACGCAGTGTCTTCGTAACTGGTAAAAGTTCTCACAGTAATCCTTACAGTGAACTGTGCGGACGAGAGAAAACCTTCAGGAGAAAGTCAGGTCCTTCATTGTCAATAAGATCAATAAAAATTAATCTGCTGAAAGTCAGATATATAGATACACTCTCAGAATACACTTTGGTCCTCTATGGAAAGAACGTGGACGTCTTGCAAACTATAACAGATCCGTGGGTGGTGTGCTGCATGTTTAAGGAACAAAGAACACACAGAAGATGCAGATAGACTTTGTACACTGGCTTCCATTTATGCAGACCCCGCAGCTTTGTGAGACTCTACTCGCCTTCACAGAAGAGTATGTATAGCAAGAAGGTGTGTGTATCTGTTTACCTTTTCGCGGATGCAGTGCATCCTGGTTTACGTGCACAGTTTTAGATTATTCACATATAGTTACATAATTTTGAGCAACAGCTTTACTCTTCATCACTTAAACCATGTTAAAACAATGCAAAACTAAATAAAACCATGTTTTCCACAATATCTCCGCGAAAAAAAAACGTTTTTAATAGCAACATAGTGTAAAACCGAAATATATTATACTTTTTACTCTCAAAGAGGACACGTTTACTTGACATTATTGGAACATCATGGTAAACACATCATGTTTACTAGACATCATCTGTCCAATCTAACTATGCATCTAAATAAAACACTGTTTTGCACAATTTTTCCATGTGAAAGTATTGTAAAACGGAAATAAACTATACTTTTTTACTCTCAAAGAGGATGCATTTACTAGGCATTATTTTAATAATTTGTCCAATCCCCATTCTTGTGGAATACCTGATTTAGCCGCCTAGGCACCTAATCGCTTTGGTGCTGGAAAAACTGATTCTAAATGCATATATTCCCAAGTTCATGGCAGTGTTCCAGAGGGCGAAGAGTGATTCAGTGCCTAGGCGGCTGAATTAGGTATTGGACAAGAACGAAGATTGGACGTATTATTAAAATAATGTCTAGTAAATGTGTCCTATTTAAGAGTAAAAAGTATGTATTTCAGTTTTACATTATGTTACCATTAAACATTATTTTTATTAAGAAATTGTGCAACACGGAGTTTTATTTAGTTATATATTTAAACATGGTAATTATATGTAAATGATGAGTAAAGGCATTCCTCAAAGTTGTACATTCATATGAGTATAATATGGAATTGTGCACGTAAAACAGAACGCAAATGCATGCGCGGAAAGGTAAACAGATTCACGCACCTCCTCCTTGCTATACATACCTGTGAAGGTCAATCGAATGCCTCCCAAAGCTTCGGGGACGGTATAAATGGAAACAGTGTACGTGTTTTTGGTAACGATAACGATACTTGTTTACGTTTATGAAACTTATTCTTCAGCCAAAATTTGATTTATTAACTTTTTTCAAATTTTGTTTTCTTCCATGCATTTCCTCTTGGAACATTATTATTTCTTTGGATGCAGTTTTTTATTTACAGTAATTGTCCAGTAGCTTGCAGCGTTAAGAACTTTAGTATTGCTATATCTTGTTATATGATTTGCAATAGAAGTAAGTATTCTCAAACGGTAGTAATGGTCCTCATTGGTACATTTATATGTAAAATTTTATTATGAAAGTGCCGATTATGAATGCTTAGTTTTATGAAAAAGTAGCAGTAAAACTTCTGTTATAAATATGTAACTATTCTAACAGTTGCTTGTAAATAGATACTTGTAAACAGCCCGAGAATCGTTACATATGATTTTCTGATCGTAGTATTCAAACTGAGTCATATCAAAGCTAGTATATCTGAATATGAATGAGATAAGGTAACCGGCACGGTGGCTGAGGTCGCTAGGGCTCATATATGTGAACGAAAGGTCCACGATTCAAATCCCACCACGATCTTCCTCCCTCATGAGCATTTTACGGGTTTTCCCGAGTCCCTATAATTACGAATTATCGGGGAAGTACCCCAAAACTTAGTCCTGGAACGTTTCCTTCCCCCTATTATGATTTAATCTCATGAATCATCAGTGTCCACCACCTGTGGTGCCGAGTGTAGTAAGAACGGGCTGTAAACGCTGTTAAACACATCATAATATAAAGTTACTGCCGTCTTAGTAAATGGTAGAGCAGCAAATAAAAGTCTAACAGAATTTTTGAAGTTATAGTAACAAAAGCCATTTTGATTTGTAATCCCTAAATTTATTAAACTTTTGCACTGTTTCTCGGAAACCGTGTTATCGCTTTGGATCTGTATATCTGCAAAGTCGCATTTTCAGACAAATACAATTACCAATCCTGCATGACTGACTGAGACACTAAAAGCGGTATATTCCACGTACATAGTAGATTTTTTCTCAACTTGCAGCAAACATGCAATTTCGATTCCCGTTACACAAGAACGCTGAACAGCACTAACTTAAAGTAATATAAAAACGTCGAGTGTAAGCAACATCTGATTTATTTTACGTTCCTATTGTGCACAATTGACTTCCAGATATTGCTTTCTTCTCTCTTAGTTACTCCGATCATATAGTTTCCTCCCTGGCAGGATCTTCCTTTTAAATCTGTTATACACACCAAAGACAGACAGATTACAAATCGGCACGTTCTTTCACATGGCAGAATCACTGCCTATATCACATTGTATATACGTGTTGCTAACGCAAGAAAATTTCTACTTGAGCACAGTCGTGTAAATCAAATTTAGATGTTCCCCTTAATCTCTCAAAGCAGACTGAGGATGGAGTATTGAGGATAAAGCTCATAAGTTTCGGTATAGAAATACTTCGTTTGATACATGCACCAAGTAAGTCAGCTACCCCTTACTTTTCTGCAACAGGCACATTATTTAAGTCATGGTCTACGAGGTAGTCCATGTTCCTCCGCTTACCTAGTAAGTGGTAGCACTTGGCCACAGACTTACCTTCAGAAATAAAATTAGTTAAAAGAATTCACGAAATAAGAACAGCACTGCTATAAGGGAGAAGCTCTGCTAATTCAGATAGGTCTGTCTTATGATATTAAAATGTCATAAGATAAAGCGCAGTTCGCTGTGAAAAGCAAAAACTGGGGAGGGGAGGATAAAAGCGATTATGCAACTATGAAATTATTGGCTCTGGCAATACCAAACAATATCTTACTTATGACCAGACATAGGAATTCTTAAGTTGTTGGCTTCAAGTTAGCTGCACTTAAACCATTCTCAATACAAATAACGTAAACAACAGCGGCCACGGGTCACCGATGGCAGGTAAAAACGATCTCGTGAGTGGCTGAGTTCTGTCAGCAAAAACCAACAGTCTGTACGAGGGATGAGGATAGTTTATCTGCGACGTCGTTGCGTAGTCCAGTAACAATACTACCTCGTTTCCTTTCGTCCTGGCTTTTTAATGCTTTGAAACTCCTATACTTCTTATGACCTACTGAGCTACCCGTTTCTCTTCAATGACATGACTGCCAAACCCTCGCTCCCACGGCACTGCTATACGAATCTGTTCGTGTAGTGTGTGGATTGGCACGCCGTTTATCCCGAAGATAATTCTAACGATGTGAAACAATATAAATATGTTACACTCCCTGTCGTTGTAAAAGTGTTCAAAATAATACGCCCCTCCGCATTTACACAAGCCTGACATCTATTGAACACATTATTGATTGGAACTCCGGGAAATTCTACATCCGAAATGTTGGAAAACGCAGGGATGCTGTCTTCTAATTCATGGAGCATATTTAGGGGATTTGCTGCATTAACTTTAAATTTAAGCTTTCCCCGCGGATAGTAATAACATGGGTTTAGATCAAGAGAGCAAGTAGGCCAGTCCATTGTTCTGTCATTAAAACATGTTGTAATGTGACGCAGCGAATTTCTGGGATTTCTTTCTACGACAGTCCCTAGGTATCTCGTATAATTTCTCCTCGGTTAGAACTATTGGTTGTCTATGTTTCATTTTGTTTTAACACTTACCTAGGCTGTTCAAATTTCTCTAATAAGCTATAAATTGTAAGCTTGTTAGGAAAGTGGCTAAAGGGCATTTCTTTATAAATTCAAGCCAACACTTCACGTGTGGCTCCATTGGAACAAAACTTAACACAAACAGACTTTGTTCTGTAATGTACACCATAACTGCACACAGTAAATACAATCAACCGACAGGTTCACATTATTCTCACTATAATCTATGTCAAAAATGTTAGATTGAAGCACACAATGGTACATGAACTAGGCTACCGCAGAATGCGGTTATTTAACCCGATATCTCCAACGAGTCGGAACCTGTGGCCGCCAGTCGCGTCATTTCAGATAACCTGGTACCTTTCAATGCGTTGACTGGATAGGTCGTTCTAACCCAAAGAGGTTAGAAGATCGGCCACGGGTTCGATTCCCGTCGGGTTGGCCACTCTGGCTATGGGATTTTTCATAATTTTTCCGGGTCGGTGGGCGAATGCTGGGGTTGTTCCCTTCTACCACGAATTTTATGTCCATTTCCTTTCACCTGTTTCACTTCATCTATTTCAGGCGACAGTGGTTATGTGTTGCGGCAGAGCGGTGGTATTTGTGCTTTGGAAAGATTTCTTCCTGGCGTTTGGCGGGGCGCTGGGAGCCCTTTCCTTGCTGGGAACTGTCTCATCAGCGTTCGGAAACCCCAGATTGCGGGTGGCTCAGGCAAGGCTAGCCGGCGTCAGGATTGGTACCATGTTGGAATCGTTAGGAATCTCTTCCTTGCTAGCGCATATCGTTGTCTGGATCTTCGCCCTTCGAGTCTCTCCTACATGTGTTCCTCCCAGGGTCAAGTTGGAAGCTCAAAGGGCCCACTATGGCGTACTTGCGGTGCTGTGAAGCAGTTACTGGAGGCTGCTTTGTCTGGCCACTCCTAAATAACTAATAATAATCAAGGCAGCGAGTGAACAAACTTGCTGCTGGACTGAACAGAACTGAAAGTCTATTGGAAGCATGCGCTGGAAGCTATGCTGTCACTAACCGATCCACTAGTTGGCGTGAAATGAGGGACTAAGACGATCCCAGTACATTTTGACTTAATGCTACATGTTGAAATCCACATATAATTTTATTCTGGCCACCTCTGACCTGATATGTGACAAAGTTTCAGATTCATTCTGTTCGTGACGGACTTAACAGTTCCAATTCCCATGTTTAGTCTCTACCTAAACAGAAAATTCGGCCAGCTTCTCAATTTCACAAAGCGTTTTCTTTCCTACACGTACAGGTGCAGCATATTACAGTTGTTTGCTTCATTTGAAGATCAGAGAGCTTGCAGTGCAAACAACGCGCTCTGGGCAATTCCATAGACATCAAGGGTACGTCTACGGACTTTATGTTTATCATTAAAATGAATAAAGCATCAGTGATTATCAAAGCTTAAAATTACTATATTTTTTAACGTTTAAACACAACTTGAGTCGAAATATTAATCATACATTCCTCAAGGCATATGCGGTAGCATAATTTGCGGGAAAATTAATTATATTACCGCAGAAAGTATTTTACTTGTCTGAGAAGCAGCATGTAAAACAATTACTGAAATAGAAAAGTTATCGAATCGCTTTCTATTTGAGACAGTAACTATGGTTATATGTGCCATATATATAATAATGTGAATTATAATGTGAAACGGTATTAATAAGAAAAATACTTGTTGTATAAATAGAAGTTAAGGCATAAGTTTTATGTATGTGCAAGTGTAGCTGGAGCTGTGGAATCCTTGTTAAAAGTCGACAAACATATCTTTGTGTTAGAATTAGGGCCCAGGCAAAAAGGACTTGTACGGGAAAGTCATAAAAGCCAGACCTTGTGTCTTTGTGAAATAGAAAAACGCGACAAGCGAAAACAACATATGTTTGTAGAGAGGCCACATGTTTGCAAAAGTCGAACAATAGCCGGGTAAGTCTTCTGGAAGGTTCCAAGCTGAACGAAAACAGACAATGAAATGTTAAGGAAGAATATGTTTAAAATCTTCAAGGGGAGAAATGTTAGTTCTAGCGTCTCCATCAGCCAGGGCGGTTGAGTATAAAGTGCTGCGATGTGAATAAGATACATGTAAGCTCTCAGAAGCAGGCGATATTATTTACTTCTTATAATTTAATAGGAACGTGGAGCCCGACATAGCAAGTTTGGCGCCGGAACGTGGGGCTAAAGTAGCAAGTTTGGCGCCGGAACGTGGGGCTAAAGTAGCAAGTTTGGCGCCAGAACGTGGAGCCCGACGTACCAAGTTTGGAGCCCGAATGTTGAAGACTAATGTAGCAAGTTTGGAGGCCAACATCGTATGACTTGTAAAAAATAAAAGCTACGCGAACGCAGGGAAGGAACAACGACGATCCATCGAAGAACCCAGCAGAGAAACACATCAAAGAGCCCAGCAGAGAAATCCAGCGAAGGGCCCAGCAGAGAAATCATCAAGGTGCAAAGTAAGAAAAAAAAACTACGGGTACAAGAAAATCTTCAGACTGCCAACAGGACATCAAACAACGCAGAACGTCAAGAAACAACCAACACATCCACAGCATCTAAGGTCTATAAGAACTTTATTCATGAGAGAGGGGCACGAGCTGCGGACAGCACGACTACACCTCAGCTCTACGTTTGGTCACCGTAAGATCACAGTAAAAAGGTCAGACAAAAACTTTATACAGTAATAGTGATAAAGTTTCTTTGTAAATGTGTATTGTGCATGTTATAATTTAATGCGAGTGTAAATGATACTTAGAAGTGGTAAGATTAGTAGGAGAAACTCAAGTAGTAATATCCAATTTAATAGACACTCTACAAAAATGGAAGGGGAAAATTCAAATTAAAGCATTTTAATTTCGTTGGATAGAGATATATCCGATGTAACTAATTTTAATGATAACATTCAAAATAGAGTAACAGAAACAGATAATATGCAAGTTCAACAGTGTGTAAGGGCAGAAATACCGTTAAGTACAGAACAGGGTCACGCAACAGAAACGAGAATGAACAACAAACATACAGAGTTACATGACAATGCAGTCCCTCAGAAAGACAATACAACTCAAAGGGAAATATCCGAGTTAGGTAATAACGATCAGCATAATCTGATGACAATTCTTAGGGCTATATCAGACCGTAAAACTGACATGGACAATAAATTAGATCAAAATAACAAGGACATTGAGAGAAAATTTGAGATACTGGGGCAAAGTAATATAGCACTAGATAAAAGGCTAGCTCAGCAAAGCCAAGAAATAGGTAGACAGATTGCAAATAACTTAAAGGAAAACAGGTCTGAAATTAAGAGAATAGAAAGGAAACTAAACGATACTAGTATAGCAATGCATGCTGAAATGGAAGAACAGATTAATAACCAGTGTAAAAGGCTTGAAGGTAAAATTCCTAGTCAGATTAGCATAAATAGTCAAGAAATGAGTACTAAGTTGGATAGTCAGTCAACTGAACTAAGAGAAATTATAGACCGTACAAATGCAGACTTAGTGCAAAATCAAATAGACATAAGAGGGGAAATTACAAAAATTCAAAAGGAAGGTAAAATAATGCAGGAAAAGTTTGAATCTGTAGTACAGGATAGCAATAAGAAATTTGAGAAACTAGAATATAGATTGAATTCAATCACGAATAAAAGAACTAGGGTAGACAATAGTACAATTACTGATGCTGTAAACCATGTAAATATGCATGAAAATAATGTAACTGAAAGGGGTACAATATCCTCTGGTTTCAGTATTTCACGAGGTGCTTCAGCTTCTCCTACAGCAGCTGCACTATCTCGTAGCCAACATGCAAATTTAGAATCCAATACTAATGTATCTAATAACTTAGCAGGATATCACATGGTACTTAACGAATTGCATTTACCTAAATTCAGTGCTACCACCAGTCCGGTCCAATTCATTAATGAAATAACTGAATACTTTCAATTGAAAAGCGTTCCGGAATCACTTAAGATGATCGTGGTCAGAAAATGCCTTGACAACAAAACTTTGCAATGGCTAAATATGATGCGAGTTAAATTTCGAAACCTTCAGAGTACTATTCCTTAATAAATTTTGGAATTCCACGGTCCAGCACCGTATAAGAGCACATTTAAGTCATGGTAATTACGAGAGCAATGAAGGATTGTCTATGTCAGACTACCTCATAAAACAAGCAGGTTACGTAAGATACCTTACCCCAGCCATGCAAGAGGAGGATTTTATCAACCTAATAACGCGACATTATCCCTTGCATATTCAGAACTACCTTCTCATAGCACGTCCGAGATCTATTTTGGAAATGACTGAACTAATATCTGCCTTAGAACAACAAGAATCAGACAATTCTAGAAGTTGGAACCCAAGTCATAGAGATAGACAAGTACGCCGAAATAGACGCGATGATAGACCATATAATTCACGAATGACACCTGACTACAGAGCTAACAACCACTACCAGGTACGAAATAGATATCCAAATTATGTGCCAAATGCCAACAATGCTAGGCCACAGGTACGACAAGAGAACATTAACTATGTTAGGACTGAAAGGCAACATTATAGAAGACAAAATACACATGGAGGTCGCATATACCAAGTGAGAGGAAACCCAAGAACAGGTAGAAGTTATAGATCACCAGAAAATTCTGACAATGAAGGTAACAAGACTTTCGTAAGAGGTGGAATTAATAATCGTAGATGTGGAAGCAGATCTAGGGGGCGTGGTACCCAACATTACGAGAATGAACACGAGATTACAGTCACTGCAATGCGAAATGGTAGTCCCGTGTATACGGAAAATAACGCTCCGGAAAACTAAATATTGTTTCACTCGATGTAGGTGCTTGTGAAACAGGTTACCCGTCTGCAATAGTAGGCAAAATTAATTATATACCTACAGTCGATAACTGCAACAGGATTATTAAATATGACGACAATTTAGATGAGATATACGATTCGCCATATATTAAAGTGATAGTAGCAGGTAAAGAAATTAATGTAGCTTTGGATTCAGGGTCAACATCCTCCATATGTTCTAAAAGCTTTTACAATCAGCTTATCCTGGAAGGAACAAAAATTATGTCTGCACCGGTATGCAATTTAATTTGTCGTGTAGCTATCGGGAAGAAGGCACAACCCATAAGCAAGCATTATTAACCGTTCGGATTGGAGAAGAAGAAATAGAAATAATGTTCCTAGTTGTCCCAAATTTAATATGTGATGTGATTTTCGGATGTGATATGCTTCAAGAATACGCTGCCATTATGGATTTTGAAAATGATGAGGTACGGCTACAGATAGCGAATAAGGAAATTAAGGTACCATTCCTTAGATAAAGTAAGATTAAAGTGCAACGAATGGCTCAAGAAGAAGACGTATACAATGAAGAATTCTTTGTACAAATTGTACAGACGCAGAGAGCAGAAGAAAGAGAAAACTTCATATCAATTGTGAATGCAGGTAAAAAGGACAACGACCTACATGTTTCCAACCCAGAAGAGAGCGACCGTAAGGAAACCAGCTGTGTAACAAAGGAATATGGTCACCCACCCCTACTAGAAGACGGATTCCAGGAAACTACCCTGAATGACATACAAAAACATAAGCTACTTAAAGTGTTGGAAGACAACAAACAGGTTTTTAGTGTTATTCCTGGCAGATGCACCACATATGTACACTCGTTCACATTGGAAAACATACAACCATTCAGGCACAAATATAACTTATCCATAGCTCTTAGAGGCGAAGCTAAAAAGCTAATATCAAAAATGCTCGAGAATAACATCATAGAATTAAGTAATTCCCAAATTATTAATGCAATATGCTGGTCGGTAAAAAAGGACAACACCTTAAGGTTTAATATAGATGGACGATACATAAATAAATTTATGCTACCAGACCATTTTCAAAATGAAGGAATTGAACAGATTATTGCGAAATTATCCCGTGGAAAATATATATCTTCGATAGACCTCACATCATCCTTCTGGCAGGTAGAATTAGATCCCAGTGTGAGAGATTACACAGCCTTTCAAATATTTGGGGTCCAGTACCGCTTCTGTGTAAACCCCTTCGGCCTAAAGAACAGTTCTAGTGGGTTCCTACGTGTCATTCATAGCATATTTGGAGATACTGCAGATGACTTTCTTGTCAGGTATACAGATGACTTCCTTATAATAAGTCAAACTTTTGAGGAACATCTGGAAAACTTAAATTATGTTTTAAATAAACTGCAACAACATGGTATGACTGTGAATAGGTCAAAGTCAAGATTTTGTGTACCAGAAATTAAGTTCCTAGGATACATAGTTAATGAATCTGGTATACGTCCGGATAAAGAAAGAATTGAAGCCATCCTGAAGATTCCATCACCTAAAAATATAAAACAGTTAAGACGTTTATTTGGCATATTAAACTATGAGAGTAAATTTATACCGAGGTATGCTGCAGAAGTTGAACCACTAAGGCAATTACTTAAAAAGTCGAGCAAATGGAAATGGACGGAGAACCATCAGAAATGTTTCGAGCATGTAAAAACACTATTTGCCAATGCTATACTGTTAGAGCGACCTAGAGATGATTTGAATTATGTAATGTATGTCGATGCTTCATGCCAAGGATATGGAGGCATACTAGGACAGCAAGAAAAAGATGGAACATTCCATGTAATTAGTACTGCATCACGAGGTTTAACTGCGACCGAAAGAAATTCTTCAGTTACTATGATGGAAATAGGAGCACTATATTTCTCGTTGCTCAAATTCAAAACATACATATTTCAGAAGAAGGTTATGGTCTATACGGATCATATAAGCCTAACGTTTATTCAAAAGTGCAGGCTATACAGTGGAAAATTGGCTAGACTGATACATGCAATTTCGGAATTTGACCTGGAAATACTTCATATACCTGGAAAACAGAATACTTTCAGTGATTTATTATCCCGTTTAAACCACAAGCAGCACATACCTGAAAGTTGTTCAAGGACACCTCATAAAATTCGAGTATTAAAGATAGACATACCATTAAGAAAGGAACTTATCCAACAATTCAAAGACATTAGGGAATTGCAGTGTAAGGATATTAAAATCTCAAGTTTAAGAGAAAAGTTAACTGACATGGATGAAAGTACCGAAAGCTCATCAGCTTTAAAGGACGACGTATTATACAAAAAGCATGGTAAAGATTTACAAAAATGGAAAACTTATATCCCAGAGTGTATGGAAATGGAAATAATAGAACAGTTTCACATAGGACTGATACATTCGGGTACTGATAAGACTACACTTACTATTTTAGAAAATTTATACATATCAAAACTAAGACATAAAGTTAGCAAATATATTGCATGCTGTGACCTGTGTCAAAGGGCAAAACAGATCAACGTAGCATATGAATATACAACCAATTCAGTAGTTAGGGATAGGCCTAGACGTCTACTAAGTTGTGATTTGCACGGCGCAATGCCCCAGAGCTCATATGGCTATAAATATATATTTGTTTGCTATGATGTATTTAGCAAATATGTTCGTATCTACCCACTAAGAAATGCAACCAGTGCCGCCTGTTTGAATAGATTGGTACGATCCTATTTCCAGGAGGAAGGGAAAGTTGAGGCGATATTGTGTGATAATGCATCCATTTTTACCAGTGCCAAATTCATGAACGGTATTAAAGAACAGGGAGTGAAGCAATACTTCTCGTCACGCTACAGACCTAATGCAAATCCAGTGGAACGCGAGATAAAAGAAATTGCTACGTATCTTAAATTATTATGTCATCACAAGCAAAGCAGTTGGTATTCTTATATAAACACAATACAAGACCTACTTAATGAAACAATCCATTTAGTGACAGGATTTAAACCTATTGAGCTACATAAAGGCAAAATGCTCAATACTCTCTCAAGTAAAATTACCGAAGCAATCAGTGATGCGAACGTAAAGATACCTGAGGAAGAAGAAATGTTTAAATTAGCTTTAGAAAGAATACGGGAGAAGGCTAGAAAAAGGAAAATAAAGCACGAAGCTAAAAAGAGAAAAGTATGGCAGCTACGCGTAGGTGATTTAGTCCTAGTACGAACCAAAAAATTATCAAATAAATTAAAAAAAGAATACTGGAGACTATTTCTAAGCTATCATGGTCCATATGAAGTGATAAATAAATATGGTACTGATACATTTGAAGTACGACATCCGAAAACTAACAAAAATACTAGGGAAATACCATAAGGAAATGCTTAAACCATATAAAACCAGAAAGGCTGCAGAACATGATAAAGAAGAAAACTAAGAAGTAGGCTTATAAGAAGAATATTGGGAAATAAAAAAATAAAAAGAAAAGGTACGGATCGTAAGAGTGGAAAGCCTTGTAAATAATTGTAAATGTAAGGAATAAGAGTATGAAATAAGTATGTATGAGACCTGTAAAAATAGGTAAAATATATATATATATATGTGTATGTATATAAAATCATATAGTTGATTAGCCTCAAGGTACTTGAATTATATATAAGTGTAATAATCAACAGAAAATTCAAATGATAATATCTCATAAAGCTTTAGTTACTGTAACCTGTGTGTAAATATGCTAATGTAAATAGATATAAATGACAATTAACCCATACAATAATTATGCCATAGTTCAAGCACCAGAACAACCTAAATACATTGCAAGCAAATGTCAATTGTTTTACAGTTTTATATATGTGTAACCATTTTCTATGTGTTTTATATATATATCTGATTACAACCTGATATACATAAATGAATGTGTCTGGATTATATATTATTCAACATGTTTTATTCAATTAAGTTAATACGTGTCAATGTCCATTGTAATTGTTTATACTAAAAGGATAGTGAAAAACGTGTTTTACACACAATAGCGCAAAAATTGACAGCTGTGTTTGTAAACATAACCCTAGCAAAGCAACTGTAATGACTTAGCCGAAAACACAATACAAAGTGCAGTGAAGTGTGTGTTGTTATTGTATAATATGGTCAGGTAGGCGACCCATACTAAATGTCTGTAACAGAGTGAGCAAATTCTCACAGAGGTATATGGGGTGTGCCAAGAACACTAGACACCTATGACATGACCAATATATTCATGAGACATTAAACAATATTAAAAATTTACACGTACACATAATTTTAAATATGTTTAAAGGGGGCATATTTGAGACAGTAACTATGGTTATATGTGCCATATATATAATAATGTGAATTATAATGTGAAACGGTATTAATAAGAAAAATACTTGTTGTATAAATAGAAGTTAAGGCATAAGTTTTATGTATGTGCAAGTGTAGCTGGAGCTGTGGAATCCTTGTTAAAAGTCGACAAACATATCTTTGTGTTAGAATTAGGGCCCAGGCAAAAAGGACTTGTACGGGAAAGTCATAAAAGCCAGACCTTGTGTCTTTGTGAAATAGAAAAAGGCGACAAGCGAAAACAACATATGTTTGTAGAGAGGCCACATGTTTGCAAACGTCGAACAATAGCCGGGTAAGTCTTCTGGAAGGTTCCAAGCTGAACGAAAACAGACAATGAAATGTTAAGGAAGAATATGTTTAAAATCTTCAAGGGGAGAAATGTTAGTTCTAGCGTCTCCATCAGCCAGGGCGGTTGAGTATAAAGTGCTGCGATGTGAATAAGATACATGTTAGCTCTCAGAAGCAGGCGATATTATTTACTTCTTATAATGTAGTAGGAACTGTGAAAGGTTATCGATTTAAATGGCTATAGGAACGTGTGATAAATACCACAATTATTTCTAGAGCACGTATAAAATACTTGATTGCTCAGCGACCGCAAGTTTGGCTTACGAACGTGGTAGGGCTCGACCGTTCTACAGCTCCAACTAACTTAAGAACTGTGTAGATTATTAACAAGACAGTCAATGCGTGTGCCATTAAAGCATAGTATTCTTCAATAACTTAATCAATTGTTAGTTGTTACTTATTTCTTCCTTCCCGTATCACACCCTGCCAAGTTATGCAATCTCTACCAAAAACCTAAATAACAGCAGCCGTGGCAAGAAATAAAGATAAATTTTAAGAGTAACAACTAAAACACAAGATAATTATCAGTATCACCATAGTTCATATATTAAATCATATATTAATATATCGGACATACTGCGAGTTATGCTCTCCCTCCACGAGTATACCGCATATTTATGATCAGAATCTGATCTGTTCAAAAAGAAATGCACTGGGCCTTCGAATGAACGTTCATACGCAAGAGAGCAGCCACACCTGGTAGCTGGAAAAAGGCTGTTTACTGGCTAAGTCAGACATCCGGAGCTCCAGAGATCTATGTTTATTTATTTTTCATGGTAATTACGAGTACATCAACCACCTACTTTTACGATTGAAAATGTAGATGGTGTCGTCACACCAGACATCTCATATTTTTCAAGAATTTTTACATTAATATGCATTGGTTTTTCTAGTACTTAGGATGCACTATAATAAATAACATGAGCGATATCAAGAAATAAAAAAATAAAATGGCAACAAAGCTTTTGCAAGAAACATAAATATAATCTGTGTGCTGCTGAGGAAAAAACTAAAAGATAAGCGAACGGCTCTGCAGTGTAACATAGATTGTTGTGGAAACTCTGACGTTAGGGCAACGTGATTAAAGAATTGCAAATATTTGCAATGTGGATATGAAGAAGAATTCAATATGTCAAATGGGGAGGCAAAATAAGTAATGGAAGAATTAAAAAGAATTGGCTAATAAAGTACTCTGCTGAAACTTATCAGGAAGAGGAAAAGAAATTGGCTGAACATTCGAGTGAGAAAACTACTCCTTGGCTGGGCCCGTAGTTCAGTCGGTAGAGCGCCTATCTGCTGCACGAGGTGTCACGGGTTCGATTCCCGAATGGGGGTGGTAACTTTTCTCTAGTCAAGATTATTACCTATCCTTCCCAGAGCCTGAAAGTATGAATGAGAGTGTGAATGTGTGTGTGTGTGTGATCAAATGTATAAAATCCAAAGAAAAAACAGAAATCCAATGACAACGGTATACGATAAGGCAGTATTTTTAACACTTAAATGATTTCAGTCAAATTATATAATATAAAATATAATAACAGCCCGTCTTAAAGCAATATATGTATGTAACAATATATAAAAGTGTATATTACAGTCATTGTATTAATGTTTATATTATTGTATACATGTGTAATAATGTTATGTGAATGTATTACGTAATTTAATAATGTAGGAGCTGTGAGAATAATAGGTTAAAAGTTGCTAACAATGAGGTAACAATGTGGTAACCATGAGGTAACCTTGAGGCAATAATCAACTCGTAAGTAATAATGCTACTAGTAATTCTTGGAGGAACAATAATGTAATTTTTGAGACAGTTTATAAATAGCCAATCAACAACCAGAAAAACCTGAAAGTTAAATAAAAGTATTCTATTGGATTAGGATTAGCCAATCAGAAACCGAAATGGAGCAACATTTACAAATTCAGAAGTCAGTTGCTAGTAGACAGCGTTCCTAACTGGACCTGTCACGCGTCCTCGAGAAGTTTAATACACATTCAGTGTGAGACAAAACAAATAGTTTACGTGTTAAAAAGTGCAAGTAATTAATAAATAATCTCACAGCTCCCTATATCAGTGAAGTGTTATTTAAATCGTGTCAAGGATTAATAAAAGGAGTGAAGTAAAAATTATAATCTGTGTAAGCCTACATTCTTCAGCCGCACCACGCCCTGTTAAGAAATTCATGTCTACAAATTAATACTGACGCAGCCGAGGCAAACATAAATATATAATATTTAAAGAAACAGTCAAATTACAAAGTTAATATTTTTAAACTTGGGGCGAAGGCTACCGGAAATTTTGTACCGTACGTGGTTACAACTACTTCAAGTTCGGCTCCCCAACAACAGAAATACTATACAACTCCTAAAATAAACCCTTCTTCAAATTGGCGCCTAAAAGTGGGGCCAGAACAGGCGAGAATAGCGGAAGAGATCAACGAACCTCATAGAACTACCAGAATTGACGAAACTACAGACTTCACTTCAGAGAACTTAAAAATCATCAACATCATCATCCAGCAACAATTTTTTCAAGAGTACGCGGCACGCAGTCAACAATTCAAAAAGAATCTATGAGGGAACACCAGAATAAAAAGGTTTACCAAAAATAGCCAGAACAAAAGGTCAGAAAATTCCAATACTTTATACGTATGTAATTGTCTAAATAGTTAAGAAAATATATTGTTATTAAGATAATTTCATGCTGTTTAAAAGTGGTAAATTAAAATTGAGCAATTTCAAACCAAATATAACAAGATAAAATTTACAAAATAAAATGGAAACAGAAAACAATGAAAATATGGAAGTAGGAGAGGATAGGTCAGCCATTGTAGAGTACAATGTAACTTTACAATCAGAACTAGAGGAAACAAATAGGTTAGAAGTAGAAGAACAATCAATCATCTGTAAATTCACAGTTAGGTATAGAAAGAGATACTATCCCTCACACATCTAGGAAACTAGAGCAAGAAAACTTCTCACAACAACAAATAATGTGCATTCTAAGAACATTATCTGAAATTAATAATAAGTTAACTGAACAAAGTAATAAGCTAACTGAATCTAGTACAGACTTAAGTAATAAGATAACTGAAACTAATACAGAGTTAAGTAACAAGCTAAATGAAACTATTACAGAGTTAAGTAATAAGTTAACTGAAACTAATACAGAGCTATTTAGTATCAAAAATGATCTAGCTAAGCAAATAGAAAATTGTATGAAAGCAAGTAAAGCTGAAAGTAGGAGATTAGAAATTTAAAATAGAACAATTTTCTAAAACACTTCAAAAAGATATAGATTTAAAAATAAATAAAGTTTGCTAACTGCTAGAACAGAAATTATCAAATCATGTCGATAAAAATCTAACTGAAATGGAGCTGAAACTTACTAATACTAAACAGGGTACTTGTAATAAGTTAGATAAACAGAATGAAGAATTAAAAACAATGGTAGCAAATACAAATGCAGGTCTTGTACAAGTACAAATAGATTTAACAGGAATGGCTAAAACATATTCAAATGCAATAAAAGAAGCAAATACAGGGCAAGGACAACTAAAGTCAATGATAGATGAAATTAAGGATAAAGTACAAGAAAGTACCAAAGAAATAGATAAACCTAGAAATAGTTTTGAAAATTTAAGTACCAGTGTACCAAAAGTAAATGCAAATGTAACTAGTTCTGTAAATACTAATCAAACGCATGACAATAATACAAGTGAAGAAAGAAGTGTCTCACCTTTGTTAACTAATAACACAAGAGACGCTACTGCTTTATCCATAGCATCAGCCTCTCAAACACAAATCAATAATGATGACACGCATGTGCATGTACCAAATCAAATGTCAAACTATTATTCTGTGCTTAAGGAATTACCATTACTTATTTTAATGCTTCCTCAAGTCCAGTACAATTTATTCATGATCTAATAGAATATTTTAAATTGAAAAATGTGCCTGAAGCATTAAAAATGATACTTGTTAGAAAATGCTTGGATAACAAAACCTTAGAATGGTCACATATGCTAGCAGACAGTGAAATGAATTTTGAAACATTTAGAGTTTTGTTTATGAATACCTTTTGGAATACTACTGTGCAACATAAGATTAGGGCAAGCCTAAGTTATTCACAATATAGTAGAGATGACAACTTATCAATGACAGATTATCTTATAAAGTATGCAGGATATGTCAGATATTTACCTCAAGCCATGCATAAGGAAGATTTTATTAGTTTAATTACCAGACACTACCCCCTACACATATAAAACTACATTCTTATTGCAAGACCTAAAACTATTTATGAGATGACAGAGCTAATATTATCATTAGAACAGCAACGAAATAGTAATAGTAACGAAATTTGGAGTCCACACAGACGAGACAGACAAATTAGGCGCGATAGGTGTAGTGATATGCCTTACAATACACGCTAACACTATGAAAATAGAAGAAATAATGAATTTCAAGGCCAAAACAGATTCAATTACAATACACAAAATATCAGAGATTCAAGATAACAAGGGAGGCAAGAACACACAAATTATGTAAGAATGGAAAGGATGAATCATCAGAATTCTACTTCACCTAGGCGTAATAATCGATTTCAGCATAGAGGAAGTATGCAAAACAGGGGAAACTTCCACTATAGCCATACAGACAATACAAATACAGAAATATATACACGTGGAGGACATAGTAATTACAGTGGGAGAACAAGTGTTAGGGGGCGTGGCTCATACACAAATGTTAATGATAATGAAATAATTGTAACTGCGGTACAAAATGGCAATCCTGTAAATACTGAAAATACTCACCAGAAAAACTAAATTATGTATTGCCTGACGTACATTCTGGTAATAAAGTACCTTCTGCTCTAAGCGGCAAGAATAAAATATCTACACACTATGATTGTTACCGTCTAAATACAAACAGGGATTTGTGAAAACAAATATGAATCACCGTATATACAAACTATTATAGCAGGAAGGGAAGTCAATGTTTTTCAATAGATTCAGGATCATCAAGCTCTATCTGCTCAAAGAAATTTTATGAACAACTGTTAAATGAAGGGATAAAACTTATGTCAGCCCCAATTAGTAATATTGTATGTAGGGTAGCCTTAGGTACAATGACCCAAACTGTTAAATATCAAGCATTGATACCTATACAAATAGCAGATATTATATTGGAGGTCATGTTTTTAATAGTTCCAAACTTAATATGTGAAGTTATAATTGGGTGTGATGTATTAATAGAGTTCTCTGCGATAGTTGATTTTAAGAAAGATAGACTTATATTAAATAAAGAAGAAAATAATATATACGTGCCTTTTATAAAAGATAAAGTATGTAGATTGCAAAGAATGGAACAAGAAAATACAGTATATGAAGAAGAATGCTTCATACAAATAGTAAATGTCCAAGCAAGCAGGGAAAACAATGAAAGGTTATTGACCCTTAACTTCGAAGAACAGAAAACTGACCTTACCAAAGAGAGCCCTTATAAAAAGAAACCGATGGCAGAAGAAAATATATTAGAGCAGGTAGAAAATAGCTATGCAACAGAGATAGAAGACTGGACATATACACACTGATGACAAATACAATACTGACTGACCGTGAAAGGATAATAATGAAAAAGCTATTAGAGGACAATAAGCATGTATTCAATGAAATTCCAGGACGGTGTACATCATATTTTCACACATTCACGGTGGGAAGTGTACCAGCATTCAGAATAAAATATAATAACCTACCAGTAAACCTAAGAAACGAAGCTAAAAAATTAATAGCCAGTATGCTAGAAAATAACATCATTGAGCTTAGCAATTCGCAATATATAAATAGTGTTTGTTGGACGGTAAAGAAAGATAATAGTTTAAGAATCACTATAGATGGAAGATATTTGAACAAATTCATGCTACCAGACCACTTTCAAAATGAAAGTATAGAACACACTATTGCAAAGTTATCACGTGGCAAATATATTTCTTCTATAGATCTTACAGCTTCATTTTGGCAAATCGAGCTATATCCCAAAGTACGTGATTATACAGCCTTTCAAGTTTTTGGATTACAATATAGGTATTGTGTAAACCCATATGGATTAAAGAATAGTGCTACGGGATTCCTGAGAGCAACACATAGTATTTTTGGTGACACAGCAGATGATTTCTTAGTCAGATACACTGATGACTTTCTAATAATAAGCCAAACCTTTGAGGAGCATTTAGAGAATGTAAATTGTGTATTAAATAAATTATATGAACATGGTATGACCGTAAATATTAAAAAGTCAAAATTCGGTGTACCTGAAATCAAATTCTTGGGATATGTAATAAATGAAGTGGACATTCAACCAGATAAAGAAAGAACAAAAGCCATATTAAAAATACCACCACCTAAAAATATTAGACAACTACAACGTTTATTTGGAATTTGGAATTACGAAAGTAAATTTTTACCAAGATATGCTATAGATGTAGAACCTTTAAGACAGCTATTAAGGAAAGCAAATAAATGGAAGTGGACAGCAGAGCTACAAAAATGTTTTGAAAATGTAAGAAAGTTGTTTGCAAATGCAATACGGTTGGAATGTCCAACAGATGAATTAGATTATGAGTTGTATGTGGATGCAGGAATACTAGGGCAAAGAGAACATGGCAACACATTTCATGTAATAAGTACTGCTTCACGTGGCTTAACCACTATTGAAAGAAATGCATCAGTAACAATGTTAGAAATTGGAGCACTATATTTTTCATCACTTAAATTTAAGACATATATATTTGAGAAGAAAGTGAAAATATATACACATTATATTAGCTTGACTTTCATTCAAAAATGTAAGTTATATAGTGGCAAGTTAGCTAGAATGATTCTAGCTATAATGGAATTTGATGTAGAACTTATACATATTCCAGGCAAACAAAATACATTCAGTGATTTAATATCAAGAATCAACCACAACAAACAATTTCCTGAAAGCTGTTCTAGACAACAATATGAGATTAAAGTACTTACGATAGACATTCCAATGAAGAAAGAATTAAAGAACCAATTTAAAAATATTAAAAAAGAGCAAGACAAAGACATTAAATTAGCAAGTTTGAAAGAAAAAGCTCCGAAGATAGAAGAGGCAAAGAATAGTACAATTGCTGTTAAAATGGTATATTATATAAGAAACATGGAATGGAGATAAAGAGGTGGAAAACATATATTCCAATAAGTATGGAGTTATAAATAATAGAACAATTTCATTTAAGATTAATACATGCAGGTACAGAGAAGACAACCCTAGCTATTTTGGAGAATTTATATATCTGTAATCTAAGGCATAAAGTAAGAAAATACATATCATATTGCGATCTTTGTCAGAAAGCAAAACAAATTAATGTAGCCTATGAATATACAACGAACTCAGTACTTAGAGATAAACCAAGATGTTTATTAAGTTTAGATTTGCATGGTCCAATACCTGTAAGTACATTCGGGTACAAATTTTTATTTGCATGCTATGACGTATTTAACAAATATGTACGAATATATGCACTCAAGAATGCAACCAGCACAACATGTTTAAACAAATTAACAAAATCATATTTCCCAAAGGAAGGAATAGTTCAGGCCATACTTTGTGATAATGCATCAGTGTTTACCAGTTCTAAATTTATGAATGGAATTAAAGATTTGGAAGTTAAACAGTATTTCTCATCAAGACATAGACCTAATGCCAATCCAGTAAAAATAGAGATAAAAGAAATTTCAAATTATCTACGTGCAGTGTGTCCTAACAAGCAAAGCAGTTGGTACTCATACATCAATATTATTCAAAATCTACTAAATCAGTCCATAAATACAGTAACAGGATTTAAACCAATAGAACTTCATCATGGAAAATTATACAATACTTTAAGCCATAATGTACCAGAAGTTATTAAAGACCAATCAGTTAAATTGATCAGAAAAAGAGGAAATTTTTATATTAGCATTTTTAAAAATATAAGCAAAGGTCCTGAAGAGAAAACAAAAACATGAAGAAAGAAAAAGCAGAGTTTGGAAAGTAATGATAGGAGATCAAGTGTTAGTGAAGAACAAGAGGTTGTCAAATAAACTTCGTAAAGAATATTGCAGACTGTTTTTGAGCTATCATGTCTATATGAAATAATAAATATATTTGGAACAGATACATACGAACTTAGGAACAATAAAACAAATAAAATAATTGGAAGATTCCACAAACAAGTGTTAAAGCCGGATAAATGTAAACAGTCTGTGGCACAAGAAGAAAAAGAAAAAGGAACATAAAAGGGGAAAGCAACGTAATTTAAAAAAAATGTATAAGAATATGTTTACTAAATGTAACAAATTGCCAATATAACAAAAGAGAGTTTAGATAAAAAGATATAATAGAAGAAAATAAATTGTTAGTAAGAAAAACATAATAAATCTGAATAGTAACTGCATTTATATTATATAAGGTATAAATTGTTAGATATTGTAAGAAATATAAAAATGCTTAAGAAATAAGTTGTAAAGAAAGGGTAACAAGTGTTAATATGCCTAATTAAGTGTTAAATGTCTAGCATATAGGATATTTAATAGTGGCTGTGTTAGTGAATAAACAAACTTCACTCAGGTGATTGAACACCAGATCACTGACCTTACACCAGGTCGTTGACCTTAAAGTGTCGAACAAGTGGAAGAACAAAATAAATTATTCTACTATACACGAGTGTAGTGAAAAACCAGTGAGTATTAAATAAAAGTGACAGAAAAATAACAAGTGTTATAACAAAAAAACGTTATGTTTCTTTCTTTCAGGAGATTTTCAGAAAATATTTTAAAAATTAAAAAAATGAAGACAAAACAAAAAGAACATAATTTTTAATAATTCTAAAATGGGGCAATTTGAGACAGTATTTTTAACACAAATGATTTCAGTCAAATTATATAATATAAAATATAACAACAGTCCGCCTTAAAGCAATATGTGTGTGTAACAATATATAAACAGTGGATATTACAGTCATTGTATTAATGTTTATATCATTGTATACATGTGCAGTAATGTTATGTGAATGTATTACGTAATTTAATAATGTAGGAGCTGTGAGAATAATAGGTTAAAGGTTGCTAACAATGTGGTAACAATGAGGTAACCTTGAGGCAATAATGAACTGGAAAGTAATAATAATGCTAATAGTAATTCTTGGAGCAACAATAATGTAATTTTAGACAGTTTATAAATAGCCAATCAACAACCAGAAAAACCTGAAAGTTAAATAAAAGTATTCTATTGGATTAGGATTAGCCAATCAGAAACTGAAATGGAGCAAAATTTACAAATTTAGAAGTCAGTTGCTAGTAGACAGCATTCCTAACTGGACGCGTCACGCGTCACGCGTCCTCGAGAAGTTTAATACGTACTGAGTGTGAGACAAAAAAAATAGTTTACGTGTTAAAAAGTGCAAGTAATTAATAAATAATCTCACAGCTCTCTATATCAGTGAAGTGTTACTTAAATCGTGTCAAGGATTAATAAAAGGAGTGAAGTAAAAATTATAATCTGTGTAAGCCTACATTCTTCAGCCGCACCACGCCCTGTTAAGAAATTCATGTCTACAAATTAATACTGACGCAGCCGAGGCAAACATAAATATATAATATTTAAAGAAACAGTCAAATTACAAAGTTAATATTTTTTAAACTTGGGGCGAAGGCTACCGGAAACGTTGTACCGTATGTGGTTGCAACTACTTCAAGTTCGGCTCCCCAACAGTCGAACTACAATACACCTCCTTCAACGAATTAACACTGATGCCTATAGGATAATATCTTCCAAAGGTAAAACGGCACCGATATGACCATTACAGTTAACCTTCCGTATACCAAGCGGGGTACTACAGGACCCCAACATAACTATTTTGTTATTTGTAGCTTTAACAAATAGTTTATCTTTTTCAGACTATGTGGCATTGCTAAACCATCCCCACTAGACACTATCATTGTTGAATTTTTCAGATACATTTATCTATATGATAAATAATAATTGAAGTATTAATTGGATTCTCTGGCACCCCGCTTGGGATTCTGTGTAACAAGAAAGCATGCATGTATAAATGCACATTACAGAAAGTTATATTGGCGCAAGTGTAAATTGAATGTTTTAAATTTTAATGCGTTATTGTATGTAATTATTTGGAATCTAATACGTTTCTCTGTTGGTCACTTTATTCAGTTATTGCTGCAAAAAGTTCATGTTGTGAAACGAAAATGTCTCAAAAGCAATTACAGAACAAATATGATTTAGATAATGAAACAGGACAAAGGAGAAGTTATGCAGATTATAGAAGCAGGCCCAGGAGATAGGTATGTGGATTGTGTGTGTTCTGAAATAGAAGGCAGCATGGAAGAAATCGACACAGTTGAAGACGTTATTAAAGAAGGGATAACGACGTAGGAGAGATTGATGAAGCTGAAATGCATACATCAGCAAAATTGGTGTGAGATGGAAAAAGACCGGAAGATGTGGCAGACGTCTGTGTGTAGTGAACATGCAGTTATGAAGACAGAAAAAGATTGCCAAAATTGCATTGATTGAAACACTTTTTGCAGAAAGTAATATAATTGTCAATTAAAGTCAAACTGTGTGCTAAGACACATATGTGGTACATTACGTTGTTATTATATAAGGTTACTTTTGTTTCTATACATTTACCATGTCTAACAATACATTTTTCTTTGGGGTACTGTGGAACCACTCTTGGTTTTCCGTGTTGTTTTTTTTAGCTTAGTATGTAGAATGTTAAAGACTGGGTATAAATGTAACAATAAAAAAGAAAGAAATTACTTGCCAAAAGGTACAGCAGAATGAAACCGGTTGGTGCAGTAACCCAGATGATAGAAAATATTAAGGTAAGTAGTTCATATGCAGACGCAAATAGTGAGCGTAAAAGGGGGAAGAATGGAGAAGAATGGGTTTGCAGCGAAGGACCTTTCCATGGAAGGAAACTACACTGGCAAGTTGGTTTGTTTTTAATCGCTTAATGAGATTGTCCTCGTTTTATCGTTTAGATGTTGGAAACCAGTCAATTTGTCTCCTTTTAGTTTCATTCATATGTAATCGTTTCTTTACATGTAAGTATTATATGAAGTGTACCGCTTTTTTGGCATTTAACAGCACCAAGAGAAATAACGCCAAGCCAGTAGATTACGCAATGCATCGCCTTATAAACGTCAATGTGGCACATAGACAAGTCTGCAACTTAAGGCGGAAACAATGAACCGGTCTGCACAGCTTCCTCATGGTTTGCACTCCTCAAGCTCCAGCGAATGAACGTCCAACTGAAGGCACTGTATGCATACAAGGAAATAAAAATCTAGTATGTTAAATTAACACGACCTTCTCTACCCGTTCTTCAACAGACTATGAGGTATTTACCGGAGGGGGACACCTCGCCACTGCGACCAACCAGGTCTATTGTGGCTACACCCCCCTGGAGGCAGGCATGAAATGAAGGAGCCGCAGGAGATCGCAGGTCCGCAGGCAGACGGGATTACAGAGACGCACGGAAGTCCCTACCATTTCCAGTTCGAAACACCTGCAGTAGGCCAGTGGACACGGAGTCCCGCGAGAAGGCGACGAAGCGGCCCTTGCAGGCAGACCAACACGACCTGTCGTTAGCGGGGAGAAATCTTTCCAAAGCGCAGCGACCATGCACTCTGCCTACCATCAGACGTACTACGAAACCTGGAGACTGCCTAAAGATGAAAGGGAGAAAGGTGAAATGACAGGAAATGAGGGAAAGGAGAAATCGTGGTAGAATACATCACCCCAGCATTCGCCTAGGCGATCAGAGGAAAACCACGAAAAAACGCGTGATCAGATTGGGCGGCCACCGGGAATCGAACCCGGGACCTTCCGAATACCGCCTGAGCCATCCCGCTCGGCTCAACAGACTGTTCTTACAAAAGTTTATTCTTCCATCTACTTCATCTTAATCGAGATAAACGTGTGCAGAGATGGTCTTATTAATATTTACTTGTAGGCACAGGGGTATTAGGAGAATACAGTAGGCTTAACCATAATCAAATCTTTTTAGAAATGGTCAATAATAAAGAATATCTCGGAAATGGTTAATGGCTTAAAAATTTATTTATCACAAAACGCCTGATTTAACAATCTTGTGCAGTAACTTTTCGTCTCTCTGCTACGTTTTACAAGTTATACAAAACTGATTCAGAATGAAGACTTCACAAGACATTCCGAGAAACTTCAGAAATACGTTTCATTTGTCATGAATGTGTCTTAAACAGATGGTATTTTAATCAAGTCGTTAGAGCCATTTTTGAGAAAAAAAGAATAACGAAAATGTTTCCGTGTAAAGGATAGTTTGGGGTGGGGGCTCGAAATCTTCGTGTCTCGTCCTTAGAAGACGAGCTTATACACCATGTTTGGTATTTAACCGACGTTTAGTCTTTGAGTTCTGCTGCGCGCGCGAAGCTGTTTCTAAAAACGCAGTTTTTTAATACAGTGAGCCTCAAAACGTGCATTTCGGATGAAATCTCGAAATCAAAATTTTGGCTGGAATATAACGTCTTCTATACTTACTAGTATGCGATAATGGTGTTGCTCAGCTTATATAGTAAACGAAACTCTTAAAAATGTTAGGATATACTCTTAGCTTTATCACTGATATTGCTTTCCACCACTCCAGCTTCATTGCACAACGGACCGTGAGGAGTGTAGTGCAGTGTGATGGGTAGATTGCAGGTTTAGCCAGAGGCTGCCACTGTGTTGTATATTCTTGTATTATTTCTCTCCAAGAATGAAATAATGTCTACAAACCTGACGATTCTACGGCAATATGTAGAACTTTGAAAATGTATTGTTCATAGAATGTCATGGTACATTGCAAAATTCTAAATCTCAAATTTTTTGCGCTTATTATAATCCCTTGATGGCCTATAAACATTCGGTTTGTGCAGTGAAATTCAAAACACTGAAGACCGTTTTTCAAGGGATGACAAACGCTCTTGGGTGTTTTAATTGTTACCTTCCAGTATTCCTTTCGCCAAATAGTTGGGGTTTCCTTGTTTTCTAGCCTATACTTACGTCCGGTGACAGTAAGTTGCGTTCCCAGGTATAAATCAACCCATAGTTGCGTCCTTTGGGTTGCGCTAGTTCCGTCCCACGATGCTTTGAAAAGGGGTGTGCATAAACATTATTGAATTGTAAGCATAAATTTTCTTTCACATTTACAGACTTAGGACTGACACTAATGCAGATTACGTTGGTAGTATGGTTAAAATATATTTATACTTAAAGTTGAAGGTTAAAAGTAATTAAACCCAATTAAAGATGTGTATATTGTCTTTCGATTAAAATTCACTCATACTGGCTTATAAGCAATAGTCTTTAAAAACTCTAGTCTTGATTTTCCTTTTGTTGGAAAGCTAATATTTGTTTTTCTAAAAACGTTTCCTTGTTAATAATAGCTCTTCTTTTCCATTAACTTCTGAAGATTATATACGTTTCCGATTGGGTATCTTGAAGTATCTCGACGAAGTGATAAATGTTAGAGTGACTTGTGGTAAGACTGTTCAGTTTCCTGTGAAATGATTCACAGCCATTCGTAGTTCTTCTAGCTGTAAAAGAAAATTCAGCCCGTATGTTTGGTGGAAACTCAGCATCAACATATGTGTCTCAAAAGCAGGGTAAGAGAAGGTCCAATGCTGATTGGTTGCTATGACGTAGCATACTACGTATGAATGTGGATTCAGAGAATATAATGTTGCTGATTTGCTGCTATGACGTAACATAGCGCTACATAATGTGGTTTCAGAAAAGATTACGTTTACTTGTCTCGTTTACAGTAGGTACACCCTTGATGGACACAACTTACGGAGCTTTCTAAACGCTCCTTCTAAATGGATAATAATCAACGAAATACCCTGGATGGGACGCAACTTACCTGCGCCCCATACGTCAAGAGTAGGTAAGGTAAGTGTTTCATTGTGTTCAATATGGTTCATAATCATTTTATTTTAACCAACTACATGCATAAAGGAAGGATTTAATGCGCAAGTGTGCCTATTGTACTTAATATGGGAAACGTAGCTTGTTATGACTGTAATAAATCAACGAAACCTCAGGTTGCAAGGTAAGATGAAAAAACCTTTATGAGAGTTGGGAAAACCCATGGTAGACACGAGGTTGTGATCAGGGTGTGGCTGCTGTGTTCGCGTGGCAGACCATTTCCTCTCTCCCTCTCCTTCCCTCGCCGCCCTCCATTTCTTACTGTGCTCCTCCACCACGCGAGCTTTCGCCTTTCTCTTTTCATCACGCAATTTTCACGCCCGGATTTCTTTGTACTGACGTAAGCCAGTTGAGAACGACGGTCTTAAGACTTGCACTTATACTGTGAAAAATTGTTTGCAATATTTTATTCTTCAATGTTACGAAGATGGCTTAAAAAAGGGACTTGTGCTTAATTTAATGAGGAACCTTCAAATAGGAGTGAGGTATAGAGTTCACTAAACCAATCCGGAATATCAAATGCTCAGTGAGAGCTATCTTTAACCATGGATTCATAAACATTCGTGTGCCAAGGTATGCAGGTTAAGGACATAACTATATTTTATCGGTTGCAATGAAGTGAAGCTTTGTGCTTACATACATTGTTGCAGCACATGGTTACGTTACTAGAGGAGTATTCACAATGAAAATTATACGTAAAATAGGGTGAAGAAAAATTATCGTACCACATAATAAAGTAAACCCATCACGTAAGCATAAAAATAGTTGCTCAGTTTAGGGCAATCAAAGAGGTGAAGAATGATGAAAAATAAGAACATCTCACGATTTTTAAGGGACATGGTGCAGCGTGAACTCAGTCATACTTTCAATGCCTCTCTTCTACTCACAAAGAGCTTGAGAAAAGAAAGAAGAAAACTTCGATTACACAGATCTGATATTACACTGTTTAACTATAAACCGTTAAAGAGAGCGTTTTACAGTAACACAATCATAAAATAGAAACGTTAGTAGCTCATTTGTAGACCTGTTAACAATATTCTTGAACATTAATAATTACTGAGTTTTATTTTTCGTCTAATAGTTTTTGAAACCAAACATTTCAAACCCATTTATTTATTTCTAGAGGCACACTTTATGATTAGTACTAACATATACGAGGGGCGTCCAATAAGTAAGTTTTTTTATTTTATAAAAAAACATTACACACAATTGATCATGTTGAATTAATTATATTTATATTGTATAATCCTTCTGTTTCTTTTATACATAGTCAAAATGTTTTTCCAAGCATTTTTGGGGACGTGATACAAGTTTTTCCAAGCCAGTGCTGTACCAGGTCAGGTCCTGTGCTCGCAACCAGCTGTTCACTGATTTTACTTCATCATCGGTGTTAAAAGTGCTTACCTTTGAGTTGGAGGAACATGTGAAAATCACTTGGGGCAAGCTCCGGTGAATACGGAGGATACGAGAAAGCTTCCAAGTTGAATCTTGACCCAGGCGGAGCTCAGCAGATTCAACTGGGAAGTTTTCTCCATCCCCCATATTCACCAGATCTTTTCCCAAGTGATTTTCACATGTTCCCTGACTCAAAGGTCATCATGGAGGTCAGCACTTTAACACCGTGACGAAGATCAATCAGAAATACACAAAGCTCGTGTTTAATGCTATTCATATATTGAAAAAATAGTGTTTTGAAGTGAAATACCAAATTTAAATTTGTGTTCTGTAGTTTTAGGGTTATCATAGCCCCCACCTCTAAGGTTACTTAAAGTTAGCTTGTGGCGGGGTTGCCAGATTGGGCCCTATTTGGGCTTTTAGTCTGCTACTTAGAAAAGGAGTTTACGATCTATATTTAAAGAACTGCGATTGTTGACATTTGGGCGAATTCGTCTGCACTTATATAATATTCTGGGCATCACTTTCTACTTGCTGATGCTTCAAGCGCCCTGACTGACCCAAAATGCTAATGCTTTCCATTGTCCATGTGCTGGGAAAATCTAGAGTTATGCCGCCAACGTTCGAATTCTTATAATATACACATTCACTCCCCTTATTCCTCTTCGTAAAACCACAAATGGCGGCAACATCATTATTGATGTGTCGAGAGACCGAAGTTATTGTTTCCAGTTTTCGATTTGTAATAATATATACCCAACACACATCTCACACTCGCTAACCTGGAAAGATAAAAAACTGTTTTAAGAGCAACGAAAGTGCCTGGCATGGTTATCACCTTCAGTGCTTTGTGCTGCTCTGGGTAGCGCTTGGGGAATTGGGGCAGATTTGAAAAGTAGTACAGAAAACGGTGCCTTCCAGTATTTAGACGCAATGAATGTTGCAATAAGCACATATACCTCTAAAATTGGATTGAATTCAATTAAAGATATTGATTTAGGTTGTAGAGACTATTTTGTAGCACAACATTTATATTATACTAATTTTGAAAAGAGATTATGTATTAATTTGATTTTAAATATCATTTACTTACTTAAGTAGTATAAAGTGTGGATCAGAAGTATATTATTCCTTTTAAGCTGAAGGATTGCTGCCACAGTATAGACATTTTGCAATGTGAAAATTTAATTTTATTACCTGTTTAACTGTATTATGTTATAAAAAACGGACTGGTTACAAAATGGGAATGAAGAGAGCCAAAACGGAAGCCAGATGTTTACAAATCAAAATGTTTGGCTTCTGATACACTGCAGATCCTGTAGGCGAGTGAAGGCAACATTCCTCTAGTATCTAAATAAACATATGCAAAACAACGAGGGAAGGGGAGAGAGATACTGATAATATCCGAGTTTTTTAAAGATAAATTGGTCTACATTGAAGTCCAATTTGAGAATGAAAATATTTCCACACCTTTTTAAACGAAAACTCAAGATGTAATGTGTAATCTTTATGCTGTTAATATTACGCCTAAGCACAGAATTTGTGTGGGGATTTTGCATAGCTGCAACAGAATGGATTGTATTTTTGCTGCCTGTTAGATATACTACGAGATTACAGTAGAGTGCCAATAGTATCTTACTTATTAAATGCAGATGAAATCATTTAAACCTGCAAACATTGGCAGGAAATCATTGGATTTGCATTGTTGGAAGACACTGACCATGGGCAGGAGACATTTTAATTACAAAGTAGATCTAATTTATCAAAACAGAAATATACAAAGAATATGTGACATATGTGCTGTTTTCTTACTTCGTTCTATAAATATGATGATAAAAATAAAAGCGAACTAAACATGGTTAGAAATGCATAAAGTTTTATTACCCATATTTGAAGTGGAAAAGTTGCGAAATTGGGTGAAGTGAATTAAAACAAATATTCGCTTTTACTTGTACCTTTAAAAGTAATTACTTGCGTTCAAGTGAATAAAACAAGTGAGCACTTGCGCGGCAAGTAAACCGGAAAATACGTCAAGTGTACTAAAAAATGTGTTGAATAAAACATACCAGTAAATACTTTAAATACAAGTAAATTCTTAACGATTTGCAAAGCTGATCAAAGGCAACCTCATCGACCGAACACACCTATCTCTGCGGAGTTTGTTTAAAATGATAGCTCAAATGAATATTCGGGGGAGGGGGAGGGCTATCGAGAAAAGGGGGTTTTAAGCCCTAAAAGAATTAAGGTACTACTTAGGTTTGAAGAAGGTGTCGGTTATTTAACCGTTTTTTCCTTATTGTGGGGAAACACACCGAGGGGCAATCACACAAAGACAGAAAAAGAAAACTAGAATTACCCTTCGCTACCTAAGTGACTATGGTTATCAAAATGTAGTGGCCGAAGATTTCGGGGTTGCTCACATTACTGTTTTGTAAAACGGTATTGAGTGTCTCCGAAAGAATTGCGCAGAAAGAAAACAAATGGGTAGATTTCCGAAATGAACACAAATAGACGAAAATGGTTGAATACGTTTCAAATTTCCACGGTGATTGGCGTATTGAAATGCACACACATAGAGATAAAGAAACCAAGAGATTATGGTTGCGGCTACATCAATTATTGTTGTGGTGGATTCTTTTATGGCCAACAGTGGTCTTTCATGGATTTACCGCCACAATCTTGGTTTTAACAGTGCAGCACCTTTGCCAAAACAGCGGTCCAGTGTTGAAAGTAAATACGTGCATACAATTGAATAAAACCAGGGCAAGAAGGTACTCTAAAGCAAACCGTAAAATTGTTATGCATTTGCTAGCAGTATTCTCTTCTTTTATTCGCTTCAAACGTGTATGTACTTGTCAAGTTAAGTTATTTCAAGTATTCACTAGTTTTTATTTACTTCACCCATTGGTCTCCAAAGGTGTTGAAACCTGACAACTTAGAAAAAAATCAATTTGGTTACCTATTTTGGGTCATTACAGTTTCAAAATGGTATAATATTGTCACATAAGCTGTTGAGGGGTACAAAGGAACATGTTGAGGTTCCGAGATTTATTTTACGGACACTTCTTTATTTCGGGCAAAAGCATACATTCTTATATAAATCATATACTTTTGTATTTTATAGTCTTTCTTGACTTATGGATTGTAACAACAATTAACATGTAGCAGGAACAACGTGGGTAACCACTTCCTATGACAATCCTAATAGATTTTACCATGACATCACCTTCCTCAGGGCTACGTGGAAACTTGCACAGCAATCAAGCTGCACTGTGAGCTGTCATGCGTCATTAGGAATGTTCTGGAACAATTTGAATACTCTATTGTTATTAGCTGTTAAACCTCAAGCCTAAAGAATTGGTATACCATATTTGGTAAATCTTACGGTACGATTGTCGAGATCCCCCTGGGCAGAGATTAACTATATAGAGAGCCTCAGAACTCAGTTGCGGGGTCTTATTCTCTGATCGGCACCCTACACGACGCTACCCTCAACAGCTACGCAATATCTCTCCCAAGATGTATTTTCTTCATGGTCATCTTCTTTTGCTCATGTCCCTTCTACAAGCCGTTTGAATGGAGGAAAGAGTCAGCAGGCCAATGCACATCCCTATGGAAGCGGCTATGAAGCGCCTGCCAAAAACTTTAGCCTATCAAGCTTCCATTCCTATGACTTTTAAAGTTTTCGAGAGTGGATCGCCAACACCTGACAGTTCCACCTCCACTGGGAAATGCTCTCTCTCGCAGATACTGACACAATTGGAAGATGATGTTAACTTTATTGGGAATAATCTCGATAGAGGGCTGCATAAGTTATTAGATGCTATTTTTAATTTTACTAACAAAGATCATCGCTCTAAACGAGGGATTGCTTTCTTTGAGGATGTGCTTAATTTATGCTGTGATATTGCTACTTCTAAGCAAATTCATACTTTAGCCAGTACAGATAGACAATATTGGAGGATTATACATCCATGGAGAGAATTATTACCCAAGACCATACCTGGTTCTCTGCTACAAGAAACCAGCTAAATGACGATAGTGAGCGATTAACTCAATTGTTCGTTTGAGTTAATCAAAATGACCCTTTGAATGAGGCTTGAATGACCCCAGGATCGTTTGAAAATCGTGGTGAGAGCGGCTAACTATACTTATGAGTTGGATCAACTAATCGATCATCAATTCTTTTCTCTATGGGAAATTTTGCAGAATACTCAGATGTCCGTACATGCTGTACTTTTCTTAAAACAAATGGTTTCAACGTTGTTATGTCGTAATCACATGTTTTCGCTTTCTATTATTCCATACGATCTCTTTAAACATGAAATGTTACAATTGAAATTCAGTCTACTTTACACAACGTTTGAATAGGTGATCAACATCACTGAAATACACCGTTAGTTGACCTGGAGATTACACCATGTTCATTCAGTAGTAATTATATTCTGGTCACTGTTAAAATTCCAGTGATGCAAAGGGGATTGCAAATGGAATTTTTTCAATTCTTAAATTACACCCTTTGCATAGGGGTCCTCAACTTGTACTATACTACACAATGCAGCTTTTGTAGCTATCCGTGGTTCACATGTACGCGCTATTACGGGGGCGGCGATACAACAATCTGACCCGTTTAAAACAGGTCTCTGTTATATTCCTCGTTTCAGTGATGACTTACAGTTTAGTCCCATGCATGCTACTAAGATGTTGCATGGTATAACGGCTGCGGAAATGAATGAAATTTGTCCTTTTCTATGCTATACCGCCAATAAAATGCTGACAGAAATTGCACGGGATGAATATGTAGTTACTCATCCACTGGAACCTATTGAGTTTATTTGTAATAAACCCGTATTATTCCAAATTTTCCTTCAAATTCCACCGGCGCTTTACAAATTACACTTTCTTATTTCTGAGAACTTAAATTTGGTCAAGTAGTGCATATACCGAAGCGCTTCCCGTGCTTGGACTTTTCGGTCCTTAAACCGCAGAACCTTCACTTAATCCTGCGGGTTGGCCTACCTTAGTTTCCCTTAAGATTTCCCCCTGGGCCAGTTCAGAACACCTAACTTTCCTAATTTATCCCAGTGGTTAAATTCTAATTGGTCGGAGGAGGTGCCACACCTAAACTTATCTCTCAACTTCCGTAAGTAAATCTCCTATCAGAATTAGACTTCGCGGTACACGATTCCTCTCCGTTAGCCCATTTGTAGCCCATTTTCATTTGGACTGCCTTGTTAACTATTGTGGTAGCAGTTGTGTTATTCCGTCGTCCGGAACTGTTAATTACTACGAGATTGCCGGGGGCATTGGCCTCCGGGAAAACCTCAGGAGTTTTATCATGGTTTTGTAATAATTTTTGGTATTCCACTTTTGGCTTTTATTTGTGCTGTAGCTTATCGCTCCCTTACGTTGTGTTGGTAGGTGGTTACTCTGCATCGAGCTGTACGGAGACAAAAAGTCAATGCAATTGGGGAACAATCTACGGGGAGTATCCTCCTCCTTACAACACCACCTGTGGCTGCCAGAAGGATACCACCTACACCCTTGGAACCGCTACGGGAAGCAGGACCAGCTTAAAATATTGATTCCCTTGGTAATGACACTTTTTATTCCTCAATCTCGTGAATGTTAGTTTTGCGCAACCAACGGTGATACTGGGACTTTTCTTAGGAAGTGGCTATCTTACTGCTTCCTGTTGTTATACTTGGAATAAACCGGTCATTGCCAACTCCGAGTTATTGTCCTAACTTAATAGCAATCTGTTAATGTACATTATTCTTTTGTTTATTTGTAAATACTTAGGTTTGTCAGGATATTATTAGGTTTTTTTTAATAACGCTTACTCTAAGGGGATGTCGCAATATAATCTTGGTAGCTGCGTTTTATTCGGTGTTATGTGAAGGCAGATTATTTCTGTCCATAGGTATATCGTGAGAACCTCTGAATTTTTTGTGTTTTAACCCGATAGCTTCACCTTGCGGAGTACCGTAAGGTCCAATTGGATAGTAGTCGAGGCAGATGATAGCTTTTGAGAATTCCTAGATATATTTTTCTCCTTGCACGGATGTATGCTTTATGCTGATTTTTTTTTATTGTTTTGTGTTTATGGACGCGCGTGTTCCTCCTTATAATTGTAATATCTTGAAAATTTATTTTGGAATTTGAATGCTAGGACCAATTGCCACAGTAGGTGACAAGTTGCAACTCCGGAATTGGGTGTTCATGCCTGGGATATGGCCACCACACGCATGTTCTTATGCATTTTCTTGACCCTGACAACCCCTAATGTATGTGAAAAACACTTTGAATCTTCGCCTATAGAGGTAATGACTGGGAGTGATTTTTATGCGCTACCGAATATAACATTATATGGACAGTCAGTCCCAGGTTCCCAATTTTAGGTATATGAGCCTGTCACCTTACTGTAAAATTAATGCTAGTATTTTGCATTCTGCGATTGGTTATTATCAAAGTTTAAAAGAATTCAGAACGGATATTCATCTTTGTTTCAATAAAATGATAATCCTCTAAGAGGTGATGGATCTATTTTTGGCTCACATGTTTTGCTGGCTGATAAACAGTATATAGAAAACATGTATGTTTCTGGTAATGCAACATGCAGAATACTGCAGAAGGCACAACAGTTTACCACTTTGTTACAGTCCTCCATACATCCTTTTGTGACAAAACCTTTAATCTTCAGAATGCCATGCTTCTGCGCTCTTCCGTTGCTGGTCCATTGTTTGAACTTTTATCTCAATCGGATACTACTGAACGGCTCTATAAGACGTGTATAACCCGCCATTTGATCCTTCGGTAATACCACCTTGTTTATTGAGTAAAGCTTTGGATACCGTATTACATAATAATACAAGTTTTCGGTTAGTCTGGAGGAAGGAAGCCATTGGTAAACACTATACTGCGCCAATTGTTAATTATCTATTTTTGATACAATTTATTATATTGGGCTTACAAACTACTTTAATCCAAGCGGATGTGCAGAAAGCGGCGGGGCGTTATTTTACTCCCACCCCCTTCGAGTTTCTTGAAAAAAACTTGCACGATCAACTTGGAGGGATGCGCGGTTGCAATCCTGTATACCCATGATGGTTTTCGGCTCTTTCTCCCGCAATTCGATACTTCTAAGTCTAGCTTGTGCTTGGTGACGCTAGCATATGGAGCCTCCGTGTTATTTACCTCTTGTGCGTTTGCTATTTCACATGAAACGTCAATTTCCAATTTATCTCGATTATGCCCTATGTCCTGCATTAATAGCCATAGACCCATGGTGTCATTTTTTATGCATTTACTTTTACGCTCACCCATGTGCTTTCGTTTCAGGTTCAATGCCCCAATTCACAACGTACGCTTCGCTTACATAGCGATATTGGTGCATATCGGGTTCGGCTTCCATGCCGATGTAAATTTACAGCTTCCCATTATGTGCTTTCTCCACCCAGACAATGTCTTTCTACTGTGCAACCATCAATAGAGATCCGTCGGTTGGTACTGGCTCCATGGTCATTCATTGAAACTACCACACTGCCTCCTTATTATTCCGCTGCCTACCCCAGTATACCTCACTTTTTGAGTGTTATAACCCTAAATGGCATTCTCAAGATTACTCGGTTGTTACTACTATGGTTTTAATTGCTGTAAACTAAAATTAAACTGAGTTTTATTTATGGACGCTCTTTAACTGCTATGGTTCTTAGCGTACCATTGGGCGTGAAAGTTCGGAAGTTTTGCTCAGAGGCCTCTTTATGAGGCTTGAGGTTCTTTTACGTGCCACAAATCTACGACACGAGACCGCCGACTTTACTTCCCTTCCGAAGGAAGTCTTGCTAAGGATTTTACGCCCGAAAAAATCCATAGCTCTCCGTCGAGTTTGAACTCGCGACCTCGGGTACAAGAGGCTAGTATGGTACCACTATATCATGGAGGACGACATTTAATTGGCGTATTGCTCGGTATTCATATGTTAATAATTGTTTGTTTGCTTTGGTTGGCTACAACCAACGGGTTACAACATATTTGCTGGCGAAATTTTACTCCCTGATCTGATGCTTTTCCTTGCCATAGACCTCCATCATCTCAAGTTTCCCGGTCGTGGCAGGGTTATGATGATGTCGCTCCCGATACACATGTTCCTTTACCACCAACTCCTGGCACCTTGTGCACTTTTCCAAGGTCAATGATCAAACTTATGTTCGGCCTCGCCAGTCTGGTCCACCCTATGCTATTGTTTCTACGTCACAGGTGTGATAGAGCCATCTTTTAATGGGTGAAATGCAAGTTTGTTTTGTCGTTATTCCTATTACCCCTTAATGCTTCATGTTTGTTGGATATATATCATGCTTTTTTTCTTTTTGTACTTTTTTAGATTGCGGAAAGGCATGTGATGCTGTATGGTCAGCGAACTTGGGTTACAGATTACTTTGTTCTGTGACCCCTCTTTTCTTTTGCTTGACTCACGAATGACTCTCCTTAATGTTATTACCGTATCATTATCTTTTATTTGTATATCACTACTGTAATTTATTTACTACTGGGGTATTGTTATTCAGCAGTGCATACGTATATTTAGGGTAGCACCTTCCCTTGTTACTCGCACCCCTTAATGCTGAACTACCGTTTCTCTCCCTTGCCCTGCACACCTGGTAACTTAACCTATCGCTTTTAGTTGCTTTGTTATCCTTACATTCCTACTTCCCAGGATTTTATCTTTTCTTTTAATACTTTTCCTGTTTCTTTCGGTCACACGGATGGGAATGCACACTCGACATGCCTGGAGTGCATCGCACCCCACTCAGCATTATGGACGACGCCCACGCCACCTGTTTCTGCAGGACGACGGGAAATCCTAACCTACATGTGCAAGAAGCCTTGCTAATGGAATTTATAGTCCTGTTTTTTTCCCCAAATCACCACATTTAGCTTCGGGAACAAGATGAACGGTTTACTCTTCTTCTTCGGCAAGCAATATCTCGCTTCCTGAGTCAGATTTCCCAGTGGTTACACTTCCATTAGGCCGTTTAAGGTGCGACGGATGTTTGTACTGACGATGCTGTGGAGATGACTGTGTTCTAGAGTCAGTACATGGTGGGCGCGTTCGAGAGGTGTGAACTTGACCGGACTCTTCCTCGGTGGTTTGCTTGGTATGTTCAAACTGTTTGCACCTGAGCCTCTCTGCGTCTGCGATGTCCTAGAGTTCCCTGCTCTCCGTCTGTGTCGCTCTGCCACCATTTTCTATGTTTTCTCCTTTTATGTCCTCCTTGTGTACTTTTCTCTTTTCTTATAGGTGCTGTCACTGCTCTTTTTCTAGCTTTTTGTATTTGTTTGTATTTCATCGCCGACTTGTGTAACTGTGTTGCCACTTCATAGCCTGATCGCTTAATGCATATTAGGTTTCAAACTATACACCTTATTATTTGTTTTATTATATATGTTTGTTGAATTCATATGTATGTGTATCTGTTTTCGCCTTCAGCGAACATTTGCAATGCATTCTTTCGTTCTTTGTATTTTCTTCGTCGAAGGCGGCGACATTTTAGCCAACGGGGATATTCATGTAAGCAGTTGAGGGGTGCAAAGGAACATGTTAATGTTCGGAGCTTTATTTTATGGACACTTCTTTATTTCGGGCAAAAGCACACATTTTTATATCAATTATATATTTTTGTATTTCATAGTCTTTCTTGACTTATGGATTCTAACAGCAATTAACAAGTAACAGGAACAACGTGGGTAACCACTTGTTATGACAATTCCAATAGATTTTACCATGACATCAGCTTCCTCAGGGCTACGTGCAAACTTGCACAGCTTCAAGCTGCACCCTGAGCTGTCATGTGTCACTAGGAATGTTTTGGAGCAATTTGAATACACTACTATTATTGGCTGTTACAACTCAAGCCTAGGATGTTGGTATACCATATTTGGTAAAGCTTACGATACGATTGTCGAGAGTCCCCTAGGCAGAGATTAACTATATAAAGAGCCTCAGAATTCAGTGGTGGGGTCTTATTCTCTGGTCCGGCACTGTGCACGACGCACCTTCAACAGCTACGCAACATCTCTCCCAAGGTAAGTCCCGAATGGGAAACTCGCCCTATGTAAACGATCAGTTATTACATTTACAAGTCTCTAAGACTTATACAAAGTCTCCTCAACACCTGGTCCAATGTTTCGAAATCTTTGCAAACCCTAATACCTAGGGGCATGTAAGATGCTAATGTAATAAGTAATAACCATAGAACCTAATAAATGGACCATCCAGCTAGAATGAAATTTGTCTCTACCCGCTCTTCATTTTCCCTATAGGCTACCTTCCCGGTCAAATCCATCAGCTTACGTGACAATATGGTATGATTACATATGGAAAAGTTTCACAACACTTAACAAAGTGAAAACTAGTTTTGGCGATTGTATTTCGTTTGAAGCTGTATACTAATCAATACATTAGTTCAGAATTTACGCCAATGTTGATATATGCTGCCAAACGGCGCTAGCTAAATTTTTTTGCAAGAAGGGCTGGGCGCTAACGTAGCAAATTTGCAATTGATGTATCGGGGTCAAATCTCAATGGAGACCTAAAGTTCATCATGTTTGGAATTTTTTCTTCACTATTATTATTTTTTGTATGTATCATGGAACGTATTTTCCTAGATCCACTACCGAAATTGGGAAAATGCAAATTAGCCCTCTGTATTTAGCCAATCATTCAGACATTAATCAAACGTACGGTATTTTCGTAATTGAACTATTGCAGTCCGTAGAGAGGAATGGATAACCAGTTCGCTACTTCCAATCTCTTTGGTTCCTAAAATTCACGGAAAAACAAAGGAATGAGCAACTTTTAATAGTTAACTCTTTCAGAGTTAAGATGACTAGAAAAAATGTGTATTGTTTGTGGAAAGAGAAACCAGCTGAAGGAAAATAGTATTAAAAGTCGCACAAGACACAAGATCACACAAGATCGCACAAGAGTGCTAATAAATGTTATTGTTCTTAACCAGATTCTAACAAATTCCTGAGTTTACGACTGTCCTCTCTAAAGAATTTCACAATTGTTCATATCAGCTAGCTTTACTGGAGCTGTGGCATAAACCTCAAAGAGGTGAATGATAGTAAATTAAAGGTAATGTATAGGAGTACATATTAAAATGTCTGTGTGAATGTTTGAAGTATATACCAGAATGTACAGTGGGCTTCAAATGTTTTCCGATGGGCCAAGGGGCGTAGAGGAAGAGGAGGAAGAAATTTCTTCTCGACTAGTCATGCCTGGCTATAGCCAACAGCAAGTGCTGGATCGTCTCAAAGGTCACATTTACTTCCTTGTATGCTGGTATAATTCAGAGACCTGATTCTAAGAGGAAAGAAGGCGAAATCAAATACTTTTTTTCTACTTTTACTAGAACTATTCAAGCGAAATAAATTAACATTTTCTTTGCATAATATGTTGTTTAAAAATCAAATATTGCACTCTTTATGCGGGTGCTACACGAGATTAAGATTCAGTAATTTTCTTGAGAAACAAGGTTCGCATAACGTATATCTTGTTTTAAACATTTGTTACTAGTAATAAATAATAATATTAATAATTAGTTTCATAATTATCACCAATAGAACGTTCTACGCGTACTCCGAGGGTATTTATTACCTTGAGTATAAGTTCGTTTTGCTTTTTAATTGTCATACATATTGATCACACTGTCTAACGCTAAGTGTGTAGTTCCATACAGTTGGCACATTCAGTTCTGATAATATTCAAGTAATGTTTTAAAAATATGGCAGCAAAAGTAATATTAATGTCAAACTGTTGAAGTAGATTTGGAACAATTAAGTACAACATTAAATTTTCTTCAAAATGAGATATATTTTGCGTTTGTTACTGAAAAACGAATAAAGATTGTTTTATTTGAAATATAATTCCCCTTACATACACATTCACAAGAGAAAGGAAGAAAAACCGTGCCAGTCGTATAGTGGACGTAGAGTAAAAACACCTATTTAGGTACTGTATGCAAAAGGAGAAAATATTAATAGTTACGAGGAAACAACGTTTAGCGTAAATTATGCAGTTTCTATATAGCTGTTTTATTCGATTAGGATCATATAAGCTAAATTTTCAAAATAGTGACCCGAAGTGTTAATGCAGATAGGTTGATGTGCTTTTGTTGCAACTGATCCATTTGAAAGCACACTATTCTGAAAACTAAATTGCCTTCAAGTTACAAATCTGAAGATGCCCACCCCCCAAAAAATCACTTTGTATTACGATTCACGTTCTGAATTCTTAAAATACTTCTCTTCTCTGGTCTGGTCTGGAATGGAATGGAATGCGTAACCGAGGGGACTCGACCCCGATCCAGCGAATGAGGATATTGTGCTTGTGCTCCTCAAGGGAGCGCTCCCGGGAGGGAGGGAGGGACGAGGCGAGGGACATCGAGCGGCGGAACCAGGAGTGACGGCACAGCAATGACAAGGTTCCTAAAATTTCCAGATTGAGACGCCCTGACGGTTGGGCAGGCAACCTGGGGACCTCACCCCAAACAGAGGGGCCAACGCCCCCCAAGAAGCGGTCTTTATACCCTGGCAACCAGCCAAGACCGAGAGACGGAATAAGGTTCCACAGAGAGCATTTTTTTCTATTGCCACGCCACACCGGAATACCATCGCCGACACTTCCAACCCTGAAACAGACCCTACGGGGTTAAGGATGAATGAAATAAGGAATGGAACGATATTCGGGGGCTGAGAGAAATCATATCAGCATTCGCCTGACGACCCGGGAAAACTCTCGAGAAAAAACCCGTGGGTCAGATTGGCCGGTAGCCGTGAAGCAAACTAGGGATCTCTCGAATGCGAGTCGCACGCGTTACCGCGGCGCCACCTGGACGTAAACTGTAAGATCCGTAGTTCAAATCTCGGCTATGACATTGAATTTTTCAATCTGATTCTATCTTTCCAAATTTTTCCTATACACAGCTTGAGTGAAAGGGTCTTCTTGTTAATTGAAATGAATTGTCATTACAAACTTCGTTGTAAGTATAACATGAAAGCGGTAGCTCAAACGATAGTCAGATTTTTGTGTGGTGTCTTTGAAACTCCACGCTCTTTGTAATACCACGAGAGTTATGATTAGGAAGAATTATATTTAAGTGTAGATTAAATTATTATTTTAAACTGAACAAACTTATGTGTTGCATTCACATAACTTTCTCTTTTCACCATTCTACAAATTCTTTTTTCTAAATCTCATTTTTCTGTCTACTTCTTATAATCCAGATAAACTTGCAAATCACATTTAGGTCATCTTTGTGGTGTGGGGTCTGCCTCACATTCAAGAGGTCCCGAGTTAGAATCTCGGTTAAAGTGAAATACCTTGGTAAAGCTTTTTCCAGGGTTTCCTCTTATCTTGAGAGGATGAATGTTAGATTCTAATTTCTAGGGAACTCGGGCTCATTTGAGCATCATTCTAACTATTTCGTTCATTCACCGTCCGTAATGGCCTACCCGGTTAAAGGACTTTAATTAAATACCAAAGGAAAAAGTTCACATTTACACGTTTCGTTGTAGCATACGTAGATAAAGCGATAGTCACATTTTCAAAAAGCATGTCACTACGTGTTGCTTTGCAATTCCATGCTGTTTGTATGACCGCGACATAAACAAAACGAATAACGACTTCTCAGTTACAGAAAAATATTCAAACCAATGACAAAAAATATCTGGGAATTAGTTAATCTCATAATATATATGTATAACAAACTGCGTGCTGTAACGGGGTTTGCATTTCTTGTGTAACAAAACTTTGTCCAATCTTTTAGAGTTTACCAATTATACGAAAGTCATTCAGAATGAAGAAGACTTTAGAGGCTCTTCTCAGTCAGTTCAAAATATATATTTCGTTTGTCTTGAAAATATTTTTAACAGTGAGTACTTTAATCAAAATCATTAAAGCCATTTTAAGTAAATAAATTTCGAAAATTTTTCCATGTAAAGGGTTATTTAGGATGGGGAGATTTTCTTGAAAATCCTTGTCACATCTTTGAAAGATGCTGAACCTAAATATCAAGTTTGGTATTTAACCGACTTTTCACTTTGGATTTATGTTGTTCACAGAGACGCAGGCATATGGAGCCTTTGCCCTAAAATGTGTGTTGCATTCACACGACTTTCTCTACTCACTCTTCTTACAAGGCTTATTTTGCATCTATGTCATGTTAATACCGATAAACCTTCATTACTTATTTTCACAATTCGCTGTAGTTATAACCAGAACATAATAAGCTAAAGCGATAGCCAAATCCCTCAAAGCTGATCGCTACGTGATAGCTTTGGATTGGTTGGCTACGGAGCGGACTCGGCACTGATCCACATAGTGGATATTGTGCCTACGCCCCACAAGGGAGCGGATCTGGGAGGAAGGATGAGGCGACACAAGACACCGGACATCCGGAACCAGGAAAAACGGCACAGGAATGGCAGGGTCCCTAAATTTTCAATTAGAGACTCCCCGTCAGACGGGCAGCAGACCGGGGACCCTCCCCAGCACAGAGGGTGTCCAACGCCCCTCAAGGAAGTTAGGATACTCCCGACAGTCAGCCGAAAGCTGAAAGTCACAAAAAGCATCCTTTTCCCCTGTCACACTGCACCGAAACACCATCGCCGACACTTCCAACCCTGAAAGAGACCAACGGAAGAAAGATGAAGTGAAATTAGAATGGAGATGAAATGGTGGTTCGGAAATTCGGGGATGTGACAATCCTTCCCAGCACTCGCCTGGCGACCCGGGAAAACCCCCGAAAAAAACTAGGGATCAGGAAGGTCTGCCAGAGAAATCCAACCCATGACCTCCCGAATGCGAGCCACAGACGTGATAGCTTTGAATTCTGTTCTCTTTGTATGAACACGAGAAAGAAAGAAAGAAAGAAACAAACAAAGAAACAAAGAAAGAAAGAAAGAAAGAAAAACAATAGCTATTTGCAATTGAGAAGTATAAAGTATTTGAAAATTCAAACTAATAACAAAGAAAATTTCAGAATAGGTAAAATATAAAAGTTATTTGACATAAAATAAAAATGTTATTTGATATAAAGTTTTTGCTTTAACAAGACCTACAGTTGTTGTGCAGTAATATGTTGTCTCTCTCTTACGATTTATTAATTATCAAAAGTCATTGGCAATAAAACTTATTTACAGACTATTCCTAGAAAATAAAAGATATACATTTTGTTTATCATGGAAATAGCTTAAACATATGTATTTTAATCAAAATCCTTAGAGTCATTTTTGAAAGAATAAAAGATTTCGAAAAATGCCCAATGTAAAGGGTAGTTTGGAGTGGAGGATTGTGTTTAAAATCTCAGTGTCGCATTCTTGGAAGAAGTTGAACTTAAACATCAAGTTAGGTTTTTAACCAACCTTTTGCTTTTGAGTTATGCTATTCGTGGACACACACACACACACACACACACACACACTTGGACCATTTTCTAAAAATAAATTCATTGGATTCAGGGGTCACAAACGTGATTTATGGTGAAATTACGACATTAAATTTTCAGCTGGAACACAATACTTTCTCCACTTACTGTAGCTACGTAGTAGATAAAGTAAAAATACTTACTTTGGATTCAGAGGTCTCAAAACGTGTATTTCCGTTGAATATCGTTATTCAATTTTTTGGTGGAACACAATGCTTTCTCTACTTACTGTAACTACGTAGTAGAGAAAGTAAAAATACTTTATTTGCATTCAGGGAGTCTGAAAACGTGTATTTCCGTTGAATATCGTTATTCAATTTTTTGGTGGAACACAATACTTTCTCTACTTACTGTAACTACGTAGTAAAGAAAGTAAAAATACTTTCTTTGGATTCAGGGAGTCTCAAAACGTGTATTTCCGTTGAGTCTCGTTATTCAATTTTTGGGTGGAATATAATACTTGCTCTACTTACTGTAACTACGTAGTAGAGAAAGTAAAAATGTTTTCTTTGGATCCAGGAATTCTCAAAACGTGTATATCCGGTGAATCTCGTTATTCAGTTTCTGGGTGGAATACAATACTTTCCTCTACCTCCTTTAGCTACGTTGCAGAGAAAGAAAAAATGCTTTGTTTGGATTCAGGGGTCTCAAATCGTGTATATTCGGTGAATCTCATTCAATTTTTGGGTGGAACAAAATACTTACTCTACTTGCTGTAACTATGTAGTAGAGAAAGTAAAACCGCTTTGTTTGGTTTCAGGGAGCCTGAAAACGAGCGTTTCCGTTCCGAGTATTAATCTCGTTATTCAATTTTGGGTGGAATACAATACTTGCTCTACTTACTGTAACTACGTAGTAGAGAAGATAATAATGCTTTCTTTGGATTCAGGGGGTTTCAAAGCGTGTATTTCCGGTGAATCTCTTTATTGAATTTTTGGGTGGAATACAATACTTTCTCTACCTCGTGTAACTACGTAGTAGAGAAGGTAATAATGCTTTCTTTGGATTCAGGGGGGTCTCAAAACCTGTATTTCCGGTGAATCTCTTTATTGAATTTTTGGATGAAATACAATGCTTTCTCTACATCTATAACTACGTAGTAGAGAAAGTCAAAATGCTTTCTTTGGATTCACGGGGTCTCAAAGCGTGCATTTCCAGTAAACCCGTTATTAAATTTTCGGGTAGAATACAATAATTCATCTACTTACTGCAAGTGCGTAGTAGGGAAATTAAAAATGCTTTCTTTGGATTCAATGGGGCTCAAAACGTGTATTTCCGGTGAATCTTGTTATTGAATTCTTGTGTGGAATACAATACTTCTTCTGCTTACTGTAAGTGCGTAGTAGGAAAAGTAAAAATGCTTTCTTTGGATTCAGTGGGTCCCAAAAGGTGTATTTCCGATGAATCTCGTTTTTTTAATTTTTGGGTGGAATACAACACTTTCCCTACTTATTATAGGTAAACAGTAGAGACAGTAAAAAGATGAGTTGTGGGATAGATAAGCGGATGTTTGTCGTTACGGCATCTTGCATGCAACCAAATTGGGAAAAGTGTAACTTAGACTGTAACTTTAAATAATTTCTGGTCTAAATCGTTGTCACGATGCACGGAAAGACCATACTTCATAAGGACATTATGAAAATAAAGAACATATGTTAGTTGATAATGGGTAGAGAAAGTAGTAAATATTGAAAACCAAACCAGTTTGTTTTAACACTTGCTTGTTATACAATGATATGATGCCTCTAATTCCTAAAAATTAGTTTGTATACTGCTTATGTCGCTGTGTTGTAATGTTTTTGCTGTTTTCTTTTCACAGTTATTACATTCTTACAGCCAAGTCTAAGGGAAATGTGTTGGAATAATATTTTCTTTACCCTGTTATATCCCTTAACCTTCATTGTAGAGCAGGTATGAGCTAAGATACTTGGCATAACCTCTCAATAAGACACTCCGCTTGCCCCGCTACCGGTGGAACGGAAAACATTTGGAGCCGTCTGTACTACTAGTGCAATGAGGAATTGGCTTGAAGTTATCTTTCACCTTAAGATCTGTTACCCAGAAAACGAGAGACAAATAAAGCTTCGCTTTTACGAAGCAGATATGATTTTCAGAATTAAAAGTTCCTTATAATAATAGCTCCCGGAAATTAGAAATTGTTGAATAAAAATTATCCGGTAGAGTGAAGTCATAAAATGCTCCTGTCAGTGTTAATTGGAATCAGCGAAGCAGAATGGTAAGTAGAGTTTTATGTTTTGCAAATTGAAAATGTTAATCGTACTGGAAAACTCTGCGTGGTGAAACAACCTAATCAGGAAAACAGTGTGAGGAAACGAAAGTTAAATGTATGGCACCAACTCAATAATTATGCTTTAGACTTTAGAGCATTGATTTACGTGGAAAGTTAATGCACAGAGGTAACTGAATTGTAGAAGTTAGATAGTACCATTGCTAGTTTTGCATCTCTTTTTATTCCTTCAATGTGAATTCAGTTCTGTTATTCCCAACTGACACCGCCCCACGTAGAGTTTTTGTTTCACACTATCTGGAATTTCAAGTTATTCCGTCTCCAAACCAGTACGTCAAATTGAACATTTCCACTCAGCTACTTTCCGTACTCCAACACTAACATAAGAATACATTGACCCTGCAATAAACATATGAAACATATGACTGCGTCCATGTCCAAAACAATACGCAGTTCAATATTTAACCAATACACAAAATATTTCACACAGTATGAAACAAAATATGAAAAATACACAAATGTACTGCTATAACACGGGATAAATTAGGGTGTTTCATTTTCATTTATAATAACAAATGGGGTCTTAGCTTTCATCTTTAAAAGAGGTTCCGTCATGTGGGACTACTACTTTCTTTATTTTTCTTTCTTCCCAGAATCAATCATTTCTGGTGAATCAGCCACCACTAGGTTTATTGAACTTATGTAGTCTGCTAAGCGCCAGATTAGCCCTAGGTCCGTCTTCGTATCTCGCCGAGTTCGTTTACATAGACAAAAACGCCACACTTCAAACCTGTTTCAGCGACATAATTGAGTTTAATGCAACCCAACTGTAAAATTTCTAAAGTCCACAGTTTCGGTCTGATTAATTTGAAATTGTAATACAGCAATCAGGGCATAATGTATAACGTGTACACAAAGGTTGATGAATACCTTAAAAGTTATTCAGATGGTATTTTTTACTGTTAGAAGAAACTGTTCCAGTCTATGCAATACTTTTTTGAAAAAATTAATATTTTATAATTAAGTTCTTTAGTAATATGTTAATAAATGTAGACATAATTTTAATTATACTAATGGTGTGGAAATAAAATAAATGTTAAATATGAGGCTTCAATTATTGCGTAAACTTTACGCAGTATGAATATTATTGTTGAATAACATCACAAACAAACAAGTTAATAAAGGTTTATCTCATTATTATTTTATCCTTTGGTCATTAGGTCATAAATGTAATTGCCTTATACCAAAAAGTACATCGTGTGGAACAATTTGAAAAAGAAATGTGCTGACAAATGAAAACCCGAGAACAGACAGCAAATAAATTATAACGCTAAAACACTGTTTCCGACTTGATGCTGTTTAAAAAGCATTTAGTGTTTATACAGACCCTCCTTTTTCTGGTCCTCTGCAGCTAATTTAGTATTCTCTTGATAGTTTGTTCAATTTATTGTGGGCAAAAGTTGTCTTGTTTCACAAGAATGTTATAGGAATCTAGGCTTAAAGGTAGACATTTCAATCGCTATATGGTATGCTTTAAAGGGTCGCATAGCAATAAAAGTTACACGGAATTGAAGTGAAAGGTTTTTAGTGTTTTATAAGTGTAGTGTGTTATAGTGTATTCATAGTTATGAATTTTGCAATTTTTGGCCCTTTTTCACAGATGGCTATCCCTAAGGGGGAAAATATACTCTAGAATGCTGTTCGTCTGAAAAGCATCAGTTGCTATTAAACAAATAACAGGAACGGCTAAGGTTTTCTATTAGATTTTATAAACTTTAACTGTATAGCTACCCGTATCCGAACACACTCACCAAGCAAACCACCAATCACGTGGATTTAACAGTAAAAGTAGATTTAAAGTGGCAAATTCATATAACCAGAGAAGCGATCGTCCAAGGCAAATTAGGGACACTGATGTATCCAGAATGGGAGCTGAAGAGCCACGTCACATAGGAAACGTTAAATTTCCATTTCAATAATTGTGGACAGGTATATTTGATATGGCATCGACAATAACACGTGCAATTTTATTAATAACGTTACAATTCGCAGTACAGGTTTAAATCCATGCTAAAATCACAGAGCACTGAAGCAAAGCTACGAGGTGACAACGAAGATCGTCTAGCGCGTTCGAATTTCGCAGGATATTTTTACCTTTCGGTTACTTCTTTTCGCCTGAGGTAAATATTTTTGCGGACATTAATATAAAACAAAAGTAAATAGATTCAAAGCATCGAAATCCTCAATATATTGATAACACTAGTTTGCATGATATCGGAAGACTGAACACTAACAAGTGATTCTGACTCACTTTTTATGCTGATTTCAAAACTGCTTTTGGTTTTTTTCTATCACGTACAGTTTTTTCACAATTTCACTTCAAAAATATAGAGTTGAGCCAGTAGATGACGAGTATTGTTGAAGGGAAATTTATCACTTCTTGGAGGGAAATTTCTCAATACAGACTTGTAATTCTTTAGGTAGTTACACCTGTAGATGCTGGTTGCTATTTGTAATTTAGGCATTGTTATTAATATCAGAGGCTTGCATTACCAGTGCTATATCGTGATTGAAGTTATAAATACATTATGTCTACACGCAGGTGTGTGAACAATCCAAATGTTTTCTGCTACATTTGTGGAAATTATACAGTGCTTCAGCAGAGAACTGATATAACAGACTTTGTGAAAAAAGTGTACCATGCTTATTTTAAAATGAAACTTGGTGACCAAGACAAGGCCTGGACTCCAAAGACAGTTTGCCGCTATTGTGTTGAGAGGTTAAGATTGTGGATAAAAGGAAAGAAATCGTGCATGCCATTTGCAATTACTATGGTGCGGAGGGGGCCTAAAGACCACCTTAAAGACTGTTATTTCTGTTTAGTTAATGTTCAGGGGCGCAATTCGAAAAATAAGAAACACATTGTAGTAGTGAGTTAACGCGGGTGTCTGCACATCTATGTACTTGAATTACAAGCCGTGGTATTGAAAGACGGAGTTAGTACCCGTGTATACGAGTAACGTGTGGGATTACGTGACGTTTGGATTCTGAGGGAGAGTCCGTCCCTCATCTGCGGTGCTCCCTGGAGCACGTTATTTCCCCTCGTGAAGTTGTTGATACACTTTATTGTTATGTTGTGGAATTAAATGAATAATAAAGATAATTAAAAGCCGAAAAAAATGTGAGTTAACGCGGGTTTGACAACAGGTACGTATGTGTGTTTGTACCCGTGGAATGATTAGACGGTTTTAGAAACCGTCTATATGAGTAACGTGAGGGGATTACGTGATGTTGAGAGTCTAAGGTGAAGTGTGTATGAATCTCGTCCCTCTCTCTCTCTCCCTCCCTCTGTGGGTTTTTTTGAAACAGGTATGTATGTATGTATGTATGTATGTATGTATGTATGTATGTATGTATGTATGTATGTGTGTGTTAGAAGCCGTGTAATGAATAAACGGGAGTTAGTACCCGTGTGTGGGATTACGTGACGTTTGGGAGTCTGAGTGGTAGAATTCTAAGTCCGTCCCCCTCCCTGTATTGTTATTTTGTGAAATTAAATGAATAATAAAATAATTAAAAGCCGAAAAAAATATCCGTAGCACGTTATTTCCCCTCGTGAAGTTGCTGATACACTGTAATGTTATGTTGTGAAGTTAAATGAAGAATAAAATAATTAAAAGCCGAAAAAAATATCTGTGTGTGTGCGCGCGTGCGCGCTCACGTGTAGTAAACTTTTGTCTATCTCTTATTATTTTTTTACCAGTTATGCAAAAGTCGTTCACAATGAAGAATCGTTAGAGCCATTTTTGAGAAAAATGTTCCATGTAAAGGGTATTCTGGGATGGTGGGGATTTTTCTTGAAAAAACCTTCGTGAAGATACTGAACCAAAATACTAAGTTTGGTGTTTCCCACAGCTAAAAACTTGGAATCTTTCATCAAGAAGGCAATGGACTATAAAATAAGAAAACCATGCGAGGCTAATATAATATTCGAGTTAGGTGTATGAATGTTAGGCTGCATGAGTATGTTACAGAGGACTGTGTATGTGAGAAAGTGCCCACGTGCGTAACGGTATAAACCAGGTCAGTGCAAGAACGAGCATGTTCAATCCCCACCACCGCCCTATCCATTAAATGTGAAACGAGAATGGATCGGCGTTCACAGTCGACTGTGAGCCAGCACGGTGAGTAGTGAAAATATCAGAATCGCGAGCGATAGTGACAATTGTTGCTGGGTGAACCTCGAGGAGTACGAGCAAATGAAGCAGCACTGTCTCGATAAGCATGAGGAAATATGTGATGGCGATACGCATACCATCATCTGTAAGGAACCATCACAGCATCAACAAATGTCGTCATTCTTCCGTTGTGGAGAGTGCTGCGACGTGTATCTCAAAGCAAAAGGGTAAGTAAGTAAAGAACATGTGATAGAATAGATGTAGTAGGGAGAGAAAAAAGATAGCTAGCAAAAAACCTGTGCCTTTATTTTTACAGAACGCCCGAAGGAGATGTGCCACCGCATCGCGACGTGGATCGGTCGGTGTCGACATCCGAACCCGTGGAGGAGAAAGAAGAAGAAAGGTAAGCAGAATCATTGTGAATAAAAAGAAAGAGTTTTTTTATTAATAACTCGTGTGTGTTAAAACAGAGATGTTGTGTATATGCCTGACAAGAAGAGGAACAAGGCAAAGGTCGTAAACAAGAAGAAGATGTTGGAAGCCTCTCGAGAGAACGTTATAGTGCTCATCTTTGACCCCATTCCAGAAAAGTCAGAGGAAGATGAATCCAAATAGCGTGTTTATGCTCGACGACATCTCCATCAGCTCCAAGCATCGTGTGAATATAGGACTGCATTACGAACTCGCATCCCTCTTCATCAAAGCAGTTGACGAAACTTTTGTATACATAACAAAAGAGGACTGGCAGATAATAGTTCGAAATATAGCTGTGATTGAAACGTATGTGAAAGACGCTAAGCTTCCTCGTTTATCGTACAGTGAGAATATAATCTATGCATATAACGTAACAGTGCATATGAATAAAGTTAATGAAATAGCATTTGTGAATACGTGTCTAAACGAAAATGTCATAAACCTGGACATTGTTGCAATAGCAGGACTGAAGAGACTAATTCCATACATTGAAATATATTTATTTCAATTGCATGACGTTCATAAATCAATGTGTTCATACGATGTTAGAGGTAGGAGTGTCAGAAAAAAGTTAAAGGAGATGTATGCTAAAATCAATAAAAAAATATAAAAATTTCATTCTTTATTGATATAAAAAAATACATTTTTCATTTCTTATATGATAGATTGGACAACATGAGTTAGGGGTTTATAAGCGAACAATTTGTCATGAATAATCAAACAAAACAAAGATGTTTGTGCAGGAAAATTCGCCGATGCTTGAACTTCCAATCTGATGTTAACGGCTCCAGTCACGGTCTCCTCCGGTTGATGAGAACAGTCTATGACGAATAGTGGTGCATATTTCAGAAAATCGCCTCTCTTCAAAAGAGGATAATTTTCTTTGCCATAATAAGAGTATTGAAATTTAGAATACTGATCATACAGAGATGCAAACTTTGAATTTGCAAAATCCAAATTCATGTCATGATACGGATAACATTCGCTGTTGAGATAAAGCTTCAGATGGGTGATATTGCAGTGATCAAAGATAGAGCTATCTTTAGCAAGGTAGTTCAGTCTGTCGGTCTGTGCACCCACTATGACAAAACGCGGTTTCTCAAGCTTCGATGTCGTTGCAACGTTCCACGTGAACGCTTTAGTCTGCGGTACTGCAGGTTGAGTGTGAAGGTCCAGGGTTCGAAGCAACGTGCAGTGGGCGATCTGACTGGACGAGTTTAAGTTTCTCCACCCTCTCGGCATCGGAGAGTCTAAGTACGGGCATCCTCCATTCGATGCGGTTTAGTTTAATGATAGTCACATCGTTGCCCATCACACAATTATTAGAATTTTTAGATCTAATGAGAACGAGTTCAAACTTGCTATTAAGTATCAGCTCCTTGTGATCGTCTGCGAAACCCAGAAGCATCGAAAGAGGAACGATAGCGTTGAATACACCGTTCGATGCGTTCACGATGTCTACATGTTCTCCGGGATACGTCCAGCCGGCGTTCTGCAGGCGATTGGAGTCCAAAGTGTTGAGAGCCGCATAGTTGCGCATAGTCGTAGAAATTCCAGGATTTCTCGTTCTATCTATGGTAGTACCATTCATATCTAAGCGAACTTCATCGAACAGAAACGCCATGGCATTGTTGGTCAGTGTTGCAGATGAAGCTTCGCCAGTAGGTTTTGTCACAGATCCCTCTATGTAGAGGTAACTTCTGCTAGGAAGCGTGTACAAATCCTCGGCTTGGCATGGTATTCTAATTTCATCATTCACATCTAGAGCAGACGTATTGTAAGGTAGGAAGACATGTTCCTCCTCTTTACTAATCTTATCGTCAAACGTCGGAACCCCGGTCACATCTAAAACATCCATTACAGAACCTTGAATCCCAGACGCTCGAGGAACTCTCGGTTGGATGGTGTTAGCAGTTTGCGTGTCGAAGACTGAGTAGGTATCAATCTCGAGAGAAGCTTTTTATTATAGTAATGCCTTTTAAAATTTATTCCCATTCCGTCTTATGTGCAGTCTCACTGTTATAGTTTCGTTTCTGAAGTCGAGCGTATCCCCGTTCTGGTCTACCACGCGAATGCTGAGATGATCAATGAGATTCGTGTCGATGATGGGTAGATATATAGGACTGGGCGGTTCCTGCGAGATGTGGTAGCCCGGAGTAACCGACGGGAAAAATTCGTAGAGAGAATGCCCGCTTTTACCGTTGATGAAGGATCCAGTGGCAAGGCTGCACTCGACGCGTATGATGCTGACCTTAAAGATGTTCACCAGTTCGTCAGACTCGGTCAGTACACCCGGTTCCACCGTGCGCTTGCCGGTGAAACCGAGAAGAGAGCCCACCGATCTCTCTCGAGCGAAATCGATAAAGTAGGGGCACCGAATCTCAGCCTTCATAGTGTTATTATTGGGACGGAGAAAAAAGTCATCGCCGGCTTTGAGTCTATCCTTGAGGAAGGTGTTTATATCTTCTATTTCATAAGTTCCAGGTGGAATTTCGACAGTTTCAAGTTTTCCATCCCGCACGTAATGGAAAAAGTTATTGCTAGGATCAACATTTGGTATCGAGTAAAATGTCTCGAAATTCAGTAGAGCAATCTCGTAAACCCCATCTGGATCCAGATGGAGTGGCGGATTCAAATGGGTAGAGAATCTAGAATCAGATCCGCTCACAGTGATAGTGTAACTCATTTTGACCATTCTAACATCCTGTCGAAAGTGTTTTATAACAGAAACTGCAAGCACAGATGACCACAAATGACAGAATCGAAATTCTGATATCTGTGTCTGTTATACATGATCTTAACACCGTCGAGATAGGATTCTATCTCTCTTGGAGGTTTCAGATTGCCGAAACTGTCAAAATAAAAGGCTAAATTTCCATCCTTGCGTATAGCAACCCAATGGGTACCGGGATTCTGCGAGTTGTCCAAATTGACGACGATCCTCTCTGCATGTCTAGGTCTTAGAGGCAGTTTATCTAGCATGTATACGCCTCTAAAATTAGGAATGCGTAGACGTTCAGCATAAGTTTCAATCTCCGCACCGCTTAGGGCTTTTTCCGGGATAAGTACAGACCTCGCCCCGAGTTTTTTGGACGTAGATACAAGCCCCTTCCCTCCTCCCTTCTTAAGACCTCTGCCCTTGCCCGTGGCTAATGCTTCCATGTGCTGATTGTGACGAACCAGCTCGTTCAGTTGCTTCTCCGCAGCACGTTTCTTATTCACCGAGGTAGCGATCTGTGCGGCTCCACCTGCCAAGCTACCTGCAGCACCCAATGCTGCCAAAAGCGGTAGCAAAGGTAAGATCCCACCTCTAGCGGTTGGCGGTAGTATTCTCTTCCGACGTTTGCGCAATCCGGCACCCATGGCCAGCTTTCCCTTCATGATTGCGGTCACAAGTCTAGCGGCAAGCTTCTCGCCAAAAGTAGCGTCGGCAGACTGCACCCGATTCCAGGCTTTTTTCACAAGAACCTTATCAGCCAAATGCCTCGGAACAGTATCCTGATGTGTGGCGTAGGCGATATCGTGTTCTCGACACGCAGCGTCCAATGCGTTTATAGAAGGATCCCCTCGCTGCAATCGCTTATGTAGCTTAGTTCCGGGACCGCAGTACCTGTAGCCGGGCAAATGAGCCTCAAACGGTAGAGAATTAATCAAAGAATTAAGTACTCCGGAACCCTTCCGAGCGCGTCCAGAGCTCATGATACACTATGAAAATAAAAAGCGAAAGATATAACTTATAATCTTAGTCGCACGATGGAAGTAGTGAAGCAAAAGTGCTCGTTACCCATACAAGTTTTAGACTTCGACAATGACATTCGCGAGGGAAGGCACGGCTCTCTCTTCCCGAGCAACGTCAGAGCGCTCATTCTGTGTAGCTCGAATGCGGGGAAGACGAATATCTTACTCAACCTGCTAATCCACGAGAACGGGCTAAGGTTCGAGAATCTTTACATTTAATCGAAATCACTGCATCAACCGAAATATCAGTACCTGCTCAAAGTGCTGAAAACCATACCCGATATAGGAGTGTACACGTTCGAGGACGGTGAAAAAGTACTGGAAACCTCAGAAGCCAGAGAAAATTCCATATTCGTATTCGATGACGTCATCAACTAGAAACAGGGTAAAATAGCTTCGTATTACAGCATGGGCAGACACCGTAACGTCGATGCTGTATATCTAGCACAATCTTATGCAAAGGTACCCAAACATCTAATTAGAGACAATGCAAATATGATCGTACTATTCCGACAAGATAATCTCAACTTAAAGCACATATACGACGATTACGTAAATACTGACATGTCTTTTACGGAATTCAGAGAGTTGTGTAAACAAGTATGGGAGAGTAATGACAGATCGAACTCTAGACCCTTTGTTGCCATGGTACCTGAATTTCCACTGAATGAAGGACGATACAGAAACGGTTTCGATGTATTTATCAGAGTGAATAAATAGAGAGTATCGCTCATTACAGCTATGAGTATCGACAGATTCGGATCGCGCAGGATCATCCCATCCAGGGGTGTGCTTAACCGTTATATTATAAATCGAGATGACACGGGAAACTATCAATTCAAGAAAAAGCGATTATGCAACATTCAGGATCCTGAAGAAGAATATGATGCAACGACTAAACACTATGTGGATACGCTTACGACTATCGTCGAGCATCGAATGCAGACGTTCACCGAAAAGACTTCATATCAGCGTATGGGCGAATTTGAAGCTATGCTTAGGCAGCACGTGCAAACATCGCTCGAAGGTCAACATCAGAGCCTAATGGAATACCTGAGTAAATATGCTTTCAAACGCGATGCAGAAAAGAATGTCATTCTGGATACGATAAGAATGAAGGCACTATTGCCTCCAGTTCACGATCATGATGTTCCGAATAAAAAATATATTTTGGATTACATAAATGCACACACACCGCTTCCCGATTCGAACGGTAACGTTTCCTTTCGAAAGAAACGGATAAGAGAGATAGCCGATCCCGTGGACGATAACGATGCCGCAAATAAAAAATATGTTAGACATTTAGTTGTAAAAAAAATGCGGAAACACAGACAGTTTTAAACCGAACTCTAGCTTCTATGCCTCAAGAAATTATTGCAGCAGTAGAAAAAAATCTTGATACCGTGGTAGCCTCAATTATGAATAGTATTGCTAATCTTAATTCGCGAGTGAATCTAATAAATACTATTTTAGGGAAAATGAGTGGACAGCTCATCATTACATTGCAAACGAAACCGTACAGAGGTAACTCACAGAGATACATGCTAACTTCGGGACTCGAATACTACAGGTCCCCGGTTAGCGGAGAGGTGTTTGGCTGCAATATGATTTCATCATCGCATCCCAATACGAGAACGGATGCAATATTTGCAATAAATGATAAACGCGTTGAAAGTTATCCTGCACTCGTCATGATGGGCGATAAGTTGACCTTCACAGCTCCAGTTAATCGTGCTAAAGATGGACATATTCTAAGTATCGACTTAAAAATCTCCTATATATTGATGCCAGCAGCTTAAATCTGCATTCATTTTACGATGGATGTAGAAGGCATCAGACTCAAGCAGTCCATCGCTCGACACAGTAAAGCGATAAGGGAAAAGTTACGTTCCCTGAGGGGTCTCAGGTTCGAAACCCAACGCGTGATGTCCGAGGTTCTTCAGCCCGTCACCGTTCCTCTGAAGGATATACTAAAGAATCAAGGAAAAAGCAAAACCCCTCTCTCTCACCCCGAAGAAGAAGAACAAGAAGCCGATACCCTCGTGAATTATCTGAAGAAGGTTCGAACAGCTAGCGGCAGCGATCTGGACGTTACCTTTGGAGTACGGTATGAAGACGGGGATTATAAGATAGGAAATAAATTAATTACATTTGCAGATAACAGTGTTCAGATAGGAGATGAAACTTATGAGGCTAGCCCCGGGCTGTACGAACTATTATTTAAGCGAGTACCTCAGACCTCATCGTATACGGAAGACGATCTGGATATTTATTCTCAGATTTTGAAACAAACTCTAGTTCACAGACAGGGCTACAGCAGGAGCGGTCGTCTGAGATCGAACAAGGGGTATAAATATAAGAATATCATACGCAGGCTTATCGACACTACGACCGGTTCCGGTCTCGAATGGAAGCAGCACGTTCCTGGTAGGAAGTTGGACTACGTATACTGGTCCGATCCTAATAGTCTGATTAGCAGACTCAGATTGCTCATTGGATCGAGGGAGGCTGGCAATTTGAATCATACAACGGAAATTCAAGAGATCATCACAGAATTGAAAAACTCGAAAATAATAGCATGATTAGACGAAACATCGTTAGTGAATTACATTCCCCGGCCAGAAGGAAATTTCTACGTAGGAAAATAGTTAGTAAAGGTCTTAATGACTTATTACAAATAGACCTTATTGAAATGATACCATACGCAAAACAAAACAGAAACTATAAGTACATTCTTATTGCTGTTAATTTTTACTCAAAAATGGCTTATGCAAGACCTGTGAAGGACAAGACCGGAGTGAATGTTACAAAAGCAATGCGAGATATACTGGAGGATCTGAATACAACACCTAAGAATATTCAATCCGATAACGGCAAGGAATTTTACAATAAGCATTTCAAGCAATTAATGACCAGGTATGGAATTAATCACTATAGTACATTCAGTGTCATTAAGGCTGCTGCTGTCGAGCGTTTAATAAGAACGCTTAAAACTATGATGCATAAGGAATATTTGACTAAAGGTTCATATAAATGGCTGGATCTCTTGCCAAGAATCATTAACATACTTACCATTCGACGATTCAGATGAAGCCTCGCGACGTCAGGAACAACGATCTCCTCCTCACGGTGTATCGTCGTGATGTTATGAGGTACGAAAAGAGGAACGCCAGGAGGTTCAGTGTTGGGGAACGTGTTAGGATCTCTAGGCATAAGGGTCTACTCGAGAAAGGTTACACACCTAATTGGAGCACTGAAATCTTTCGCATTGTCAGGGTAAGAAGCACAGTCCCACCCACCTATCATCTGGAAGATGGTGAGGGGAAGGTAATACAAGGTGGATTCTATGGTCATGAATTATTAAGAACTAGTTACCCTGACACATATCTCGTAGAAAAAGTAATACGTCGACATGAGAATAGGTTACTCGTCAAGTGGCTAGGCTTTTCAAAAAGTGAATGGATAGAAAGGAATGCTGTAGTGTAGAAGATGCAAAAAAAAACTAAGACAAAATGTTTTTAGGATTCAGGATGAGTGTTGTATAATTTTATTTCTTAAGAAATAAAGCAACAGAATCCAAAAGTATTTGAGTTTTATTTATTTTTTAAAAATAACCCTACATATTCCCCATCACCCCCAAAAAGTATAAACATGTAAAAATGAGTACTTATTCAGGTGGACATGTGTTTGCATTTATAAAACAAAATTTTGTGAATTTCAAAGCATAAAAAGAAATCTCTCTAAAAATGAGTACTTATTGAGGAGGACATGTAAAAAAAAGTATGGTTTACATCATAAAAAGCTTTAAGTATAAGAAATGCACAACAATCTCTCACATTAAGCAGAATTACATTAAATGGGGACGACATTCATAAACAACACTTGTGAACTCAAAAAAATTGGTTTACATAACATATACCATAAACTTTAAAGAAAATATAACCCTCATCCCAAAAAAGTATAAACATGTAAAAATGAGTACTTATTCAGGTGAACATGTGTTTTCATTTATAAAACAAGATTTGTGAAGTTCAAAGTATATAAAAAGTTCAATTACAAAGAAAATGAGTACTGCACATGTGAACTCGAAAAAAGTATGGTTTACCAAGTCCCTCATTAAGCAGAATTACATGAAATGGCATACTTTCAATAATGTAAAAAAACACATAGTCTCTCTCTCTCTCATTAAACACAATTACATGAAATGGCATACTTTCAAATAAGGTAAAAAACACATAGTCTCTCTCTCTCTCGAATTACATTACAATGTCAGCTGTGCTCAGAGGTAGCAGGATCTCTTGGAATAGAAAAATGTCCCCAGGCCATAGTTTTATGCGAGTTTTCAATCATATAACGTTTGGTATCAAGCACTCTCAATGCAATTTTGTTCATTTCTACTGTGTGAACGTTATGCTTACGACTTTGGAAAGTTGTTTGTCTGGCATAATGTGCTACATTCATGTCATTGAGACAAGATAGGTAATCTTCAAAAGTTATTGAACGCATTGCAGCCTTTGAAACGCCTTTTGACTTCTTAACGATCTGACCATCAAAACGATATGAGTACAGCTTAGACCTTAGCCCAGCGTATTCTGTCATTAATTTGCCCGATAATTCGTCTTTAAATAAGCCCATTACTTTCCTGTTTACCAGAGGTATTGAATATATGTTATCGGGTGGATAATTGGTTGTATCAAAGTGCTGAATGTTGGTTTTGATAAAATCATAAACATCTGTACTAGTTTCAAACAAAAATGAATCGGTATCCATGTAATTTAGAGACAAATCATTTAGGTTCTTTTTCAGAATGTTATAATAAAAGTGGTACATCACATATTTAGAAATGTCAAGTATTGCCTGTCCTATGTATATGGGCTTACACATGTGAATTTCTTCCTTTGCCAGTTCGATACCCACAAGGTTCTCGTCAAATATAATGTAACGCAAAAACGTTTGACGCGATATCAGCTTTTTCGCTTGTTTCCAACTGGTAACGAGACGAAAATCGTTATACTTACGTACATTTTCCATAAACTTTCCATAAACACAATTATTCATTTTTTTCCATAGATTCTGACCGAATTTAGATTTCTCCTCAGCACGTTTTGCAGCGTTCAAGTCAATGTATGATTTTAACCAGAAGGATTGTTTGTAAGCCACTGCTCTATGTATGTATTTCAACTTCATTCCTAATTCTACACATTGCTGTAGATTGCGGTAATGCAAGACATACTTTGACTTATCTGATAGTGTTGCAAGGAGCTTATTGCATGTATCCTTTGGAGGTATTTCGCTCTTTGGACACAGTGGAAGATCGTTGTGTTCGTCGTGAATGGCTTTAGGATATTCGAGATCGACTTCAAGCACATAACCCGTTTCCGAATCTGGTGGTACGTTTAAGAATTCTATTGCATTAATTTCATCTCTATTTAACCATCTGAGTTCGCCACATGGAGTTGCATGTCTTGCCATAACAAATCCGTATAAGTTTGTACAATCGAAAAGTGCTAAGTATTTAGGTGGTAGAGATTCGTTGTATTCATTCATGTACTTGTTATTGGCTTTGGAGTATCGCTGCGACACCGTGCAAAGCCCACCCCTGATTCCTGACTCGAAAAACTCTAGCATTTCTTTGTCGGTGATTAGCGATAATTTTGTTTTAGTCGTCTTTAACATCGCCTGATAGGCCAACCCGGGAGCAGTGTAGAAATGGCACGGATCTAGTTTATTTAAATTTAGGCATAAGTTTCTGAAAGTTTCAAAAATGTCAGTCAATAACAATGTGTCAGTCTTAAGATATAGATCGCTGTATTCGCCTAAGTTTCTGATATTTAACTCTCGCCATACTGTTTGAGCATGCAAGTAATCTTCCGTTGTTATATCATCAAATTGTGATATATCTGGTAATGCGGTCTCTTTCAATTTCTCTACGCAATCCAGATATGTGTATGGAAATACGCCTTTACGTATCATTAGCTGCCGATGTGCAGGATTTTCGTATGCTCTGTTTGTATTTTTAAAGTCCTCGGGGTTTAGCATATCAGCTAAATTGCTCAATTTATCATCGAGGAATCTATAACTATCAAGAAATCTGAAATATATACTTTTTCCATTGGACGTATATCTCTTACTGAATGATAGATAGTTTTCAATGTTCGTGAAATACATGATATGGGTTCTCGATCGTAAGCGAGATGTTTCACGAGAAAATGTGAATCGTAGTTTGACAGACAATGAAAAAAATCGGTATGTAATTTGGTAACTTTCTATTCAGATTACACGAATTGTGGGCCGCTCCTATGAATCTACCGGTCAATTGACAATGGTCTAATATTTTGTCAGATTCGGACTCAAATTTATCTTCACACAGATGACAGAAATCAGTATTTCTGAATTTTATTTTATCTGCATCGGTCATATTTAACTCTTTGTTTTTCGAGTAAATATCGATTACATCGTCTGCAATTACAGTTAATTCGCTGAAAAAATCTTGAATCGCATTAGGACCTCTAAAGATTTTGAATTTCGATAAGGTATCGTCATAATTGCATACAAGGTTTAAAGCTATTGATACTGCTTCCTGTCTTTGTAGTGATCTCGTCCAACTGCTATCTGCGGAGGGCTGACATGAATGCACTTTTTTAAGTATTGATTCGATATCTGCATATATGACAAATGGAACCGGAGAGCACTTCGAGTATGAATTGAATCGAATGGTGTCATTTACCCCTATTTCAGGCATACTAACAACTTGCGATTTCATGCATCTCCTTTTATGTTTAGCTAGGTTGCTTTCATTCGAGAAGTATTTCATGCATGCCTCACATATACACATCCTACACTTGCGTTTAGTTAATTGTGAGGACAACAGGCGAGATAGGTCATTTATTAAGCAATAGTGTGATCTAGCTTCATCGGCAATTCTTAAGAGGTTCACATGATGCTCTTTACGTTCCGAGGTTTGATATAATGGAATAATTGAATATTCGTCTATACCATATACAGTGATAGATATATTATTTCAAATTTTTGTATGTCATCTAAAGATACTGGAAACTTTATTCCTGCGAAATTAAATTCTTTAAACATATTGTACTTGGAGTACGAACTCACTCTATAGCTGTTACGCTTTACCGGAAATTTGGATGCCAGTAGGCAATATCCGAAACATTTGTTATCAGTATTCCTAATATTGGTCACTGCTCTCTTGTGTTTTATGAAATCTGGCACTTTTATGTTGCAACCTGCATTTAGCGGATCGTAGTGACAGAAATTTAGAATTAACGAACATATTTGGTATAGTGATTTCGAACTGCTTTTCGATTCGAATGTATCAATGTTGAATAATATGGGATGTTTAAGTTTATTCTCATACCAATCGCTAATGTTTGTACCTTGTAAGATAGCATCCATTTTACTATTGAAATTAAATGTCTGGATCTTTTCATTTTCGGGTGTTTGGATGACATATTTGCATACTAATGTGGCACATAACTTTATTCCTGACAAATGACGAGCGAGATTGCTCCGAATTTCACTGCTAACGAGCGGTTGACATTCATCTAGAAATGTTTCAGGATCTATCATTCCCACCGAGTTTTCTATTTGACTCGTATAGATCCGATTTTTAAATGCCGATTCAATAGTCATGCATGCAAGATCCTTCTGCCTCTGTTCACTCACCGATTCTGTTCTTGGTTTCTTTGATGGAGACGCGCTATCATCTTTCGGCGACGTAGTCCTCTTGTTCGGGGCTCCGGTCTTATTTGAGATCACGTGCATGTGTTCCTCTGAAATTGAAATAAATGAGGTGTCATCAGTAATACATATTTGATATCTTTTAAGCTGAAAAAATGTTCAGGTAAAGTTTTTTTAAAAAATAACTGAAATCGAATTTTCTTTTTTTCGTGATATTAATTTGTTACTTTTTTGAAGCATGCATGAAAGCTGAAAAATCTATAACAAATAGTTCATTTTTTTATTTACAGTAATGTTTGATGTCCAAGTATCTTTAAGCTGGAAATAATATTGATTTTATTTCAAGTAAAGTTTTTTTAAATCGAATTTTCGTTTTTCGTGATATTAATTCGTTACTTTTTTGAAGCATGCATGAAAGCTGAAACAAAAATATATAGTTCACTTTATTAATGCTGAAAACAAAATTGTCATTTTATTTCAAAGTAAAGTTTAAAACCTGAAATCTAATTTTCTTTAAAGCTGAAAAGAAAAATATCCCTTTTTAGCATGAAATACACTTATATAACAAAACTGCTTAATTATTAATGTTTGATGCTACTGACATTAAAGTTATATATTAAAAAGAGGAATTGGAATTTTACTTATAGCTGAAAAAAGAAATATTGTCAAATTATATTTTTTTTTTGTTGAATGTTTAAGCTGAAAAAATTTATTATCTTATCCGATTACTTTAATGTAATGTTTTGTTTTAACACATACATGCGAACATTAACTCACCTTTTCTTGTCATGGAGTCTAATTTTCTGGGGATTTCTGCAGTGTCTGCAGATGCATCTCCTTCGCTTGAGAATTCTCCTGCATGTTTGAACTCGTCTGAAAATTATACAATTCATTATTGCAACGATCTGAGAAGTGAAAATAGTAACATTTTATCGACTGGCTATAATCTGAAATTTCGAGATACACGTACAAAGACAAGATTTTTATCCATGCAGAATAGTTATGTCAAAATTAATCTTAAAAGGTCAAAAAGTTAGAACTATTCCATTCAGAATTTTTTTCTCTTTTCCGAGATGCATTATTTTTTTCTGAACTGAGCTAACACATGCAAAAAACTGTTTTAATATACCTTTTTTTGTAAAAAAGTAATCTTGTGACGTCGATACCCGCTAGCTAGCGTCTCTTGTCCCATGTACACAAGGTGATAGCCTCCTTCATTTATAGCAGTTTTCTGTTCTGTAGTCATACTCTTAAATCGCTCGGGAAGAAAGATCTGATACTGATCTAATATTACTACGACGCGTTCCCCATATCTCGTGCTAAGCGTCTTCAGCTTGTTTATTTTGAACGGCACGTTTATCTCCAGATCTGCAAGTTTCTTTGTTGGTACAATTGGAGCGCCTTCTCCAATTTCATTGAGATGGCTTATGATTTGATCTGAAACATACAGACGCGTTTCAACAGGTTTATATTATTTAGGTCACGAAAAAACACGGAAATAAAAGACACATTGAATCGATCGTTTGGGTCACTGAAGTATATGTAAAAAGACACACAGATCGAAATTGTAAGAAATAATAATTTTTTTCACTTACCATCCATGTTCTTTCCTGGCTGCGCACTTCTGTTGCAAATGGTCTTTTTTCGTACTCCCTTACACATTTTATATGTCCCCGACGTTGTTAGCCCCCCCTCCCCACAAACACTTGTTCTATGCTGCAGTCACATGTCCAACGGAATAAGTACTAAGTTCTTAAGAACGGTATCCTACGTCTTTATAAGTTCACGATACTATTACGCCTATTTTCCCTTCTCCTTCCACGTATGCGCACGCAGTTATCTGACCATTGGCTGACATTCGTTCGTGACAAAAAATTACCTTGTCCACCTGGCCCCTGTACTTACGATAATTATAGCATTGGTAGGATCCGTGTTGCTGCTTCCTTTTTGCTACAGGCAATTTCTTACGCTACTTTCAGTTTTTCCATAACCTATAATTATTTAAAAATTCTGAAGCCCTGGTTTCTCTCTATGCCTTCGGGTTACAGAGACGAGAGAAAAGACATTGCATTTGCATGTCTCAGCATGTGAGCTCGATATGCCGAGGTTTTTTTAAAGCATTTAATTTTAGTAATTTATAGTTCATTGCTGTCTTGACCCTTCTGTTACTGATCCAGCGTGAACGGGAATCACTCGCATGGATTTCTTATTTTGCCTTCTTGATGAAAGATTCCAAGTTTTTACCTGCGGGGGACTCGAAAACGTACGTAACGGTACACCTGACTCGAATATTATTAGCCCCCTTAGTTTTTTTTCTCATTGCCTTCTTACTGAACGGGATCTCTTCTTCTTTGATTCATACAGTGAAAACAAAACCTTGGATATGACGAGATAACCGTACACATAACTCGAATTCACATGTCCTCTGCCTCTGAACGCGGGAGCCATACATTAGTTTTTTTAGCAAACGCGGTAACCATACACATAACTCGAATATTATTTAAGCCATACATACTTTTTTCTCACTTCATTGCCTCTCTTCTTGCAATTTTTTACTTTATCTACTACGTATAGTAAGTATTGCATTCCGCCCAAAAATTCGATACCGAGATTTCACAGGAAATACATGTTTTGAGACCCCCCATTTTTGGAAACATGTCCGTGTGTCTGTATGTGAACAGTCGGATAAACACCAAACTTAGTATTTTGGTTCAGTATCTTCACGAAGGTTTTTTCAAGAAAAATCCCCACCATCCCAGAATACCCTTTACATGGAACATTTTTCTCAAAAATGGCTCTAACGATTCTTCATTGTGAACGACTTTTGCATAACTGGTAAAAAAATAATAAGAGATAGACAAAAGTTTACTACACGTGAGCGCGCACGCGCGCACACACACAGATATTTTTTTTCGGCTTTTAATTATTTTATTCTTCATTTAACTTCACAACATAACATTACAGTGTATCAACAACTTCACGAGGGGAAATAACGTGCTACAGATATTTTTTTTCGGCTTTTAATTATTTTATTATTCATTTAATTTCACAACATAACAATACAGGGAGGGGGACGGACTTCAGAATTCTACCACTCAGACTCCCAAACGTCACGTAATCCCACACACGGGTACTAACTCCCGTTTATTCATTACACGGATTCTAACACACACATACATACACACATACATACATACATACATACATACATACATACATACATACATACATACATACATACATACATACCTGTTTCAAAAAAAACCCACAGAGGGAGGGAGAGAGAGAGAGAGGGACGAGATTCCTACACACTTCACCTTAGACTCTCAACATCACGTAATCCCCTCACGTTACTCATATAGACGGTTTCTAAAACCGTCTAATCATTCCAGGGGTACAAACACACATACGTACCTGTTTTCAAACCCGCGTTAACTGACATTTTTTCCGGCTTTTAATTATCTTTATTATTCATTTAATTCCACAACATAACAATAAAGTGTATCAACAACTTCACGAGGGGAAATAACGTGCTCCAGGGAGCACCGCAGAGGAGGGACGGACTCTCCCTCAGAATCCAAACGTCACGTAATCCCACACGTTACTCGTATACACGGGTACTAACTCCGTCTTTCAATACCACGGCTTGTAATTCAAGTACATAGATGTGCAGACGCCCGTGTTAATTCACTACTCATTGTGTATCCAAGTATTCCTTCAGTCATCAGGCCAGTTCCACACGGAGAAGATCTGCCTGTTCCTCTTCCTCCAGCTGTTTTAGAGAACTTGGAAGAAGATGGTGTTGAAAGTGAACCTCATGCAATCACCGAAGACGATTCTGATGATGCCTACCGCCCGACGTGACTTCACAACTGTTCTCTCAGAGTGAACTAAATGATCTAGTACGTGATTTGAATTTGCCTAAGGAATCTGCAGAGTTACTAGGCTACCGTCTTAAAAATAAGAATCTTCTGGAATCAGGAACACATTACTCATGGTACAGACACAGAGAACAAGAGCTAGTTCCTTTTTTCTCGCAGATCGAGTCCTTGGTTTACTGCAATAACATAACGAGTTAATGCACTTTTATGACATTGAACATGCTCCTACTCAGTGGAGACTTTTTATAGATTATCAAAGAGGAGCCTGAAAGGCGTGTTACTGCATAATGGGAATGTGTATGAGTCCATTCCTTTCGCACATTCAGTTCAAATGAAAGAGACAGTTGAGAACATGAAGATACTTTTAACAAATATCCAATACGAGGAACATAAATGGCGTATCTGCGGTGATTTCAAAATTATTGGAATACTATTAGGACAACAAGCTGGGTTCACAAAAATGCCTTGTTTTCTGTGCGAATGGGACAGTTGGGCAAAGCAAAGACATTGGAGTGTGAAAGTATGGCCACAGCGGAGAAATTTGTTGCCTGGAGCTAAAAACATCCTGCACGAACCGCTTGTAGAGAGACAAAAGATATTGCTTCCGCCACTACACATAAAATTGGGCTTGATGAAGCAATTTGTAAGGGCTCTACCACAGGATAGACCCTGCTTCAAGTACCTTTCCAAGAAATTTCCCTTCATTACACAAGAAAAATTGAAGGCTGGAATTTTTGTTGGTCCTCAAATAAAGAAATTGATGAAGGATGAAGATTTTGAGAAGACAATCAATGAGAGGGAATTAGAAGCATGGACCGCCTTCCGATCAGTTACTGTAAACTTCTTAGGCAATAATAAAAATCCTAATTACAAGGCCATTGTCGAAACAATGTTGGAAAATTTCAAGAAGATGGGTAGTAACATGAGTGTAAACTTGCATTTTCTGCATTCACATATGGGCTACTTTCCAGAAAATCTGGGACATTATAGCGAAGAGCAGGGTGAACGTTTTCGCCAAGATATTAAGGAAATGGAGAGGAGGTAAAACTATGATGGCCGACTACTGTTGGATGTTGAGGAGGGACAGTCATCTTCAAGGGTCTGCAAGGAAGTCTAAGAAGAGAAAGTTTGAAAAAAATTAAATGAAACCCTTTGGTTTCTTGTTATGTTAAAACGTAGTCATAAAATAAATTAGGGGAGTTCTTGAGAGTATTCTTAAAATGTTTCTTGAATAAAAACTTACCTTGTGTGAAATGGTATTTAATACTTTTCTACGCTCATTAGTAAAATTGTCAAAACGTTACTTCTTATTTTGTGTAAAAACCTGACGTGATAGAAAAAAACGTAAGTTATTTCTGGAATCAGCATATAAACTTTATTCAAGAACACCTACTTTTAAGAAATCATCTGACAAAAAGTTTGAAAAAGCAGACTAGTGTAATTAATCACAATCAGCATGTGGTTTAACCTCTTCGGCTCAGATTACACATAATTAAAACTGAGTAAACAAAACCAACTTCTAATGGTACCAAGGTCCCCATCGGTTTTTGGGAATGTCAATTTATTTGACCACATGGCACCTACAACATGAGCCATTCTACAATGAAGCATATTTCTATCATCGTACAATTTGTTTTACCTGAACGTATTGAATTTTAAGCTCTTTTTATTTGTGTAACTATAAATCATTAATCTAAGCCAAGGAAAGAATAATCAATACTTCTACAAGAAGCAGAGCTGTAAAAGAACCACTATTTTTGCTAAAAAGTAGTGCTTTCAATGCGTATACAGTCTGCGGTTTCACAGAGGCGGATACCTAGGTTCAGCTTATTAATCCGATATACTAAAAATGCAAATAGTGAGCAATGAAATGACGGAATAACATTAGTTCTATATGGAATTGTGTATATTATAACCATTCTCAGTAATTTACTTCCGAAAGGTTTTATACAATAAAGGATATGATATGATTTATTCCTGACTATACGCTTTTAGAAAACAAAGAAGGGGTATCTCGACCATATTTCATCTAGGGGCAAAATTAGTGTTTATACTACGTTATATTTAACGTAGTATAAATACCAAATAATAAATATAACAGTAAAACAGTCTGTGCCGTTTCTGTGAAACAATTCCGTAACCTCATTAGCATCTTGTGGAGCGTAAGTGACGTTTCAGATGTTCCCGAGCTTTTTCTAAAGGCTCCACATTCTGTGTATGGAATACCGAGTCCCTGTTCACCTTGGATTTCGAACTCCATGGCCGTTTTAATTGGAATGTGTAAGTACTATATGTAGATATCTAAGAGAAAGGTGCATAGTGCTTCATTTTTTGTTTGGCGCATATATTTGAAATAACTGAATACTCTACGAATTTTTGCAGGCGAAATATTGTAGAACACAGGCCGAATGCTTATAATTCGTTGAGCGTACGGATATTTATTGTATTAGGTTTATTTTTAAGCATTCCCCACAGATAATACTTACATAGACTTGATGTATCGCCCAACGATCTTCCCTCTGCAAGCCATCAAAAACCATTTTACAATCGACAAACGCAGAATAAGGTTTCGCTCTCTTTATATTCAGATTTGAATAAATTAAAGCTTTTAATACGAAACTACTGTGTACAGTAGAAGTCCCTTCCCTAAAACATGCCTGAAGCATAAATTATATTAATCTACTTGGGCCAACCCTCTTACCAATATGTATTACCAAGTATAGATAACAATGCTGTTCCTCTATAGTTTTCTGGTTGGTGAGTTTTATCCTCGCCCTTGAATATCGGCTGAATGATTGCAGTTGCCCAAGCTTCAAAATACTTCTCTCCATTAAATAACTTGTTACAGGCCAACATTCCAGGTGACATATAAGGAGCATTTAATAAATTCGCTCGGAATTCCTTTAACCCGATGCTTTGCGCTTTTTCAGCCATTTTATTTCCGTATAATTTCACTATCAGTTATTCTCCCATCTAGAACAGGCACAGAGGTTTGTGAACAATGCACAGACTCCTTTTAACAGAGAACTGACACCTGCAAAACGCGCCCATGGTTACTTTATGCAGGGTAATGCTACTATACGAGGGCGGATTGGTTAGTCAGTGACTTTTAAGGAAAAAAACAATTTGATTTTTAGGATATTTTGAATACTTAAGATGTGCAGGACAAGAATATGTAGTAAAAATGCTAATTTTAAATATATAAGATCCATAATTTGCATATTAATTCCAGTCGCGTTTATGGGGAGTACGTCCCTTTCTACAGACACCATACTTGTCTATATTTCCTAAAATGCAAAAGTTGGATTTCTGAGCCCAACTGAAGAGGAACCACAAGAACACCAAAGAAGACAGTGAGAACCTGATTATAACCCTGCACGCTTCTAAATAAGCCACAGGGAAAATTTTAATAAAATCTTTATACCTGTTTTTCTCAGTTTAATAATTGTTGATATTCAGGTACACATTATTAATGCACTAATGACACTATAGACCTTTAAATTTTATTGCTATTAATATCACACTAATAAGTGAAACTATGAATAGAATTTGCTTAATTCTAAACATATTAAGAATTTAATTTTGAATACATTTTGAAAAAAGTAACTTTTTTAAACAAACATACTTAAAAAGTAGGAGCTTTTTTAAACAATTGATTCATATTATCATAGATGAAAGCTCGAAAAACAACCTGTACAAATTTCAGGAACTAGTTCTAATAGTTATTTAATAAAGTGTACCAGAAATATGCAAAAGTAACACGGACGACATAGAGAAGGCTGTGTTACCTTAAAGTGCTAAGCAAAGCAGCGATTTTCAGGGACTTATTTCCATGACAGCGCCTATCTCATCTAATTTTCCCTCAGAACTGGTGGCTGTTTATGTCTTTTTTCCCCTTTCTTTCTAACACGGGCACAGTCTGTTTAAATGTTCCTAGCAACCTATAAATTGTGGATTTGTTAGGAACGGTGACACCATAGAATTTTTGTGTAGATTCAGGGCGACAGTTCCAGCAAATCTTAATACAATAAATACACGCTGTTCTGTAGTATACCTATAACAATACACAGCGAACACAATCAACAAACAAGCTGTACATAACGTTACTCCCACTATACACCATGCCAAACAACACATGGCTGTAATACAAATGCCGTTACCCACCTTGACGCGTGATTAAGGCTACCGTGGACCACCAGCATTCAATCCAACATCTGCCTGTGTCAGACTCAGTGATCGTCAGTCGCATCATTCAAGATAAACCCGGTACATACCTTATTACGCGATAGACAATAATGAATTAACACTGGCGGAAAATGCTTCAATTAAAACAATGAGTAGGCATATATAAACTAATTGATGCATACACTTTTAAAAATTACTTTTCCAGCAATGATAAGTCTGACTTTGGTTCGCTATGAAACATCTTGTAAAAAGCAAAAACTCTGATGTGTTACACTCACGTGACTTTCTCTATCTAATATGGCTTCCTTTTATATAGTTTTTACAAACTATTCTTATGACAGGTCTTTTTCTATCTACTTCATGTTAATGGATGTAGACCTTTGCATAATAAGGTTCATTACAAATTTCGTTGAAAGAAAAAGGGGGAAAGAGGAAACGAATCGATCGCCGGTGTTTAAAAACCGGGTCGCTATATGGTGGCCTAGAAATACTATCCTCTTTCCATGATATCGTCATAAACAACTGAAAAGTAACAGCAGTTTTAAAAAAATGACAAAATTATTGAAAATTCAAACGAATAACAATGGATATCTCGGAAAAGTCTGATGCTACGGAAAGGCTATTTGAAATAAATTGTGTGTTTTAAGAGAACTGCATTTCTTGTGTAGTACGTTTTTGTTTATCTCTTATGTTTTACCAGTTATACAAAGTTATACAACATTTCTTCCGAATGAAGTGGGCTTCACAGGCTATTCCCAAAAAATTCAAAATATATATTCCATTTTTCATGTAAATGCCTTAAATATATGGTATTTTAATCAAAATATGAGCTATTTTTTTGCAAAAATTCAAGATTTCGAAAACTCTTCCATCTATAGGGTAGTTTCACATCCTTGACCGAGCCACATACTTGGAAGACCCTAAACTTAAATACCAATTTTGGTATTTATACGATTTTTCGTTTTTGGATTATGCTGTTCACAGACACATATATACAAAAATACGGACCCTTTTCTAAAAATGCTTTTTTTTTGGTTCAGGGGACCTCAAAACAGCTATTCCTGGTACATCTCGACATCGAATTATCAGGTGAAATACTTCCTCCAGTTACTGTAAATACGTAGTAGAGAAAGCAAAACCTATATCGGGAACTCGCTGAAAGTGCAACACTGCAGGAAACACTACTGTAATACTCGCGTCAAAAAGTAAATCATACACACAATCATCATCATCATCATCATCATCATCAGATCAGTAACAGTTCCAGTGCATTCAAGTCGTGCATTGCTATATAAAATTCATTCTGCAAATAAAAGCAGATACATAGAAAGTCAGGTAAAGTGAAAGGGATTGGTGTAATTCTCCAGTTAACACGACCGCAGTTTGATATTCATTGTTGGCGAGTAAAGTTTTTGCTTTGTTACAAAATAGGAAATGTCTGAAACACTTCAAAATACAATCATTGCTTTTAATGCCTTGCAATTTCTCACACAAATAAAGTAGCGCTTAAAAGACCACTACTAACGTAAGAAGCAATTGTCTTACTTAAATAACTGTAACTATATTAAATTGTTCATAAACAATGATAAATGTCGCTGAAGACCGCAGAAATAATATAGTAAAATGTAGTTATTTGTCACACTGTGCAAAGAGTGACATGTAAGAAGGACAACTCAAGATAAGCACGTGCTAAGCGTTCCTTGAAGCAATAACAGTTGATTATATGCGTTTTCCAAGCATAAAAAAGGTACCTACGAACTATCGTGAGAGATTTTCCAATTCCCTGTCGTAAACTTGCTAACTTCACCTACGACTCTATGACATCGCGCAAGCTTCAAGCGCAGTAAACACGCAGTTTAATTGAGGACAGGTGCAAGTTCATACGTCTTCTTCTACAATAGGTGTAAGGTAACCGATTTGTTCTCGTTTAATAAACTATCCACATATCCTTTTTCGCGGCGACAAACGCTGAGTAAGCTTGTTGGTAATTCAGGCGCCACCTACCTGCGCCGCTGCCATCCGATACTACGATGTGATATAATGGTAATCCTTAGAATGCTGTTGTGTGTGAAGATAATGAAAACAGATGGAGTTGCACGATGGGATGTCAACAGGTATAACGAGGTTGTCAACACATGAAAATAATAAAATAAATTAGAGACTTCCTTTGGGTGCAGCAGAAACGCAGTAACAAAAATCTTTAACTATAGAAATTAGGTAAATATTCTTAGGGGCACTGGTTGACTTTCCCACACAAATCTAGAATATTTTCAAAGGGGAATATCTCCGTTTGGTTTTAAGCTACACCTACAGAGCTTTCACCACACATTCAGCAACCCTTGCTTAATAAATCAATATGAAATTCAGACGTTAATCAAGAAATTCAGCAAAATCGTCCGCAATTTAAGGTAGTATACCAAACAATTTGCTCTACTAAATGCATATAAAATAATTTTGTAAACACCTTGCACAAAAAAGTTGGAAAATTTGGTGTTATTTGCTAAATATTATATATATATATATCTGTGTGTGTATGTATTATATATAACTAAGAAAATTAAATTCTAAAAAGCGTTAGCACACAAACTGCAGTTTGTACTGTCTGCATTTTAAAAATTGGAATTTTCTCTGTATTAATTTGGCTGATAAGATTTTTTAAAGTGTAGGCGAATACTTTTTGGAGTCAGTGTATTATATCACTATTGTTAAACAAGTCCAGTATTTAAAATTGAACGAAATGCCATTAATGGCACTCCTATGCTATTTGTACATGTAGTTTTGTGATAGAAAGTAGTGATTGATACGTTAATTCAAAACTAATTTCTACAAAATTACGAGCACATATGCAATATCTCACGACCAATCCGCGTTTATGAAACGAATACACACACACACACACACACACACACACACACTCACACACACACACACACACGCACACTAGCTTTAGGATTTGCACTTTCTAGTTAGCGTAACTTGTCATATCTCTTCCTTTCTTTCTGCAACTTTATTATAGCCTACTCAGTCCCTCCGTTTATTCTTAACATCGAAGTTTGCCGAATGAGCAGGTAATGCCTGAAACTATTATAGATATATTCGTAAAAAATCTGATATGTTACATTCACATGGCTTTCGCTATTATCGTTTATTTTATATGGCTTACACAAGCTATTTTTATGAAAGCTTATTTTTCTATCTACTTCATGTCATTCATAATCGAATGACATAATAGTTGCATTACACATTTCATTGTAGGTGCAAGGGAGACAGAGTAAACCGAATTGATAAGTCAGATGTTTAAATTAGGGCCGCTTTATGCGGATATAGAAATTCCATACTCCTTCCGTGACATCGCCAGAAAGAACTAAGTAACAACTGTAAGCAACGACAAAGTATTGAAAAATTCAAACCAATAATAACTGATATCTCGGAAATGGCTAGTGCCACAAAGAAGTTATTTTGAATAAGTTGTGTGTTTTAACGAGATCTACATTTTCTTGTATGGTACATTTTAGTCTATTGCTTAGGGTGTACGTTGTATAAAATTATACAAAATTTCTTCCGAATGAAAGGGCCTTCACCGATTATTCACAGAAATTCAAGATATACATTCTATTTGCCACGTAAATATCTTAAACATAAGCTATTTTAATGAGAATCGTTAGAACCATTTTTAAGAAAATCAAAAACTTAAAAAAATCTCCCATGTAAAGGGTAATTTTGTATGGAGAGATTTTCTTTAAAATCTTTGTGTCACATCTTTGGAAAATACTGAACTTAAATACCACGTTTGTTATTTATTGGACCCTTCGATTTTTGAGAGTTATGCTGTTCAGAGCACACACACACACACACGCACCTTTTTATAAAAGTGCCTTTTTGTGTTCAGGGAACCTCAAAAAAATATTTCCGGTGAAATCTCAACATTGAAATTTTAGGTGGAATACAATTCCTTTTCCACTTACTAGGTGCGTGGTAGAGAAAGTAAAAATGGTGCCAACGTTTCGTGTTGATACAGTTTGGGCTTTAAAACAGGAGGATGAAGTATAGTTTCACGCAATTCAGTCTTCTATTTTCAGTGATGCCTATGTTCATAAGAAAGATGCATCTTACAAAATTTCACTATATCCTCCCTGACGAGACATTTCTGAACAAAGTCCACAAGAACGTAAGACAAACTAACAAGGCTCGTCTTGTAGCTTAGTCGGTAGAACACCTGCCTGATGTGCGAGGGGACCCGGGTTCGATTTGCGGTTGGGGGTGTGAATTTGTCACTAGCCAGGGTTATTCACTATTCGACCCAGAGTCTGGAAATGTAAATCCCCAAATCCAATAATAACTGTATACGAGTTAACACCATCGCCTATAGGCAATATTCCAATATGATCATTGCAGTTAAAGGCGGTGTATAAAGGAAACAATAATAAAATAACATCTATATACTAAAAATCCATATCACTCTTTCACTTCTGGGTATATAGGTATATCAAAATATAATTACAATTTTTTTTTAGAAATCGAGATTAGTTACCACAGATATCTCAGTCGTGCTTCCCTCCTTTTTGTAGTGTATACAGCCTTACGCATCAACCAAGTTCTACAGTGATGGTGAATTCCGACAAACTGAGTTTAAAAGCTGGGTGAAGTGTGTACCTTTGTTTCTGAAGAGAAATTGCGAAACTAAATCTGACCATTTCTAAGAATCCCATTCGGAAACCCTAGTTATATAGGTCTTGAAACGGGCAGTAATAATTTTCAATCTTCAATTGAGAAAAAGTCTAAGAGACCATATAATTATTCTTCCACAAGGGATGTCTAGATTTCCTCCGTAATTCTCCATAACCATCTCTCATTCATGAAGATGGTACTTGTACATTTTCATAATTTAACAGATAAAATTTTCAGTAGCAAAATCCGGAAATTAGGAGAGGAAATATAGTGCATTTCTCGGAAAATTAGGTTTGAACCATAGCTAGTTTGAGAATAAGACTTCGTATTTTACACAGGTTGGGAGGGTTATAGTTGTCCATAGCTTAACTAATGATTCTGTGTATTACACTGAATGAACCAGTAAGAATAAGCAGTAGATTCGCCGTAAGAAATTGGTTTGAACAATACATTTATCACGGCATTACTCGGCAATGCTTTTTAGTACAAAAACATGCTTTAGCTTATGGACACTTCAAAAGAAATTTAATCGATTCTTTCTTCTACAACTTTATGTAGGTAAAATCAACCCATTTTGCTCAATTCCCTATTAAAGTTTCCTCACAGTCGTAATTTTTGTTGTGCATTACAACTGACAATAATAAAGAGAGTTGCATGTCATGAGGTATTTAACCATGACCTGCACAACAAGGCTTGTGCTAGGATTTGTATTAAATAACCCTTGTTCTACGGTAGTCTACCTAAGGCGTCCTTAAGGATAAGGGCATTTATATTTCACTCTAAACGTCATTTGAAGCTGTGTAGAACGGCGGGTGTTTATTGTCTTAAGTTTTGCTCTAACAGAGTCAGATGTAGACAGCCAGCTTGAATTTATACAAGTATTCCCTGGAGTCACCGTTCCTCACAAATACACGATATAGGCTTTTAGGAAACTTTGAACAGACTGGGTTCGTGTTAGGATAAAAGAAATATACGCATCCAACAGTTCTCCTCGAAGAAAATTTAGACGAGATAGGGCTGTCGTGGGGAGAATTATTTTGAAAATCGCTGTCCCCTTACTACGCGTTTTTGATAAATAATTGAATGGTTTTCTCGCTCTCCAAATCTAAATTCATGTGATTATCTGTGTGAATGCGTTAATATAAGGTATCTGAAAAATATATCCATATACTCAAATAATTAGAAGATAGTATGCTTCTACAATAACTGTCCGAAATATTTTGGCTGCAGAAATTCGTCCAATGGTGTATTCAACAAGTACTAGACTTGTATAGTCGCAGACAGGCATAATTTCGAACACCTTTTATAGCGAAAAGTAAGCATACATATTTATAGTTTTGCATCATTAACATTACCTAGGGGTGAAATGGCGGGCCGGTTCGCCGTTACTACGCGAACACATTCGCAAGTAGTGATGTGGGAGCAGTGGACTACGAGTTGCGTCATTCAGGAAAAACCCGGTATAATGTTAAAGTGATCATACGTAGAAAAAGTTATGAGTACAACGCAATATATGTTAGTTAAATTACATTTTATTGCATCCTTAATATGTACAGACTACATGTTATTCATGTTTTGTTGAAAGTTCATCTTTGCATCCAAACATCCATACGGTCGGTGAAGTGTAACAGGAAACACGCATCCGTGTGAACTCCGCTATTTCCGAGTAGACTCTTTCCTGCCAATGCAGTACGTTCCAGTACCTTAAATAATGATTACCTGAAGGGAAGCATGTGTAAATAGTATCATGAAATAGTCATTTGGTCCAATTTGGTGCATACTTCCGCGTTCATAACTTTTCATTCAGTTCTTCAGTAAACTCCCATATTTCATTCTGCGACAGGATGATATTGACTGAATCACAGATAAAACACATGCATTCTGGCCACATCCAAAGGTCTAATCGTGCTGTTAGGTCATATTTTCCATCAGGTGAGGAGACGATAAGTTTACTGGGTGTGGTTTCTCCGCAGATTTTACTTGCCACGAAAGAAAAGCTGTTAGGTAAATTTAGGAACTGACGTACATGATAATTAGTGTCACCATTAGCTAATTTCGTGCATCGATCCTTAGAGAAAGTAAAAATAAAACCAGGTAAAGGAAAATAGTAATGTCTTGGATTACGTAACATAAAAAATAATGAATTAAAAATATTATCTACCTTAATTACTTGTTTTGCTGTTTTCTTTTAGCTATTAACGCCGAACACAAGAATATTTCCTGTGTATGAGTAATAGAGGAACATGCAGCTACGAAACGTGTCAGTATACATTTGAGTGTGCATCATTTTCTAGCAATTCTCTTGAAATAATTCATTATTAAAATGTTTTGGATGATACTTTAAGGCATAATTTTTAAAATATTGAAGGGAAAGAACAGAAAAAAATGTGACAGCATGTATGTCATGCAAAAAAGGGGCTGCAAATATCTGAATCCTAGAAAATAAACACTTTCAAAGCTAAGGTATATAATATTAGAAAATTAATAAGTTGTGGTACAATCTTAAATACACGCAGTCCTTTTAAAACTGTCAGCCCTTTGTTGTTGAGAAGTATATCATGTTCATATAAATAGGCCTGTAGATCGAAATAGATTCATATTCGCATAAAGCATAGTGTAAACATTCAAAATATGTAACAAAATTATCTTTATACCATTTTAATACATTTCTTTCTATTGACTTCTACTTGCGTCGATCGTGTGGTCTCGAGTCAGCCACTTCGCTCTTTAAGGAGTACTTTCCTCGCGGTTTCATACCCCGCGCGTTTGTTACTCATTTCCTACTTATCACCAAATTTGGCAACGCTGCTGAAGTTGAAACATAGCTTCGCACTGGCACTCTTGAATACAGGTTGCATATTATTAATAGGAGCCATGTCACATATAATTGAGGCAAGTGGTAACTACCTACATAAAAGGAATAAAAACAGACAGAGCTCGGATGCTTCTACCCATCAGTAGTAGTGAAATACTTCCTTATCTTGCGCCAATTCATTAGGCACATCCTCTAGAAAACGCTGCGTACAGTAACTCCAGACAATATTCGCCTGCACTCATTCAAAGAAAGAAAGGAGAAAAAAAGGTCCATCAGACAAATGAACGGACTGAAAATCCTCATTTTTAATAAACACAAAAAACAAGCGATATTAACGTTTACATGTTACTTTTACAGATTTTATTTAATTAGTTCTAAACCTTTGAAAATTGCATGGATTTTTTTAAGATCTTCAAAATTATCCCGATGCAATATTTTGAAGAATGTCGCCGGGCTTACTAACAATATTCAGCATTGTCACCGATATATTATTATTAAACTGAAGGGAAAATCAAGCTTTGAATCCGTAAAAAAGTGACGTTAATTATTAAGTTCAGTTAAATCCTTCACCAGATAAAAACCTCTTTTCGTCGCAGTTTCAGGCATTTTACCAAAACTAGCTACACTTTAATAATCCTTTTCCTCGTGTTAACATTTTCACAGCATTTACATAACACCTATCTGGGCCATTGTAGATTTCCACTACTATCAATATCATTGATGCGTTTAAAAGGTTTAGACGTTCTTGCAAGGCCTTCTGAAAATATGGGCATTTTGTTTTAAATAATGTTTCAGCAATTATAATTTAAACAATAACTGCAAATTGTTAACTAAACTTTGGGAAAGTTGTAGAATATACAATGAAACTTTCTCAAATTGTAAACCAAATTGCAGCCTCTATAGCTAATAGAATCCAGTATATGCAATTATAACTTAAAAAGTCTATAAGGATGCATAAATCAAAGAGCATTCAGCAGATTAATTAGAAGTGTATTAAGATGACTCTAGCCAAATAAAATTAATTATTTAAATGCCAAGTTAAACAGGAAAATCTAAACATTGATGTGAAACAAACTACCAGATGTCAAAGTGACATAAAATAAAACAAAAAACCAACAAACAATAAAAACGCATTGTTACATTTATTTTGCCAGTTCATCTTCTCTTGATTAGAATTATGTACGTAGTGCATTTAATTACACTACAACGAAAGTTTTCTTCCATAAATTAATTTCACGCAGCGGCCTTTCAGTGAAGAACTAATAGCATTTGCACATAATTATTTGCACCTGTATGCATTCGGTAGGGCAGTTATAGTGGATAATAATTAAACTAATCCGAAACTCAACCACCGAGACATGGGTCTGTCTACCGTACTCGTTTATCAACCAGTGGTGTCCAAAGCTGCGAGGGAAACATTGCGTCCAGTTGCGTTTTCCGTTCACTCGTTAGAAATATGGAATGCAGAATGGCAAATCTGTGATAAGAGCAATGGATTCTTACTTAATCCACATACTACAATAGGAATAATATTGTGTATTCAATGTTTTAACCAAGCTGGGGGCATGTGTATGGCCCAAGACTGGATAGCCAGTGCTATTGAGTGAAAAATGGGTTCCTTGTCAACAAAATAACGTTGCTGTATATGGAGTCCAACTCGGTAACCCCTCCCCTCACGGAAACTCCAGTAAACCTGAGTAGTTGTGCCTTTTTTTTCTGAGTATTTGATTAGTCACATCTAAAGTCTAAATGTTTAGTAAAGTTTACCCACCTGGCACTGCGCCACAGGATCGTGATCATTTATTACTATCCTATCCTATCCTTAACTTCGTGCTGCGAAGTTCAAGCGTAGCAGGGTAGGTTTTGTTTCTTTTCCCGATTTGAATATTTTTGCAGTTGTATGCACACATTTACCTACAGCGGAAGTGGGATAAGTAGCTCGTGCTGTGCCTAAAGATAGACCAAAAGTTAGAAGCTGGAAGATGCCGAGTCTATGACGTCTTCTCGAAGATAAGACACTTGTATACGTCGTTATATGCGGTCATACTTCACAAAAATTTCAACAACTATGCATTTCATATTTGTGGTCTTTGAATGGAGTTAAGGGCATCACTGTATCAGTAAAGTTATACTTTTTAAATAGCAGAGCCCGCAGCTTCGCTTTCGTTATTAGTGAGTGTGAAGAATCTTCTGTATCCCCCCTCACTCTCTCGACCCTTACCACTCATTTCTCCCAGTTTTTCTCCCTCCCTTTCTCACTCTACTTCTTCACCATCTACCTTTCCTATCCCTTTCACTCCTTCACATTTTATCACTTCTTTCCCTGTGCAATGTCTTGGAAACCGTAATGTGAACTATTTCGGGAGTGTTAATAAAATTCAAATATAAGTCAGAGATTTAATCGCACACAGCATTGTACAAGTTCCTTATCCTATTTATGCAATCTGAACTATCCCACGAATAACAGCAAAGAAAACTAATAAAACCTTTTAAGAGGGCCGATCTATGAATTTTCCAAAATCCAAAGTACTCTACTGAGATGTTTCAATCTTTTACCACATTTAATATCGGTACAAAGAAATGCGTTTGCAAAGTTTGGTATATACATATTAAGCCATTCCTGAATTACGCAATTTAAACCACAAATGTTTGGTATTTTATAAACAATACTCCTTACGACGCAATTGTTATTCTTTTTAAACAAAATTGCAGATATGTTCCTAATTGAACTACAAAGTAAATTTCCTAAGAAATATACATCTTAAATAATTGATTTTTCAAAATAATGTTTGTTCAATTGTGGGTTTCGACTTTTGCAGTTGTAGCATTTTATACATTTTCCGGCATGACTTAAAAATTGCATCATAAAGCAGCATTTTAAATGCCGGAAAATGTACAAAATGTTACAAATGAGAAAACGCACAGGTAAACTGCTCATATTACTAGCCTGGAATTCTACTTATGTATTTTTCACAAAATAATGTACATTCTTACTTAAAATCTATACTTTAGAAACAATTTAACATAGCATGTGCACGAAAGGTGGCATAAACGATTAAAGAAAGCTTGGGAAAGCTATTAGAAATATAAGAAGGCCTCAAATTCAAGACCACGGTCTCCATTCAGGGTTATTTAAATCGTCACGTAAGTCCCTCATTTTCATCCTATTTCAAAAATAGTAACACGAAACCGTTCATAGCGAATAGGGTTTAATAGGTTAAATATCCTAAATTGCAATTTTTATCATCTTTGCCCTATTTTCTACTTAGGTATTAATCCAATTGAAATTTTGCTTAAGAAAAAGGGGGCAAGTATGACATTTTAAAAAAAAATCTCTAAAACGAGCAAGATATTTCGAGTTTTAGAATTCTTACACCTTAGAACCCTCTCTGGGAAAAGTAATTAAGATACTAATACACACATTAAAATCGCAAGCAGTCTATTAAGTAGTTGACAGTTTACATGAAAATATCAGCTATGTAGATAATGAAAATTACCAGAAATTTTTTGATAACAGAAATTTTCGGTTCAGTGCACAGATTTAGATGGAAAGATAATAAAATTGAAATAAATAAATCAAACATGCGAGTGTAACCTAATTTCTCTAAAAAAATATGCCTATCGCAAGTATAGAGGCCACTAATCTAAAAATACAGGCTAACGATAAATATACGACAAGGTTTATTAGAAGAATGTTATTATAGTTTCCAAATATGAAAGGCTTTTGCAATGCTTTAATTTCAAACTGGCTTGCTTACCCGACGTTGCACGGGGGTGTTTTTAAATCTTGAGTAATGCTTTAACGAATTTCATTTACCTCCTCGTATTTTTAATGCAATTATTGTACAATCATCTATACGATTCATATGATGAATGTTCCACTTTAACCCTTATAATTTCAATTTCGTTAAGCCTTAAGATGTTCCTAATAAAGGGTGAAAAGCCCCCTAATATTCCCGGAACTGGCTATGAAATATCTACCGGTATATTATTTCTGATTTTCTTAATCTCTAAATCTTCCAAGTTCTGGAAATGATGCATAGCTTGTGTCTTTTGGTATGAAACAATTACCCGAATGGTAGAATAGTTTTAAAATAATTGCATTAGATACAATTTTGAACCCTGTATCTTCGCTTTGATACCGTAGTTATTAAATAATATATAAACTCTAGAATTTTCACGTAATACAGAAACCCCTAACATCAATACACAATGAAATAGGGGTGAAATTTGTGAATATGAAGTTTCTCCAACCCCTAAGCCACCAAGCTAAAACATTCTGGTAGTGGCTCCTTTGTAACATTGAGAAAAATAAACTTCTCAGCTGTTAATTATTAAACAACGATTGACTAACTTCTGATATTAAGTTGGACACAATTCATAGGAAATACATCAAAACCTTCTTACATAGGGGTTATTATAAAGTTTTTACATACATAGCATCGCCTACATATAGTGTCTTATAGTCAGATCCAATTCTCTTGTTTCGCTGTTTTCTGTTTTCTCAGTTGCTAACCCGTCATCATCAGTGTATATTGCTCGGAATTAAATATCCCTGATTTTGTCTCATTTTACACGCACTCTCTGTGTGGTAACAACTGTCTTCTTCCCAAACATATTTGTATACTATAATTCAGGCCTTTTAAGACAACTTATCTGTGAAAATTTAGCGAGCAAGATGGTGCAATGCTCGCATTCGGGAGGTCCTGTATTCGATTCCCGTCGACCGCGCACTCTGACCCTTGTCTTTTCGTAGTTTTCCCTGGTCATTAGGCAAATGTTCGGATGGTTTCTCGTCTACCACGATTTCCTTTCCGTCATTTCTCTTTCCGTTTTCTTCTCAGCTTTCAGATGTGCTTCTAGGTTTCGTGGTGAGTGGCGGTGCTGGACAGATGGCGCGGATGCTTGCTCCAAGGAAAGAGTATTCCCCGTGGACACTAGAGCGTTGCCTGATTCAACGGGTCGTTCATCGCCCTCTCTGGTCAGCTTCAACAGTGGGACGGTTCTTCGAGCCAGGAACTTTTAGAAACTTCCGCGCGTCTCTGTGGTCTGTCGGCCTGTGGTCTCCTCTGGTTCCTTCATTTCATTCCTTCCTCCTGGGTTGGTAGGCGCAATAGATCTCACGTAGGTCATGTGCGCGAGGTGTCCCTCTGCGTTGTATAACCTATACCCGATTTTTTAAATTTGGGAAAAAATGTGATCATTTTCAACTTTTTTTTTGAATTTGTATTATATTTATAACTCTTATTTTCATGGCACACAGTTGATTTTTTAATATCAACAATTTTAAAGCCACAAATGATGATTCATACGATCCACTTTGGTGAAGCAACATATTGAACTTTAAACTCCATTTTTCTCAGCATTTTTCACTATTCAATGCTCGTTGGACCATAATTTATAACTTATTAGCTTGAAGTTTACAGAAGTGCGTCAAGAATTACAGATTTGTATATTTTGTGCAGTGGTTAAAAATAATAAATCGTTCAGTTGAAATTATTTTCCATAACTAGCATTGAAAGAATTGAAAAATTCAACAACACGTGTACAATTTTTTCCCCTTAAACTAATTAAAATAAAGAACAGTCTGCACAACAATTTCTTTATACTTGTACAATAATCCCAATTAAAATTTTGGGAACGATACGATAAACCGTAGGGACAAAGGAGCATCCCATATGTCCATATCAAAAAGTGAGTAATTATGAGTAAATGAATAATGTGTTACTATGTTTTCTATGTGAAACTATCGTTTCACATATCTCGTTAAAATTTTGTGTACACCTTATGTTTTACGTTTTAAATGTATAGTAAAAAGTTAAAATTAATCTGATGAAAACTGAATTTTTCATTTTCACAGACACATTCCTTAAACCCCTTTTATTCCTTTAGCCATTGATGCAGTAATTTGTGTCATAAATTATTTAAATGTAAAGAATGATTATAGTATGAATATGCATTTTTATGTGACATTGATTTGAGATATTTGTTGATTGTAATTATTGTTGAGAAGTAAGTTTATACGGCCTTACTGAAACTGACAATAATAGCGTGCAATAATGCAGCGAGGGGGTGAGCTGTTTATCATTATTAGAGACGAGGAAGTTACGTAATGTTGGCGCGTTTTTCTTTAGAATTTGCTGGAACATTTTCCCTAGAGCATATGTATTCATAATTTTCATTGGATATAAAAATAGACGCTAATGTTGGCGCGTTTTATTAGCCAATAGCAGCTCAGTTATAATCTTTAGGCATATCGGGGTGTAGGAGTATAAAAAGGGCTAGGTTAGAGGTAGACCCCGTCAGTTCACCGAAAATATTTGTATGCTACATGTCGCCTTCAGTCCGTCAGTTCGTCGAAAACATTTGTACGTTACACGTCGCCCTCAGTCCAGCAGAAATAATTTGTACAGTACACGTCGGCTATCGATTCGCAAGTTACGCGTAGCAGAGTTATTAAAAATCTAAAGTGTTGTAAAGTGAATTATACAAAAAGTTGAAGTACGCGAATTAAAAGTGATCCGTAATGAAGTTATTATAACAGTTTCAGTTTGGCGAGTGTCAAGATCAATGTGTAAAGGTGATAGTGGATGTGTTCGACAATAAAAAGTGTAAAAAATATTCTTTCATCAGTGTTATCTTTGGATAAAAGATTCCTTTCCGTTTACACGACCTGTATAAAGAGAAGTGCTCGACCAAAAAGATCATAGCTAGCCGGAGGACAGTGAACCAAAATTAAATAAAATAAAAGTAGCATTCTTTCAAACAAACACTAATACTGCCGGAAATTGCTAACACCAGATGGAGCTAACAAACCTAACAAAGAATCACGTCACAAAATGGCTTCACCACGTGGAGTAAACACAAATACACAAACATTATAAGTAATACTGCCGCAAATTGGCTCCCAAACGTGGGGCTCAACAAATTAAATAATATTACAAGTATACCACTTCATCATTTAGGAATTACTACCAAAGTTGTATTATAGCCCGTGCTCTTCAGCGGCGAAGCAATCATCAAAATCGATTTGATGGTTTCCCTGGTATCCTATACACACAAACTTTCTCTCCTCATAATATTAATAGCTAGATCCCAGATTTATATGCGAAATGCATGTACTTTTTTTATATATTTAAAGGTATGCGGAAATGATGCACTTTGTAAGTCACACTTTTATAGACAAATTGAGGAGCGTTTGATAATGCATATAAATACACATTCCTAGGGAGAATACACATTCCTGCGGTATTAAGTTATTTTCTTCTTTAGCTGATCAGTAATTACCAGTATTTAATAAAGTCCCTACAATCAATATATAATATAAGAAAGTATATATGTATGTTCAAGCATAACTCTAGACCGCCCAGAGCAATAATTTCAACCTAACTGGATACACATATGGCTTACAATCTAGAAATAATAATGTGGGGCTAGGAAGTTTTTTAAGTTTTTTTTTTATTTATTTATGGACGCTCTTTAACTGCTGTGGTCCTTAGCGTCCCATTCTATATTGGGCGTGAAAGACCGGAAATTTTGTTCAGAGGCCTCTTTATCAGGCTTGAGGTTCTTTTACCTGCCGTAAATCTACCACATGGGACCACTAGCTTTACTAACCTTCCGAAGGAAGCCATGCTAAGGATTTTTACCCCCGAAAAAAATTCATCGCCCCTCGCCGGGTTTGAACCCGCGACCTCGGAAATTAGAAGCTAGCATGGTAACCACTACAACACGAAGGACGACGTGGGGGTGGAAAGGGATGACGAGTGGAAATAATAAAAAGGACTACTATTAGTGTCGAAACCATAGTTTTCAGCATCGTTGAGATAAATAGTTACACTCCCATTTCCATTTCAGACTAAGTTCAGGCCCCATTAGCATGGGGATAAGGGGTGAAAAAATGTACAAAATGATCAAGCTTAGTGTCGAATCAATATTCTCAGGGTTGCTGAGACGAGCAGATTTCCTCGTAACGAATCTTAATCCAGTTCACACACACCCTAGCTTAATCTCGAGTTAAATCCCGGAACCAGAGGTTTCACGGCGGCTCCCTACGGTCTGACGGTCATGTGCTAATGGTTGCGAAAGCTCTTACTCTTACTAGTAAGAGAGATCACCTAAAAACAAATAGTTTATTTGATTTTTGTTAATTTATTTTGCATATTATGATGTATATGTTTTTACATGTTATGCATTTTTATGCACATTTTTGTATTTGATTATGCATACAACTCCGCGCTCTGTGGATAACTGACTTTCAAATAGCCCTACCGGAAAGTGCTCCCTGGCGGTGTGCCGCGGAGTACGCTATCAATTTCTCAACGGAATCGACTGCAGAATAGTGTTAACCCGTGATAAACTGAACTCTTTTCTTTAACAGCTCTAACCGCCCGCGAGCTTTGAATCACCAGACTTCCTACAAACAAGTTCTGCTCTCCCTAACCGACCTCTCTTTATAGTAACTGCTATGTGGCGTGGAATGCCTTTCTCTCTTACTCGCAGTGTGTAGCTTTTGAGAAATACGAAGTACGTAGAGTATACCAAATTTAAGTGTTACGGACATTGTTTATTAAACACTGTACATAAACACTGAAATATATTTTCTAAGGTTATAAGTAAAAATGTAAATATACTTATATTTCTGCCCTGTCTGTAAAGTAAAGATAAATCGCAGAAATACATTATAATTATCCTCTTGGTTATCATGCAAAATATGTTTCATTATTCTGGTAACCTTAAAATATATAAGAATATTCTGAAAGGAATGTACAGATACAAATACATGGTATGGAAACACACGAGGTATAATTATAGAGAATCGAAGTAATTAAGAATTATATTTTGAGATTCAGCAACACAGACTGTACACTCACTATTTTCTCTTAATATTGGACAAAACATAGTTACATGTATTTTAACTTCTGTTTTCTCTTTTAATCCACGGTTATTTTGTTGTGTTCCAAATATGTTAATATACAGTTGCGATTTTGTGCACTAACATGCCACAGGCTACCGTTCACTAATAAGGACCAAGCATCGGGTTATCACACTGTTTTGCTCTTCACGTCATATTTGCTGCGCTACGCAGATGTGCATACTTGAAAGGAAGTTTCAATACGTTAAGTATATTTTCGGTCTGTAATCTAAATTGTTGTTCGTTACTACGGTTGACGGAATGTCTCTAATGTACAACAATAGTATTATCAACTCACTGAATTAAGGAGCTGTCGTGTTGCAATAACGATAGCGGCTACTACAGGATCCAAGTAAGGAAAGGTGTTTAAAACTGCTTTGGGAAGTGAATTAGAGCTTTTAATCAGAAAAAAGATATGGGTAGGTGGAGCTTGCGCGTTACACCTTACAACATTTCGGGCTACCTTCTCCTGGAACAGAGTCCGCCAAATGGGTTACGTGCGACGTATTGGTGCCTTTGTGACGTTGCTACTTTTTAGAAACCAAGGTAAGCTTACGAAGGGAAGAAAACGGCAGACTTTTTTCACAGTCAAGTTGCACAAAGTTGCAACATGCATTTCCCTTGCACTGCAAACACATCTATTATTATTATTATTATTATTATTATTATTATTATTATTATTATTATTGACTTCTCCTTTACCCTTGTCTCCCCTGTCCTAGACTTCTCAATGAGCGCCTCTCTCTGTGCCGAGGAGTAAAGAGGCGTCCCAAGGCATTTAGTTGGATGACACCGTCGTATGATGTGTTAATTGGTCTTTCCATTCCCGCTTTCCTATTATTTTGTAGTCATAGTAGTTTTGGTCTAACCTAAATATCTTATTTTCCAAAATAACCTCAGTCAAAGCAACGAACACCATCACCCGGTACCTGGGTCGAGCAAACCATGAGAAATCCATGCACATACATGGGGATCAGATTAATAAGGACGGTAGACATATGAGGATACAATGAATAAATAAAATTCATAAAAGGACCTTTAGAGGCAAATTACACTGGATAGTTTACATTAAATGAATAGAAGCATAATTATAACAGTGGTTAGAAGCTTCACGGTTATAGGTTATACAACAGAGGGAGTCATCTCGCACACTTAGATCTACATAGATTCATGACGGCTACCTCCTCCAGGAGGAAGAAATGAAGTAAAGGAACCACAAAAGGCTACAGGCAGAAGGCAAACAAGTCGCATAGACGCGCGGAAGTCCCTAACAACTCCAGGTTCGAAGACCCGTCCCACTGCTGGAGTTGCATAGAGAAGACGATGAACAAACAGTCGAAAAAGAAGCCCTCTAGTTCCACGGGGAGTACTCTTTCCTTTGAGCAAGCATCCGCGCCATATGTCCGGCACCACCATATATCACCAAACCTAGAAGCACACCTGAAAGATTAGGAGACTGAATGAAATGGAAATTATGGAAAGGAAATCGTGGTAAATGAGAAACCAACCCAGAATTCGCCTAGCGACCAGAGAATACCACGAAAAATCCAAGGTCAGAGTTGGCGGTCGAAGGGGATAGAACCCGGTGCCTCCCGAATGTGAGCCTCACACATTATCGCGGAGTCATCTCACTCGGTTAAGTCGCATGGTATTTGGTGGAGAGATTTAGACAGTGAAGGAAATATTTAAAAGAAAGCGATACATTGATGAAGTGAATTTAGAAGATACCTTAACTCAGCCCTGTTAGATAACATTAAAACTGAAGAAAGAGTAAATGAAAACTCTACTATAGTGGAAAACATTAATGCATACACAAATATAAGAACTCATAGCGCGTGGAAAGCCATAAATGCTCAGCAGGTTGTAGAAGATTGCTTAAAATTCTCTTACATTTATCTATTTATTCGGCTATCTAAATTCAAGACCAAAGGAGGAGTTTGAAATGATATTTTTCTGTCTTAGAGCTACCAAATGTACGCTTTATACTACTTGTTTGTGGAAAAATATACCTCCGCCTTGAGAGAGTTGGAGAGCCTTTAACATTATCCCTGGCCTGGCAGTATTAGTCCAAACAAATGATTCCCCTCTGAGATATTAACAAGCACACACATTGTCTGTCGGTAATAATGCAATAATATGGCGACTCATTAGAGGCTGCTAACAGATGTTAAGAGTAGCATTAGAATGAAAAATTAGTACAGCCCGTATTACTGCGCTTTATATTCATTGCAAAAATAACACCTCTTCAAAACTGAAAATAATTTGCGACAATAACCATTTTTACTTTCTATACCACGGATGTACATAGTAGGTATAAGGTATTGCATTACAACCAAAAATTCGATACCGAGTTTCTCCAGAAATACATTTTTTGAGGCCCCCTGAATCCAAAAAACATTTTTAGAAAAAACGCTCGTGTATGTGTGTGTGTGTGTCTGTGAACGGCATAACTCAAAAACGAAAAGTTCGATAACACAAAACTTGGTATTTAAGCACAGTACCTTCCAAAAATGCGACACGAAGAATTTCAAGAAGTTTCCCCTACCCCAAACTACCCTGTACATTGAACAGTTTTTTTAAATTTTTGATTTTTTAAAAAATGGCTATATCAATTTCGATTAGAATATCACATACTAAAGATATTTACATGACAAATAAAATGTATATATGGAATTTTCTAGGAATAGGCTTTGAAGTCTCCTTCATTCGGAAGAAATTTTGTATAATCATGTATAACTGGTATATATTAAGCGATTGACGAAAACGTACTACACAAGAAATGTAGATCTCTTTAAAACACACAATTTATTTCAAATTACCTTTTTTGGCATCAGCCATTTCCGAGATGTCTGTTATTACTGGTTCGAATAGTTCAATACTTGGCCATTCTTTAAGGTCCTGTCAACATTCAGTTGTTTCTTGGGATTGCATGGAAACAGTATGGAATTTTAAGGCCAGTGTATAGGTCCAGGTCTTAAATGCTATCGCTGTTCTCTTTGTATCTGTAACGAAATGTGTAATGTAAATATTTCTACAAAGATTTGTTTGGATTAATATTAAGCAGATAGAAAATAAGCTTTAGTAACAATAGTTTGCTTACTAACAAATAAACGATAGAGGGTAGAGAAAGTCATGTGAATGTATTACATCAGACTTTAAATAAACAAACACTATGATGATGCATTTAAACAAAGTGAAATTATATAATTTGGCTTATAAATTCTTAGTTATTTATATTCCTAATTTATCCTTAGAAAAGGGAAGGTTCTTTTATAAAATAAAGACAAAAGCTTTGGGAACCTTGGAAGATATTTTTAAAACTCATAAATATTTTAAAACAACCGCGTTTTTTAGTCTTTCACGAAACAAGAGTCAATTTCTTTGCTTTACGCATCAAAAATGGAAGGCTATTGGTTAAGTTAACGCGAACTATGACTCCAGGGTCCTCCTCCCGCAAGTACCAGAAACAGACAAACGGTATGTCATTACCCGGGGAACGTAATGTACAAATTGAAGTCTAGGACAACTGCCGTTTTGTGTAGAAGCGGCGAGATTCCAAACGCCATTGTGAAATACCTTTTCGACGCTTATGGACTTCACGGTTCCACGAGATGTTTCTCGAAAATCGACAAGACTATGGTACACTTCAGTTGACTGTTGTGACACTGTCTGAAGTTTTCCAAGCGCTCTGAAGAGCTTTCTCTCGAAAATCGACAGGACTATGGCACACTTCAGTTGACTGCTGAGATAGTGTCTGAAGTTTTCCAAGCGCTCTGAATCTACACAAAGCCAATGCAGATTCGCGTTTTTCTGTGCTATCGAGTGATTGCGGTTGCCGTTCCTAGTGAAGCATGTGATCAAAACTTAATTCATAAGAAATGGTCATCCTCCGTGGTGTAGTGGTTACCTCTAGTTCCCGAGGTCGCGGATGGATTTTTTCGGGCGTAAAAATCCCTAGCATGGCTTCCTTCGGAAGGGAAGTAAAGCCGGTGGACCCGTATCGTAGATTTGCGGCACGTAAAAGAACCTCAATCCTGATAAAGAGGCCTCTGAGCAAAATTGCGGTCTTTCACACCCAATATAGAATGGGACGCTAAGAGCAACAGCAGTTAAAGAGCGTCCATAAATAAAACTCAATTTAATTTAATTTTTAATTTTCATAAGAAACGGAATGGGATTATTAAGTTCCAATGTTGAAGAGATTATTGGTTTTATTTAATTTATTTTTGGTATTACAGTAAAACTCCGCTTAACCGAAATGGCGGAGGAGGGGGAAAAGAGAGAAACAAAGTAAGAAAACAAAGCAAAGCAATCTCCGATTACCCTCCCCTTCGTAGGACTTCCCTCCGGGATTTACAAGCTAATGCCTGTGGTAAGATGCTTGTCTGGGAGCTAAAGGTCTAGGATCAGAGAATGACAACCACGATGGGCGATGAAAGCGAAGAAGGAAATGATATACGAGATGCGAGAGATGAATGACAGGAAAGGTGAAGATGGAGCACCGGTGGAAATATGAATGGCGGGGGAAAGCGGAGAACCCGGAGAAAACCCACCCAGATGCGTTTTGTCCACCACAAATCCCACATGCGGGTCTCTGGGATCGATCCATTGTTGGGATGCGAGCGGTACTGCAATAATCGTTGGTGATATTCTTTTGCGCCAACCCTAAATTCCAATACAGGTACTTTGTACTGTGGGCATTTAATGCTCACCCCTACCCCACATTCCAAGAAATATTTTACTGTTATAACAAGATATAAATTCCTGCACACGCATTCAATAATAGGTGCACTGTTATTTTACCGTTTACGTTAGTGTGGTTTATTTGTGTTAAGAAGTCAGCGAAAAGAAAGCATTGTAATAAACATTGAGCAGAAGCCAGAAGCCGTTAGCGACAAAGAGACAGTGGACGGGGGATTCAAAGCATTAAAGGTAAGAAAGGCTACAAATTCGTATTCAAATCTTATTGGGAATTATTGATTTACGGCCTTATCAATAGCCCAGGACTCTCTGTTTTTAGGTTGCCTTGCGTTTTGTGGAACAAGTCAGTGAACCAACACCAACAGAAGTAATGCTTATCAAACGGTGGCGTGACAGAGCTGGTTTTGCGAGATAAAAGTTCACAAAATATCTTACTTTATGAAATAGTCCTTGTAAATACTATAATGCATATTTTAATACTGTATACAATAGTAGTTTTTTATTAAATATTATTACATACATTCGAAATACAATTATCTTTTTTCCTTTCGCTGCTTAAAATTGTTACCGTCAATTATCCGGAACGGCTCTGCCCCTATAGTTCGGTTAAGCGGGGTTCTGCTTATTACTCAAACACACGCACAGTTGAAACTTTAAGTATTATAAATATCATATCCAAGTTAGGGAAAATCAAAACCACATTTGTGTTTGGTTTCTACAAAACATTGAGAATATGTGCCCTGAATTCTTCATTATACCTACACCATTCCTTCTGCGACACATCGCCTTGAAGAAAGTATCTTGGAATATTGGCAATTTGTCCATTTCTTGGCAGAAAGCATCTTTGTGTTGTAGTGCGGTTGCTGGATGTGCTACGAAAACTCATTCTTTAAGGTAACCATGCAACCAAAGGTCCGCCGGATTCATTCCTGGAGATCGCGGAAGCCATATTGTTCGAGAGCCTCCGCCGATGAAATGGTTGCCAAAGATATATACCTCTAACGTCCTGATTAAGTCTCGTACACAGAAACTGAAATGGACACGTTTTTAAATTGTTAAGCTCTAGATTCTCTCCGAACTTAAGGACTCCTACTACTTTCATAAAAGCATTGCACCAGCTGTATTCCAACATTTAGTGACAGAGGCATGGCTTACAACCTACAATGTATTGCTTTATTCAACAAAATGGAGATTATGGTAACTATGAAATGCAACGCAGGTATTATATTTATAAATTTTAAATGTTGAAGAGAGCTTTCAAAGACCTATTACAGCGTTAGCTCGGGATGGCTTTTACAGTAGACTGTACTAATGAAAGCATTTTAGCTTATGACGCACTTAAGTGGCCAATATTATTACGTCACAAATGCTTATCTTTTCCTTGCAGTAGTGACACCGTAGTTAGATTAAATATTGGACAGGGATAGATAATGTTTATCATTTAACATGCTAACAATGTCATTACGTCAGATTGCATTATCACCCATCTCGCTGTGATGAAATCACGCTGATTAACACGATAAACAATGGTCATTTTAGAAAACTGGGTTCCATCCACCCAATTTCCAGAATTTTATATGAGAATCATGCCTAATCGTCCTCCGTGCTCTAGGGGTATCATGCTAGTCTTAGTACCCGAGGTCGCGGGTCCAAACCCGGCAGAGTGCGATGGATTTTTTCGGGCGTAAAAATCCTTAGCATGGATTCCTTCGGAAGGCAACTAAAGCCGGTGGTCCAGTGTCGTGGATTTACGGCACGTAAAAGAACCTCAAGCCTGATAAAGATATCTCTGAGCAGCATTTCCGGTGTCTCACGTCCAATATATAAAGGGATGCTAAATACCATAGTAGTTACAGAGCATCCATAAATAAAACTCAATTTAATTTTAATATCTAATCGTATTAAGTTTATCCGCTTAGGTGTCATTTCTGCTGAGATGTCTAGTATTGTATTCAATAAAATGCTTAAGAGAGTGGTCGGAATAACAGCGCAGTGCGAAGTCCTGGCGGCAGCATGCCAGGGGAGTAGGTAAAAGATGAGAGAGCCAGAGCACAAATAGATGCCGACAACTGATAAGATGTAATGGATATCCTTTGTTCTGTGCCGCCGACTCCGCCCCCCTCCTTTGTGGTCTGATCCCGAAAAGCCGCTGACCACGTCCTCTCTTTGTGCGCTACTAGCATGCCGCGCGATAGAGTATTAGAACAATGGGCTATTGTCCTTTTGTGGCCTGACCCCGAAAAGCCGCAGACCACGCCCCCTCTTTCTGCGCTACTAGCATGCCGCGCGGTAGAATATTACAACAATTGGCTATTGTCCTTTGTGTGCTCGTCTGAATACCGCCCGGGAAGAGGAGAACAATGGGCTATTGTGCTCGTCGCTAATGCAGGTGGGTCTTTGTGCGCTACTGATATCGACAGCCGGAAATTGTCGAACAATGGGGTATTGTTTTTGTCGCGTGCTGCAGCCCCCGCAAATCGACATAGGAGATAATTGTGTCAATCCATCAGGTAATGTTCGTCCATGCATAACATCGTCTAACATTATTGAAAAAAAGAATCAAGGGTTTATACTGCTGACGTCTCGGCATCGCGTCTCTAAAGGGCTGGACGCAAACCCTTATCAAAGTATCCCCACCGCATGTATTTTGATGGATTAATGTAATTAAACGCTGCTCGTCGATCGATGAATACAATTAAGTATTTTTGATTGATTAATGTAAATAAGTGTATATGAATTGACTCGCGCACCTGGTTGCCATCGTACATGTGTGTGTGTTAGCATATCTATAACTATCACACTCATTGGCCTTAACCTATCCGGCATCTCTCTACCTTGTAATGAATAAACCCAGCAGCCGGCTTCTGCCTGGTATTAACAAGTTTCACCCCACCCCTCCGCGACTGCGGCGTTACGACACTAACAAGTCTCGAAAGTAGACTAGTCCGGCTCCACTCTGTCTGGTGGATGAATAACAGGTCTCAACGTGCATTCCACCCCTCCACACCTGCCGCGTGGCGTCCCGAACAAGTATCTACAGTATATAAGGAGCGACCGCAGCCAGAGCGATCATTTATTGTTTTTCAGTGTTCGTTCAGTGATAATCGAAATGGTTGGTGATAATCGTGCATCTGATGTGAATGATTACTGGAGCGAATGCGGAGAAGATTATTATCATTACGTATACTTCCAGACCGAAACCTGCAATGGTTTAATACATTCAATATTGTGTACTCCACCATCGCATCATGATCAGATGACCAAATTGGAAGTGTCCACAGAGAGCTGTCCTGTTTATCGAGGAGCGAATATGTAAGTAATATATTTTCTATAATTCAGCAAGATTCTGCATGCATGTTATATGAAAACTAACTTGAAAATTTTCTTTCAGAGAAAATCGCATGGAGGAGGATGCGCAGGATCTTAGCGATATCGATGAAGTTGATGATGTCTTCGTCTTGAAACACCTAGCTGAATGTGATACATAGACGTGCACCGGATACATGCATTCTGTACTTTGTACTAACCCGGCCCAACATGAACGCATGATATCCTTCTTCCTATGTAACGACAACTGCGAGGTCTACCAACGCAGGAAGAGAAAACTCGAGTAAGTAGAAGAAATGTTAAATTACATATTCATTTACTGCTTTTAATGCTATTCTGTGTCTAACCTAACATTAAATTATTACAGACTGCAAATGACTACGCCTAAGATACCCGTGCCAATAGAGGAGCTGGATCCTGAGAGACGCGATGTTGATATAGTGGAATATCCAATCGCAGGGCGCCATACACAGCCTATGGATGAGGATATCGCTTCACTCCCCGTCATTACTGCTCCTGATGATAAAGCTACGAGGGTTGAGGAGTGGATAAATCAGACGAGTCCAGATTGCTCGCCCGAGATACACCCAGAACCTTGCAAAACCTTGAAGTGACTATGACACTATTTAATCATACTTTTGTGTGATAAGGGAAGAGGATTTTTCTAATATATGTATTTTCTCTTTCAACTGAATGAAATCATTTGCTAAACCTATTTCTAACATTTTTAATATATGCTGCAGGAGTGTGAGGAGGGAGCGGAGAAAGACGAAGAACGATACTAGTGAGAAAAAGCAGAAGATGGGGCGTAAGAGGAGGATCCTCAACGAGGGTTCTATGGTCTTGTTATTCATTGAAGAGACACTGCTTTCGCCAGAGGAGCATGGAGAATCGATTACTCGCCCTTGACGACGTCAGCATATCCCCCTCCCATACCGTGAACATTGGACTATTCTATGACATCCTCTCCCTCTACATAAGGTGTGAAATTGATAAATCATTTGTTTATACTACATAATCAGACTGGGATATAATATCCAAAAACATTCCAATGATTGAAGTTTACCTACACCGAGAAAAAAGTTTGCGTGTGATGAATACTGTGACAATGTAATTTATGCATACAATATTATTGTATTTATTGACCATTAAATCCATTTAATGAATACTTGTTTAAATAATAATGTAACATATTTAGACATTGATGGTGTAAGAAAACTAACACAGGTATAACCCAAAATTGAAAGACACTTGAATATTTTAAATGATTTCTAAAAGTCAGGAGCATCTAGTTCTTCACGGAGTAGGAGGAAGAGAAGGAAAATGCTTGAAATGTATGCTAAAGTCAATAAAAGAGTGTTTTAGTATATGAATTCAATTTATTATTCATAAACTTATCCTAGTACAATTCTCCACCAAAAACCATTCACCCAAACATACACATAATTATATAATTGCTCGCATCACGTGAGAAAGAGCTTTGTAGGTAAATACTTTGCATTTAGAACCAGGTAGTAGAGTGACGTCTGGGCGGGGATATTTACAGATGCTTTAATCTCGAGTCTGATGATCACAGCTCCATTTATATACTCCTCGGGTTGGTGAGAACAGTCTGTTGGAATAATGGTGCACGTGAAGAAAATCCTTTCTCTTCAAAGGGGATAATTCTCTCTTTCATAATAGGAACTTTGAAATTTACAGTACATTTCATATAGTGAAGCAAACTTCGAATTTTTAAAGTCCAAGTTCAAATCATGGTAGGGGTAGCATTCACTGTTGAGGAATAGTCTCAAATTAGTAATGTTGCAGTGATCAAATTAGGAACTGTTCTTGCTATAATCACCCAATCTTGCAATCTGCGCACACACTATGATGAAGCGGGGTTTCTCGAGCTTAGATGTTGTTGCTACATTCCATGTGAAAGATCTTGTCTGGGGTACAGCACGCTGGGTATGAAGATCCATGGATCGAAAGGTGAAGTGTAGAGCTCTATCAGAGTTGACACTTTTTAGAATGTGAACCCTTTCAGCATCGGAAATACGAATTACAGGCATCCTCCATGCCATTCTAGTTAACTTTCCATTACCTTCCTCTCCATTCGAAGTCTGGATACAATTTCTAGAATCTTTTTGATCTTATGAGAACCAATTCAAACTTGCTGTTGAGTATAAGCTCCTTGTGATCATCAGCAAATCCTAGGAGCATCGAGAGAGGGACTACAGTATTGAAAGCCCCATTCGCTGCATGTTCTATATCAACTTCTTCACCAGGATAGACCTATCCTGCATTCAGCAGTCGATTCGACTCGATGGGGTTGAGAGTCACATAATTTCGTATAGTTGTAGTAATTCCAGGATTCCTTCTTCTGTCTGTAGTTGTATCATTCATATCTAGACGCATCACATCAAACATGAAGGCTATAATATTATTAGTGAGCTTCGCTGTAGTAGGAGATCCATCTACCTTGGTGAGAGCGCCTTCGATGTGGAGATAACTCTTGTGAAATTGGGTATTAAATCTTGAGCTTGGCAGGATATTCTAATTTCATCACTTACATCCAGAGTGGAGGTGTTGTATGGCAGAAAAACATGATCCTCCTCCTTGGTGATTTTGCATTCAAAGGCCGGAACTTCTGTCACGTTTAAGATGTCCATTATAGCGTTTTGTAACTAAACTCTCGAGGAACTATGCTTCAAACGTGCTGTACATCGTCTATTATAGTATTTGCGATTTCTTCTAAAATGTATTGCCATTGCGTCTTATGTGGAGTCTTGTAGTGATAACCTCGTTCCTGAAGTTGATTGCCTTCCCGTGTTGATCTACCGCTCGTATAGTGATCTGATCTAAATAGTTTGTATCTATGACTAAAAAATATATAGGATTCGACGATTCTTGAGAGATGTGATAGCCTGGCGGAACAGAAGGGAAAAACTCGTAGAGCGAATGTCCACTTTTACCGTCAATGTAAGAGCCTGTTGCAATACTGCACTCCACACGTATGATACTCACTTTAAATATATTCACAAGATCATCAAATTCAAACGCTTCTTCAGCAAGAATTATTGTAATGTCGGTGAATCCTAGAAGCGAACCAAAAAATCTACCCTTAGAAAAGTCTATTGCATAAAGACATTTAATTTCAGCCTTCATTGTATTATTAGGCCTTATGAAGAAGACTTCATCATTCAATCCTAGTTTATCCTTTAGAAATGCATTAATATCGATAATCTCGTAGGTTCCATGAGGGATGACGGTTTCAGGTTTACCATTGCGGATATAATGAAATCGATTATTACTTTCATCGACGTTTGGTATTAAATAGAATGTTTCAAAGCTCAAGAGAACAATCTCATAATGACCTGGAGGATCTAGCTGTAGAGGTGGGTTTAAATACGCCGAAATAATAGTATCTGACCCGCCCACTGTAACTGTATAACTCATCTTGACAATGTAGCAGCACATAGGATAAAAGAAATTGCAATCACAAGTGCCCACAGATAACTGAATCAAAATTCTGGTATCCCTGTGTATTATAGAAGATTTTAACACCCTGTAGATATTTCTCAATCTCAGGAGGCGGCTTCAAATTACCGAAACTATCAAGTAGTATGCGACATCACCTTCTTTCCTTACAGCAACCCAGTGTGTTCCTTCATTATCAGAGGTATCGAGCTTGGTAATAAGTCAGTCTTTGAAGTGAGGCTTTAAAGGTACTTTGTCAAGCATATATACTCCACTAAAATAAGGAATTTTTAAGAGTTTAGCATAACATTTGATGGCTACGTTACTTAGGGCTTCCTCTGGTATATGTACAATCCTCTTCCACCGATTTTGGCTTCTTCTTTAAACCCTTGCCTTTAGATCCTCTATTTTTCAATGACCTTGCGATTTTAGATGCAGCGGCTAAAGACATCAGCGACATTACAGGTAAGAATCCTCCTTTATTCCCCTTATTACACCTTCTCCTTCGGAGTCCCTTTCCTCGGGCCTCCATCGCCTTGATATGCCTCGCAACTTCTGCTAAGTGCCTATCAGCAACCTCATTTTTATTGACTGCAGAGGCTATCTGAGCAGCGCCTAAAGCAGCAATGATGGGTATCAATGGTAAAAATCCTCCTCTCTTCTCCTTTCTGTTACCGGCTCCCACTGCAACCTTTCCCTTCATGATTGCAGTTACTATCCTCGCAGCTAAGCTTTCACCAAAAGTTGAATCTGATGACTGCACACGCTTCCAGGTCTTCTCTACAAGAACCTTATCCGCTACTTGTCTTGAAGCACTCTCCTTATGCTCAGCGTATGCGAGGTCGTGCTGTTTGCAAGCTTCGTCTAATGGGATAATTCCCGGATCTCCTCTTTTTAGACTTTTTCCAATTTAGTGCCTGGGCCACAATATCTATAGCCGACCAAGTGAACTTCAAAGGGGAGTTCATTAATTATGGAATTAATAATTCCAGAGCCGCGCTTATAATGCAACGACCTCCCTCTCTTAGCTCTCATGATATACTAATCGAGTAATTGCATGCATTAGCCCTTTTATATCTTCGCTTGAAGATAGTAACCACACGCTGCAAAATGAATCCAACCATTAACTAGTGTGCACTCGTAATATATAAACAGCACCCATGCATCTTATAAGTTAGTTGTTAACATGGAGCTTGTTAAGCAGCACTGCTCTCTATCTATTCAGGTATTAGACTTTCAAAGCGACTTTAGATGTGATCGTCATGGGAAGCTATTTCCATCTAATGTCAGAGCTCTTATTTTAGGTAGTTCCAGTGCAGGGAAAACAAATGTATTACTCAATATGCTGCTCCATGAGAATGAACTACGCTTTGAAAACTTTTATATTTATTCAAAGTCTCTCTACCAACAAGAGTATCAATACCTAATTAAAGTACTTGGAAACATCGATGGTATAGAAGTGAACACCTTCGACAACGGAGAAGATGTTTTGCATCCTTCTGAAGTCAAAGAAAATTCAATATATATGACGACATTACTGAAAACCAGAAAAAGATAGCATCCTTTTACAGTATGGGTAACATCGAAATGTCGACTTTGTATATCTAGCGAAGTCCTATGCTAAAGTTCCAAAACATTTAATTCGCGATAATACAAACATGATAAAACTCTTCAGGCAAGATAATTTAAACTTGAAGCACATTTCCGAAGATTATGTAAATACCGACATGAACTACAATGACTTTAAAGATCTATGTAAGAGCGTAACCGAACTATAGGGGCAGAGCCGTTCCGGATAATTGACGGTAACAATTTTAAGCAGTGAAAGGAAAAAAGATAATTGTATTTCGAATGTATGTAATAATATTTAATAAAAAACTACTCTTGTATACAGTATTAAAATATGCATTATAGTATTTGGGAGAGAAGTATTTACAAGGACTATTTCATAAAGTAAGATATTTTGTGAACTTTTATCTCGCAAAACCAGCTCTGTCACGCCACCGTTTGATAAGCATTACTTCTGTTGGTGTTGGTTCACTGACTTGTTCCACAAAACGCAAGGCAACCTAAAAACAGAGTCAGAGAGTAAATAGCACCTTAAATATGAAAATCTTCTTGTAGAGTTATACTGGATGGGAGGGGTATAAATGTTACCCTCTTACGTATCTGATATGAGGGGCACTATTTATATTTTGAGCCTAATAATTAAAACAAAGTAATTTCTGATTGAAAACTGCTTTATTGTTTTTCAAAACATTCTCCTTTATGATCAATACACCTTTGCATCCGTTTGAACCATTTGTCAAAGCATTTATTCCAGTCTTCTTGAGACACCTCCAATTCATGGTTTTTGAAGGCATCAACGGCTTCTTCTGCCAACGAAAATCGTTGTCCACGCAATTTATTCTTGATGTTCGGGAACAAAAAGAAGTCATTGGGTGCCAAATCAGGACTGTATGGCGGATGACTCATCAATTCGATTTTTTGAGCCTTCAAATACTCTGTTGTTAAACGAGATGTGTGTGCGGTCGCATTGTCTTGATGAACGATCCTACGGTTCTTGTTGGTTTTCCTTACTTCACCGAAGACTTCCAGCAAACAAATGGATGTGCACCATTCGGCATTGACCGTTTTACGTTCCTCTAAAGGCACTGTTGCCACATGGCCAGTTTTGCTGAAAAAGCAGTTGACCATTTGCTTCGAAGTGCTTCGAGTGCGAACAACGTTTGTTGGATTTGCTTCATCTTGAAACACCCATACAGTCGACTGCTGTTTACGTTCCGGCTCATACGCATAGATCCATGATTCGTCACCTGTTACAATCTATATACGTCTTTTGAGGCACCACCATTGTATTTCCTGAGCATTTTTGTACACCAATCGACACGAGCATCTTTTTGAGATTGCGTCAAATTATGTGGGATCCAACGAGAGCAAACCTTTTTCACGGCTAAATAATCATTCACTATTTTATATATGCTGGTGGAACTAATGCCTAGGGTTGCCTCAATCTCACAATATATCGCATGACGATCTTTCGTTATTAGTTTTTGCACAGCATCAATGTTTTCTGGCACAACAACTGATTTTGGACGACCTTCACGAACTTCAACATTGAGCGAACGGTGGCCACGATTAAATTCGTTATACCAGCGTCTCAAAATGGCAAAGGATGGAGCTCCGTCGCTAAATGTGGAAGTTAGTTGAGCGATGCACTCTTGTCTTGATAATCCACGTCGAAAGTCATAATAAATCATTGCACGAACATTTTCACGAGTTAATTCCATGTTTTGTTGACACACAATTTTCAAGTTAGTGTAAACAAAACAAATGGCGCTCTATTGACAAACTGTTTGAAGTAGATTATGGTAAAAAATGTCAAACTTTCCACTGGAAACGTCAGATGGCACCTACAACATTCAGGGTTGCCAAGGCTCAAAATATAAATAGTGCCCCTCCTATACGAGCAGAATTGGACGAAAAATTGTAATAGGTACCATTTTAATTTTTGAGGTCTTCTTTAAGCAGAAAAAAATTAAGCTTTGTGCATTTTTCGTTCACTCTAATTCATATACGGGACGATTAAGCCAAGTCTTTTTCAACCACATGATCTTATGGCTCCTTTTATTATTATCTTGATTTTAAGTGCCTAGTTTCGTCACAATTTCGTAATTTTTACCGCATACAACGGAGTTTCGTAAGAGTTAACAGGTTGCGTACACGTGCTGAACTCTTGTGCTGCCATGACCTAGCACTCGATCCAGACACTTGTGGTACCACTCTCTGCAAAGACATAACATACTTTGTGTTTCGCTGTTGTTGTTTTCCTTCATTACAGGTACAAATTAAAATAAAATAGGGGCAGCTGTTAGACTCATGTATGAAATACTTAAATAAAATAATTAATGTTGATTTATTTTAGCTCTGTAAAGTGCTATATAAAACACGCATTTTGCTTTTATTTGTTGTTGTAAAATTGTTACGCAAACACGCAAACTTTTTGTGTTTTGAAGCTGACAGCTAAAAGCTTATGTACCTTCTTCGTTTCCACTTTAAGTGCGTAAAGGCAAATGTTTAAACTAAGCAATCATTTACTTTCCTTCATTCCCTCCAAATATCAGCAAGAGTTTCAGCTTTAATTAATTTCGCTATTCTCTGCATATACGCGAAATAATACATGCTACCAACATAACTAACACCATTTCTATACTCAAGACCCACCCGCTTTCTGAGTATCACTGCAGCTTCAACTGGTTGTTCATGTCAATGTGTGCTACGACATGGTGTATAGTGTCGCTTGTTTTGTCGCTAAGCCTAGAATTCAATTCGCCTAGTACTTTCAATAAGCATGTGAATCGTGTGTCAGAAAAGTTGCCTAGCAAGCAGGCGTTCATTCTAAACACACGGCTTTTGTGAAAGAACAATTAATTCCAATAATTGACCTAATAGTGGTTGTATTATAAAGCCCGGGACTTAAGTACTTACAAAGAATGTAAGTCGCCATTGGGGTATGACATCTCAATAAAATTTGAGATCTCCTTGTGGTTTACCGGGAAAAATGCGAATCAGTTGGAGAATTTAATGTCGTGTCGGCATGTTGCCATGGTAGCTCAGTGGTTATAGCAACCGGACGGAGACCGGGAGATCCGTGGTTCAAATCCCGGCTATGGCATTGAGTTTTTCAGTCATCTGATTCTACCTTTCAACCCTGTCCAACACACGGCTTGTGTGAAAGAACAATTAATTCCATTAAAGTGAGGATGTTTTTATTTTTGTAGTTGGTGAATAAAGAGTAGGCGTATAACAATGCCCTTTAAAATGTATTTTATTTTAAATCCAAATAATACTCAAAGTTGATTATGTGGATTTTATTTGAGGCCGGAACTTTAGGCCGTTATGCCACAATTACTACTCAATTAATAAGCAACCACTGTTAGTCTTAATATCAGTTTATAACAAATGTATGCACATAAATTTAATACCAGTTTAAACAACTTAAAAAGGATGAGGTAATTATGTTAATATCAATACAAAGGGCACCTTAATAATGATGTAAGTGAGGATTACAGATACAGATTTTATAACTGAATGTAAAAGTACTGTCCGAAGCTAGATTTTAAGACGATTAAAAAGTGTAGTCCTAGAAACACAGTGCAGTTTACAACATGCGAGAGAACGCAGTTTCATTGTATAAGACCGGAAGGGTGCGTAAGCTTTGTTCTTTAATACTTAAATTTGGCGTGACGAAAAGAGTGAAAGAGCACCATTGGGGGCGAGAGAAGCCGGTGAAGCCCCGTGTCCATTTTGAAAACAGAATTCTGGGAATAAAAGGTAACAAATTGTGCATGAGAAACACGACACGCGAACATATGATTCTTCGAAGAGCGCGAATTGATAGCCAATGAGGAAACAGTAAGATACAGAGGGAAGGTGCTATAAAAAAAGACGTAGGTCAATTCGGAGTAGCTCCAAAATTTCCGACGGTGAACCTGTTGCGCGAAGTCCTGCGATTTGCCGCCTAAAGAAATTAATATTGCGAAGTTCGTTCATACATTTAGTTGGGGACATGCATATCTTAGTTACAACTAACTAGCGGCCAATAAATGCCAAGTCCTCGAACAGTCGTATAAATGCGAGTAAAGAAGTTTTCGAAATAAAGTGCGTCGCTAAGAAAATTGTCATGGGAACGACAGTTCTTAATGTGCAACTTTGTGAAGGTGCCGTGTATAGGAGAAAAGAAATAAACTAGTGTTTTAGAGTGTTAATTTGATGTATTTGGTCTGATTCACGACCTGAGGCCAACGTCCTTTTTACCAAAGGAAAATATCCATCCCTTTACCCAACTCTTAAGCTATTCGGAGCACCGACGGCGGAGACAACGAGAAACTGCGGAGGACCGGAGGAACCACGAGAGGAACTGCGGGAACTTCGAGTGAACGGTGTCGGTGACTATTTCAAAGGTGAGGTAAATTAATGGCAATGACCGACATATTGCCGCATATTTTTTGTTAAAAAAATTGGAGTTGGAAATAAAAGTATGTAATCTAGATTATGATTACTAAGGTAATAGCTACTGGATTCCAATAGGAGTTTAAATCAAAAACAGAAACAGAAATTAAAGGTAGCTAAATAGGTATAGTTAGATTTTAGTTGATTAGTAGAAGTTAAATAGGTTTTGTTTTATCTAGTTAGATGATATGTCTATATTAGATCGATTTTAAAGTTAGGATAGAGGAACTGCTGTCTTTTCAACAGATAAGTATTAATTATTGGTGTCCAGTAATATGTAATTAGATAAAATGGAGTGGGTTTTAGTTTAAGATTAGATTTGGTTTTAGATTTTGGTGTAATTTAGGTAAAATAAAGTTGGTAATATTAGATTAAGAAAATATCTGCCAAAATTGGCGCTGATGACCTCAGTAGTTCTGCCCCACTCAAAAGCTGCCACTATTACTATTATCTGCCAAAAATGTTTTAATACAATGAGGATATGTGTAAATTTTTGTTGGTGGAAAAGAAAGCACAAATTTTGGGATGATACGTCCCGGTATAGACTCAAGGAGCCAGGACGTAGAATTGCAGACTTTATTTTCATTTAGTTATTTTTTAGTCCGAATGTGGGAATCTTCCATGTCATAGCAACAGACGGTGGTGTGTAGGGAATGTGTTCTAACAAACCTCTTTCGCACTGTGTTCTGTTTGGTCGATATTGAAGGTCCGTGAAAGATGTAAGCGCGGTGTTTGCTATCATCGTGAACGTAAGGTAACATGAATTTGTCAACAGTGTTGCCAATGTAGATAAAAACATTATCCTTGGGAATGATTGGATATTGATAGGGTTATACAAGAAAGATTAACATGTTCGATATTTTATTTGATATACGTTTTATCATTAACCCATGAACCCCCGAATGTGAGCCCCACAGGTTACCGCGGAGTCATCTTGCACAGTATTAAGTGAAGATAATAAGTGTTCAAATGATTTCAGGGACCAAAGAGCCGAGAATTCTATTTTACATAAGGGAATAAACACGGAAGAAAGTGAGATTCTAATTGCGGATCTCTGGTTTACTAGGCAGACACGCTCCACATTTCACCACGCAGGTGTCTCTGAAGCACAGCAAAGTTGTAGTTATCTCTTCGGGATTTATGACATGTGTCACTGAAGACTGTTGTATATTGAAAGTCTATTAGGACCATATTTTATGTAATATCCTGTTCGTCTGCTGTTCGATTCGTCTTCCCCTACGAAGCCTCGGGACGCCGAAATCGTTTATACGCAACCTTTGTTCATGAAATACAAAGTATTTTCCGCACTAAAAATAAATCTCTAGTAAAGAACTTCGCTTTGTGCTACTTCTGAGACCAAATTGTGAGCAAATGAAAATTTAACACATTTACAGGACTATTTAGTGAGGGAGACGCACTTTTTATCAATTCATTTTCAGTAAAGGCTGCTATGGAATTCTGCAAATAAATACATTCTATTTACTTTATGTTGTGTATTTTTTATTGGTAAAGGAAATCACCTGTATTCTATTTAAATAAGAAAATTATTTATTCCATAAACAATTCCAGAAATAGATATAGAGACATAATCAAATCTGACCCTTCATTTAAGCGACATGCACCAACCCTACATGGAAACGGTTAAAACAATTAAAACGGAAATAAACATGTGGCTAGGATCACCAAAACAGGCGCAGCAGGGTGGAGTGCCAGGTGAAAAATTAAATTCTGGTGGAGGCTTAAGAAGTACTGTGTAGAAGATTATGGATTGCAACTTGCAATCGCCACGGTGGAACAGGAAAACTCCAAACTGCTCGGAGCAAAAGGTTCTTCTCTGAGTCTAGAATCAAGTACGTAAATTCATTAATAAGAGCCCAACTCACTAGGATTAAAACCTGCGACATTTTGTAATACGTAAGCGAGGCAGTTGCCATTTGGAATATTAATAAACACATTTAAGGGGACTTGCTGCGCCTAACTTTGAACCTGTGTTTCTCTAGCACGTACAGTCGAGTGCATGAAATCGGGCCTATATAGTGCACAGTGAAGTAGGTTGTTATATTGTATTTCGACTGTTGGGGAGCCGAACTTGAAGTTGTTGCAACCGCACGTATGGTAAAAAGTTTCCGGTAGCCTTCGCCCAATGTTTAAGAGTCAACTTTGTATTTTAATGTTTTTTTATAAATATTACATATATTTATGTTTGCCTCGGATGCGTCAGTATTTGTTTTTAGAGATATGAATTTCTTAACAAGGTGTGGTGCGGCTGAAGAATGTAGGCTTACACAGATTATAAATTTTTACTTCACTACATTTATTAATCCTTGACACGATTTAAATAACACTTCACTGATATAGAGAGCTGTGAGATTATTTATTAATTACTTGCACTTTATAACTCGTTAACTATTTTAGTCTCACACTGGATACGTATTAAACTTCTCGAGGACGCGTCTCGCGTCCGGTTAGGAACGCTGTCTACTAGCAACTGACTTCTGAATTTGTACAATTTGCCCTATTTCAGTTTCTGATTGGCTAATCCTACCCCTATAGAATACTTTCATTTAACTTAAGCTTTTTCGGGTTGTTGATAGGCTATTTTATAAACTGTCTCAAAAATTACATTGTTTCCAAGAATTACCAGTAGCATTATTAAACTTTCTAATTCATTATTGCCTCAAGGCTAACTCATTGTTACCTCATTGTTGGCAAATTTTAACCTATTATTCTCACAGCTCCTACATTATTAAATTACGTAATACATTCACATAACATTATTACACATGTATACAATAATATAAACATTAATACAATGACTGTAATATACACTTTTTATATATTGTTACATACACGTTGCTTTAAGGCGGACTGTTATTGAATTTTATATTATATAATTTGACTGAAATCATTTAAGTGTTAAAAATACTGCCTCAAATTGCCCCCGTTTAGAAAAATTTAAAAACCATGTTCTTTTTTTTTTTGTTTTGTCTTTTCAAATTTTTAAACATTTTCTGAAAGTCTCCTGAAAGAAACATAACCTTTTTTTATTATTTTAACACTTGCTATTTCTCACTGCCACTTTTATTTAACACTCACTGGTTTTTCACTACACTGGTGTATAGCAGGATAATTTATTTTGTTCTTCCACTTGTTCGAAACTTTAAGGTCAATGACCTGGTGTAAGGTCAATGATCTGGTGTTCAGTGACCTGAGTGAAGTTTGTTGATTCACTAACACAGCCACTATTAAATATCCTATGTGCTAGACATTTAATACTTAATTAGGCATATTGATACTTGTTACCCTTTCTTTACAATTATTTTTAAGCATTTTTATATTTCTTACAATTTCTAACAATCTTTACCTTATACAATATAAAGGCAGTTGCTATTCAGATTTTATATGTATTTCTTACTAACAATGGCTTTTCTTCTATTATATCTTTTTATCTAAACTCTCTTTTGTTATATTGACAATTGGTTACATTTAGTAAAGATTTTAAATTATACATTTTTAAATTACATTGCTTTCCCCTTTTATGTTCCCGATACTTTATTTTATTTTTCCTCTTGTGCCACAGACTGTTTACATTTATACGGCTTTAACATTTGTTTGTGGAATCTTCCAATTGTTTTATTTGTTTTATTGTTCCTGAGTTCGTATGTATCTGTTCCAAATATATTTATTATTTCATAAGGACCATGATAACTTAGAAACAATCTTTCAATATTCTTTACGAAGTTTATTTGACAAGCGCTTGTTCTTCACTAACACTGTAGATCTCCTATCTTTATTCTCCAAACTCTTCTTTTTCTTTCTTCATCTTTTTGTTTTCTCTTCAGGGCTTTTGTTTGTATTTTTAAAAATGCTAATTTAAAAAATTCCTCTTTTGTGGTAATTTAACTGATTGGACTTCAATAACTTCTGGTACATTATGGCTCAAAGTATTGTATAATGTTCCATGGTGAATTTATATTGGTTTAAATCCTGTTACTGTATTTATGGATTGATTAAGTAGATTTTGTATAACACTGATGTACGAGTACCAACTGCTCTGCTTGTTATAACACACTACACGTACTTTGAAATTTTTTTATCTCTCTTTCTACTGGACTGGCATTAGGCCTATATCTTGATGAGAAATACTGTTTGACTCTCAAATCTTCAATTCCATTCATAAATTTAGAACTGGTAAACACTGATGCATTATCACAAAGAATGGCTTGAACTATTCCTTCCTCTGGGAAATATGATTTTGTTAATTTGTTTAAACATGCTGTGAAGGTTGTATTCTTGAGTACATATATTCGTACATATTTGCTAAATACGTCATAGCATACAAATAAAAATTTGTACCCAAATGTACTTAGAGGCATTGGACCATGCAAATCTAAACTTAATAAACATCTTGGTTTATCTCTAAGCACTGAGATAGGCTACATTAATTTGTTTTGCTTTCTGACAAAGATCGCAACATCATATGTATTTTCTTACTTTATGTGCTAGTTTAGAGATATATAAATTCTCCAAAATAGTTAGCGTTGTGTTCTCTGTACCTGCATGTATTAATCCTAAATGAAATTGTGCTATTACTTCTAATTCCATACTTGTTGGAATATATGTTTTCCACCTCTTTATCTCCATTCCATGTTTCTTATATAATATACCATTTTCAACAGCGATTGTACTATTCTTTGCCTCTTCTATCTTCGGAGCTTTTTCTTTCAAATTTGCTAGTTTAATGTCCTTATCTTGCTCTGCTTTAATATTTTTAAATTGATTCATTAATTCTTTCTTCATTGGAATGTCTATCGTAAGCACTTCAATTTCATATTGTTTTCTGGAACAGCTTTCAGGAAATTGTTTGTTGTGGTTGATTCTTGATATTAAATCACTGAATGTATTTTGTTTGCCTGGAATATGTATAATTTCTACACTAAATCCCATTATAGCGGGAATCATTCTTGCCACTATATAATTTACATTTCTGAATGAAAGCCAAGCTAATATTATCTGTATATATTTTCACTTTTTTCTGAAATATATGTGTTTTAAATTTAAGTAATGAAAATATAGTGCTCCAATTTCTAACATTGTTACTGGTGCATTTCTTTCAATATTGGTTAAGCCACGTGAAGCAGTACTTATTACATCAAATGTTTTTTTTCATGTTCTCTGTGCCCTAGTATTCCTGCATATCCCTGACAAGATGCATCTACATACGACTCTTAATCTAATTCATCTCTTGGACGTTCCAGCAATATTGCATTTGTAAATAACTTTCTTACATTTTCAAAACATTTTTGTAGCTCTGCTGTCAACTTCCATTTATTTGTTTTCTTTAGAAGTTGTCTTAAAGGTTCTACTTCTATAGCATATGTTGGTAAAAATGTACTTTCATAATTCCAAATTCCAAATAAACGTCGCAGCTGTCTAATATTTTTAGGTGGTGGTATTTTCAATATGGCTTCTATTCTTTCTTCATCTCGTCGAATGCCTACTTCATTAATTACATATCCCAAGAATTTGATTTCAGGTACACAGAATTTTGATTTTTTAAGATTTACGGTCATGCCATGTTCATGTAATTTATTTATTACATAATTTACATTCTCTAAATGCTCCTCAAAGGTTTGGCTTGTTATTAGAAAGTCATCAGTGTATCTGATTAAGAAATCATCTGCTGTGTCACCAAAGATACTATGTATTGCTCTCAGGAATCCCGTAGCACTATTCATTAATCCGTATGGGTTTACACAATACCTATATTGTAATCCAAAAACTTGAAAGGCTGTATAATCACGTACTTTTGGATCTAGCTCAACTTGCCAAAATGAAGCTGTAAGATCTATAAAAGAAATATATTTGTCACGTGATAACCTTGCAATTGTTTGTTCTATGCTTTCATTTTGAAAGTGATCTGGTAGCATGAATTTATTTAAATATCTTCCATCTATAGTTATTCTTAAACTATTATCTTTCTTTACCGTCCAACAAACACTATTTATATACTGTGAATTGCTAAGCTCAATGATGTTATTTTCTAGCATACTAGCTATTAAGTTTTTAGCTTCGTTTCTTAGATTTACTGGTAGGTTATTATATTTTCTTATAAATTCTGGTACATTTTCTACTGTGAAAGTGTGAATATATGATGTACGCCGTCCTGGAATTTCATTGAATACATGCTTATTGTCTTCTAATACCCTTTCCATTATTAACTTCTCACGGTCAGTCAGTATTGTATTTGTCATCAATGTATCTGTGTGTATTTTGCCGTCATCTATCTCTGCTGCATAACTATTTTCTACCTGCTCTAGCATTTTGTCTTCTGCCATAAGTTTCTTTGTATTAGGGTTCCCTTTGGTAAGGTCAGTTGTCTGTTCTTCGAAGTTAAGGGTCAATAACATTTCATTGTTTTCCCTGCTTGCTTGGACATTTACTATTTGTATGAAGCATTCTTCTTCGTATACTGCATTTTCTTGTTCCATTCTTTGTACTCTACATACTTTATCTTTTACAAAAGGTACTATATATTCTTTTCTTCTTTATTTAATATAAGTCTGTCCTTCTCAAAATCAACTATCGCAGAGAACTCTATTAATACATCACACCCAATTATAACTTCGCAAATTAAGTTTGGAACTATTAAAAACATGACCTCCAATGTAATATCTGCTATTTGTATGGGTATCAATGCTTGAGGTTTTATAGTTTGGGCATTGTACCTAAGGCTACCCTACATACAATGTTACTAATTGGGGCTGACATAAGTTTTATCCCTTCATTTAACAGTTGTTCATAAAATTTCTTTGAGCAGATAGAGCTTGATGATCCTGAATCTATTGCAACATTTACTTCCCTTCCTGCTATAATAGTTTGTATATATGGTGATTTATATTTGTTTTCATAATTCCTAGTGTTTGTATTTAGACGGTAACAATCAAAGTGTGTAGATATTTTATTCTTGCCACTTAGAGCAGAAGGTACTGTATTACCAGAATCTACGTCAGGCAATACATAATTTAGTTTTCCTGATGAGTATTTTCAGTATTTACAGGATTGCCATTTTGTACCGCAGTTACTATTATTTCATTATCATTAATATTTGTGTATGAGCCACGCCCCCTAGCTCTTGCTCTCCCTCTATAATTACTATGTCCTCCACGTGTATATATTTCTGTATTTGTATTGTCTGTATGGTTATAGTTGTGGAAGTTTCCCCTGTTTTGCATACTTCCTCTATGCTGAAATCGATTATTACGCCTAGGTGAAGTAGAATTCTGATGATTCATCCTTTCCATTCTTACATAATTTGTGTGTTCTTGTCTACCTTGTTGTCTTGAATCTCTGATATTTTGTGTATTGTAATTGAATCTGTTTTGGCTTTGAAATTCATTATTTCTCCTATTTTCATGATGATAGCGTGTATTGTAAGGCATATCATTACGCCTATCGCACCTAATTTGCCTGTCTCGTCTGTGTGGTCTGCAAATTTCGTTACTATTACTATTTCCTTGCTGTTGTAATGATGATACTAGCTCTGTCATCTCATAAATAGTTTTGAGTCTTGCAATTAAGGTGCAGTTTTGCATGTGTAGACGGTAGTGTCTGGTAATTAAACTAATAAAATCTTCCTCATGCATGGCTTGAGGTAAATATCTGACATATCCTGCATACTTTATAAGAGAATCTGTCATTGATAAGTTGTCATCTCTACTATACTGTGAATAACTTAGGCTTGGCCTAATTTTATGCTGTATAGTGGTATTCCAAAACATATTCATAAATAAAACTCTAAATGTTTCAAAATTCATTTCACTGTATGCTAGCATATGTAACCGTTCTAAGGTTTTGTTATCCAAGCATTTTCTAACAATTATCATGTTTAACAGTTCAGTCACATTCTTCAATTTAAAATATTCTACTAAATCATGAATAAATTGTACTGGACTTGAGGAAGCATTAAAATAAGATAATGGTAATTCATTAAGCACAAAATGATAGTTTGATATGTGATTTGGTATATGTACATGTGTGTCTTCATTATTGTTTTGTGTTTGAGAAGCTGATGCTTTGGAAAAAGTAGTAGCGTCTCTTGTATTATTAGTTAACAAAGGTGATACACTTCTTTCTGCGCTTGTATTATTGTCATCCATTTGATTATCATTTACAGAACTAGTTGCATTTGCATTTACGTTTGGTACACTAGTACTTAAATTTTCAAAACTATTTCTAAGTTTATCAATTTCTTGGCTACTTTCCTGTACTTTATCTTTAATTTCATCTATAATTGACTTGTGTGCTTCTTAGTTGCATGTGCATTTGTTTTTGCCATTTCATGCATTTTATTAATATAGCCTGTTAAATCTATTTGTACTTGTACAAGATCTGCATTTGTATTTTATACCATTGTTTTTAATTCTTCGCCCTGTTTATCTAACTTATTACAAATACCCTGTTTAGTATTAGTAAGTTTCAACTCCATTTTAGTTACATTTTTATCAATATGACTTTACAATTTCTGTTCTAGCTGCTTACAACCTTTGTTTACTTTTAAATATATATCTTTTTGAAGTGCTTTGCAAGAGTGTTCTATTTTTATTTTTAACCACCTACTTTCAGTTTTGCTTTCTTTCATATAATTTTCTATTTGTTTAGCTAGATCATTTTAACTAGATAGCTCTCTATTAGTTTCAGTTAACTTATTATTAGTTTCTGTTAGCTTAGTATTTAAGTCTTTTCTTAGCTCTGTAATAGTTTTAGTTATCTTATTATTATTTTCTTTTATCATTTCAATTAACTTATTACTGTTTTCAGTCATTGCTTTTAGAAGCCACATTATATTTTGTTGCGATACGTTTTCTTGCTCTTGTTGGCTAGACGTCTGAGGGTTTCTTTCTTTTGTTGTTCCCTGCACTAATATATGTAATGGTGATTGGCCTTGCGTACTACTGCTATCTTTTTCTATGCCTACCTGTGAATTTACAGATAACTGTTCTTCTGCAACTAACCTATTTGTTTCCTCAAGCTCTGATTGTAGAGTTACATTTTAATCAGTAATGGCTAACCTATGCTCTCCTAATTCCATATTTTCATTCTTTTCTGTTTCCATTTTATTTTGTTATATTTGGTTTGGAATTGCTCAATTTTAATTTACCGCTTCTTAGCAGCATGAAATTATCTGAATAACAATATATTTTATTTTACTATTTTGACAATTATCACATATAAAGTTTTGGAATTTTCTGACCTTTTGTTCTGGCTGTTTTTAGTAAACCTTTTTATTCTGGTGCTCCCTCGTAGATTGTAGTTGAATTGTTGACTGCATGCCCCGTATTCCTGAAAGAATTGTTGCTGTCTTTGGATGATGTTGATGATTTTTAAGTTCTCTGAAGTTTTTCTGAAGTTTTCCGAAGTTCTCTGAAGTTTTTCTGAAGTATTCTGAGGTTCGTTGATCTCTTCTTTTCAGGTATTCTCGCCTGTTCTTGCCTGTTCTGGCCCCACGCAGCTGTTGTACCTTATTTCGACTGTTGGGGAGCGAAGTTGTTGCAACCGCACGTATGGTAAACAGTTTCCGGTAGCCTTCGCCCCAATGTTTAAGAGTCAACTTTGTATTTTAATGTTTTTTTATAAATATTACATATATTTATGTTTGCCTCGGATGCGTCAGTATTCGTTTTTAGAGATATGAATTTCTTAACAAGGTGTGGTGCGGCTGAAGAATGTAGGCTTACACAGATTATAAATTTTTACTTCACTACATTTATTAATCCTTGACACGATTTAAATAACACTTCACTGATATAGAGGGCTGTGAGATTATTTATTAATTACTTGCACTTTATAACTCGTAAACTATTTTTGTCTCACACTGAATACGTATTAAACCTCTCGAGGACGCGTCTCGCGTCCGGTTGGGAACGCTGTCTACAAGCAACTGACTTCTGAATTTGTACAATTTGCCCTATTTCAGTTTCTGATTGGCTATTTTATAAGCTGTCTCAAAAATTACATTATTGTTTCCAAGAATTACCAGTAGCATTATTAAACTTTCTAATTCATTATTGCCCCAAGGCTACCTCATTGTTAGAAACTTTTAACCTATTATTCTCACAGCTCCTACATTATTAAATTACGTAATACATTCACATTACATTATTACACACGTATTCAATAATATAAGCATTAATACAATGACTGTAATATACACTTTTTATATATTGTTACATATATATTGGTTTAAGCCGGGCTGTTATTGAATTTTATATTACATAATTTGACCGAAATCATTTAAGTGTTAAAAATACTGCCTCAACAGTGGCAAGGAAACGCTAAATTGCCTCTGCAACGCCCAGCCCCATCCCTTGCCTGGTTCTAGCACTCTACTTAACGTTTGTCTAACTCCCTATTTTGCTTCGTTCCTGAGCCCGAAAGCGACCTGTATTCATAGGCTAACGTTAAGTGTCAGGCTTTTGACATGCAGCCAATAGGAGACGCACTCATTCTGGGGATGGTGTGGACAGTCGTTGCAAGCATGCCTTCCAGCCAATCAGGTGAATTTTTTCTGAACTTCACCCCTTTCCCCGCTCACCTAGGCCTATTCTTAGTTCATAGGCTAATTGTGTATGTCGGACTTGAATTCAAACCAATAAGAAAGTGGCTCACTCGGGGCTGGTGTGGAACACCGATGATAAGGAGAGTCAGCCAACATTAAATAAAGAAAATTGCTAGCAAACCAAAAACATCAGCCGGTTCCGTGCACTCTACTGTACACTTGTGAGGAGAAAAACATGGTCCATGTAGGAACGATAAATTTAAGTTGGCAACTGAAATGTATAGCTCCGACCTATCCAAGCGTAACCTTTCTACCTCCCCTCTCGCAAAGTTCTGGTCAGTTGATTGACAAGTTGATGAGTCTTCCCAAAACATGGGCGGAGCGTAACACTGACGATGAAGTACGTTCTTGTTAGTTTAGTATCCGTAAGTTAATACTAGTCATAATATAAGTAGGGCTGGTGATAGTAGCGAAACTATTTAAATACTGTTTTCACCATCCTGGCAACATCAGGTGTTATTCAAAAGCTTGTAGACCAACTAATTATTGAACTGGGCACAAGCATCGAAATTATCCTACCTGTAATAATTTTAAGACTTCGTTTACTTATCTACTATAGAAAAAACTTGGACAAAGATTATGACCCAACAATCCCCCCCTCTACAAGGTCGAGTCGCTAATCATTTTACATTGAGCTAGTAAACTCACTTGTTTACACAAATCAAAGTGCAATTCACTGAGAGGTTATTTTTGACCATTCTTCCTTTCACATCAGTCATAGAGAAACGTGATAAGGGCCGGGTTGAAACTGGTGTTGGTGAGAGAAATATGGAATCCTGACGGAGGAAACAAACGAAAAATAAAAGAACTATTTCTATCAAAAGGAATGGGCCATGTTTTTGACCCAATTACACATTGGGTTATTATTTAATAAATATATGTTATATGAAAATATTTGTGTTGCGAGTCGAGGAAGTTTAATATGGTTCACAAGGTTTTCTAATAAAACTGCTGCTCTATTACAACTGTAACTTCAATTGGAAATTTCCTCTGTGTGTTTTGCATAGTTTTTGCCGAATTGAAAGAGAAATAAATCTACGCAAGTTACTGCCTGGCTAATGCTAGTTTTCTGTTTAGCTCTACCTTAATCGACCTTCTTTATAAAAAGGTTTTGCAGGGATAAAAATGCTTATTGACTAATGTTTCCGAAACTGGGGTAGGTCGTGAGAAACATTCAGCTGGGACAGAAGGGAAAAAAGCATATAATCTGATAAACAGGAAGGAAATAATGTTTTCCCATCAACCTTCAAATAATTTTTCTGCCATTGTTACTTTATGCATCACCTACAATGTCACTAGAAATTACTACTAATTTTAAATGCTGTAAAACCATCCAGAAATTAAAGAGCTTTTCAATGTGTATTCTTCCTATTATTTATTTTTTCGTACCACTACCACTGCTGGCTCCGTGTTAACGAGTGAGGCTCCCCTTAAGGAGGTTCTGGTTTCGATTACCGTCGACAGCCCACTCTGACATTGGGTTTCTCGTGGTTGTCCCTGGTCGGCAATCGAATTCTGGGGTGCTTTCTCATCCACCAGAATTTCCTTTCCCTCATTCCCCTTTCATTCAGTTTCTTTCTCACGTTTCGGGTGTGCTTCTAGGTTTCGTGGCATGAGGCGGTGCTGGGCATATGGCGCGGATACTTGCTCCAAGGAACGAATATTCCTCGTGGACAATAGAGTGCTACCTGGTTTTACTGATCGTTCATTGCCCTCTCTCTGAGCAGCTCCATCAATGAGTCGGGTCTTCGAGCCAGGAAATGTTAAGTGCTTCCGCGCGTCTCTGTTGTCGGTTTGTCTGCGGCCTGAAGCCGCTCCTGGTTCCTTTACTTCATTCCTTCTTCCTGGGAGCGGCAGCGTCAATAGACCTCTGTAGGTTGCAGAGGGTGATTATCTCCCCCTCTCTTGTGTACCACCACCACCACTACCACCGCCACCACCACCATCTCCGCCGAAATCTCTGTATTGAAATATATGAATGGAATATAACACTTCGTTGACATATTCTTGGAGATAAACTAAAAATACAATACTTGCTCTACCTATGATTGGCAGGTAGAAGAAAAAGTAATATGCAAATAATTTATAGATATAGCTCTTGCGACTGTCATTTGCATATATCTCCTTTATAGAATGTATTATGGAGTTCGTATATCGTATATTATGAAAACGTTGTCGAATGTCAAACAAACTGGGCATACATCAATGTACAGATTAGTGAAAATGAGCAAAGAACTAGACAAGAGAAAAGCTACGAGGTGCAAGTTCTCCTTTCGTGTCAGTTCTGAAAGTCCCCTTTTAAACTAGGAAACGTCATTGTGTTAAAACATGTCTTTCTTTCATTATCTATTGATACTACCGTTAAATGTTAGTTATGACTGAGTCAAGCTAAAGTTTCTAAAGGGAGCATGGGGAAAACGTCAGAGCTGATATTTAGAAACGACTGATTTATTGCATGTTCCTAATTCTTAAAAGCAATTTTTATTAATAATGAAATTACCGAGCGTGCTGATTCCGTAATAACGTGTGAGGCGCACTCTGGAGGTCCCGGGTTCAATTCCCGTCCACCGCCCACTCTTACCTTGGGTTTTTCGTAGTTTTCTCTGGTCGAAAGGCGAATTCTGGGGTGGCTTCTGTTTTACCATTACTTCCTTTCTCTCGTTTCCCTTTCATTCCGTTTCCTTCTCATGTTTCAGGTGTACTTTCAGGTTTCGCATTGGAGATGGTGTTGACAGATGGCAGGGATACCAAGGAAAGAGTATTCCCCGTGGACAAAAGAGGGCTTCCTGGTTGCAAGGGTCGTTCCTCGCTCTCTGGGCAGTTCCAGTAGTGGGTTAGGGTCTTAGAACAGGAATTGCTAGGGACTTCTGTGCGTCTCTGTAGACTGCCAGCGGTCTGTAGCCTCCTGTGGTTCCTTCACTTCAACCTTTCCTCTTGGGGGTGGTAGGCACAATAAATCTGAGTAGGTCACGGTTCGAGAGATGTCCCCCTCCGTTTTATAACCTCTAACCCATAATAATGAAATTCCTCCTTCCTCTATTTAAGATTATGTACACTTCTGCAACGAATAAGTGTTTGAGTAGAATCCATAGTTTGCTATTTAAAAGACATCTTTTTCCTTTGCTTCTGTCTTCAGCTCGATAAAACGGTGAGCTCATCACGTGAATCACAACACCAGATTTCGCACAAAGTAGATTTCAAAATATAGATTAGAGAGCTTAAATATTTTGAACACATATGGATACGACAAGAACCTTATTTGTAACACACTTCCTTTTAAAGAGACGAGAGAGAATATTTGCCACGGGAAGATGGTTTCATTCTGAGAGCCATACGAGTGAAACACTGATTTTTCCCCCTCCATCTAAGTGAGTCTTCCTTCAATACGTAACTTGATAACTTTGTGGGTTGCTTCACTTCCTGTAAACGTACTTTGTCTAAGGGTAATTCAATAAATTGAGAACACTGGTGATTCTAGAATTGGAGATGTAAACACTCGCTTAAAATGGCATGAAAGAAAACACTATTAATCTGAGTGAACAGGCATTATCTGTAAATACTGTTTCATTTCTTAATTAGTAGAACCCGCAGCAGTGTTCGTGTTATTGCGTTAAGTGTAAAGAATCTCCTGTCTCTATCCCTACTTCTCATCTTTCGCAATTTCTCCCCATCTTCGTCTTTCTCCTCTATAACTCTCTCTCTCTTCCACTCTCACACCTGTTATCACCACCACTTTCTCTCCTCTCTGTGCAACTTACGCGTAATGTGATGCTTTTTGAAAACCGGCAATATTGTTTTCCTCGGACATTAATGACATACCTAGAATGTTTAACAGTACAAAAAGTCTTATACTGTTTCCCGTCGTAACTGTTTTACACACACACACACACACACACACACACACACATATATATATATATGAGAAATAATAAAGAAATATTGTTTAACTTCCTACTTATTCGTCCAAATAAATTTTATAATTAACAGAACATGACAGAAACATTATGCTCACAAACCTTGTTTGCTTGACATTAAAAACCTGAATAATTAGCCAGAAGTTAGATTTCTTGTTGTTTTTGTTTAGATCTTGCGTCGTAACTGCATCAAACCGCGTGCGCACGCACACACACACGCGCGCACGCACGCACCCCCCCACACAGGTTTAAAACGTAATTTTTGCTTTCGAGGTGGTCTATTATAAACGTTAATATCAATTATTGACTCAAAATACAATATTACATGAAGAATTTCAGTTAGAATTTTGTTACATTAAAAGCGACTCCATGATTTTATTGATAAACCTAAATTGAATAATTGATTAAATACCCTTTCATAGTAGGCTATTTACAGTATTCAAGGACGTATTGAGAATGTTGTGTTTATCATTTAATGGCTGCTGACGAGCTGCCGTCATCGTTTTGCACAATAACCTACGCGTAACAAAGCGTAAAATTTTTTAAGCAATTCTACCGTTATAAACAGGTTGTTACTGTATTCGATATGGTGCATAATTAGCTCATTGTGGCACGTGTGCCAATAATAGCAACGACGTAGTAACCAACATTCCAAGTTGCTGTGTCTTATAGACAGAAGATGAAACCAATTTGTGATTTTCTTTTCTCCGAGAAACGAAGATGCAAAAACCTCTGCACATTATTAAATATAGAATAATTAAGATCTGAATTTATAATTATTTAAAATGCTGTGCTGGTAGTAGGATACATCATAGTTCATAACATCTGCTCACTTCTCTCCCAGGAAGGCAATGCATTCAAGTTGCTTAACGGTTCAACACGCCAGGCAATAAAAATAAAACTCAGGGATAGATGCTAACGTCTCATTTACGAACATATGGAGACGCTTCCATTTATGTCAGCTATGAACGGCGAATTAATTAATGATTTATTTCCTATAATTTATTATGATAAGATTGCATAAAAAGTGTATCCAACTCATGGATAACCTTAGTATGACACTCGTGAAAAATGTCGCACGAACGGCAGTAAGGTTAACATCCACTTGTTGCACAAATTACTAATACAAAACGTATTAGCTTGCTAATTACTAAATTTAAAATAATACAGAATGAAGAACCTTAGAAGTCAAAGACGTAGGGGACTTTTTATCTCCTGATTTGAATCTCTCCATCTGACGTTTCGCCAGCGAAAATCAGTATCAGCAGATACACGAAAACTTTTATAAATAATAAAAATTTGATTTAATATGAAATATTTTAGAGCGGTCGAGTGAAGTCTACTGTAGGTAGTAAGAGTCAAATAGGCTCTTTTTTTCTAACCTTCGATCCACTTTCTTGAATGTCATACACGGAAATTAACATACTAAGAATAATTAGCTAAATTCTACTCGCACGTGCTATTTATGTTGATGGAATAGAGTATATTAAATATGTGAACAACGTATTGCTTGGTAGACGTATAGAATCAACAGTATTGGATTCTACTCATTTGTTGCACTGTCCCAGTGATGTTTGTCTCAAGAATTTGAAATAAAATTACAGCAAAACCGTAAAACCGAATGGCACCTCTTTATACAGTCTATACCAACGGAACGAAACTAATCAATTTATTAAGGGAGATTTTTTTTTCGAGTGGAGGAGAAAATGATTTAATCACTTACCCCAGCCCCGATGGGAGTCGGGACTGAGAGTGTGGGACTCACCGAGGCGTCGGCATACCCACTAAAAACTCCTCCACCGGTTAGGTCGTGGGTTTGAAAGGAAGTTCAAGGGAAAGGTAGCACGGTCCCGCATAGCACCCGTGTTAGTCAAACGAAAGATTCTATGCTGCCGCCCAATGGGCGGGAGCGGCGTGAAGTGCGGCTCTAGCCTACAGCCATGACAAATTGCCCTGACTGCAGCCTAGGGGTTAGGAAGTAGTAATAGAAATGGGGGTTCAAAAGGAGATAATACGAAGGGATGGTGATGAAGGTGGACTTACTCTGGCGCTGGAGGCCGTCGTCGTTTGGACTGGTCTTGCACAAGCGCACGGCATTGTGCAAGAATTCGCTGCTGGCTTTCGGAGATGACCAGCGGTGTCCTCTTTGGTGGTTGTGATGGTGGTGAAGGTCTTCCTTCCTCGAAGCTGGTCTCCAGGTTTTGCAGCCGTGCAGAGATGAGGTGCAGTTTAGCCAACAGGTCAGCGGCGGTGGTTTGTTGCTGAGTAGTACCAGCAGTGATGGCGGACTGCAATTCCTGGAGCTTCTCGGTGGTGGTGGTGATGAAGTCGTCCAGAGCCGCGATGCGCACACCAATGTTCAGGACCTCCGCGTGGAGATCCTGAACGGCGTCGCGCAAACCCTGGATTTCCTCGTGGATCTGCGTTGAGGATGCTGTTGTCGGCGCTGGTGATGGTTCTGGTGTCTGTGGAGGTGCTGATGACTGCGATGTTGGTGCTGGTGGCTTCGGCGGTGCCTTCCTGCGGGGATGCAGGGGGCAGAGCGCCTGGCCATGAAGTGGGTCGTTCCTCCACAAGTTGCGGAGTAGCGGCGTCGGTGGCGCAGGTCGTGCTGCTGGCACGAAGCAGTGGTGCTGGAGGCGCCACAATAGTGGCACCTTGGCTGTGCTGTGCAGGACGTCTCACAGTGCCCGTAGGCACAGCAGCGTCTGCAGGGAGCCTGGCGTTCTACTCGGCTAGCCTCAATACGTAAGCACCGCCCTAATAAGGGCAGGCCCGCCTTCAAGGCCGCTCCGTAGTCGCCAGGGTCTGCAAACTCCATCCTGACGAGCGAAGTTGGTCCCTGTGCTCCGATGATCCTTGTGGCCTTCAAGGCAGAAGGCCACTGCTGGTGAGCTGCGGTGATGAGGAACCTGACTGGCAGGTCCCTCGGGACTCCTCTGATGACCGCGCTGTACCTCCCATGAGGCACAGGCTGACACTGCGGTGACTGGGTAGCGCCCAGAATCGGCAGCGTGGGTGCCGGTGAGTGAGGCGGCGACTGCTGGCGCGGTCGCGGCGAAGCTGCGGTGGCGGGCGGCGAAGCTGCGGGCGAGGCGTAAGACGGCCCGGACTGTGGCGACTGCGATGAGGTTCCCTCGGCAGAAACCGAGGCAGAAGAGGAGGTTCCTACCTTAGCAGGCTCGGCGACTCTGCGTTGTTTCCTCTTCGCCATCTCTCGAAAGTGTCAAGCCAAACTCTTAAGGGAGAGTTAACGTAAGAAAACTAACGCCTCCATATGGCCTCTTCAGGGAATATCTCATCCCACAAAGCGATGACTGGACCCATTTCTGAGGTGGAGGCACCCAGCGGGCGGAATCCATTACCTCCGATGGTAGGTTGGTGATGAGGATGGTGCGATGGACTGAGAGGACCTACAACTTTTACCGTGAACTCCGAACCACGTTGGGCCTTCAGGATACTTGACATGAGCAAGTCGGAGGTGAACGCGTGGGTAAGGCCGACTTAAAATCGTTTCTCCAGAGCCGGAAATTGAACCCCGGACCCTCAGTACGAGAGCCGGAAGCATAACTACTGCGCTACCCCGGCGACCGCATATACGGTGCGATCGTTTTATAATGCGGCCACGGATCGCGTGTATGTGTACTCCGCACACTATTACACTGGCGGTGTTTGGTTCCGTAACTCCCGCATTACTTACTCACGAGTGATAGTAACATGCACTATAGTGAGTACTAACCTGGTTATAAGTAATGTTAGAAGTGGTGTCCATCTTCGTGAAGACGTTCCTAGCATCTTCGGATGAAATTTCCATCCACACACAAGTTCATCTTGCGTAATGTTCATAATTTCAATTTTTATATTCTCCTTAAGTTCGTCTATAGTGTGGGGATTGTTCCTATAAGCATTATTTTTCAGGCTCCCCACAAATAGATGAGCCAATTTCGTTAATTTTTCTGCGGTAGAACTCTGGTTTTCGCTTCTTAGGTTTAGCGTTTAGCGATCCTGTTGTCCTAAACTTATTAACCAGACTTCTAATTGTTTATCTACTTGGAACTGGAATACCAGGAAATTTCCCTAGAAATTTTCTACACATCTGTCTACATGGTTCGGTTTTTACATATGTGTTGTACATACAAATTCGTTGTTCAAGCGTGAATTTGTAGGTGGGCATTGCAGTGGACTAATAACAAAACATTAACACACTTAAGCAAGTCATACACAATACAGATGTCGTGAATAAGCTTTCAACTTTGAGATGCAGGATGCACAACTCTCTTTATAGCACGGAAACAAAGTAGCGATTGAAGCACTGCTGATAAAAGATAACCTTGAACCCGTCATGCCCGCTAGTTGCGCATCGGTAAAGTACCGAGGTCACTGCAGTACAGCGTGCTACGCACTGTATACGTTAAAGTAGTTCTTTAAATAACGACGAAGAGCACTTTAGTTACTTCAATTCTTAGCAGACTGTACGCCATAGAATTTGCATGCTCAGTTGCTGGTGTATACACTGATATTAATCCGAATGCTTCCACAAAGCACTGCCTGCGCTTGGTGTCAGTATAGCAGATTATAACGTCAATGTAAACAAAATATCAATAATGCTTCCGGGTATGTTGAATAAACCAAAAGAACGCAATAGAATTGTTTTGTACTCTCACTTCAAAGCCCAAGCAATCAGTCCGCCTAAATGTGGCAGGCAATACGAGCGATGGGTTTAAGATGTCAGTAGTTATACTTGAATTAACGTAACTTCTCAATTCTGACAGCTAGCTCAGTGTGCTTTTCGCACGTGTATGTGAATCTGTTGTCATGACAACCAGGGGTTGACCTGGAAGTAGCCAATCACGTTTAAGCCCCCCCCCCACACCCTTCACCAAAGCTTAGAGGAAGTGTTGCCACATGGCAAACGTTGTTTTGTTTGATTTATCAGATACTTGCGTTATTTGAATATCGTTGTAGTGTAGTGCGATATTTTAAAGTTTATTTAAATCAGTGAAGTGTGCAATTGCATATTAACGTTATTTTTTAAGTCCTAAACGTGTAGCTGTAGTATAGCGAATGACCATTATTGTGGTGATTATAATATTTTAAAATATATAACCTGTGCTGAAATTTCTGTGTGATTGACAATGTCTGATCCCGAGCAAAAGCGTAGGGGAAGAACCACGAACTCGTTCCCCAAAGAAAAAAAATGCGCTAAGCTTAGACAAGGTACTGCAATTCGCGGCCAGGCTCGTGAGATAGTATGTGCTTTAAGGGCATATTTAGAACTGGGAAGAGAACACGGTGGACCAATAATTGATGTAAATGAAGTCATAGATAGGACAGCTGTTATCAATAAAGGGAAAGAACAAGAAAGAAAAAAGGAATAAGCTGAGAAATCGCAGTCTGGATCTTCAAAGGTAATATTAGAAATCCCAGGAAAAACCCGACATCGTCAAAAATTATTACAGATCTAGGTGCCTTCCAAGTAGATGCTATTCGCCGCCATGTGTATAGTTATTATGAAAGAGCACAATTACTTCACATTTTTAAATGCAAAGTTTGTCTTATCTAATTGAGAGTTAAAATAAACATAACAGTAAAAACAAGAACTTCAGAGTAAATATGGTACTAACTTGAATAATCTGCTATCTGAAAGTTTCGCAATAGTATTAAAAACATTTGTCGAGTAGCGCATTTTGGAATTTTAGAAATATAATGAAAGTGAAAGTGGAAAGATCAGCTTTAAAGCTTTGTTCTATATAGGTAATATAATATTGCATACGGACATTTAAAGCATCACGCAAAGGAATTTAAAAGATACAAAATGGAAGACAAGCACTAGAATAAAACAATACAGGATGAAAAGGTATTAAAACTATTAATATTTAATATGCGCTTATTATCACATAGCACGAAAATGAACATGAACATAATGGAATAGTTGACAGACGTGTTGTACACTGTACCCTTAGAAGTGTATAGAGATGTTTAGTGTAGTATATTATTTCAAAATTACGTCATTTCTTTAGGCACAAGGAAGAACTTTTATCTTTGTTTAGCTCCTCTCCTCTTTCACTCGGCAGGACTGGCGGGCGGGCGGGCGGGCGGGCGGGCGGACGGACGAGCCGACAACACCGCATGTTTTACGCGTGGCGTAGCTGAAACGCACATGGCAGGAGAGCAACTGTCAGAACTGAGAAGTTACGTTAATTCAAGCATACTTATAGGTTAATATATATGTCAAAGTTAATTTAAAAAATATTCACATGTAGCTCAGAAAAAAAATTACAGTAATGGATGACATATGTCCTCCATGCGCCTAAACTCTTAACTGAATAAGACATGACTACTGAAGGCTTATGGGGAGAATAAATTGGAAAAATTATTAATGTTATTCAAAATTTCAGATAAGAATTTGTTTGTCAAAATGCAATAGCATGAAGTGTGATTAACATTCCCAGAAAGCTGCGTGTGGCTTCTTTGTTCCAATCAGTTGATTTAGCACACATATTTTAAAAGTAATGTATAATAAAACCAGGAATCAAATCTGCGAATTGGTTTCCTTTGCTCCTATATTTGAGACAGTTTATGAACCATTTTTAGCTCTGTCTTCTTCAAATACTAAGCAAAATTATTTATCAATTTTGCCTCTTATCATTTTGTTTCTTTTTTCTTGTAACAAGTTTTATACTCGCCATATAATAAATTTTCGGGATGCACTTCATTTTTGTAAGAACATACCTTTTAAAAAAAACTATGAATGAGATAAGCCTGAAATATCTGTTTATAGTTTTTGCACAACGTATGGAGATGTGCATTTAAATTTTGCGTTAACATTATGTTATCTGTAGGAGTGGATTAATTTTATATTGTAATAAAAATGATGCCTATAAGCAAATTTAATGAAAATAATGCATAGAACTGGGAGAAAAGTGATATGAATAAATACAAACTGTTAGCATTATACGTATTTATAGAAAATATATTAGTCTCAGTCTCCCCTTAAGGAGGCATTTATTAAATTGAGTTTTATTTATGGACGCTCTTTAACTACTACGGTTCTTAGCGTCCCATTCTATATTGCGTGTGAAACGCCGGGAATTTGGCTCAGAGGCCTCTTTACCGGCTTGAGGTTCTTTCTACGTGCCGTAAATCTACGACACGGACCACCAGGTTTACTTCCCTTCCGAAAGAAGCCATGCTAAGGATTTTATACCCGAAAAAATCCATCGCTGGTTTATGTGTGTTTTTATCAAAGGTAGTCTAACACCTCTTTCCACCTGCGTCCAGAAATATGAGACAAGATGTATTTCTGTAACATTCTAAAAGTAAACTTGTCGGGGCGTTTCTCAGAGTTGTGATGGCGTGCAACAAGTGTGCCCAGCCAGGGTGGTATGAACAGCTGTATACACCCTGCTGACTTCCCTCTTCACTCGGGAACACTCGAACTCTCTCGAGTACCAGGACTTTTCACCGCGTTTGCCGTCAATTACTTCCCAAATAGTTCCTGAAGGCATCTGGAAAATAATTATCTGCACTTAGTATTAACATCCTCAGCCACTTGGTTTTACCGGCAGTAACAGCAAAGATTTTATTCTAAACTAGCAGAAGCTGCAGCTTTGCTCGCGGTACTGGGTTAAATGTGAAGATGTTTCTCTCCTCTTTCCCACTCTCACTATCTCTCCCTGCTCCAGTCCATCTCCCCCACTCTCACTTTCTACTACCACAGCGTCCCCTTCCCCTATCTCTCTCCAAATTAGATACGTTATATTTTGAAAACTGTTAATAAAATTGCTCTTTCTGGATTGTTAGCTAAACACAAAGAATAGTAATTTATGCCACAGGTGGATATAATCTTAATCATTATGGCACGAGTGAAAAGTCCTCATTGTCGTTCGTGCGACAATTTTCATGGGTTTTCACAGGTTCGATACAGCAATTTATGCAATCTCAGGATTATATTACTGTAGGAAATATGAGTAAATCGTTAAATAACTCGGCATCCATAGCTAACATAAATGAAAGCGTCTTCTTATGTCATGAGACGTTAGCTTTGCTCCCTGCATTTCATTTGTTTTTATTTTGTTATTAATGTCGTGTTGATACGCGTGTCGGCATTCCCCTCCTGGGAGTAAAGTGATGAGGTGTTAGGAACTGTAGCCTATTACCAGTACAGCATAGTAAGTAATTATAAACACAGATCTCAATTATTCTATAGGATGAATCTGCAGCAAACCTTGTGGAATGATGGGTCTCACAACGAGGATAATGTTTTGTCATAAACCGATGCTAGCTGATGCGTTTTAGGAGTCATATGATTGAGCAGCCAAGATTCAGAGATTACATAAGCTGTAGGAATATATTTGTGTAAGAACAATGCAAATTGAATGAAAAAGTAATTCAGAGAACGTCTTCAAAGTCTTACCACATCGTCATTGCATTGACTGTGTAACCCTCCCCAACATTTGCGGTCTATTATCAATGCGGTCAAAGGCAGCGTGTATGCGCACAATCAGTTCTTCCCTGGTGTCAACTGTGTTGGCATACACGACGCCCTTCACGTGTCCCAAAGGCGATCGCGCTGGCCATTTAACAGGTCCTCCTCTCCGTATCCAATTCTTCCTGTAGGTGTTGTGGAATTTCGTACACCATGGTAAGACGGGAGCAACTGTTGTGTGCACTAATGTGGTTAAACGCGTGAGCAAGTCGTGGAACAGAGCGTCATAGCATAACAGTCGACTACTCAACCATGTGGCTCCTAAACAACGCATCAGCCAATATTGACTTTCACAAAATATGGTCCTCTTTGCGGGATCTATCAATGCACAAAGGTTGTTGCAGAGGTCCTGAACCATGCTGTATATTTAATCATCTACGAAGGTTTTTACATCTTCGTTGTTCAGAAAAGAGGATATCACAAATAGGTGTCATCTTGTCTCTATAATCCATGGCAACTTCGAACAGCGGTATTATGTTATTGTTGTAAGAAATATGTCATTGGTATGCGTGTCATAATGAGCCAATTATCCACGTATTGAATACAGTAACAGCCTGTTTATACTCCGTAATGGTAGAATTGCATAATAGTATATTACGCAACAGGAGTATAATGTAGTATTTAAGATGCCAGTATTTTTGAGTTTTTACAAAAAGATTTTATCCTGTTAATTGTGTGTAATTAGGTGCAGATTGGATGGCAGCACTGAGGCAGGACCTTAAGCGTGTTTGCCCGTAATACACCAGATGGCAAGACTGTTGAGTCCACCTCGTATTTATTTATTTTTTGCAGGTAACGTGTAGGCAACACATGTTGAAGCAAAGGAAATGCACTCAAATTATTATAATATTAAAATTACAATAAACCGAATTTATTTTATTTAAAATACACATATTTCATTGTTTATCTGGGAAATGGATCTCAGTGGAAAGTTTGAAGCTGGGTTAATACTTATTTGATTCTAACCTAAAAGCAAAACATTATTTGAAATACATATTGCTGATTGAGCAATTCGTTAAATTTACCTGGGGAATAGTTCCCACTAGAACGTTTGAAATTGGGTTAAATTGCCATTTCAGTCATCTTGGACTGCTGCTTTGAAGGTGTTAAAAGGTGTGGGCGATAGGGAAGCTGTGCGAGCCGCCGAGTAAGATCATAACGAGTCATTGAAATATTATGGATGACATAACAGTTCAGTTATGTCATAGTGTGGTGATACAAAAAAGCTTAACAGCACATTTACTTGTGCCTGTTCCATACGCTTGCAATGCGATCGGAACCTCATGGTAACCGTCACGTACACGAATAGTAGTTATGAAATATTGCTATAACTTAAATACTCACGCTATCAAAATTTTGTAAATAACAAATGTGTCAAAAATGTTAATCTTATAAGCTTCTCTTATGAAGAATGATTCAAAACATTACTAATAAGCGTCATATTTTGAATTTTTTATTTTTCGCACTATTAAAATTTTCCCTTTGTATAAAGCTTTTAAGTCACCGTCGTCCTCCGAAGTGTAGTGGTTACCATGCTAGTCTCTTACGAGGTCGCGTGTTAAAACGGAGGATGATGGACTATCTTCGGCGTAAAAATTCTTAGCATGGCTTCCTTCAAAAGGGAAGTTAAGCAGTTTGTCTCGTGTAATGTTTATTTTCACGTAAAAATAAATGTAGATAGAGGATCCCTGAGCAAAATTGCTCGCCATTTCACGACCACAGTGTCGTGCTTCTCTCCTGACGCTATGGGCGCTCGGCTAATCACCTGCCACCGTGCGAACCTAGTGGCGGAATCAGTGTCTAAAACTTCACCTGGTTACAGAAATCACCACTATTTTTTAAGTGCGGTCTAACATTGTTAAATATCAATTTTCGTAACAATCACTCGGGTTATTCTTGCACGAGAAGGTGGAATACAACACACGCACGCACGCACGCACGCGCGCGCGCGCGCGCGCACACACACACACATATTTAAAAAAGCTATGTTTGGTTTCATGATAGCCCATAATACACGTTTGTATTAAAATTACCAGAAACATTTCGTTTACAGCATTTTATATGTATAAGTAAACTGCAGCTAAAAGAGACATTAATCATTTCGGCGTCCGAATATAATTTTTTTCCCATTCGACCCTCCCGTGGCGATGTGGGAGCGCTGCTTCCTGCGGTGCAGAGAGACTCGGGGATCGATCCCTCATACCGGTATTGGAGTTTTCTCACAGTATAAGGGTTGCGACGGGTTGCGTTCAAGCCCGTTACTTGGCAAGAACTGAGGATTTATAAAATATCCTTTATCGCTTAAGTGTGTAGGCTGTTGAATGAAATAAAATTTCATTAGCGCAGCCCGTACCCGAAAAATGTATCTTCAGCTTTTCGTGCCGCCACACTACCGCTGTGCACATGATAAAGTGACCGAACGTGACTTAAGCTTCTCTCATTCTGGTAAACATCAATCTCTACGTCATATCGTACTTTAAAGGTGACTTGCAATGTTGCAAGGACCTTTTAAGCCGAAGATCTGTAGTTTGAGTCCCAGCTGTGGTGTAGAATTTTTCAAATGTGATTCATCTTTCCCAGTTAGTGTGATTGAAAAGTAGAGGCTTCTGGTCTGACAAACAGCACGAGGGTGTCCGTGGGAACTCGGTATTCTGGAAAAATGTCGTCTAACAATTACGTCCTGCATTTATGAAGGCAGAGCACGCCGAGTTCGCGTGGTCAGAATACGGTATTTCGTCTGGGAGTTGACTATATTTCTAAACACGATATTCAATCATTGCATGTTTGTGAAATACGAAGTATTGCCTCAAACAATAGAGCGACTAATGAAACAGTCCATTCTGCAGGTCAACCTGATTTACCTAGAAGAAGACAATATACGAGTGTAATGGAGAAAATAACGATCGTTTGCACATTTTCGCTGTGCAAATCGCTGTCGGGTTTCTTTCCGAGGTCCAATAGTTTTCTTGACTTATGAGTTTCTGAGTGTGTGTTGCGAGTTTCAGTCGAAATAATTTATTGTGCATTGCAGGATTGTTCAAAATGAACTGTGTTACACAAAATTCCGCCCACTATCAGGTAAGATGTATTGAATATTTTAATGCTCGGAAGTTGAAACCTGTCGATATGTATCGTCAAATAAAGGAACTACAGGGTAATACAATAATGAGCGAAAGAGTTGTAAAATGTTCAACAATGGACGAACAAATGTGCATGACGAAACTCGACCCGGACGTTCATCACTCATCACAGATAATTAACTTGAAAAATCAAGTGAACAAAAAAATAGTAGATAGACAAACTTGTAACCCTAGACGAGTTACGCATTTCTTTCCCAAACATTTCTCGCGCTTTGCTTGGTAAAATTGATTCCAAACATCCTGACTTAATGGACTGGCGGCAACAGACTACGACACGGGGAATTAAATTACTGAAGTGATCATGGAGAAATAAAATAAGCTTCAATTTTGTGACATGTTTTTTTAAATAACATATTTGTTTCTGAACATATTAAAGACAAATGGTCGTTACTTCCTGAATTACCCTCGTAAGTGATCGAGTGAGATGGATCCGCAGTAATGTGTGAGGCTCGCATTCGGGAGATCCCGGGATCGATTCCCGTAGGGCTCACCGCATTGATCATCAGTCTACTCCTGACCCCCAACCCCCAACCCTCGTAAGTATGCGAGATGAATGTTTCAAAATACTCTTTTAAGAGTACTTAGAAAAGCACAACCTATTAGTTTATTTCCGACTGCCTATTTCAAAATGTTCACTTGGACTGGATTGGATTGACTACGGAGGGGCCTCGGAACCGATCCAGAGTGAATAGCCCCATGAGAGGACTACCCGGGAGAAAGGATGAGGCGAGAGGGACACCGGGGGGCCGGAACCAGGAGCGACGGCACAGCAATGACAGGGTCCCCAAGTTTCCAGATAGAGACACCCCAGGCAGACCGGGAACCCCATCCCACATAGAGGGGGTTCAGATACCCCGGCAGCCAGCCGAGGGATGGAGAGAGTCACAAAGAGCATTCTTTTCCCCTGACACGCTACACCGAAACACCATCGCCGACATTTCCGAACCTGAAAGAAACCAACGGGATGAAAGATGAATGAAATGAAGTATGGAACGAAATGCAGGGACAGTAAATTCCAGGGATTAAAGAAACCACTCCAGCATTCGCCTGACGACCCGGGAAAACCCCGAAAAAACCCATGGGTCAGTGTGCGGTCGCCGGGGATCGATCCCGGGACCTTCCGAATGCGGGCCACAGGCGTAACCGCTGAGCCATCCCGCTCGGTAAAATGTTCACTTACTAAATTATGGAACAGTCTAAAACATACGATGTGGAAAAATCTATCATACAGCACTGATAAAACCGCTCAGTATTCTACATTTTCTTCGCTCTCCAATGGAGCTAGTAACTTAAGAGCAACGTTAGCCTCTTAGGAGAACATACAACGGACTTGCCGTTAAGATAAGGATCATATCGCATTTCCAGAGTATAATGGCATGCAACAACCAGAAAGGAGAAGCTAAAATTTAAGATGTTTTGGGCCATTTCCAGCTGTGTCATGCAGCTACTCCAACCCAGTCTATAATCGATATTTCTCGGTGTTCCACATTAACCACAGCAATCCGAGTACCAGTACTTATGCATCATTCCGGTCAACCCTCTAGTGATGGGATTTTTCTCTGATTCATTGTACTGCTCTTGGCAATCCAGACATGAGTCAAGATTTGAGATTCTGAAGCGAAGCTTTATTTTATGTGGGCGCAATGATAACTCGCAGCAATGTCACTGAACACTAGTTCTATACTAAGGTTTTGGGTTCGATTGCGGCATAGGAGAGGTTAGGTTTAAGGGAAGACCAAATGCCGAAAGTTGCCAAAAGATTACATCTTTAGTTGTTTCTGTAATCTTATAAATTCGAATTTCCTCTTTAATTTGATATCTACATATATTACCGTTGTGGGCACAATATTTATATTTCAACTCTATTTTTAAGAATGGTAATGCATCTACAATTTTCTACTCTGACTTCTGCAACACGTAACAGGAAAAATCTATATTTTAGGATAGGGTTTGTTCTACAAATTGGTACCACTTTTAAGTACTGCAGCGCCCATACATCCAAGCAATGCAATGTTTTCCTTTGTAAATATACATATAATATATATATATCATATATATGATATATATACACAGTTACTACAAATAACCCATTTTCTCGTGAACTGGAAAATACTTAAATGAAAAACTTTATATAATAAAAGCAACACGTTAATTATGTTAGGGATCTACTTTGGTGTTGAAGGTCGGTTATTTATGTTTGAAAACTGAATTGTGGAATTTTAATCAAAAGTATGTGGCATAGAAAAATCCTTATCTTGCTTAATAAACCACATTAATGTATAAAATTAGATAAATGAACTTAGAAGGCATGCGTCTACATCCTGTAAAAAGTTTAACATTGGCGGGATAGGGCTTTTAATCTTACCTTGATGGTGTAACAGAAGTCTTGCAGGGCAAAATTCCAGCATAAGGCTGTCACATGAACCTGACGAATGTTAACACCATATAGCTATTCCGGTACTTTATGGACCACAGTAGTCACGGAAATTATTAAAAACATACAAATAACATCGACCCTTCTTGATACCTTTTTTCTACCTATGGGATTCGGTTCTTGGAGGTATGTCACACAAAACAGCAGACCTTGTAGCAGCACATATTCGAAGGCGGCAATAATTTTAGACTTCGTTTCCATGTGTACTCCGGAAAAATGTTTGACAAATGTTGCTGTTGTGCATTTTAACACTGCAAATACCTTACTTCTCATTCTCTTTTCCCTCTACAAGATCGATCACATAACAGCTAGCCTAGCTCTCATTTAAACCGCTCACAGTAGATTTCATTGGGAGGTGATTTTTTAGTCCTCAGTATCATACTGAATATGACATAACTTGTTGATTTATTTTTGTTTCTCGGAATATTTTAAGTGTAATTAAGAGAGAAGTGATAAAGCCTGGGTGGAATCTAGTGTTAGGTATATCTGGAAACATTACGGAAGAAAATTACTATTGCGATCTTGGGAAATGTGCCGCTTTTCTACACAAAGTGCACTATACGAAACAAATGCTATATAACAGCTGATTCTATTCCTAATTGCCTCAATATGACACTTCATTCTTAGAGTTTGCACAACCTACTCTTGTTGCATTAAATTTCTTCCGAGTTCAAACCGCAATGAGAAATAACTAAAATTCAAATAGTTACCTTTTCCTACTTTAGACGGAGGAATGATGTAATTCGCAAGTCTGTTTATTTTTATAACTTTACAACAAAATTAAATAACACTACTTTCGAACTTATGCAGAATGAGTCATTTAAGCTGATAAAGCGAATAAATGTTCATGAATGTTCATATTGATAAATACACAATAGAGCAGACATTTTTGTTGCTTGTATTGCATTTGCAGGTCATCTTACAACAGGCATGGTGTTTCGTGTCACTGGATAGCATTCCCTCTTTTCTCCTTCCACATATGTGTCTGGCTGGTAGCTGAACTTCATGGTGACAGTGTGCTAATAGAATAAGAATATCTTGGATATTAGACGAAACGAAGCAAAATAAATAAATAAATCAGGGATAAATATTTTCCCTTCAGACGGCATCCCTGTATTATGCCATTAAAAGGCCAATCTTGAGTTTTTAACCAAGAACTGTGTTTATTACTATTTTTTACTCCTATTACTCATGAAAAATGAACTGGTTTTCAACTATTTTTCCTGAGTTTCAAGGGATGTAAATGTATACAGGATGTGTAGAAAAATCACTAATAACGTTTAGTATGTTGGGCGGGAAATTAAAGTGAATATTTTTCAAGAGGGAGCCCATGTCCGGAAATACATGTTAGTCCACGCTGTGGGGCGTCAAAGTTTGCGAACGGTTTGGATATGTTGATGGGTGTGCGTTCCACATTTCGTTAAGAAACTTGACAATAACTTCACACCGTGCAGTAAATTATAAAAGGGCTTCAAACTGTTCACCTCCTATTTGAATGGAGAGTGTACATTGGCTGTGCAGAGACAGACGCTCATGGTTAAATAAGCGTGGCTGTACGCTCAGTATTTCAGTCGCTGCCTGGATTCGTGCGATAAGGTCCTCCTCTGATGTTTCGGCTAACATACACCATAGTCTTGGTACCCCACAGAAAATAGACGGGAGATGTAAGATCCGGTGAACGTGGTGGCCATAGTACAGGTCCCCCTCCACCAATCCATCTATTGTGGTATGCGGCGTCCATTTATATCAAAGTAAGCTGGTGCGCCGTTGTGTTGCAGCCACATTATCAGACGAACCTGTAGTGGCACAACATCAAGTAGAGGAGGAAGAACATCTCCGACGAAAGTGAGGTATGCCGGTCCTGTTAGTCTGGTTGGCAGAAGATACGGCCCAGTGATCTGCTCATCAATTATCCCAGCCCATACGCTCACGCTGAACCTGTATTGGTTGCTTCTAACCGCTTGTGCAAGCGGATTCTCTGCCCAAACATGAACGTTGTGCAAGTTCACAATTCCGTCTCGAGTGAAGTGCATTCATCGGTGAACAGTAGCAAAGTCGGCATCACCATTGATTAGATACCATTGCACGAACTGTACTCTTGTGGGTAGTCTTACTCTACTAATGCCTGGACTTCCTGCAGATGGTATGGATGTAACTATTGTTCATGGACAACACTACACACGCTAGCGTGACATGTGCCCAACGCTTGCACCACTTGACAAGTGCTGGTGGACGGATCGTATTCGAGACACCTCAACACGTCCTCCTCAAAGCCAGGTGTTCGAACCGAGCGTGGTTGCCCGCATCCGTTTTAGTCACCTGATACTGAACACAAATGCAGAATGATTAATAAGTAATCAGAAGGCCTATTATACGTACAGTACAATTTCTCAATACCATACAATACTACTGTGCCTACAGTAAGAATGTAAACAACAAACCATACGCCTTGTTGTACGTACACGCCACAGTGATAGAATATTTTCACCTACTTGCAACTCTCCGGGTTCTCTTAGTCTTCTCACATTTGTTGCGAACGTCGTATGATACGGAGTGTATCTGTTGGGAAACCTTTCCGCATACAATCGTGCAGTAGCTCTGCCGTATGTACATAAGTGGCATATCGGTCATTTCAATATTTGTGTACTGGTACATGTCATAATGCTGTCAACAGCGTTACTACTCTGACACAACACAAACCACTCCATTAGGATGCGAACCTTGCACTATGGGCGGATATACGAGGGCGGATCGAAAAGTAACGCAAATAATGTTTTTCTGCCTTGGTATTGCAGCTGGAATATTGCAATTTCACACAGATATAGCTTGAAGTGTTCACTACAGAGGGTATTTTTTCTTTCGGGTTCAGCTCTAGCGAGAGAAACATGAACAACGCAACAAAGATGGCGCGCATGTTACTGTCGTTCACGTGTGAAGAGCATAGAGGTGTGGTTCGATATTTGTGGGCCAAAGGGCATAAACCGAGTGATATTTACAGGGACATGCGTGGCGTGTATGTGGATGATTGTATGGACCGTATCAATGTCTCCATGTGGTGTGCATTCTTCCTAGAGGGCCGTGTGAACCTTAGTGATTCGCCACGCTCCGGGAAGCCGGTAACAGCTGCAACCCCGCAGAATGTCAGAAGCATTGAGGTGGCAATATTGTTCATAACACGTTGAAATTTCGTAAAGTTAGTGCTCAATGGGTGCCTAAGTACCTGACAGACAACCACCAGGGTCAGCGAATGATGACGAGCTTGGATCACCTAACGCGGTACACCGCAGAAGGGCATGACATTCTGAAAGGAATCGTAACTGGTGATGAGTCGTGGGCATACCACTACACGCCCGAAACCAAGCAAGCAAGTATGGGGTGGAAACATGCTGGTTCCCAGTGAAGAAAAAATTCAAAGTGACTCAATCTGTTAGGAAAGTGCTTGTGACGGTGTTCTGGGATATGCATGGTGTGGTATTGGTGGACTTTGCTGAACACGGGACCACTGTGAATGCTGCAGCCTGCATAAAAACTTTGGTGAAGTTGCGTAGTGCCCTTCGTGACAAACGCCACAACATGAATGCTGACGATGTCAAAATTCTTCATGACAATGCTCCCCCCATGTTGCTGCTGCTGTTCGTTAGAAAATCACCAAATTTGGTTGGGAGGTACTCCAGCATCAATATACAGTACGGACCCTGCATCATCGGACTTTCATCTGTTTGGTCCCATGAAGAAATTCCTGGCCGGCCAACGCTTTGCGACAGATGCGGAAGTGAAATCAGCAGTCCGCAGATGGCTATACTACAAGGAAACGGACTTCTACGAACAGGGCATATGGAAACTAGTATCACGATGGGAGAAATGTGTTGAGAAACTTGGTGACTATGTCGAAAAGTAGGTAAAAGGTGTAAGTTCATTTGTGATTTTTGTTGCTGTTTTAACTATTAAACTTTTTTGTAAAAGAATTATGGTGCGTTACTTTTCGATCCGCCCTCGTAGTACGTGCGCAGGAAAGTTAAGGCACAGTTCGTTCGTCCATCCACCTTACGTAGAGGGCGAAAGGATTGTGAAACTACATTGGGAAACCAACAACATTCCACTGAAATGTTGACTCCCATAGCGTCCATATCATGTATTTCCGGACGTGGGTTCCCGCTTAAAAATGTTCAATTTAATGTCCCGCCCAACATACTAAGGTTGTCGATGTTTTTCTTTTCTTTTCTGTACACACTGTATTACATACATGTGTGTGTAAGTGTTCTTTAAATTAGCGTGTTACTTCTGACCGGGCGGTACGGAGATGCATATATTTATTTATTTCGAAATTGGAATGTTTTAAGACCCCTGAGTACAAAGAAAAAACATTTTTAGAAAAAAAATACGTATGTGTGTGTCTGAGAACACCTAACTCAAAAATGAAAAGTCCGATAAGTACCAAACTTGGTACTGAAGTACATCCCAGTATATCCCAAAATTTTGACACGAAGATTTTGAATAAAATGCCCTACCCAAATTACCATACACAACAAACACTTTTCGAACTTTATTTTCTCAAAATGCCTCTAATGATTTTGATTAAAGTACCACATATCTAACATATTTATATGACAAATAAAATTCATATCTTGAATTCTTTGGGACAAGATTTTGAAGTGCACTTTATGCGGAAGGAATGGTGTATAATTTTGTAAAACTGGTAAACCATAAACATAGACACAAACGTACTACACAGAAAAGTAGATCGCTTTATAGCTAAACCAGACAATTTATTTCAAATAAACTTTCTGTGGCATTAGTCATTTCCGAGATATCCGTTGTCATTGGTTTTCATTTTCAATGCTCATTTTAAGTGCTTTCGCCATTCAGCGACCCGGTTTTTAAACATTTGACTATCGATTAGATTTCAACTATCCCCCTTGTACCTTCAAAGAAATATGTAAATAAACTATTTCTGCAAAGGTTTATCTCAATTAACATTAACTAGATAGAAAACTAAGCTTTCGTAGAAATAGTTTTAGAAGCTATATATAAATAAATGCTAGTAGAAGGAGAAAGTCGTGTGAATGTAACACATCAGAATTTTCTACTATTGTGATATTTGTGTTTAGAAATTATAGAATCCTATCTACATTAATATTAACGTGATAAACAACTCAATCAGCTAATCACAGTTTTCTGTCAAGGGTAAAACGTAAAGCTCCATATCACGAAGGGTTCTCCGGAACCGGGGCAGAGCACCACACGCAGGCCAGTCGGCCCTTTAAGCTTCCAACGTGACCCCTGTGAGGGAAGGATGAGGGGAGAGACCCGAAGGGTGACCAGACCCGGATGCCGACGGACGCAAGCATGGACGGGCCACCTAACGTTTCCAGATATAACGCATCCGCCGCCTGGTCCCTGCCCACAAACTACCAGCCTCCAGGGCTCCCCGGAGCGGAGCTCCACGTTAAGGAACGGCCTAGCTGAGCGGTATCGCGGCGACGCCAGGGAAGAAACCTTTACAGGTCGCAAGCCACCGCCCAGCTGCAACCCGCCGAACACCGTCACCTGGTTCTACAACGTTGAAACAGATGACAAGGAAGATCATGGGTACAGTAAATGAAAGAAAGGAGAGTCCTGGTAAAAGATGACTACCCCAGCGTTCTCCTAGGCGACCCGGGGAAACCACGAAAAACCCATGGGCCATAGTGAACGTTACCTGGGATCGCTGCCGGGACCTCCTGAATGCGGGCCACAGGCGTAACCTGCCGTTCTCCGTGGTGTAGTGGTTACCATGCTAGCCTCTAGTTCCCGAGGTCACGGGCTCAAACCCGGCGTAAAATTCCTTAGCATGGCTTCCTTCGGAAGGGAAGTAAAGCCGATGGTCCCGTGTCGTACATTTATGGCACGTAAAAGAACCTCAAGCCTGATAAAGAGGCCTCTGCGCAAAACTACCGGTCTTTTACGTCCGATATAGAATGGGACGCTAAGGACCACAGCAGTTAAACAGCGTCCATAAATAAAACTCTATTTAATTTTAATTTTTACAGACGTAACCGTCTCAGCCAACCCGCTTGGTTTTGTCAAGGGTAGATCTTTGATTAAAATCCAGCCTCTTCCATTTTTCTTTGTTTCCTGCCTTCCTCTTAGTCTCCGCATATGAAAATTTACCCCAATAGTCCATTATTGTTATGGCCAGGGCATTTTCTATTCAATTTCCTACAGTGCGTCTCTTGCCAAGCAGTTTCTTCTCATACAATGTCCCAGGCAATTTATTTTCTTCTTCCTGATGAGGTTCAACAATGTTCTTCCTTCGTCCACTCTCTAAAGTGGCTTTTTTATTTATTTTCCGTTTTACACGCTTTCTTACTTCCGGTTCCTACGTTCTACAATGACACACTCAACACAAGAGCCTTTAGCAGCTCCTTCCTTAGTTCTTTCTTCAAGTGTCCACTGAAAATATTGTTTTCTTTCTATTAAAATGTGTCTTTGTCATTTCTATTCTCTGCTTTTGCTTCTTGGCAATGGTTCGTGTTTCTACAAATGGGAAAAACCTAAGTATCTGAAATTTTCTAACTGCTCTATTATCTCATTATGGATTCACAAAAGTATCTTTTGTTTCTTTTCTTTAAATAACCACATTTTGTCTTTCTTGTCGTACTTCTTATCATAACCAACTAGCATAGTAGCATGTTCCTCGTGATTTATTCTGCTAGCAGTGCCACCTGATTCGTAAATCTTATGCACATTAAATTTCTTCTTTCTATTACTCTCCCTCCATTGTTCTCGAAACAATTCTTCACTACATCCTCCAAATAGAGGCTGAACAGCGTGGGTGATAATGGCCATCCCCGTCATGCGCTTCTTCCTATTTTAACCTTTTGTTATATCTTCTTCTATCCTTACTCTGAGTCATACATTTGGAGGGTACCTAGCAGATTTCTTGCTTTCAAGCCCCAAACGATTTTCTCCAGAATCCCCACTATTTCAATCTATTCCCTGAAATTTGGTACAAGAAACTAATTTAAATATTCTGTGTCAAGTATCTTTTAAACACTCATATTTATATGCCCGGATATGCGAAAAAAAGTTTAAAATCGCATGTGTGTTCATCAAATAGATTTTCTCTACCCACTATCGTTTAGTTTGTTTTCATATTTATTTATAGATAATAAAACTGTAGGCAATCCACATTTTTTGGTAATCGGCGACTTAAGATTTACTATCATATATAATGGCTAACCTGAAGCCAGAAATGGCATTATTGAAATTTGTGAGCTTGTATATCTGAGTATTCCTTTTTAACCTAAGAACAACCAAACCGACTGTTATGAAACTTTGCATGTGTTATATCCTAGAGAATATGGTACTTTAATTGGTTTACCTAAGCTAGTGGATGTTTCTGATGGGGGCGAAAAATAAAAGAAATCGAAATATCTTGCAGCTCATTAAGTTTTGTTTGTAAACTTCTACAATACATAAGTTTGTAAACAAGTTGTTTTATTTACAAAATTTACAAACTGTATTCTTAGGTTCTAATTGCAAGCGTGTGGAAGGAACACATGTTTTACTTTTAAACATTTTACTTATGTGTTAATTGTTATCAATGTGCCAGGAAAAACAGTTTTCAAAACATCACATATCATAGAAGTTGCGCAGTGACGAGTCAGACGAATGAAGGTAATGTTGGGAGAGAGGGAGATAGTGGAAGGGAAGAGGGGGGAGAAGGATAGGACAGCGAGAGAAAAGAGGGAGAGATTTAGATGGAGGATGAAATGTAGAAATATTGCGAAAGAAGATAAATTGTTTTCTTATAAAACGCATTATTGTGAAGAGACCTGCGGGCTTTTCGCTACCTATTTATAAAAGCTTGTTTATTTCTACCTACTTCCTGTTAATCCTGATGAATGTTGGTAGAAATGGTTTCAATAAACATCTTTAAGAATTACGGAAGGGTATCCAAGAGGCTTGCACGATAGTCCACCTTTTGTACGAGTATACCTATCTAAATTGATATTAGCTCTTACAGACTTCAGAAGAAACAAAGGGACGGCACTGGAAAGTACATTGCTTCAAATACTGGAAGGTTCATAAGAGCGAGTATTTTTTTTAAATGGCTAATTATACTAAAAAACCTAACATGACATAAATACATATTTTAACCAGACCTACATTTTCCTCTGGTGAGCTTTAAGCCTACTTCTCTTATGCAATTCAATAAAAATAAAGATGGCTTTACGGGCTTTTCATGGATGACTTCAGATATTAATTCGCCATATTAATATTTCAAACAAATCATATATTAATAAAATAGTTACAAAAAATACAAAACAAGGTGTATTGCATGGAGTTGGAGGACCTCTATAGAAACTTCCCTTAGCACACTTAAACGAAATTGTACAATGCTTGAAGTAGAGTAGATGTGTATTTATTTGGATATTAGCTCAAGTGAGGTATGAAGAATAATTTTATTTAACCCAAACTTTTTTTCAGCATGGAACCTGTGTTAATCTATACATTCAGCATTGGTTACTAACGCTCCCAGTACAAGAAATAATCCACAGATATTGTTCACTTCGCTTGCTGAACAGCACTTTCAATCGATGTTATCGCGCTTTGCCTTAAACGGATTCCTCTCTGCCCGTGTATACCTCAGGGTCGCCCTTTTGCCTTTCCCCCCTCGATTCCTTTCTTATCGATGTTCTAGCATTCTTTAGTATATGTATGCTGCAGTCTTTCTAGCCAGAAAGAGAGACGTTCCTTCCTGAAGCATCAGATCAAAACAGAAACAGGAACATCTGTGTACCCTTTTATTGCCTCAAGCAGTGCATAGAAATGTTTACATTTTAAGTACTCCTTTAGTGAGCGAGTTTCTACTTCCACTAAGAGAGGAGAGTAACGCTTTTTATTACCGAACGAGTTGGTTCCGCGGTAACGTGTGATGCTCGTATTCGGGAGTTCCCGGTTTCGATTCCCGTCGAGGCGATCTTTCTGACCATGGATTTTTTCATGGTTTTTCCGGGTCGGTAGGTTAATACTGAGGTGGCTTCCCTTCTACCACTAATTTCCTGTCCCAATCATTTCGTTTCATCTGTTTCACCTCATGTTTTTTCACAGTTATAGTACCAGACGATCAGGATGGTGGAATTTGCGCTATAAAAAGCTTTCTCCCTGGCGCTTGGCGCACCGCTGGAGCACCCTTCCTTCCTGGAAATATCTCTTCTGTTCCCAGGTCCGCCAGGTTACGGGTGGCTCTAAGGCAGGGCTAGCCTGCGTCAGCATTGGTGTCATGTTGGAATCATTAGGGACCCCGTCATTGCTAATGTACATCTTCGTCCAGATCTGATCATTCTTCGGGACTTCCCTTCATCCCTTTCTCCCAGGAGTCACGTTGAAAGCACAACGGGCCCGCTATGGCCTACGTGCGGTGCTATGTTCCAGTTCCTGGAGGCCCTCCGCCTGGCCACACCAAACTCCTAGAGAGGTTTATTCATTAAGCTGATAATGAACAAGTGTGACTCTTTTAAAGCAAACTGAAAGAAGATTAAAGGTAGGCTACCATCTATCGTATACGCAAGTCGGCTCGGTCGAATGCGGGGAAGAAATCTTAAGTGCGACCAATGTCCTCCTAAACAAATCCAGGATTCTGACAGCTTTTCCGGTGCGTATACATGACAATGTATCCGAGTACTAAACGACACTGCTTGCATTCACATTCCTTTCATAAAAATGGGAACACTAAGCCAGCAAAAGCGACAACTTAGTGGAAACTTCTATTCAAATAGAAACTGTGAAACAATGTACGCATTGCTAAGGAAAGATACTGGATACCTTTAGGCAGTTCGGTATGTACGATTCGGACTTATCGACCTCATACTACGTAATTGAGGTAAACCTTTGTAGAAATAGTTTCATTACAAGTTTCTTTTGTTCTTAAAAAGTTCTAAGAAAGATATTAATAAACGCTTAAGTGGAAAATGTCATTGTATAGTGCGGAATCGTTAATTTCGATTAAGCAAGGAAATTAATTGGAGCTTTTGAAATGAAAATATGGATAAGAATGGAGCAGGTGAAACGGACATACAAAAATAATCACGAATATTTTTCTGAAAGAGTGGGTGAAGGAAGTACGATCTTGAGGCTGAACACGAAGAGCAATAGAAGCAGTTTGGACAATGGATAAGCAGAAAATGCTTGCTAATCCACAGCAGTGGAACTTACAGTGAATGGCAAAGAGTTTCGAGTCTGAGTGAGGTACCAGATGGCAGACAATAATGCAGAGACAAAGCAAAGAAAGGGAAAAATATAAGGGGTTTGTTTATATGAAGTACCTTCCTTGAGCAGGGATATTTGATTGAAAGACTCTTATTCCTCGCCATGTTGGCCAAAAATACTCAAGTGAAATTATGTGAAGAACTGAAAATAAAAATTACCTGAAAGTCTTTCTGCTTAGTTCAACGTAGCTACATAGTCTTTGTAGGTATAACTCATTTAAGCCCTAGACATCCGCAAGGTCCTGAGCGATTTCCAAAAGGCGTTAAGAAATTAACTTTTTATATGTTAAAGGACATGTAGGAATAAGCTTCAATGTGGATGCTGACCATCTGGCCAACAGAGCGTTACACGGAAAGAATTCCAAGGCACCAGGCTTCCATATGAAGATTTTTACCACCCCTGTATAGCGCTTACTTTCAACGCTATAGTGACGAATGCTCTTTTACGAAAGTTCCAAAAGACAAACTTTATGCCACCATTCAGGAAGACATGCCGCCAATACCACCGGTTACTTTTTATCACATAGCGCCTTGACATTAGTGATGGGTTGAGTGCGTTACTTTACCGGAACTACTTTCAACACTTCCACTCCGCAGTCGGAGTCGTTTCAAGGAAGTAGTTCCAGTTCCACTCCGAGGAAGTAGTTCCGGCCTCTGGTGGAACTAGTTCCATTGGAAGTAATTCCACTTCCTCATTCCGGAGTATTGGTGAAAATACTTCCACTGTTTTACTCCGGAATGACTTCCCCTAGTCTATGAAGAGGAAGCATTACAAATATATTCAACGGGATACCACACATGTATTTAACAATTAATGTCTCCTGTCACATAAGCAAGTGTTTGTGATTTAATGGCTTGTAGTTCTACGCTAGTATTTTGTGTTTTTATCCTCGTATAATGAACTACAAAGTAATATTGGTAATATCATATGCAGTGATGTAGACCCAACGTACATGAATAATTTATAATTCCATTTGCTGTAAAGCAAATATAATTAACGGAACGCAACACTGGCTTTAAGACTGAAACTTATGCCTAGATACTTCGTAAAATATTGTTGTATTGCGTGTTAAAAATTTAGGTTATGAACAGTGTGGAGGTAAATTCTTTTGCAATAAATGTAGTTTCAGCAAATATAAAACATTACTTTTGGGAAATTAATTTAAATATACTCATAATCTCTAGGAGCTGCTTTTTATGTTATTGTGAAGCGGAACATTTTGAGAATTTAATAAAAAGTAGTATGCTCCGATTTACATTTATTTTATTTATCCTTCTGAACCGTAAGACTGCGGGACAAAGTTTACTGCCTTAAGGCAGTTTAATAGTTTAAATTCTTAAGGTATTACTCTAACTTTGTGATTAAAAAAAATAGCTCATCAAATACAGAATAATGCAAATTACAAATTGGAATTAATTGTTCTTTCACACAAGCCGTGTGTTGGACAGGGTTGGAAAGGTAGAATCAGATGACTGAAAAATTCAATGCCAAGCCGGGATTTGAACCACGGATCTCCCGGTCTCCGTCCGGTTAAATTAAAATTTGTTCGTCTTAGCTACAGCTGTATATGCAGAATTATCAGCTGTTTTGCTGTTAGCGACTACTAATGTACGTCATGGCACACAGCCAACAACGAAGCGGATAAGGGAAATGCGCAATGTAGAGTACCAACATTTTCAACAAAAATGAGGTTGGCAAAACTGGAAGTAATTTATCAGCTTCAGCTGATTTAAAATGAGGTTATGTGACGTATGGCAATTCATAATTAAATACTATTGTAGCTTTGTCCTAATTACGATGCTTTCAAGTTTTTTCTTGTTTCAAAAAGTTATTTTGCTCACAGCGACAATGTAACAAATGAAAAATATATTTTAAATGGGTAATTATGCATAATTCGTGCTGTTCACGTAAAGGGCTCACTATTAATTTTAAGGCTAAAACTCGCAATCAACATAAAATGTTGCTTTAGGGAGTTAAAATGCAATATTTGACTACAGACATACTGCAATATTATATTATTATAACTGCTACATTCGTGCGAAGTACATGTAAGCGCACATGTAACTAGAAATTGGAATTTTCTCATAGAAGCATAATCGCAATTAAATGATTACACAGAAAAAAACAGGCTTCTGTGTGCTTTTGAAATTCTGTACATAACGTTCAACTTACTGCAATATTCCCTTATTAAGATCACGACTACATGACGTGGGAAGTACAAGCAGATGAAATATAACTAAAAAAAATTGTTTTTCTCATGGAAGCATAATTGGTATTGAACCATACATCAGGGGGGGAGAAAGTTTATGCGTAAGTTTTAGAAGTCTGTATTAACGTTCAACTAAAGGCGTTCATTGCATTTGTCATATTCAATAGGACATTTAACATCAATTTTGCATAAATGACACAAACCCGAATTCATCAGTACTTGAGTCAGAATTGACTTAATTTACTTAAACATTTTTTCTCAAATTGCAACGTGACGCAGGCTGCATTAATACCATCTCATTTACCATAAAGGAAATGATATCCAATGTCATGGCGACTTCTAAATAATACGCATAACGCAATACTGGTTAGGTATTGTACTGCCAATGGAATTGATGGAATGATGCAATTGGAAGTGGAAGTTCCGACGGAGTTGGAAGTAAACGTCTTGGAAGTACTCCGGCGGAATGGAAGTAAAACTGTTGTGGAAGTAACTCCGACGGAGTTGGAAGTGATTGGAAGTAAGGAAGTGCCAGTTCCGAATAGTGGAATAGTTACTTCACACTTCCAAAGGAGGAAGCGTTCCTTTGAAACGACTCCGACTCCTTCGACCCATCACTACTTGACATATTACTGCCACTATCAGAATGCGCTGTTACCCTCAACACCCTCACCGTAACCGATTCTCCAATCTGGCTCTATGATCCTCCAGAACATGCTGACCTTAACCTTATACTGTTTAGTTGTTTCACAGCATACGCTTCAACGTTATACCTTCAATATTCTTCAAGCCTTATCGGTTCCTTTTCCTGTTAGCGTTACCTCTTTACTGTATACTCTTGGGAAATCAGTTTACCGCGATTTGGTTAAATTCCTCCAAGACACTCAGTTACACAATAATCTCTCCTTCTCTATTTGCTTTTTCCCTCCGTAATTCGTCTGTTCACTCCGTTTATGTCTGATGGCTCATTCGTCCTTGACCGAAGCCTTCCCCTAAAAACTTATTTCTCATCTTCAGTCAATGTTTAAGAGGTACTGGGTCTTTGTGCTTTTGAAAGAATTGCTCTGAACTTCTTAACTACCTTGTAGTTGTGAAACATCGTATGAGAAAATGCTGAGGGATCGTTGAGGGTTAGGTACTACTGAATCAATAAACGACGCAACACGTACTGTTTATGTCTTATAAATGCGATGCGCCTTCTTGCTGCAGTAAATCGAATACTATGCCAATATTTCAATATATTCGAAGACTGCAAGCACCGAATGAACAGGTTTGTTAAACCAATGAGAAATAATGAAAATAAACCATAGCTTCAAGCTTGGAGAACGCCAGCATGTCCAACAAACAGAAGAGGAGTGAAGGTATTTAGATTATCCATGAATTTGTGGAGATAAGATGGGAGCGACCGACTTTCAGCTAGGCAATAATACACATTTCCCTCCTACCGGGTGTTTTGTGAATGACGCGATTGGAAGCTGTTATGCTTGACTCTTAACTATCGAGTTGAATTACGCCGCCCTGCGTAGCCTAATTCACGCGTCTACCGAGAGTAAGGATAACTGCATCAGTAGTTCAGTCTAACATGGTTTGGCATGGTGTATAGAAGGACTGACGTTATGTGAAATGGTTTGTTGTACTGTGAGTAGTTATCATGGAATATACTACAGAACAATGTTTATTGTGTTAAGTTTTACTCGAATGGGGTCACATGTTTACTGTAAGCTTAAATTTATATATAAATCCATAGTTTGCAGGTGATTAGAAAAATGTTAAACAGACTGGGTCGGTGTTTCGCAAAATGAATAGACAGCCAATAGTTCTAACCGAGGAAAAGTTAGATCAGATAGGGGTTGTCGTGGAAATAAGTCCAAGAAAATCGCTGCCTCACATTAAACTCTTTTGATAACAGAGGAATTAACTGTCCTGCTCAGTCTCCATGTGATTACTATCTATGGGAGGATATTTAAATATAAAGTTTACGCAACAAATCCACAAAAGTTCGACAAATTTGAACGCAGTATCCGGCATATGTTTTCGAATATTTCGGCTGCAGGAATTCATCCAGTACACTCTAAACCTGTAGAGATACAAGGGGCATAATTTCGAGCACATTTTCTAACGAAAGATATGAGCAGTATATTGATATTGTTTCGCATCGTTAGAATTATCTAAGAGAAACAGCGGGCCGGTCCACCATTACTGCACAAATGGATTCGTAAACAGTGCAGTGGAAGCGACGGGCTGCAAGTCGTCTTGTTCAAGAGGAACCTAATGGTTGGGAAGTACATAGTGTGCAGTTGCAGTTCTTGTGTGGGTATAATCGTACTACGTGAATGAACACTAAAACCAGGCTGATAAACTACGGCGTAGCATAGCCACATGCAGCCTTGCTGTAGCGATTATCCGGATTAGAATTCTGTTTTAGCACCTTCATTCACATTAGATGGGTTTTTTATGTTAGGGTAAATGATGGAGTTGAATAAACTATTGTGCAAAGGAATAAATGTAACAAATCCTATAAAACCTAGAAAGCTTTTACATGTGTTTGCGGTTTTCGATTTGTTTGAGGAATATCCTGCCACAGAATGGTTACGCTTTCTTAGCAAGTGGAAAGTTTACAGCTGAGGCTAACAGGCTAATATACAGGAATGAGATTTATCTCGCCGGGAGGTCTGTAATCAGTCTGATTGAGAAATTGTGGTAATCGGTCCAGTGAATCGCGCTGAAGCGGCTGGAGAGATTCAGATTGTTGCCCACAGGCAGATAGAAATTCGATATAAGAATTGTCCTGGGTTAAGATTATTTACGGAAATATAGGCAATTGTAACCATAATTAAGATGGGTAGCAGTTGATGTGATCCATGACGCGAATCAAATGTCAAGAAAATAGCACTGCCTTATGTATACATGTCCAGTAGAGCGCATGGAATCGTGCCGAAATAATGTGCAGTAGTTCATGTTGGTAAAGAAATACAAAACCACTTCTACTGCGCCAAACCCTCCCACTCGCTAGCTAGTTCTAGCACTCCACTTAATGTCCGTCTTACTCCACCTTTTCGTTAGCTCCTGTGCCTGAAATCGACCTGTGTTCATAGGTTAACGTTTGAATGCCAATTTTTGACATAAACCAATACAATATGGATCCATCTAGGAGCTGGTGTGGACCATCGTTGCGAAAGAACTCAGGTGAAATGCTTCCGTACTCCTCCACTTTCGCCCCTCGCCTAGGACTGCCCTCTGTTCATATGCTAATGTGTGTGTGTGTGTGTGTGTGTGTGTGTGTGTGTGTTGGACATGAATTCAAACCAATAACAGATTAGTTCACAAGGCCCGGTGTGGAACACAGATGATAAAAGAGTTTCTACGAACATTAAATGAATTTAAACACTATAGGAAAACAAAAACATCGATACGTCTTCGAGCACACGACGTACATATTAGCTCCTGAAGATGTTAGTATTCTTTGTTTTAGTCGATTGAAAACACGTGGATAAAGGTAGTGTTGCAGGGAACATACTCTGTACAACCCTATGGCTATAACATGATTCCCACTCTCTCTTAGAACCAAGTGCATTACTTAGAAATTAACTGTTGTGTATGCTATAGCTGTTTTGTGCTTAAATTCTGCAATTGAGTTGTCTGTTTACTTTTACGATCCAAATGGATGTCAGAATAAGTAATTTGGAATGGTAAAGTATTGTAAGGCCTGATGTTTGCTTTGTAAATGTCAAGATGTCGATTTCCAAAGCGTGCTGCGCCACTCAACCCCTGTCCGGTTGGAATGGTGTCAATTCTTGTGGCCATGCACATTTCCGCAGAGGCAGGCGAACTACATAGTATTCCGTCAAGACAGTCTTTTTAGAGGCCCATGGGGTAAAGTCTCTTTGGAGCCACAAACCCATGCGCGATCCAGGGTTCGTAATAAATAAAACAAACTGTTACTACTGCAGGAAACCAGTTTTAGGGTGCTATAGATACGTTCAATTACACAGAGTTGAACTTTGCTGAATTCTACACTATTTATTACTTATAGATTACATGTGGAAATAAGCAGAATAATTAAACTAAAACGAAATGCAATTGTGTGCTAAAAGAAATATTGATTATGAATTTATATACTAGAGCTAACTGCACTACTGTCGCCTCGACTTTGGGCACGACCATGCAAGCACGTATAACAAAACTAAATTTCATTTCATTCTCGTTACTTACGAGTTGATATAAAATAATGTTACTGTGCGTTTTTCCTCACTACCCGAAGCGAGCAGAACAATTTCAAATGCTGCGTGAACTAGGATAACGCTGACCAGAAATATTTACATTTTCTAATTCTCGTAAAGCATCGATACATATCGCTTTCGCCACCCGCTAATTTAATCCTTCCAATATCGTTCACAAATAATAAAATATACTCAGCTACTGAATTACAACAAGTTTAACAATTCATGGAATACAACCATTTACTGAACTTCAATGGCGTTAACAATTCATGGATTATAACTAGGCTTCGGATACGGTTGCTGTTTCGTTGCACTTTGGCTGGAAAGCAGTTACGTGCGCACATGGTTTCACCGACTCTTCCCCAATTCACTCTAAAGCAAACGATCAGTACAAGTACAGCCTGTTCTGAAGTTACGAAATCCAGCCGTTGTTAATTGACGGAACATGCCTAAAGCAACCAGTAAGAAGCGTGACTTACTTGTAAATAACTATGGACGTGAGTATTTTTATGTAAGAGGGGAAAATATATTTTGTAAAGTATGCCACATTGAAATCAAAGGAGAGAAAAGGATTTTAATGCAAGACACTGTAAATCTAAAAAAACATTCGCAAAATATTAGTTTGCTTCCTAGAAATGAGGGGGCTGAGGACATATTATTCACATCAGAAACCACGAACCGAGTAGCCAAACTGAATTTTGCAAGGAATTGTGTGACATGATGGTAAGCACAAACATCCCATTTAATAAGGTGCAAAATCTTGCTTTTAAAACGTTTATGGAGAAATATACAGCCATGCAAGTTCCTTGTGAGTCTACTGTACGCAAACATTATTTGTTTCCTTGTTGTCATGATACTCCGAACATCATTAGACGTTCTGTGGGAGATCATAATATTTGGATTTCGATAGATGAAACCATAGATGCTACTGGCAGATCCATAGCTAATGTCATAGGAATATCTTCTGAACGTCCAGATGAGGTGTTACACGAAGTTAACTATTCTTCCATTGACAAGCTGTTTGACAGTCTCATCTATTGCCAGACGGCATAAAAACGGAGAACACATTTATATTTGTGACGGATGCAGCCCCTTGTAAGGTCAAAGTGCATCGAAAATTCAGGAACGGTATTCCAGAATTACCATCTGACCTGTTTAGTTCATGGTCTTCACCGGCAGAACAGATTAGGAAACATTTCTCCGATATAGATGGTTTCATTTCAAATATAATACATATTTTCTTAAAGGTGCCATCTAGGACATTAAAATTTAAAGAACAACTAGCACCAACAATTCCTTTGCCACTTCAACCTATTGTGACATGGTAGAGTTCTTGGTTGATGGCCGCTTTGTACTACTTTGAGCATCACAATCAGAACGTTCAAGTGATTAGCAAATTTGACAATGAAGCCAGTTCATCTACTAAAATTGCAAAATCGTTGATATCTCCACAGCTGTATGAACATTTGCAATTAATAATATATTTAAGGATATTCGTTTAACAATAAAACAACTTAAATGGTCACAGATGGTAATGCCAGAGACCTCGAAACTTGATGATAATTTGACACAACACTTTACAGAAGTAGGAAAATGTCCTGCTGCTGAAATAGCAAAGCAGAAACTGAAGAGTGTTTAGGTAAAAACCCATTCGAAATAATGAAAATACATGTGTTTCTCAGATGTGTGTGACGTTCGTCAGTTTCTTTTGCACCAGTCGCGTCATGTGATGTGAAACAGAGTTTTCGAGATATAAGTCTTTGAGTTATAATAGAGAGTTTTGCTTTAACTTGGGGGAGTTTTGCTTTAACTAACTATAGTTTTGCTTTTGATACATTTATAAAATACACTATGTGATCAAAAATATCCGGACACCTCCACAAACATACGTTTTTCATCTTAGGTGCATTGTGCTGCCACCTACTGCCTGGTACTCATTATCTGCGAACTCAGTAGTCATTAGACACCGTGAAACAGCAGAATGGGACGCTCCTTGCAACTCACAGACTTCGAACATGGTCAGATGATTGGGTGTCACTTGTGTCAGAAGTCTGTACGCGAGATTTTCACACTGCTAAACATCCCTAGGTCCACTGTTTCTGATGTGATAGTAAAGTTGAAACGTGAAGGGACATGCACAGCACAAAAGCGTACAGGCCGATCTCGTCTGTTGACTGACAGAGACCGCCGACATTTGAAGAGGGCCGTAAAGAGTAATAGGCAGACATCTATCCAGACCATCACACAGTGCATCAGGATCCACTCCAAGAACTATGACAGTTAGGCGTGAGGTGAGAAACCTTGGATTCCATGGTCGAGCGGCTGCTCATAAGCCGCACATCACGCAAGAAAATGCCAAACGACGCCTCGTTTGGTGTAAGGAGCGTCAACATTACACGACTGAACAGTGGCAAAATGTTGTGTGGAGTGACGAATCACGGTACACAATGTGGCGATCCGATGGCAGGGTGTGGATATGGCGAATGCCCGGTGAACGTCATCTGTCAGCGTGTGTAGTGCCAACAGTGAAATTCGGAGGTGGTGGTGTTATGATGTGGTCTTTTTTCCTGGAGGGGGCTTGTATCCCTTGTTGGTTTGCGTGGCAAGATCACAGCGCAGACCTACATTGATATTTTAAGCACCTTCTTGCTCCCCACTGTTGGAGAGCAATTCGGGGATGGCGATTGCATCTTTCAACACGATCGAGCACCTGTTCATACTACACGGGCTGTGGCGGAGCGGTTACACGACATAATCATCCCTGTAACGGACTGGCCTGCAGAGTCCTGACTTGAATCCTATAGAACACCTTTAGGATGTTTTGGAACGCCGACTTCGTGCTAGGCCTCACCGACCTACATCGATACCTCTCCTCAGTTCCGCACTCCGTGAAGAATGGACTGCCATTCCCCAAGAAACCTTCCAGCACCTGATTGAAAGTATGCCTGCGAGAGTGAACGCTGTCCTCAAGGCTAAGGGTGGGCCAACACCATATTGACTTCCAGCATTACCGATGGAGGGTTCCACGAACTTGTACGTCATTTTCAGCCAGGTGTCCGGATACTTTTGATCACGTAGTGTATATTGCGATGCATTGCAATAGTTGTTCACACATGTAAATCACACATGAAACTGATTTCATCTGCCACAGTACAGATTTATTATTTTGTTCATGTTTTCTCGCATATATATATACTTTGTAATAAAAACCTAATGTTTACTATAGAACTGTGTACTTACTTCTGTGCACACCTATACCTATAGTGTACACCAAGGGTGGCGAAAACGACTTCCTTCCGCGAGTCACCAAATATGCAACACGCACTGCATCACTCAGCAGCATATGAAAAACAAACGGACGGTTGCAGAGAGGGAACGGCACCTGCGAGTCAAAATGACTCGCGAGTCACGTTTTCGCCACCTCTGGTGTACACAATACTCACGGCAGACAAACTCAGTAGCGCACTAGACTACTGTCTCTCTCCTCTCCGCTCGCTTGTAAACAAAGTGCCAGTATAATATAAGTTAACTTAACCTAAAACCATTTCCGAAACCTAATTATAACCATTTGCTGGATTTCAATATCTTTAGCAATTCATGAAATATAAACAGTTGCTGAACTTATGGGATCACAACCCGTGAACTTGTTCTTTCACAAATACTTTCACAAATGCTTGTAATATTTTCCGTTTCACTACACTACCACTGTTTCTTAAGTGACTTGTATTCTCGCCCAGGCTGGCCTTGAATCAGATATTGGTAATAATATTCATCCTACCTGATGACGAAATACCAAACATACGCTGAATGGTTTGTAGCACACAGAACTTTCTCCCGCTGCGAGAAAGTTACGACAGCACGTACTGCTGCCTACAAGAAGACAAACTCGTAGTAAACAAGTAGAACTGATGCCTTTCGCACCAGCACTTCGTCTCGATAAGCAGGAACTATGTCGACGACGACTTCCACTTTATATTAGAATTGATGTATCCAACTAGTAGAGAAAACTATGGGTCGACCGACTTAACCATTTCAGTTGCAAATGCAAGAGTCCAGCACCACTAATAAACACGCCCAGTTTTTGCCCATTTGACCTTTACTGGATTATTCCGGTACGTGAGTCAATACTTGATAATAAAATAACTATCTACGCCATTCATGAACTTTCACTCACATTATGTAAAATCACTCGCGGGAAAAAAAAATTAGTTTTACCAAGCTTAACTTCTCCAGAATATACTGGTCATCACGACCACTTATCGGTACTGGCTTACATTACGTGACCACATGAGCAATGTCTCCGCTCCGTGCCTCACTGCTCCACGCCCACTGCATGAATCTCTCATGCGCACATACTGGACGACTACCTGCCCAATGCATGAATCTCCGTGTCCAGTACACGAATACCAGCTGGTCTGCCTACTCCCGCCTATCGTTAATAGTCATATCTCAATGAACATACCCGCTTATTACGTCACTCTCTGGCGTGCCCGGATTGCAAGTCGATTCTTATCGTTTCTTTTTCTTCTTCTGATTATTCCGCCCAACGGTAAATCTTCCCGTTGCTGGACTTGTTTCGTTACATTGTTTGGCTGATTTTCATGTTTTATTGTTTTTTGATTAAAATCCAATGTGTTGCAAAATTTTCAATTGCACCACAAAACTGCTCGCATAAGTGTTTTACTAAAATGACTAAATTATATAACATCGGATATTTGTTTAAATACACATCATGAGATCATTTTAATAATTTATTATAAAAGAAGCATGAAAAGATTTACCACGTAACGGAAATATGAGGATTTTAATCCTTCACGCAAAGATTTTATTACTTTCTCTACTACTTAGCTATTGTAAGTAGAGGAAGTATTGCATTCCGACCAAAAATTCGATATAGAGGTTTCACTGAAAGTACACCTTTTGAGGTCCCCTAAATTAAAAAGAACATTTTTAGAAAAAGGTATTTTGTGTGTGTGTGTGAACCAAAAACAAAATGTCAAAAAATACCAAACCTGGTGTTTCAGCTCAGAATCGTCCAAGATGCGACACAAAGATATACAAGAAAATCACCCACCCCAAACTACCCTTTACATGGATTCTTTATTTTCTCAAAATCCGCTGTAACGATTTTGATTAAAATATCATATATTTAAACCATTCATCACAAAACAATATATCTTGAATTTTCTGCAAATAGGCTGTGATGTTCTGTTCAATATAAGTGTTTTACATAATTTTCTACAAATGGTAAACTGTAACAGGTAGACAAAGCTTACTGCACATGCAATGTAGATCTCTGTAAAACACGCAATTTATGTCAGAGTTTTTTAACATTAACCATTTCCGATTATGCTTTTTCGAATTTTCAAATACTTCACTTTTTTCAACTGCTAATCACCATTTGTTTTTTCTAGTGATCACATAAGGAGTATGGACTCTCAAAGGTATTACATAGCGATCCACTTTTAAAGCTTTGTTCTATCGCTTCAGCCTCCTGTATTCCTTCTGCATCTTCAAGGAAATGTGTTATAAAAGCATTTAGACAAACTTTTACCTCGATTAACATGAAGTAGATAGAAGAATAACCTTTTGTAAGAAGAATGGGTTAAGAAATTCATATAGATCTTTTTTTTATTTAAAAAGCTTCTAAGTTAATCATAAACTCTATTTTTCTTGATAGAATTTATAGAACATGTAAGAAAGATGTAAACCTTATAGCATTAAGTTTGTAGATTCTATTTAGTTCTGAACCTATTTAATTCTAATTAAAAGAATGCACTCGAAACCACCTTACAAGTTTTTCACACATACACATTCGCATTGAAAGCCTTGCTCCAACACGAGGAGCACTTATACCACTCTGTTGTGAAAACTCACGACACGGGATTCAGGGATTAACTGTAGAAATGATCATACGCACGATCGCGTCCTAGGTATATGGGTCTACAGACGTGGGTTGCATATAAAGCGGGGAAAAAGAGAGCTGGTCAGTGATGCTATTGTGTCCACCAATCCCCTCAGTAATTCCGTGTGCTCAGTACTCACAAATGCATTAAGAGAAGGCGCACGCATAAATTTAAACATACATGTCTGCTGCTTTAAAGCGAGGAATCTTTTACTTTTAGCCCCTAAACCGTTAATCCAAAATTCTAAAACTTTTGTGCACGCTCCAAAATATCGGCATTAAGTTTTCTAGGTTTCAATTAACTACGAATTATTTAATTCTTAAGCGATACAACAAAATTATTTCGCCACTGATCTTGTGAGTTTTTTTACCAGATATGTAATAGAATACACGGTGTTGCCAAATCCCCTTCCACTTTTTGACGTTTTACCTCATAGTTGTGCACGACGCGCCGGTAATGTTAGTTGTATATCAGGGGCTTCAGGGATGGTGCAAATTTTAATCAGTTACGAGTTTTGGCTTTGCACATATATGTATAAGTAAATTACAATACATATTACATAATTAAAACTCTGTAAACGGAGTGGGATTCGAACTAGGAACCTCTTCGATAGAAATCCCTCGCCCTAACCACTCGTACACAAAGCATAGCTGTGAATATGAAGGTCAAAGCAGCTACCTAATAGGTAATCCTCAAATGTTACGTCCATTCTGTGACGAACCGGACGTGTTGTTGTTATTATTATTATTGCAAAGGTAGAATCAGACGACTGAAAAATTCAATGCCATTGCCGGGACTTGAACCACGGATCTCCCGATTTCCGTCCGGTTGCTCCAACCGGCATTGAATTTTTCAGTCGTCTGATTCTACCTTCCCAACCTTCTTCAACACACGACTTGTGTGGAAGAACAATTAATTCCGTTATTATTATTATTATTATTATTATTGTTATTATTATATTGTACTTGTAAGCGCTAAATTGCAACTTTAAAAATACTGTAATTGTCATAAGCTTGTAATATTTGTATTAAAATAGAGCCAACGGAAAAGATATAACGGAAAGAGATGGATTCTGAAAGATGAAAAATGTATTGCAAAAGGAATTTTTTCGGCAAATGTGTCTTAAATTTTGTAGCTCGCAAATTCTCCAAAACGTCTGCTTTTAAGCAGATATAAATGCTGTGAAAAGTATATATAGATATCATTTTGTTTCTATTTTAAATAAAACTTTACATTCACCATGTACGAGCTAGGTATGGTTTGTTTTGGCATTTCAGCTTTGCAGATTAATTTGAGCATATATATAGTTAAATTAAGCAATACTTTCTCAGTTTATAAAAAATTCGAAGCCACAGTTTTAAGAAATTCTTTGCATTCAAGTTTTAAGAACACTGACGCCACCTCTTTTAATTTGGATACTTATGAAGTATTACAGAGGGCAACATATATTGAAAAACCTAGTAAAGAGTTTCCAACTTAAAGAGATCATCATTTGCCAAGAACTGGCCATCGGTGTCGCTTGACTGCGGACACGCTGAATCAGGTCTGTCTCCAAATAACAAATAGAAGACCGCGAACCAACTCCCCAAACCTAAGGTGTTATGCGACCCGCGCTGATGGGATGTATGGCTCATGGCAAAATGTGTCAGCAACGGAGCCTCTGAGATACCTGACGACTTCTCAGAGCATATAGACTTACCCAGGCATGCGGGCACTGTCTGGTCGGACGTAAGATATCCTTAGCTTATCGTGGAAACCACTGCAGACATTGGTGCCACCAAATCGGAGGTCTTCCTTTTAGGGCACACCGAGACTAAAGTTGAAGTGATTGGGCCCTCGAAAGAAGACTTTGTCCGAGCCTAAGGTAAAGGATAAAGGATACATCTCCCTGAGATGTGGAGAAGCAGGCCATGCATCCAAAACCAGATGCCTGTATAGAGGTCGTCCGTGGTCAAGCGGTACCATGCTAGCCTCTAGTTCCCAAGGTCGCGGGCTCAAAGCCGGCGGTGGTCGATGGATTTTTTCAGGCGTAAAAGTTCTTAGCATGACTGCCTTCGGAAGGAAAGTAAAGCCGGTGGTCCGGTATTGTAGATTTACGGCACACAAAAGAACCTCAAGCCTGATAAAGGGGCCTCTGGGAAAAATGCCGGGTCTTTCACGCCCAACACAGAATGTGACGCTATAAACCACAGCAATTTAAAGAGCGTCCACCGTGGTGTAGTGGTTATCACGCTAGCCTCTAGTTCCCAAGGTCGCGGCTCAAATCCGGAGGGCATTGGATTTTTTCGGGCGTAAAGATCCTTAGCATAGCTTCCTTTGGAAGGGAAGTAAAACCGGTTGTCCTGTGTCGTTGATTTACGGCACGTAAAAGAACCTCAATTCTGGTAAAGAGGCCTCTGAGCTAAATTACCGGTCTTTCATGCCCAGTATTGAATGGGACGCCAAGAACCACAACAGTTAAAGAGCGTGCATAAATAAAACAAATATAACAAATTTCCCGTATATGGACACCGGAATTATAACAACTACAAGCGCGGCGCCTGGGCCCCCAGTGGGGAACCCGGCCCCGCAACGTGAACAAAAGGAGTGGGAACTGCGTCTCCTGAAGATGTGGAGATGCGGTCTTTACCTCCTAAGAAAGATGTTGATGTTTTGGGGGAAGCGACCAGAGAGATGAAGCGCTAGAGCGTTAGTGGGGCAAAGAAGAGTAGAAAAATAGCTAAGCTACTGGCCGGGATCTTGGGGAATCGTGTGTTACCAGCAATAGGGACCGCGCAAAATCCACGGCTGGGCCAGAGAACATCCAAACTAAACGGACGGGGAAACTCCGTCAATGGAAAAACAGAGGCCAAAAAGGCGAGGATGTCTCGGCCTCTAGTTATGCTAAGACCGACCAATATGGGATTAAGGTGGCCTTCATGTATGATGGCTTCCCCCAGGTTGTTCTAACACAGGAACAGGGTAACCAGATCCGGGTGGCGATCGATCGCCTCATGGACAGGCTCTCCAAAGGGAGGACGTTCTGAGGTTCGGCGACTGTTATCCGGCAAAAGGAACCATAATAGTAATCTGTCATGACGAGGTTTCCTGGGAGTGGCTGAAATCAAGTATACCAAATTTGCAGGCATGTGAGGGGTACAGACTCAAGACAGCAGGAAAGGACGCACTACCAACTTATAAAGATTCCTGGTCTGGTTCTCGAGGCCGGAGGTGGAGAAGGTACTCCTCCAAAGGCTTGAGAGACAGCACCCGAGAATTAATTTCGAACAGTGGAAGTTCTAAGAGCGCAATGTGGAACCGAAAGGAATACGCGTTGTGGTCAACGAGGACAATAACTCCGCAGACATTATCCTTAAAAGAGGATCTAAACTCTTCTGCAGCTTGGTCCAGGTCACCTTATCGTTCATAGGGACCGCTGCACAGAGGGTGGGAAGTTGGCGGGAACCCAATGATGGATATCCGGATGGACGTGTAATCGGAATCTCTGGACTGGAAGGTGAATTCATATTCTTCAGATATCCCCAAAGAGGACCTGAAGATCTCAGGAGAACCGGACTCTAAGTGTAAACGCTCGATTGAGTCTGGTTAAGCCATGATGATTTCGTTCATTCAGGCCAAACTGCAACACAGCATTACGGCATCGGGAGTTCTCTCCAGTAATGTAACGAGGTATGGAATAGATGTTGCCATGATACAAGAAACCTGGCTTCGGCAGGGTCTTATCATGGGGCTAAATATAAAAGGTTTCACCACTTCAGCGCTTCTCTGAAGTAACACCTATCATGTGTCCTTATAAGACTCAGAAATTCCTGGGCCCTATCGGGCTTTCTTACGAAAGACATGGCAGAAGTCCTAGTGAGGTATGAGGAGGGCGGAGTGCCACGTAGGTGGTAGTCTGCTCGACCTATTTCCCATATAACTCCGCGGAAGTGCCAACTCTTCAAGAATTCGTGGACCTTGTGATTTATTGCAAGGATAAAAACCTCAATATGCTGCTTGACTGCGGCTGCAACCCCCTCATAGCGTTTGGGATAACATGGACATCAATGGGAGGAGAGAGAAGTTGCTCGAGTATCTGTGTTCAACAGACCTCGAGATTACGAATCAAAGGGACATTCCAACTTTTGTGAATTATCAAAGGGAGGAGGTCCTACACTTGTCACTAGTGTCCTTTAGGCTACTAGAGCAGATTAAGGACTGGAGGGTTTGTTTGAAACCTACCATGTCAGACCATAGATATATACGCTTTGGTCTGGAGGGAAAAGGAAAGAATCGCCTGTATAGGAACCCTAGGAGGACCAACTGGGAGTCCTTTAGAAGAGACCTAGAAAGCGGTCTGAGGAATGTACTCCAAATCAAGATAAAATTGCGGATGACCTGGAGGGGTAAATGGGTTTTTTCACGAACACCCTGGTGTCCTCCTATGAAACAGACTGCTCCCTCTTACACAGATTCGGGCTAAACATTAACTCAGATGGAATTCTTTTTAAGATCCACCAGGAAAAATACACGAAAGCTATACAATGCGCATACGGTCAACAAGTGTTACGTAACTTGGAACTCCTCTAAGTAGAGAGAGCCTTAGAGATCTTGGTGGACATTTCTCAGTTGCACTTGTTGCGAAAGAGGTAGCCAGGATGAGTGCGCACCGCCTCTGGACTTTAGGAAGGTGGTGTTTTAAGCTACTCCAAGAAGCTCACTCACTGATTCTTTCTGGATTACAGGAGAAGTGTCCTATAACGCAGATGATTGTGGATTTGGTGGAGATTAGGTATAACCCAAGTAAATCTTATACTGTGGTAATAACTTTCAGGGAGGAGTGGGACCTAGAAACCGGATCTTACCAAGGTAGGGTGCAGGACATGGTTCAGTGACAGTTTCCGCCTCGGGAGCTGGGGCCATAGAACCAGGTTTGTCCCTTGGTCGAATTACCACGGTTTTCCAAGCTGAGGTCTATGTGATGTTAGCTTGTGGCATGCATATCTACATCATGTCATGCGTACGAGCAGATGTATTCACCTGCTCGGATAGTATGGCAGCTTTGAAAGCCCTCAGGGCGGTTACAACTACATCCAGATTGGTGTGGCAATGCCAGAGGATGTAGGATAGACTCTGTACCAGCTGCCCGATTACACTCCTTTGGGTTCCTGGACATGCTGGTATTAGAGAAAATGAGACGCTCTTTCAAAGAGGGGCTCAGGGCTCGATTTTATTGGGCCTTGAATCCTTCTGCAGTGTGTCAATCAGTAACGTCAAGTATGAGATAATCCAGCTGTCGACGAGGGCTTATCTTCAGATCTGGAGTAAGTAAACAACTGCTAGGCAGGTCCGTGCTTTGATATCAAGGCCTAACAGGAAAGTGAGTGAGTTTCTTCTGAATTTGACCAGAGCTAAGCTCAGAGGAGTTGTAGGCTGTCTTACGGGCCACATTACTCTGCGCAAACATTCATATATAATGGGGCTTGAACAAGACACTTATTGTCGGAAATGTGCGAGGGACTTTGAGACCTCACAGCATATACTATGCGAATACGAAAGTTTCGCTATGCATAGGTATGTATCCTTAGGGTCCTTCTTTTTGGAACCTAAGAAGATAAGAAGCGCAGATATCAAGGACGTGGTCCGTTACATACGGACCATCGAACTTGAGTAATGCCTAAAATATGAGGCACAGAGGGCTTCAAAGCCTACGTGCAAGGCCTCTTTAGAGATCATTCAGTATTCATCACCACCATCATCATCATCATCAATCTCTCGTAACTCCTGTTTTAGAAATCTTTTACTTCAGAAACTTTTTTTTAATGTTTTGTTTATTATTTTGATGCATGGATTTAGATCATCATTTATCATTAAAATGACAGAACTGAATCTTGTAATAAAGCAATATAGCCGTAGCACTTAGCGAAACTACACAGTATTTGCTTATGAGGCTCTTAATCCCGCAATTACATGACCTTTCAAAGGGAAAAGAGCACGGTTACATCTACCAACTACAACAACTTCAGACTCGTTATCTCGCAATCTTTATTCAGTATTTTACCACACAGCAAATATTCCACAAAATACAATTATTAACTCTTTCTAAATCAAGTGTTCCGTAGAAATGCGACAAAAGTCATTTTACAAAACGCGTTAATTTAAAAAATGTCACGCATTTTCAAAATATCTTCGTAGTGTATAGAAACAGTCTTTTCCTAAGACACATTAAGGTTAACAAAAACTGCAGTAAAATAGATATTTTACAACCTTTTAACCACATATGTTGATGATGTAGTTTTGAAAATGCCTTGTAGCGGATGCATTGATCAGAGGCATTTTGCGCGTAAAAGCTGCATATTTAATTAAAAATATATTAAGGAATTTCAAACTAAACAAAAATGTTACCATAATTGTGTTGGTGTAGGATGATTAGGCTGTCTTGTGGAAGGAGTTTAATAGGAAAAGGTGTTTTGGCCCTCGGCTAGCTCCGGCGAGGCAAGTAAACTCCTCAGGAGAATTTCTTGGTACTGAGGGTGTTACCTCTTGTGGGATGTGTGCACCGGAGATAAATAAATGCTGCTAAATACTTCGTAACTTCCCTTTATATATTTCCAGACTTATAATAATTGTCCCCCTACACCCGAGCACTAGACTTCACATTCGCCTATTCCTACACCTGAATAAAATTATTGATATTATTTCTAAATAATTCAGCTTGATACTGATTTTACTGATATGCACTTTTATAATGTATGGAAATATTCGCAAAAATACCGGATTATTCTTAATGCTACGACTAATGGGCGAAGCTATCCGGAGAATAACCATGCTATGAGGTAGCCTAGCCCACGCTCCTACAGGATGAGTTTTAAGTCCACCGACAAATTTCAGGGGGTGATTTCTGACTGGAAATGGAGTATAAAAATTAATATCACCTTGTGTCTGGTGGATAGTTGTGCATAGTTTCCGCAACATTCTCTCACAAATTGCTGTGTGCGTTTATGTGTTGCACATAATGTGATTTAAGCATCGTAGAAGCACAATGGTCCGGTACTCATTCCAGGAAAAAGCCGATATGATGTTCGTGTATGGCCAAGCAGGTGGAAACGGTCGATAGGCAGCTCGGGTGTACCGAGCCACGTACCCTGATAGACAGCACCACCCACATCACACAACATTTGGAGCCATTTGTCGTGTTTGTGTGAGCATGGGTCCTTTGAGACAGACGAACGTTCAGGGCGGCCGCGGACTGTGCGTACACCAGATGTGGAGGAACATGTTCTCCATGATATTGAGAACAACCCTGGTACAAGCTCCAGGCAATTGGCTCGCGAACATGGTGTAAGCCAAAGGACGGTTATCTGTATCCAACATGACAGCCGCTATTATCCTTAACATCTCCAACGTATGCGGGATTATCACCGGAGGTTTATCCTCCACGGGAAAGATTCTGTCGCTGGTTTGCGCAACAGCCCAACATTATTATGGGATTTCCGTCTTCAGTCCTCTTCACCGATGAAGTGACCTTTGATATAGATGGTATCATTAACCTGCATAATCGTCATATGTGGCCTATAGAAAATCCTCACGGAATGGTTGAAGCGTCTCATCAACAGCGGTTCAGCATCAATGTTTGAGCAGGGATTATTGTCGTCCGCCTATTCGGACCAGTTCTACTTCCACAACGCATGAACGGAGAAACGTATCTGGGCTTCCTGCAAAACACTCAACACTTGCTGGAGAATGTGCCTTTGGCAATGCGACAGGCAATGTGGCCGGAGCACGATGAAGCGCCAGCCCACTTCCACATTAATGTTCGCCAACATCTCAACAACAATTTTCCCAGGCGTTGGATAACACGTGGAGACCATGTTGCATGGTCTGCTCGATCACCGGATTTAAACTCCCTGTATATGTACTTTTGGGAGCATCTGAAAATATTGTGTACGGTGGGCCTGTTCCTGATGTTCAGGCCCTTAAACATCGTGTCCATGTAGCCTGTGACGATATTCGGACACACGCGGAATAATCGAAACGAGTGAGGCAATCCATCATGCGACATGTGAACGCATGCATTGCATCCCATGGAGGCCACTTTGAACATCTCTTGTGACATGGATGGGATTCAGGCCATGTACTGTATGCCAGGGCTTTTAGTTTGATGTCGTTCTTCAGTGTCATCTATCGGGAAACTATGTATTTCCGGACACAAGGTGATATGAACTTTTGTGCTCCATTTCCATTCAGCAATTATCCCCTGAAGTTTGTCGGTGGACTTCAAACTCTTCCTATATGAAATGTAACGCCATTTGCAATTCAATCTAATAACATTTGACAGGGTATATGGTAAGAAAAACGTTACGTAAAGCTGTTTGTTGATTATGTAATTATCGTGGTGTATACTACAGAACATCATGTGTTTATTGTATTAAGTTTTGTTCGAACGGAGTCACACAGGTACTGTCAGCTGGAATGTATACGAAATTCTCCACTTATACAGCTCCCAACAATCCAAAATTTATGGATTGCTAGAAAAATTAAAACACGGTGATTCCTGTTAAACAAAAGAATGATAGACAATTCAACATTGCTAATCGAGAAAAAAAATAAAACGACATAGGATTTTGCAAGAAATCCCATACGCTCAGTGAATTAGAAGACAGTATCCGGAGTGCGTTTTCCAATATTTTTGTTGTTAAATAATACGTTTAACAGTTGCTAGGCTTGTAAAGGCGCAGAGTGGCATCATTTTGAACGCCCTTTATAACTAAAGGTAAACGCAAAATACTGTAACACATGAGAACATAAGTTACTGCGAAACATGTTTTGTTTATCACGTGAGCACAAACATTGATACTCTGTCCCTGTCGTATTGAATGCTCCTGTCTTGGAGGTAGGTGCAGCGGTTACCTTGGCCGCCTCCATCCTCAACACGGCCGTTAGCGTGAATGGTCTTGCAGTCGCCAGTATCACATGCTGTCGTGTCTACGTATCACACATCTTGTCGACAAAGGAGTAGGCAGCGTCTTGGGACATGTAACTGGACGGGAGGTTCACCAGAGGTTTTATTCACCAGCTGTTCAATTGCCAGAGTGAGCACTTGCAACATTTCCCTTGGCGGTTTCACCTTTGACTTGAGTCGACTACGATAGGGAACGGCCAAGCGATGGTTCTCGAACCGGTTTTCGAGGGCCTTCTAGAGGTCTCCAGACACCACCGACGTCGGTCGGAATGGCATTCATAACTTCTGCTGCCCTTCCCTGCAAGCTGGATATCAGCTGTGCGGCTTCCTCCTCTGCTGACCATCGGTTGGGGCTGCGACGGCGACGAATTGTCGGCGGAAGACTTCAAAAGCTGACGTCTCGTCGTATTTGGGTTGCTTGACGCGCGCAGATGTGTAGCGCTCTGCAATCTCGTTTTTCACGTCCTGAAGTCTTCCTTCAAACATTTCTTCCGTTATGACATTCAGATTCTTGGCGCTTCCGTTGACTCTCCCATTCCCCGAAGTCCTCCAGGGCGTTAACGAGCTGGCCGAGGTCTTTCATCTTTCCACCGAGCTCTTCCATGCCTTTCTCCACGCTGGTCAGTCGATTGTCAATTTTGGTCGATAGCTCCGACTTCATCTTTGACATTTCTGCCTTCATCAGCTCTTTTACACCCTTCATTTCTATCTGCATCGTTCCCATTGCGGAATTCACTGTTGTTATTTCACTTCCCATCTTGTCCATATTCTCCATTTCGGAGTTTACACTCTTCATTTAAGAATTTATGATCTGCACTTCACTTAATAATTGTTTAAGTAGTTTCTCCATCGCGGGATTTATACTCCACTACTGCCACCAATGTAACAAAGGAGAACACCAGTTCCTGGGAAATACACCTTGTTTATCATTTAGACACTCACTGTATCACAAACGCCACACTTGAGCCACTGTTGGCACACACTCTGAGCACAACACAACTGATCCGTCGAATCGAATCACAACTGAACTGTTGGGTCACAACTCACAATTTAACTGCACTGGCACTACCCACTTTCGCCATCCACTTTGCACTTCGTCACTTCTCAACTGACTGAACTCAACAGTCCGGGCAAGAGCAGCCCCTTATACATAACCCGCATACAACGCTGCATGTTCTAGAAGGAGAGATTACTAAAACCGCCCCAAGGGAATCTTCTGGAATAGTAATCACCTAATCTGCGGGGAAGTGGCACATGATATACTTTTGTTCCGCACGCCTATTGTTCTCGCGGCCAGGTAGATGAGCTGGGAAGAGCTCGCACCGCCGATCCGTAGTTAACTCGCGCGCGCGCGCTCACAGTATTCATATTATTCCCCATAACTGCGTATTTCTGTAGCCATTTCCTAGAAATAAAAAGAATGATGATTTTAAGATTAAGTTAGTACTTTGTAATTAACATGGTTATTCTTGTAAAGTATTCTTATTGGCTGAAACATGTCAGATTTAATTCTACGAGTAAGAAAATCATATGCATTATAAATGTTACCGTTGATTTAAAAAAATGCAGTCCCAACTAGAACCTTTTCTTGTGTTTTGATTTCGTAACACTTACATACCGTGTTCTAAAGATAAAAATTTAAGTAGGTATTAGAGTGTGACCTATAACAATGCAAATACTGATTTAATAGCATGCCAGGAAATGAGCGAATTAGAAGTTGTTTATAACGAAAAATGCCTCATGTGAAACTTAGATTGGCTTAGGCTTAACATTTAATTGCACCTCAAGTAGAATTGTTACCACTTTGGTGTGATTATGAAGTACCTTTACAGCTTAATGAATATCAGAGCACCAAGCATTCATTTTGATTCACTAAGTTTGGTATGTTTGTCTCCAGTCTGGAGCAGCGGATATTTAAAGGTATTGTAAGAAGATTATATAGCAACCGAAAACCTTTATGTTTGTATTCATTAATACAAAATGTTCTTCACAAGCGTAGACGCTAACAAACATTAACTTGTACAACTTATGGTGAAACGTTTATATTAATTTTAAATTTTTGAACCACATAATATTGCGTTACAGTGAGCATTACTTCGCCTAACGTCAACCAACTTCTTAACTATCTTTCTACACCAAAGTTAGAGGTGGCATCGAACGCAAGCCTTTACACCTGTTCGGCTTAAAATGTTATTTTCTGAGGTTTAGGAAAGTCCAAAATCTGATGGCCGCAGTGCTATGGTAAGTTTCTGAAGCGATAAAGCTAACATTACATTTAATCGAAAATAAGCGACTATTGAAATTAGGATTACAAACAGTGTTTTTGAAAGCGGAATAAAGGTAAAGAAAGTTTAAATCACTTTTTTTCATTTGTAACAATATTTTGAAACGCTGCGTAACATCCAGCCCAGTAATATATTAACAGAAAGTAAAATAAGCAAATAATCCCAAAATATCAAGTATATTCTTATAGAGACGAATAAGCAAGTATCACTACGTATTAATGGAGCAAGCTTTTCTGATTTCATCATCTGTTGATGCAGAAACTTAATCTGATTCTAAACTATTCAAACAGATCTTGCGATCAGATAAGCAGGGCAAGCGAGGCAGAATAACCGAATTAAATTTTCCTGGACTGAATAACCTTTAATATTAAGTATAATATTTTTGAAAAAAACTGGGACGCCAAATGTGTCTGAAAAGTCACTCAAGAAAAACAGGTATTCTGTTTAAGTCAGTCAAGCGGCACATAATTTACATTTGAATTAGCTATGATAAGAATGGATAATACTCACAAGAGATTTAAGACAAAAAGGCAGCATTTCCGGACAATGGATTTCATATAGGATCTGTTAAGATTGTGAGCATTATGGAAAGCTGCATATTGTAAATAATTTCCGAAGGGAAGCAGTGCTGCGTTCACATCAGTGATTATAAAAGAAGATTAGTAAAGAAAACTGGGAGTGTATTGAGTTAAAGATAACTAAGCCAGGCCATGCAAATCCCTGGGATAATTCCGGGCTTTACCAACGAAAAGCTAACAGATTTCTTTCCACAAAGAAAATACCTTTCATATTCCTACTACTAAAGCTTAAAATTTATGTCGTTCTCTGTGGTGTAGTGGTTACCATGCTAGCCTCCAGTTCCCGAGGTCGGGGTTCAAACCCGGTGGAGGGCGTTGGATTTATTCAGGCGTAAAAGTCCTTAGCATAGCTTCCTTCGGAAGGGAAGTAAAGCCGGTGGTCCCGTGTCGTAGATTTACGGCACGTAAAAGAACCTCCAGCCTGATAAAGAGGTCTCTGAACAAAATTATCGGTCTTTCACGCCCAATATAGAATGAGACGCTAAGGGCCACAGCAGTTAAAGATGGTCCATAAATAAAACTCAGTTTAATTTAATTTAAAATCATGTCAAGAATATTTGAGAGAGCAACCTATGATCTGTACTTGACAAGAACTAACTCAGCTGAGTAATAAACCGTTTCAGTTTAAAGAACTTTTCATGAATATTAGGTAGCAGGGACTCATCCGCCCCTGTTGGTCATACGTAACATGTGAATAACAAAGGGTGACTCCATTTTAACGTGTTAATGAAGGACAAGTAGACATTAGCAGGTGCGGATCTTCCTTGCTGTTTGAAGAGGAAATGCTGCTTAGTTTGGGAGACAAAATATAGTGGTTAGATTGATGAAGAACATGAAAGGTTTACCGCGTTTTACTTCATTAGCCGCGTTTTAGCCAAGTGCATAAAGTGTGCAAGAAGGCTTTGGGCCTCTGAGATATTTCCTGGCCTATTTGACATTTCTATTTATTAATTACTTAATAACCCATAATTTCTCAAATTCCCCTTACTTTACCTTTCATATTTGCTTCATAATGTGCCCTTAATCATCTTTCATTGACTGCGCACAGAACAGGGCACTATAAAATGAATTTATTGTTTATGTAACTTTATCCTCAAGTACTCAACGAAGCTCATGAAAATTAGACCTATCTAAGCTCTTAAACGAAGTCCGTGTGGTGATGCAATGATGATAGAATTATACAGGACACAATCTAGATTCATCATGAGAAGACCAAGTTCAGTTTTGCTAAAGACAGCAGTTAATATAACCATGTATTCATAGAATATGAATTACGAATATATGTATAGAACCGAGCGAGTTGGCTCCGCCGGTAACGAGTCGGGCTCGCTTGTCCCGAGTTCGATTCCCGTCGATCGCCCACTCTGACCTTGGGTTTCTCGTGATTTTCCTTGGTCGGTAGGCGAATTCTGTGGAAGTTTCTCATTTATAACGATTCCCTTTCCCTCATTTCCCTTTCATTACGCTTCCTTCTCACATTTCAGGTGTACTTCTAGCTGGCTTGAGGCGTTGCCGGACAGATGACATGGTTGCTTGCACCAAGAAAAGCGTATTCCCCGCCTCTGGGGCCTGTAGCCTCCTGTAGTTGCTTCACTTCATTCCTTCTTCATGGGGGCCGCAATAGATCTGTGTACATCGTAGTGCGCGACGTGCTCCCGTCCGTTGTATAACCTATAGTACCCTAAGTATAGCACATTGGCAGAATCCACAGCGGTCAGCAGGGAAAACATTTAATAAAATGGAAAGCAACGGATTGTGTTTATTTTTAGCCTATAATATAGCAGAATTAGATATCAGAATGAAAAGAGCTGTCCAATCAAGGGGTGCTCCAAAACATGAAGAGAGTTCTACTTACTACTTCGTTGATACACATTTCGTGGAAGCAGTGACCGTGTGGTGCTACTGGGCTCCGAATTTGTTTCCTCTATGCCAACAGCTATCAACTGATTGATTAGTGGAGTACAGCGAATGTGCTCGCTTGTCCATACCTGCCCGTGGCACGGCACACTGTTTTTAAAGTATATGCATTGGTAATTTAATGGTCTGATCAATAACATCACATTTGCAATGAAAAGTAAGCGCAGATGCAACATAAGAGCAAGACTGCACCGCGTCATTCAATGGAAGCATTCATATAGTCACGCAACGCGCTACGTAACGCAAGAGTTCGTAAGATCCAAGCCTTATGCTTGCGTTGTGGCATAGAGGAAGAATCCTGCATTTCTTTCTCCGTGCTTTGCCAGCTTCTGAACAACATACGATCGCGATGCGAGATTTTACACTATCTACTGCACAGCCACGGTACTCTTCCATTTAGCCTTGCCACGCCATTTTAAATGCTGACGAAGGAGCTGATCTGTTGTTTGCTTGGTACATCATTTATGTGTGTTATTTATTTATACAAACTGTACAATTTTTATTACATATTATTGTTTATGTTATTCAATTTGAAACTTGCGATACAGTAATAAGATTTCTGCATAGAATTTACGGGTCTATAAACTCGTGTCAGCTTCTTGCGTTACGCTTATGTCTATATTGTGAATGTCTTACCTCCCGCCTGCCCTTATGCTGCATTATGTTAGGTTACGTCTTCATTGTGAATGGGACCTAATGCGTTACAATGGTGATAGCTTGTCCTCTGCAGCTTACCCAGAAGAAATGGTCACGCTGCTCTACTGCATGCGATGCACTTCCACAGTTGTCACTGTAAGCGGGCCCTAAAAGAACTTGTCTGATACAACCTTTCCTTTAAAACATGCACATATAAAAACGTGGTTTTATTTCAGAGTTCAACTAACTTACAGAGAGATTTTTGTTGGTGTTGTCGCCCGTTTCATGGCAACTGATACGCTGGTAGTCACTACAGTAACTTCCAAATAATCCGATGTAATATCAGCGTAAGTAATGAAAAATGAGCACGTATTTTATAAAAAGGTATGTTAGATATTTATTTTGCTATAACCTAGTATAATTATAGAAAATGTTTGTTCATATGCAACTGCTTCTTCGAAACTTAGCCAATTTATTTTGTAATTTTCGTTCAGTTCTAATGTGTGGGAATTTGTTCTCCAACTTCATCAAGCTGATATATTATTCAGTAAGCACAGACGTTAATAATCTTCGCATTTTATCGAAGAACAAATGCTGTGTCTCTAAAATTGACACGGTTTCATTAGTATAGTTGCATGCAACAGGTGTATCTGAAAATTTTAATAAAATTCGCCTAATTTGGGTACCAGGTATTGAAATAATGAATTTCTATAAATTTCAACCTATTTATTGAAATTGGTATCACAGATTTGCTCAATATAATTTAATATAACAGAATTAATTTTCCTGATCCTATGTACCTAACTTTCCAAGAAAAATGCTTTCGAAAAATAAAAATGGAACATACATAACATGTACCATGTGATGAAAATTTCAAACGTTTAACCTTGGATTTTATTCCTCAAATATAGTTCTTTACAATCAAAGACTAAATTTTGTGTAACATTACAACTCTTCCTGTAAAATAGTAAAGCGTACTTAGCTTCTAAACATCAATGATGTATTAAATAATTCGAATCCTAAATCCAAGGATCTTTATCTCGTGTTTCCACCTTCAAACTGAACAAAAATTGCATTATGAGGAACAATTTCAAGTAGCAAAAATGTAAGACAAATTAAAAATTAGAAAATCAGCTATAAATTTCCATGCTCTGTTCGGGGGTGGCGAAAATGATTTCCTTCCGTGAGTCACTGAATATGCAACACTCGCTACACCGCTCAGTAGCACGTGGAAAACAAATGGAAAGCCAGCCAGAAAGGGAACAGCGCCTATGAATCACAGTGCCCCGCGAGTCCCTTTTTCGCCACCTCCCATTATTTTAGAGGGCTGCATGGGCCAAAATTGTTATGCTCGGGCAGCCCGTCTGGACCGAGCATAGGCTATCGTATTGTACCACCTGGCCTGGCCCGATTTTATTTTAAATAAAATTATTTTGCAGTTATTTACTAGAGCTACCACCACCACCACCGTCATCAGTCCACAAGGCGGTGCTGCCTGCGGTGTGAAGGGATTTGGGGTCGATTTCTGGTACCGGCATGGGAATTTTTCCCCTCTTGAGGGCCTGGGACCAAATGATAAGCCACTTAACAGAAACAGTGATGGCTGAGGTCCTGGAATCCGCATGTAGTAAGAGGCATGTTGACGTCATACTCTCATTGACCGCATGCCGCCCTATTACCGCACTCTGTCCAGGATCTCCTAAGACGGAGGGAGGCGGAGTTTACAGCTGCCGTGCTGTTGTAACATTATTTGCAATTGGCCAGAGAGAGAATTTATTTATTATTACAAGTATTAATACTCTTATGAATGTGTACATGTGTTAATTCTGCTATTCCAGGCATCTCAACATCGCGGCCCCCCTCACAAAATGTGATAAATTATTTTTTTCGTCTTTATTTTCCCTTTATATGGAAAAGCTTCTTTTTTTGTAAAAGCTGGTACTAATGATTTTGATTAGACTACAATATGTTCAAATATATTTACACGACAAATAAAATGATATTTTGAATGTACACAGTAAATTAATTTCTTTTGTCTTTATTTTCAAGTCCGAGCCCGACCTGAGCTCGACAAACATTAGTAAACATATGCCCGAACCCGGCCTAGGCCCGAGGGCTTGGTCCCAGCCCGTGCAAACTTCTATGTGAGCACACATGCGCACGTTTGTTAAAAGGCCACGTTGGGGCATATAATTGGCTAGAAGGGGAAAACCACAATGGAATACTGATTCTATGGTGCTTGAGGATTTTCTCTATGAAAGCTTTTAAAAAGGTATATTTTTCGAATCATGCCGAAAACTCCGTATCGAGTTCTGCAAGAGTATTCACACGAGTCTCTTCTGTATTATTACGTCAATAGTAATGGTTTCACGTAGGTATTTTCATTGAAGCAATATGCCATTTTCATATACTGGTTCGGTATTTGCTGTTTGCTCTAACATTGTTCAGATATTTTGTTCTCCAGCAGAATTTGAAGATAAATATTAGATGCTTAACTATTCATACTGTGCTCCAGAGATTAGTTAAAAATAAACTACGTGTTTATTATTGATGTTACTAATATGAATTATCTATATGGTAATTATTATGACTATTATTTAGTATTGCTTGAAATAACCTAACTCTAAATACTATTAAATAGTGAAGGATAATACAAACACCACACGCAGCTAAAAAACCTAAAATAAACGACAACTACTAATATTTAATGATGTGTGATAAATTAACATCACCAGATAAAATAGTTCAGCAAACATGTGTTAAAAATACAACTACTTATATCAGTACTTATTGCTTATGCATTCGTAAATATTTCTTTTCCCTCTGGAGTTACCGAAAGAAATCAACACAAGTATCATCTTATTTTAACGTACGTTCCCATTCTTTAACTGTATCCCTTGGACATGTTCAGTTCTGTTTGCACATATAAACACAAGTTGGTAAAAACAGTCTGGCGAGTGTTATCTGCAATACCAATAGACTGTACGGGGAATGGGGTCGTTCATCACCTGCGACGTTCCTGCCTAAAGTCCAGTAACAGCTGAAATGATTTCCTTTCATTATGGTTTAAATGCTTACAAATTTCGTCTAAAATATTTCGACAGTCACGAACCTCGTGTGGCAAGATTCCGTATTTAAAACTTCGCAAGATTCACTGTGGCTGCTGAAACAGTTCCCGAAGAATCTGAACTTGTATGACAATCGATACTGTGACGTCATGCATGCAACACTGCAGGGTAGAGAGCACCTGTTGCTGTTGCCACCACCACCCCACATCATCTTAAGCGACGCCTCGCGCCGAAATGTTATATCATTGACCAGAAATACGTGCTTAACTGTTCTATTAGCGCCATTCATTGCAGGCTCCATGTTGGGTTCAAGTTTGTGAAGTATGAACTTGGCCGATGTTGGTTTAGTCAAACTGCCTATAATCGACCCAGCCTTAGGACCAGACTTGATGAAAAAAAAATTGCATCTCTCCGTGTTAAGCTCATGTTTGTATCAGCTGTGAGGGATTGAACCCGGGCCACCTCGGTGGGAGGCGAGCGGTCTAACCACTCGGCCACGGCGCCGCCAATAATAATAATAATAATAATAATAATAATAATAATAATAGACACCGAAACGAAAGTCGAGTTGAAATTAAATATAGCATAATTATATAAAGTTCAGGTTAACCTGTAGCTGCATGGCTATCGGAAGGATGTGTAAAATCTGGATCTCTATCGTAGGACATCCTCTCTGTCAATTATTATATTCACTTTATTTCTCTTCACAAACCTAAACCCAATTTACAGTAATAACTTATGAAAGGTGGATAGCTTAAAAGAAGGCGACGTGGGATCATTGTTGACAGAATTTAAGACTCTGTCTGACGTCTTTCCTATGAATAGACATTTTGTAAAGTCGTTCGCTGGCTCACGCATTGTTTCTTTTCTTCCTTGGTGTTCGCAGCCCTCCCTTTTCCTTTAGCTCTTTACACGCACATACAGCGCTCAACTTGAATACGTCGGTATATGCTCTGCAGTTAGTTTAACAATGTTATTCACAACGACAGTTGGATTCTCCTCCATTATTGTGTTAAAAGCATTCAACGCAGTTCGTCTCTCGCCGCTTTTAACCACTTACTTTTAGAATGCTTCACTATTTCACTTTTATAGGCATTCACCAAACGAAGAGCGTAGAAGCAGCCATGTTTATGGCCTTACTGACTGCTCATTATTATCGTATGAACGCAAAAGAGGAGTGAACGATACCACATAGAATTAAACGGAAGTTACAGCCTTCATTAGTTTTACTATTCCTATTAGTTACTATTTCACATTAAACAGAATTTTCAAACTATGTTTGATTAACATCCTTCTTAAAAATCTGCAGATAATCGCACACATTTAAGTTACTATATGCTATAGTGTGCTTTGGTTTCCCGCGTGTCGCGGACTAGATAATAGCGTCTTGTGTTTACATCAAAATACGTTCTATGATTGCAGCGATTATAAGTTTGCTAGTCTCTCTCATTCTTTCCTGCACTAGTTTGGTCATGGCAGAATCGCCTTACATATTTCTATCGGTGCCATGCCTAGCCAACTCTACATAATATTGGGTTAATGTTTGCGGACTTTGATACTACTACAGAGAGGCGAATAGATCTATGTTCGTTCGACCTTGCCTCGCTCGACCGAGCAAACACATGACGAGGCACCTAAGGTTGTACAATTAGAGAGTAAGACATACTTTTTATTGTTTAACCTTTCAGCAACTTAATTCTGCAAAGACGTTGGAAGGAATGGGTGTAATTACGTCCAGTCGCCTGGGCCGAGGATTATCCGATGTTTGTCTGATGAGAATTAGGTAAACAGCAAAAAAACATAATGCAATCAACCCACTCGAAACAAAATTCAAAGTATGGCTCTCTGGATTAAGACTGATGCGCTACCCCAAAAACATGGAGATAGCATTTATTAAGATCCCAGTTACAATCATTTAATGTGGCACAGTAAAAATGAAAGCGATTGAAAACACGAAAAGATACGGTTCAACATACACAGCAATGTCTTACATCTCTATGTTGTATATAACGCCGTTCTTTCGGCTGCGATTATTCTACAGAATCTACACTGTTTGTAGTCACCTTGATTCTTGATGGCACATACGTAGTTAACACTAACAATGTCATAGTGTTGGGGTGGCGAAAATGCCTCGCGAGTCACAAAATATGCAACGTGGGCTATACCTTTGTGTAGGTTGTGGAACACAAATGGACAGCCAACCAGAGAGGAGTGGCGCCTCGAACCACACTGTCTCGCGAGTTCAGTTTTCACCACCTTTGCCCTAGTGTAACGTACGCAAATACGGTCTTCCTTCCATTGAGAAGGGCGTTATAAATACTTTTGCAGAAACAAAATAATACGGGTTCCATCAAAGTTGGATCTGGTTGGCACTAACCTTACAATTTTCCATAGATAAAATATTTTATTGCATTCAGTGCTTAAAACAGATCTATTGATTTAGATTAGGTAAGATTTTAAGAACACATAATTAATTCCTAAAGAAAAAACAACACATCCAATCATAAAATAATTATGGATATTATTGTGGAAAATTATTGGATGTCTTGTACCTTGTCTAGAAGGACTCATATTCTTGGGTCTGGCCAAATAAGTCATAAATACGTAACTATTTGCAGCTGTATTCATATGACGGTAAAGTAAATGTGGGGGGTGAACGGTAGGCCTATTCAACGCTTAACTTGGAGACAATCAGAAGAACCTAACTGTCCAACTGTCTTGAAATTTGAGGTTTTTAATACGTTTCTTTGGCAACATAATGCAAGTACATCAATACATCAAAGCTAATTTTCTAGTAACATTTATTTTTCTTTCAAGTTTCCCTGGAAGTAGACAAAAACTAAATATTACAGGAAAACACAGAATCTAATACATTAAGTAAAAATTATATTTGAAGTGAACAACGAAACACAGGAAAGACTTGGAATTAATTGTTCTTTCACACAAGCCGTGTGTTGGACAGGGTCGGAAAGGTAGAATCAGATGACTGAAAAATTCAATGCCATAGCCGGGATTTGAACCACTTGAAAGACTTGATTAAAACTCACAGACAGATAAAACATTATTTTAATGTTTTAATTCAAACTTTTCTTCTATATGAGGCATATGTTAATGCAGTTTATTAGAAACGCATGTGCATATAGGTTGCAGTGCATAAATTCCTAGCACTAACTCTTAAATATATCTGAGTTACAGGTACCTAACTGACAAAAGTTAACATAATACTTTTAAAACAACCTGCTGAGGAAAACACCGGGCTTGAAGGTATTCAAAGCCTCGGCCTTCAAGTGTGCGTTTGTAGTGTACACTCAGTTTTCCCCCAAACCAATCCTTGTTTACAAACACGCGACACATGATCAGAGAGATGATGACGCAGAATCCTGTCAGAATTTTGGGTTGCACTGTACACCAGTCGCGAGCACAAATCCCGTGGGGAATGTATAGTAACATTGTAAGTTGGAAATCTGGCTGCAGTGTTAGCGTGACGTGCTCTTGTTGTCAACTGGCACAGATTTGATATTCCTGCATGGAACAAGTCCAAGCTCTGTCTTTTTTAGTTATCCTCGCGTAACAACAGCTGCTAGGTCCACTTCACTGGCTATCCGTACCTCCTTTCGGATATTATTATAACGATATTCTGCCAGACCTAGTTTTACTTCTCCTTCCAGTTTACTCAGCAGCTGTTTCTTCAGTACGAACACCACTTTGACAAGCAGTGGGTAATATCAGCAAATATTTTAGCCATTATAATACCGGTGCGATCATAAAATAACTTATCTGTAACAATCCCGTGACTTTGTTTGCTCATTATCAAATATTGCCGCGATTATACAAGAACGTTTACAAAAAGGAATGTTTCTCTCTCTAATAGGTCTAAATAATGATAAATATTTGCTGGACGTTTTTGGAGACAAATAATATTGTTATAATAATATATCAAAGTGGTAAGCTCTTTAAAAAGCAGCTGATAAAGATATTCTTAATATTTTAAAGTGTACAACTAAAGATTATCCCAGCATCTATTCATCCGATACAAATGCCACTAATATGTATGTTAATTAAAATGTCTCTACCCAATACAGAGTATCCTATACTATTTTAGAAAAGGTTTACAAAAGTATTTTCTATAACCTGGTAATAAATAAATAAATGCTGTATGAATATGGTTTAAATTAGGCTGTATAAGGAAACGATAACCAAGTTGTTTTTGTCAATTTTGTATTTTGGATAAACGAAAACTAGTATGTATGATGGGTTACTCTGAAGCCAGATATTGTTTTTAGAACCGTGTGTATAGGCATTTTAATTATCTGCACCTAAAGAAAGGGAGATAATAGCGAGCAAACTCACGAAATCTCCATATTTCATTTATTGATTTCTTTTTCAGTTACACTGCAAAAGTGTTTAAGTGTTGTGTTGGTGACAAGTTTTATTATTTAAAGAATTACTATACGGTGAATATTTATGAAATTACAGCATTTTTTTTTTGTTCGTGTACATAAACCAGTTACCACGAGAAATGGTAGAGTTCAAATGACATAAGGAACATGCATTTAGTTTGTGTATTGCTGAACCTAACTAATGTTTTAATTTTTATTAACACTCTAGGAGTAGCAGTTTTATTATTGCTTTTCAAAACATTGCATGACGCATGCATTGCTCAGAGAGAGGATGGAAAGAATGCAATGGAGAAAACAGAGGGAAAGAAACATGGAACTGGAGACTGAGAGAGAGAGACGGGAGAAGAAAGGAAGGAGAGACAGAAAGAAAGTAGTGAGAGAGACAGAAAGAATCTCCGCATTTGACGTAATAGCGCAAGCAGATCCGTAGTTGCTGCTGATTACTCTAATAATAGACCAAGAAAAGCTCAACTATTTAAAAATAAAAGGTATTATTTTATATTTTCACGGAGTATATCCCCCGGTTGGACAAGAAAAGGACGCAACCATATTTTATTCGATTGCCAAGACACCCACAATTGAAGGAAAGAGGAAATTGCAGGAATATGGTTTAACATTAGGAATTTATGCCTTTAAAGAAAATGTTTAGTAATAGGCAACAAATAAAAACAACGAGAATATACAGCATTAAACTGCTTTATTTTCGGTCGGTTCATACAAGGATAGGGTAATCCAATAACTGAATGTAAATCTATTTCATTAGCTAAAATTATAGTTAGAAGAGGAAATGCTACTGTAAGATGGCGAGGGCCCAAATCAATAGACCCCATCCGAATGTAATCATCTTAACACTCCACAAACGCTAACACTACATTCCCATTGTAAAGTGTATGTAATGTAATTTAACTTGCTAGGCTAATACATACTCTCTGTATGAACTGTTAACAAAGAACGACCACCTAACATTTAAAAGTCTACTAATAACGATATGAATAATCAAACGAACAATTAGTATTTCGGAAATGGCTAATGATAAAGTAGTTGGGAACTTTGAAGCTTGTGTCAGTTTAACTTAAAGTTAGTCATTGTAACGCAATACGCATTTACCCTTTGTGATTAGTATCGAATTTATTGCACCAAGGGCAATGACAAAATGTAAATAAAGTTGGTAATACCACGGGGTGATTACTGAAATGTTGATAGGGAAATTCTTCGGGTGTTCTCTTTAATATTGTAACGTAAACTTGAAATCGCCTCAAGACTTGTCCATAAACGAGTTTCAAACATATTCATTTTTACTTTTCTCTACTACTTACCTATAGTCAGTAGAGGAAATGTTGCATTCTGCAGAAAAATTCGATGTCTGGATTTCACCTGAAATACACTTTTTGAGGTTTCCTGAATTTAAAAAAGAAAGACAAAGGTACGTACGTGTGCGATATGTGTGCTTGTGGTTTGTAAACAGCTTAACTCAAAAACTAAATGTCGGATAAATGCCAAACTTGGTATTTAAGTTCAGCATCTTTCAAGGATGTGACACAAAGATGTTCATGAAATTCCATCATCCCAAGATACCCTTTAATGGAACATTTTTCATTATTTTTTATGTTCTTAGCTATACTCGTATTTTGATTAAAATAGCGTTGGTTTGGAATCCTTGTGTCATAAATAAAAGGTATATCTTGAATACTTTGCAAATAGTATGTGAAGTCCTCTTCGTTCGAAATGAATTCTGTATAGTTCTGTTTAACTTTTAAACCATAAAAGATAAATACAAGCTTACTGCACAAAAATACGCATCTCCTTATTACGCGCCATATATGTCAATGTTTTGTGCCTTTTACCATTTCCGAGATATTCGCTGATATTAGTTTGAATTTTCAAATATATACTTCATATTTTTCCCAAGTTCTAAATCACTGTTCGTCTTCCCCTCTCTCTCCCCATCTCTCACCTGTGGTCATGCAAAACATCGAATTTCAATGCCGTGACATAGTGACCCGCTTTCTAAGATTTAACAATCGCTTAAGCCTCCTGTATCCCCTTTGCACCTACAGCAAATTATACTAATATTATAAATAGAGAAAAATTGATTTGTGTGTGTGTCAATCTCAAAAACAACTCAACCGATTTTAATAAATCTTTCACCCTTAAAAATCTTATTCTTTCTGGCGGACATGGGCTATAAAACAACCAATTCCAATTCATAAATTATCAAAAGACTAAATAGAATTTGCAAAGCATTGCATTTGCATTGGAGTTATGAAAGAACATATACTTGCGAAGAAGACTTAAGACTTTTGTTGAGAATGCCATGGTGTAGAAAATAGTTATTGATGGTCCACACAAAATGCGTGGAAAATAAGACATATGCCCTGGATATTTAATTCCAACGGATGGTCACGATTTACCAACGAACACTCAAAACAAAGAGATAATTTGCTTATAACGGTAGATACCCATGCGATACCAACGAAAATATTTAATAATGCCGAGTAAGAAGGTTTAGCTTTATTTCCTTCGTATGTTGTAATAAATTTCATTAGCTAAATAACTGTATAAAGAGAAAAATTTCTGCCCAGCAAACATCAGAAATCCATCAACTGACATTCTATGACTAGTAACAGAGACGAATATTTTTTTCGATGGTCGCAGACTGTGTCTTTCCCAAAGTGGTGGTTAACCTGGTGGCCTGGGGAAGTGCGGAAGCTACATATTCATAACCTTAATCTCTATTTAGTTGTATAGTTTGAGGATTTCTGCACTATGTGAAAACCACATAACTTTTATGTTATTAAGCTATCTATGGAACCAAAGAGAAGGTACAAAGGTTTAAAATTTCACCTTCCGTGATTATCTAAAAAATTACCCGATGATTCCAACCGATGATTGTTCCACCACCAAAGGGTACTTATAGGTTGTGCAGCATTTCCAGAGCTTGAAAGACTGTCGGGGGAGCTTAAGGAAATCGAAAAATTCACGTTCTTTTGCGTGAACATCAAGAGATTTTTCATCCATTGTTAGGGATAGCCGGGGTTGTACGAAATTACTGTTATAAGGCGTAAAGTGGAGGATTCAGCATAGGAATCTTCTTGACCATTATATAATAATTTCGTAACTGTGGGGGGAGTAAGTGAAATTAATTCGTCATTCGAGTTTCGAACAGCTACCCGTGCAACGTCGGGTAATGCAGCTAGTGTATAATAAAGGCATTTCAGCAAACATATATCTCGATTAAAAAGAAGTAAATAGAAGAAAAAGCCTGTTTAAAAATAATTTATAGAAGAGTGGGTAGGAAAGTCATACGAATGTATCGCATCATATTTTTAGACGAGGCCCTAAATTGGAGAAAAGCTTACTACAGTTTCCGGTTGCTCATAACTCTTCTGTTAAAACCATGATACTCCTCCCAACCTGTTGCTGCTTTACGAATGTTTGTTTACAAGTGTACAACGTATCTCTACTGTCAGTGACTCAGGAGATTGACTTTGTCCTTGAACTGCAAGCGTGCAGTGGACCGGGTGCTTCTTGCGTAAGGTGTAGATAGTGCAACACCAACAGTTCAAAAATATTCTCAAAAGTGCAGTCTTACTGCAGGCAGTGTCAGAGGATGATACAGTGTTAAAACGCGTTGTATCGCGAGTGTCAAATTAATATAATCAATTAGTGAAATGGCTAACTTTCGGAAAAAGGGAAAACCATTCATAGCGAGGCTCGCGAAATAATAAATCATGTAAACGAGCAATGCAAAAAGGAAGCAGAGTAGAAACAACTAATTCTACCGATTTCGCGAGGGATGAGAGAACAGGCAATTAGTGCGGTGTGTCTGTGGGAACAATTAAGAATATAAGACAAGAAATTGCGAAGAGAACAGAAGGAAGCCCTTTACGCACTGCAGGCAAGATAAGACCTCCAAATCCAGAACGAAATATAAATATAGGCGATTTCGACATGTGCTCATGTGGACAATAATGGACTTCTACGTCAATAAAAAGATATTTCCGACATGCAGAAAGTTACTCCTTAGTTAGAAGTAAGATACAATTTCCTTGGGGGGAGAGTTAAGGAGAGTTATTCGGAAATTGGGATTTATATGGCGCAAGTGCCGAGGAAAGCGAACAATCTTAATCGAAAAGCCAAGAATTGTTGAATGGAGATGCAAATACTTGGCTGAGCTAGGGGAATACCGAAGACAAGGCAGGGATATCGTTTATTTGGATGAAATGTGGATGGACAATAATTTAACATTCAAGAAATGTTGGCAAGCTGATGGGATCACAGGGGTGCTTACTGATGGTAGTGCAGGAAACACTCATTGACCAAGAGAAAAGGTATTTAAGATTGACCGCATCCTTAATGCACATGGACACTCCACTCTGTATCTGCCGCCTTACAATTGCGATCTTAATCCCATTGAGGTTGCATGGGCGACAGTAAAGCACTTCATAAGCGAGCGCAACGTTACTGGGGAATTTTCGTTATTTCGTTTATTGAGTTTAACCAACGAAGGAATCTCTGCGGTACCTGCAGAGCACTGGGTAGGATATCACCGGCATGTTAGAAAATTAAAAGATGATTACTGTCCGTGGATCGTGTGGTTTCTGATGTGATCGATCAGATTATTATTTCAAATGCAAACGACAGTTCTTCTGATGAGCAAGAAGGGATATCATCCGATGACTCGGACTCCGAATCATCTGCATCGATCTTGCATACCCTTTGGATTAATGGGCTTAGTAAAATAATATTCCACATGTATAGTGTCGTAAATATATTGTTTTACATGTATACACGCTTTACAAGTTCACTTATTGAAATTATGATCATAATTGTTTTGTTTGATGCGGTAATAATGTAATATTGATGTTACTTCGCCTAATATTTGTTGTCGCGGAAAGAAAGGATAAGTACCTTTGGAACAGGGTGTAAACAATAAAGCGATAGGAAAGAATAACACAACCCTCTCTCAGGTTCGCTTACGTCACCCTCAAGGACAAAGCTAAACTCCTGAGTCACAGACAGTACTATACACTCACGTTAGCACACATGAATGTTGATCAGCTAGAATGGTTCCTTGTTTTATTAGTCGTATACAGTTGTCTTGCATCCACATTCTCATCTCCATACATATTCATGCACATTTCATAGTAATAGTTTTAAACATCTTCCTCTTCATGGAAAACAGGCGTTAAATACCTCAATCCTTCTCGCCTAATGTAGCAATTGTGAATTATAATGCTTGCAGGCTACACTACGGTGTTGACTCTACGACCGTTGGAGCACTTCTTTCGCCATTCTCTCAGGGGTTTAGTACTTCCCACCACAAACTCCCTATCCATGAACGGAGATGTGCATCAGGCCATTAAACAGAATGCTATGTATTACATTCACATGACTTTCTCTACCAAATATTGTTTATTTTGATAAAACTAATCTTACGAAAGCTTACCTTTTCTGTCTGCTTCACTATAATCGAAATAAACCTTTACAGAAATAGTCTCATCACACATTTGTTGAAGATACAAAGGGGAAAGAGGAAGCCGAATTGATAGTCAGATGCTGGCTATATGTTGACCTAGAAATAAAACACTCTTTCCATGACGTCGCGAGAAACAACTAACTTGCGACAGTACTTGAGAAAAAATCTGATGTGTTACATTCACATGACTTTCTCCTCCACCCTCTATCGTTTATTAGTGCGCATAAAAGTATTCTTACATAAGTTTATTTTCCTATCTACTTCATTTTAATCGAGACAAACCTTTGCGGAAAAAGCTCCATTACATATTTCATTAGGATACAAAGCGAATATCGACAGTCAAATGTTTAAGAACTGGACGCTTTATGCTCGCCTTAAAGTCCCATACTCTTTCCCTGCTGTCGCGAGAAACAACTGAATATCGAAAGGACTTAAAAAGGAATGAGATGGTGTTGAACATTTCGAACCGGCTGGCCCCCTAGCTCAGTCAGTAGAGCACCTGCCTCCTTGCGAGGGATCTCGGGTTCGATTCCAGGCTGGGGGTGGGAATTTCTGTCTAGCCAAGATTATTCTCTATCCTCCCCAGATCTAGAAGTATGAGTGTGTGTGTGAATGTGTGTGTGTGTGACCTAATGATTATAATCCAAAGTTTACTAGAAACCCAGAGACAAGCAAATATAAGTTAACACCATTGTCTATAGGCAATAATATGTTCCAAAGGAAAGGCCGCCGATAAGACCACTGTAGTTAAAAGCGGGGTATAAATGCAACTTTCAAAAACATTCGAACCAATAATAGCGGGTATCTCGGAAATGGCTTATGCCACACAAAGTCATTTGAAACAAATTGTGTGTTTTAAACAGATCTACGTTTTGAGCAGATCGCTCAACGCTTACCACATATACAAGATTATAGAAAATTTCTTCGAAATTAAGTGGACCTTATAGGCTATTCCTATAAATTTCATTATGCATATTTAATTTTTAATGCAAATATCTTAAATAAATGGTATTTTAAGCAAAATCGTTACAGCCATTTTTAGAAAACCAGCTATTTCGAAAAAAAATCCACAAAAGGGATAGTTTGTGTTAGGGAGATTTTCTTCAAAATCTTATTGTTGCATCTTTGGAAGGTGCTAAACTTAAATACCAAGTTTGGTACTTATCTGATGCTTGGTTTTTGTGTTATACTGTTCACACACACACTTCTTCTAAAAATGCGTTTTTATTGAGGGATCTTAAAACGTGTCAGGGAAACCTCGATATCGAATTTTTGCGTAAAATACAATATTTATTTTTACATACTATAGGTAGATGGTAGAGAATGTAAAATCTCTTAGCCGAGCGAATTTTCTCGCAATTAAATTGTTCCATAGGAGAGAAATCGTCGAGATCTAGGAGTTGGGTAATGCTCCTAGATCAGTTGTGCAGAAACTTGGTGTGTTAAAGTCGAACACAATCATAAAGGGATTCATTGTCCCTTCTTTCGATGTTTGATATAATTTTTTTTAATTCTCTGAGCTGATACACCTGTCTGAATGAAACTCGATAGTGTATTTTTGATTATACATTTTATGGGGACTAGCAAGGAAAATTTAACACGGTATCTCACACACATCTAGTCATTTATCCCAAGAAAAATAAGAGTTGTCTAGTCCTTTATAATAGCCCTCGTGGTAGAATATCTGCTCGAGTTATTTAAGAATTAGTATGAAATAAAACAAAACGAAAAGCTTGAAATGACTTACCAAAGATATTTCCAGTTAAATAATACTTGTATCCTGGTGTGGTATACAATCCAGGCTTTCTTGGTCCTTCATCCAGGTTTGTTTCAGAAAATGGCATCAAGGCTTTGGGAAAGCGATCGTCCCTATCAGGATAATTGAGGATGATGGAGATGATGAACCCTCCCAAAATGCCGATGTCTTTTTCTGAAACAATCATCTGGCTGATAACCCGAGAAAATCTAGAATATGAGACTGGGTTTATGTTTACTAAGGTAATGCGGTTTTTTTGTACTGAAACGCAGAAAAACATATAGCTGAACCTGGAGATATCTATTAACTTGATTATATGTTGCATAAAAAGGTTTATGGCTATCAGGAGTTGAAGGTAGAATATACTGAGAAATCGAAACTAAGCGTAGTTGTAATGGTTATTAATTTTTACTACGGTCAGAATACTACTATGCCAAAATTAGATGCAACTCCTCATTTTTATAACAGGCTCATTTGGTTACACATATTTAACGTTCATGAATGCAAACAGTGGGGACTCTACATTTTGAAGGAGTGTGATCTACAAATTTTGTGGTGAATTTTCTGAATGATTTTTTGGTCAAGAGGTTTTAACACTACAGGAACGTTAAAGAGAATATTTTTCTGTCTGGTGCAGCCAGAAGGCAATATAAGAACAGCAAAATGTTAAAATTTAGTAACTCGTTTATAAAAAAGAGCTAATATGGATATCGTTGACATTTTTCCAATTTGGGGGAACTAATTTGGACAACACGACCAGTTTAATAACGTCAGGAGTGTCCAAGAGAATCTTCCACTGAAATACCAAAATATACCTATTAAATATTGTAACCTGTGGACATAAACTATCTCCATTCAATGATAGAAAGTAGTTGAGATTACTATCTTTTATAAACACTCTAGGTATAAAGGTGTTTCATTTAAGATCCACGGGTATGTACAATTATAGAATAACAGCATTGGAGCTTTTTTAAACGCCCCTACATACATAGGGTTATCAGTCATTTAGCGTTTTGGCGAAAACAAATACAAAACACAGTGATCACACCGAGTTTAGTATCAGTCAATGAACTCTACTAAAAGTGAAGGATGCGACCTCCCTACCTAGAGCAAGAAAATCATACGATAACTATTATTCGAACACATACAAGTACACAAGTGTTCCACGGTACACAATTTAAAAAAAAACCATCAAATAAGCAAGTGATGGCATTTATTCATTCCACAAAAATTCATTGTTTAAGTATATAGCTAACAGCTATGTAGATGAATATCTCAAAACATCATTTTGGAGTATGGACCCTTCTTCCAGCTACCTCCTCAATTCACATTCAATTTAATGCTAAATTCAGTACACCCGCGAGGAACGGAGAAGACGTAGAATGCGTAGAAAATAGACGAGCTAGTCCGCACGTTGTATTCCCGTTGCATACTTACCGGCACACAGAGCTTAGTATTGGCTAGTATATCTCTTTTTTTGTGTGGGAGTGTTAAAATACTTTGTAAAACAAAAACGGGTAATTAACACCAAAGAAACCTCACATAAAACACACTTTTTAGGATCCTGTCCATATGACGAACTGTTGCGAAATTTTAGACATCATAAAATAAGATGTTTGATAGCCAAAAAACTAGGAAAGAAAAATCTCTCAGTGCAGGAAGGAAGTTTGGGCGTCTTTAAAACTGGCAGTACCAGAAGGATATTGATGTGATCGCCATTGATTACGCCACAGTATCGCATCATAATAGTTCTAACAATCGGGATGGAATCTTACAGTGGCCAACCCTGTGAGGTCTGTATGGAGAAAACTAATATTTATACACCCACCATCAAGTACTACAAAGAAAAATACGATCTAAGACGTCACAGGGATTGGTTTAATAATCGGCGCAAGAGGAACAATGCCTTCCTTTTCGTTAAGTTTTGCCGTGATTTTAAATTAGGGAAACATTTTATTAAACTGAAGAACGTATTTTGTTGTCTCACGTATGGAAGCCTAGTTGAAGAACGTGTTTTCTTTTAACTTGTTTGCAACACGCTTTGGGCGTCAATTTTAATTAGTTTGTATTGAAGGAGTTGTATTATATTTCAACTGTTGGGCAGCCGAATACTTGAAGTAGTTGCAACCGCACGTATGGTAAACAGTTTCCGATAGCTTTCGACCCAAATGTACTTTCAGGTGGCCTTTGCCCCAGGTTTAAAAAAATATTAACTTTGTAATTTGACTGTTTCTTTAAATATTATATATTTATGTTTGCCTCGGCTGAGTCAGTTTCTCACGTTTCTCTTAGCAGGGTTGTGGTGCAACAAGAATGTAGGCTTACACAGATTATAATTTTACTTCACTCCTTTTATTAATGTTTGACACGATTTAAATAACACTTCACTGATATAGAGAGCTGTGAGATTCTTTTTATTAATTAATTACACTTTTTAACACGTAAACTTACTTTTGGTCTCACACGAATACATATTATATTTCTTGAGGACACTTTTCTCATCTGGTTAGTAACGCTTTCTGCAGGCAACTGAACTCTAAATTTGTAAATTTTTTCCCTTTTCAGTTTCTGATTGGCTAATCCTACTCCAATAGAATACCTTCATTTTAACTAAAGCTTTTTCTGGTTGTTGATTGGCTATTTTATAAACTGTCACTAAAATTATATTACTGTTGCTCCAATAAAGACTAGTAGCATTATTAAACATTCTTACTCATTATTGCCTCAAGGTTACCTCATTGTTAGCAACTTTTAGCCTATTATTCTCACAGCTCCTACATTATTAAATTACGTAATGCATTCACATAACATTACTGAACATGTTTACAATAATATAAGCATATTCAATGACAGTTACATACATTTTACAAATTATTACATACACATATTGCTTTAAGGCGGGCTGTTATTGAATTTATATTATATAATTAGACTGAAATTATTTAAGTGTTAAAAATACTGCCTCAAAACAAATACCCAATACAACACCAAAGGACTCAATTTTAACTTTGAGAAATCATCTATACAATCATCAGTAAAGATACATTATTATATCTTTTGATACCGTAACTATTGACAGGAAGATATGAATAATTAAATAAGGAAATAATAGTATGGTAGAGAAATAATTGCAATAAATAATTTTCGTATATTAAATCAATGTATAATATAATAAGCTTGAGTGAAAAGATTGTCCGGAGAAAAAGGTAATTAGCGAGCAAAGTCATTAGCTGAGCAGAGAACGCGTTAGAATGAAGATTCCTGGGCTGTTAAGGTTATAAGTTCAGTACGTTTGCAGAGTTATGTAGACAGAAATTCTGTAAAAGAAAAAGGGAATGCAATTCTTAGATTCGGGGAGGTTCCCGTTAGTAACAGTGTCAAATACGCCTACGTAGGAGTTTAGGATTGGCTCCGCGCGAGAAGAAACCTGTTTGGGATAGTTCTAAGGTAGACGGAGCTTAAGTAATAAAATAGCGTGTATTGCTAAAATTAGCGTTTTGTCGTCCTTCCTTTTCTTCGTGTACAGCCTTAGGGGCTTACGTCTTTTACGGTGATCGGCAGTTCGTAGCGTCTAAGTCTGCGCTAGGTTATTATCAGTTACTTAGCGGTAGCCGCGAGGGGTTTTGCCGGTAAGCATTTTAGAAACTCATGGCAAGTTACGCTTCTAGTTTCTTTTATTGAGAATACAGTTACTTCAAACCGTGAAATTGATATTGCAGATGTTAACAGGTATAATAAGTCAATTGTTATAGTTTCGAATGCTATGATGCATAATTAGTTTCATTCTTTATCTTCAAAGGTCGGTAAATCGCTTCAATAGCTCAAGTATTAGATCACATTAAATTTCTCAGTCAATTTAAACTGGTGTTATCCTTTCAAAATACCCCACGCATACCCTGAGAAAAAGATATCATAGCCAACCACTGTAACAGCCGGCAACAGAATCAACAAAAGATATTGAGCAAACGGTACGGCTTCAAAAAGTGACAACCATTGCGTGGCTTCAAACTTGGCGACCATCGCGGAGCTAGAACCAGCTCCACTTTATAATAAATAGTAAAATGTTCTTTTTCATGTTTTCTTTCTGATTTATGTCGTCCTCCGTGGTCTAGTGGTACCATGCTAGCCTCTAGTTTCCGAGGTCGCGGGTTCAAACCTGGCGGAGGGCGATGGATTTTTTCGGGCGTAAAAATTCTTAGCATGGCTTCCTTCGGAAGGGAAGTAAAGCCGGTGGTCCCGTGTCGTAGATTTACGGCACATAAAAGAACCTCAAGCCTGATAAAGAGGTCTCTGAGCAAAATTTACGTTCTTTCACGTTTACTATAGAGTGGGGCGCAGTTAAAGAGCACCCATAAATAAAACTCAAGTCGTTTCTGATTCATTTTTGTTTGCTTATCTACGAACTTCAATTGTTAATATTTTTTAATTATAGTGGTAAGCTTTGTCTTTTTAGGCAATCCCTAAATTGGGTAAGTTTTAGCTTCATTCTATGAATAAACATTTCCTCTTCCTTCGGTTTTAAAATTGATTCTTTAGCTTATATAAAGCGATTTGCAGCTCAATTCATAAATTCATCCTTTGTACAACTTCTAAAATAAACCATCGATCAAAACTAAATCGGAAGAATGCTAAGTGGATGAGGGAAACGGTTCATTTCTTTTTTGGGAGAATAGCCCAATGTTATTTTGTTATAAAGCATTCTTTATTGCCTTTTGATATCTAGAGCTGCAGTTCTAATTAAGTACTCTTCAGAGTCGTTACAGCGCACAAGCTAAGTAATTTATGTTCGTAAGTCAGCGAGGAAGTTAGCATACCCATTAATCCGTTTCCAGCGTACATTTTCTCAGCTGAAGAATACATTTTTCTGCATTGAGAATGTCTGAGTGGTATTTGTGTTTCTTTCTGGTAATATATGAATCACGCTTCCCGTGTTCGCACTGACCACGGCGAAATTCTGACAAATTCTAGCTGTTGCGTTAACAATGCGGCTCCCTTCTGCATACTTGAAGATAATTTCTAAGTATTACCGATTTGCGAAAACCGACACGTCTACGTCACACTCTCCGGCATGTTTTCCCTGGGCACAAAGATCATGCGCTGGTAAGTACTGCATTCCCAACCTATGCAAGACAGAATAGAATGGCTATGGCTAGGAAAGGGCTGAAAATGACAAGTCACTGTCAGTTGTATAAATAAGTTACAGCTCTGTGAAAACCTCAGTGGTAAATTCGGCGAAATTCTGGTTTTGGTTAAAAAAAGGAAAACCCTGCCCATTCAATTTATATAAACTGCCCGTAACCTAATTGTGCTGTTATATTAAAATATATCGCAGGATACGTTTAAGAACTCTCCAAAAAACATTTAACTAGAATTAGTGAAAATCACATAAAAATTAATATTTCATTCAGGATATAATGTGGAATCACCACTTAAACTATGAATATTTATACGCCTTCTCTGGAATTAATTTCTCCATTCTCACCTCAATGAAGGCCTCTAAGAACTGTGAGAACTCGACTACAAATTTACAGCAACATATAAGTAGGAATTGCTTTTCTTTCATAAGAGTTACATCTATGATATTTTAAAGTATAACTGATGTCACTCACAACATTAACCATTCTAAGCATGTAAAGGAATTTGGTCTTAAGATTTTAGGGTCCTAAATGTTGCAAACACCCACATACGCGAGGCAATTTTTCCTTTTATTTTGGGAACATTACGTCAGAAGTGTGCTAAAGCTAAGAGGGAGGTGGATAAAGAAAGGCAGAGGGAGAAAGAAAGAGAAGCAGAGAGAGGAAGTGTGTGTGTGTGTGTGTGTGTGTGTGTGTGTGTGTGTGTGTGTGTGTGTGTGTGTAGCTCCCTGTTTATCTAAATGGCTAAAGCATGATATGGAAAGGGTAATATGCCTGACACACGCGATCGAGTTTCTTGGCTAATCTGCTGAACGTGGGCTCTGCATGCAACCTAAACTAAGGTACAACGTGTACCGTCTTCGAGTTCTTGAGATGGGCTGAAGATCAATGAAATGAGTAACGCTGTTACACAAGTCAAAGGCAAGGAATTCAAAGTATTAGTTGAGCCATGCAATCAAACTGGATAACAAAACATCCTTTGCATATATAAATAAGGATTACATCATAGAGCATTCAGCAAATTGAATCAATGGACGCACATTTTACACACATTTTTATAGATCGAAAATTTACTCTCCACCATGCCGTATCATCCCATGCCTCAAGTGGGTATAGATCTTTATGTAATACTCCTACTAATGCATCTCGACGGTGGATCATTTGCTTATTGTTCCAGATATAAAATGGTGGGATTTATCGAGATAAAATATTATTACAACATTTAAGTTTATTTAGAGCGTCTTTATATTTTCTCCCAAATCCTTTGTGCAAGTTGCGTTCTCCATTAAGTTGACAGAATACCTCCATCTACCCGAAGAAGGAATTTGGACAACTAATCACCCTTTCCTGCAATACTCCAACGTCCACTAAACAGTAAGTGAAACGCTTCAGTTTAATTGCTACAGTAATAGTTGAGTAAATAAAATGTGACATGAAATTATTGAAAAGCAGATGTATTCTAGCGCTCATCGCGATGTGAATACACTTTCGGTTACTACCTTCGTTGAATTAATGAAACTGTGATGACGGATTCCTTAATTATGATTAATCATTATTAGGAGAAAGTACCGCTCTAGATTTTGTTTATTACAACTCAATTAAAACTTTATAAAATGCGTTTAACAACACTAATGTGATGAATATGTTATCTTCAGGTTTTGATATCAAAAAGTTCGAAATAAAAAACTTTAAGTATCTAAAAACATATATTTCCGACAGTTTTCAAGTGGTACAAATCAGGAATTTGGTTTCTAATTTGTACTTGTGGGTTCCTAAATTGGGCCGCACTTTTGATTCTTACATTTTAAGACAGTGAAGGAATATAAAATTGCTGTATTTATTTTATTTCGATTAAGATGTGTTATTAGAGGTTTTCACTATTTACAGGCATCACAAAATAGCTTTTTCACCCCTTTCTTGACCCCTGCACACTTTGCATGGATCCAAATTTTACACTTCATGCATCTGATCATTTCTTCTATTCGGTATTCATTACTTAATTCACAGAACCAGGTTTCACATTTAACAGTTGATATCTTTGTCGTTTTCCCTGCAATGCTGTAACTATCAAAGCATCTCCTTTTTGCAGATGGCACCACTGTTATAGGCATTTCTTTGGACACAGCTTACTTTATCCTTTTTTGTTATCTAATTGTCTTTTTAAGGACTGCTTGTTAGCTCATAAGCTCTCTGACTCTGTCTTGTAATCTTGCTGCTACTTTTTTCGCGGCTATTTTGGGTAAAGATGATATTTCCATGATGAACACTTTCAGTGAAGCCCTGTAACAGTAACTAAGAAGTAGGTAGGTACTGTTTATGAAACTAGGTGATTATAAAAATAAGTAAATGCAAAGAAATCGAATATCTATTTTAGAATTTGGTCGCCAAATAATACTATGATGCTAGTAATTATGTAAGAAAACCCTTCAAGAACTAGTTTCCTAAATTGTACCGGTGATATATTGGAAGCTCAATATGGCTAGATAACTAAGGTGAGCCACTCCGGGGTGGGAGCTGCCATTGGCTGCCCGCCTGTGACGTAAGTGAGAGTGAAGACGAGCGCGCGGAATACAAACACAGCGCAGTGAACACACTAAATTCCTCCCGATTAACTCCGAATTGTTTATTATTAGCACTTCTTCCAGTTTTTTTAAAAGGTATACTATTTCAGGGCATTCTACAAACATTGTGGGCTAAACATAAAGCAAAACGAATGGAAACTGCATTACATTAGTAATATATTTACGTATAAACAAAACTACTGGAACACATCTAGGACTTCAACGTAAACTGTAGGCGCTACAAGAGATTCAAACATACATTACTTTAGTACTAAAGGAAAATTTACAACTACTTTAAAGGAATCGCTAAATGGATATGCTGGTGTATTGTTTTTACAGTAAGAAATGAAAACAATAATTCCATAATGCATTATTCTGTTACAGGATGTAAAATTGAAAAAGACATACCTGCAACATTCCACTTGTACTTGGACCTTCACTAAGTGCATATCCATGCCAATCGGGAATGAACTTCTACGGAACTGCATCTGGGAGCAGAATTTTCTTAACCGGCAAACCTAAAAGTTCACTCTTCAAATCCCGTTTATAGTTACTAGGAAGAAAGTGCACTGAACATACACGTGAATTATCAGCGTTAAATTTGTCAGTACGCTTACAGCGAGACACCCACACGCGCTTTAATTGCTCATTTTTTTTGGAAATGTGTGATAATTCACACCAACCGTTTTAAAACCGTAATTACGGTATTGTGCTACAGCACAATACATTCTACTCTTAACGTTCTTACTCATTGCACACCGACATAAACACTTCACCAAAGCAGAGAAAACTGAATTTATACTCAAGATTCTAGTTTAAATATGTGTGTGCAACTTATTTGTTGAAGTGGGGGGGGGTATATGACTGAGTGATAAGGAACCATGTACTTTCGTACATCTGTTGTTAAGTTGTGAAGTTTCCGCCAACATAGCGAGATAAAGTAGGATAATTGTACGTGACTTTTAAAGCGAAGAGAAGCTCAGATTAATATCTGTTGCCTTTTACGCAGTTGAGCGGCATAATTATTTCAAAGGAAATGCTGTTTGCTCTTACAGCCAAAGTTTAACAACCTTTTTCCGTTCACTGTTGTTCTGTAAAGGATTATATACCTGGAAAAGCTTGCCATTTTCAGGGAACAATACCTTTGGCCCGCATTACATCTGTTTTCATGTTATGAGTCGGCCTACCTGCCAAAAAGTAAGTTCTTTATATTCCTCAGGAATGCGTATTAAACAGTATATTATTGTGAGCAGAAGCTATTTGAAGACCAAGTATCATATAAGCATGATCCGGATTCTGATGACATGCCATCTTTTAATTCTTGCAATAAAGGTATTGCTTAAGTGTACATAAATCCTTATCATGGGTCCCATATTAAGAAAATATATATATATATATATATATATATATATATATATATATATATTAGGTCATTTTGGTAGTTTCAAGTTTTCTATTTTGGATAATGTTTTTTTTCGATATTACATCATTAATTTGTAATTTCTTTGTCCTTTTCCGCTTTATTTGGTAACTTCCTTGCATAAGTATAGAGTATATAAAGATTATTGGTTGGTCTGGAAAGAGTTGCTTGTGAGTGGAGAGATGGTTATTGTCAGGGAAACAGGTATAACTACTGTTATGAATTCATGTCCAAAATTAGGGATGAGGAGGTCAGTTTTCCCTTTTTTGCTTAATAAGTGCGTATTGCTCTTATTTATGTATGACATGGACTGTGAAATCCTCTTCATTTGCAATAAACATTGCATATTCTGAGTTCTCAGAAGAGTTAATGCTACACTTTTGTAAGACCTGTTTAAAAACACAATAAGTTAGAAAACTAATTGAAAATATATTTGTTCTATGTTCTTGTTTGGAGAATCTGAAAAGCAAAGAAAATAATGTTCTTACTTGTTTGAAGAATCTGAAAAGGAAAGTAAGAAAATTTTCTTTTCTTTTCAGATTCATTGAACAAGAACATTTTCACTGCTCTTTTACTTATTTTTTCTTCTTGTATAGGAGTTATATCAATATATAAATTAATTTATAACTTTCTGTACACTAATTTTAGTAAATCAAATAAATCTCATTTTAGATAATTTTTTGTAATTACAAAGTCATTTTGAAACAAATGTAGTCATTTTAAAACAAATGTAGTCATTTTAAAAAAAAATTAGTCATCAAAATCCGCGCCCTGCTTATAAAACACCGCTCTGACATTTTCTCTCATGTATTTACGTTCATGTCCCCTGTATTTGCTCACATAATACTGATTTGTTTCGTAAAGCCTCTCCTGCCAGTTTGGCGTGAAATGTGTCCATGTTTTATACAAAATAACGAAAACTAAGATACGAGTAAGTTATTGCACTTTCCTTGCATAAATACTAAATAATATAGGCACCTAATTACAATTGGCAAGTTCCTTAGATCTACCTCCTTTTAAAAAGATCAGTGTAATATGTTTCAATGATCGCCAGTGCAATACACTAATACACCTCCTTTTAACAACACCCACTTTCCCGTGGGTGAAAGCATTACATTTGTGTGCTTTTAAGGGTATTGGTTGCGAGCGTATACTAAAGCATACAGGAAAGGTTGTTCTAAAATTAATATCTCCAAAATATTAAGGCTAGACGCATCCTTGTTCTTACTCTTTCAAGTAGGAAGGATCAAATGGGAACTATGTACAATTAATTATTCATTAATTAAAAAATTAAAACAACTTTATACTAGAAATAATTAAGAAACTAGGTTTATATAAGCACATTCTCAGCCTAAATAATGAAGCCAAAATATCCAAATTCTGAACACATCATTCGAATGTACACTACTCTGTAAATTCGGTTTATTTGAAAATTGGAGGATATTTGCAAGACTTGCTGTGCAGATAACTGTTTTTCAGCATGTGTCCATTATCTACTTCAAGTAGTCGAATGTTATGTGAATTTAATTCATTTTGTGGAGTTACTCTCTTCTGCCAAAATAGTTATATTAATAAAATTCTTTTTAAAAAAATTATTTTAAATATGCATGTCGATTATTCATGCTTTTACCTAGACGCGAAAAAAAAAGTCTCGGAAAACGTGCACATATATCAAGTTTTCAGCTATCATGACTTTTAAAACTGCTATGTTTAAGTCATATTGCACAATAGCATGATCAACATACAGTTTCTCTCATTAAGCTGCGTTTTTCACAATCCATAAACAAACAATACAATTTAATTTCGAATCAAAGTTTAAGACCCGATAGCGTATAACGTTGAATTTTATATAGCGTATAACGTATTTTAATTTCGTTGCTAAAATTGGCCGAATAATGTGTTATTGGTTTTCTTTAACATAATATAATTAAAGTCAAGCAATAGCATAAAGTAAGAAAATGGTTTTAAAGCTTGCAACTTAGAGCTTCTGAACAACTTTAATATAACAAATATCTGCTTTATATCTACATATCTCTCTTTCTTTGAATAACATGTATGCTGTAAGTCATCCCTCAAGACCAAATGTCATATATCGACAGCGTTTTAGTGAATATTTCAAGGAGAAATGAAATTGGCGCCAGTTGGGTATTTAGCTGTAAAAAGACAGGTTTGTGTTTATTATTTCCAAGCCTAAGTCTAGTTATATATGCGATTTTGTTTCAAGTAGTATAGGGTCGAAACAGATCGTATAACGAGAATATTATACGAACTTTCATGCCGAAAAGTACGGTGCAGAATACTGGCTAGCTAAAACTTCACTCTCGATGACGTCATGCAGCAGGCGGACCGAAAGCAGTACAAGCGAAAACGGTGCGGGAAGAGACCCCCCCGTTGGAAGCTGCTAGTGGCACAAAATAGGCAACTCGCCATTTTGTGTTTTTATGATCTTCTGTGTATATTAGATTACAGATTCGAGATTACATAAAAGTAATAAGCTACTTTATGTACATTTAACCTATGAAGAGCAAAGTTTGGCTTTACTTACCTTATTAACACAATTCTGTTAGCCACATACACAAAAAATTAGATTACAATTGCAGAAAATGTTCTTCCAAAAACGAACCGTTTCTCACCATAGGAAGCTCAGAACTGAAACAATGGTGCCTAATTGCGAGTAGTTGACAATGCCAACACTAGATGTCAGATGCTACAAGAAACACCAATTATATAAACGTGATACAAATTAGGAATCGGTACAATATAGGCAACTCTCCCCTACTTCAAATTAACAGCCACAGATTCTATTCGTTTAAAAAATGTTCATTCAGTTTCATTACATGCAAGTTCTATTGAAACGGAGTAAGTAAGTCTTGAATGTAAAACTTTCTAATTAAATGTATATCAACCTAAAATCATATGATTTTGTCTGTTATGATGCATTACGTTTCCCACGACTTGACAATATTATCGCTCAGGCAGTACACTTCTATCCAGAAGTTTTCCCAAGGCTCTTCGCCTTTGAGAATCAAAGGGACTAACGGAGTTAATCTTAAAGAGTCGCAAAGCGTTATTGGAGTTAAGACAAACAGCTCAGCCCCTCTTTTGTTGTTATGAAGTGAAGCCCAAATTATAGGAAAGGATTCTTTGGTTAAGATAAAAGGCCAATAAGAAGAAAAAGAAAATAAATTTCGTATATTTTCAACGTCCATTAGATGAAATACAGATGTAAACATAGAACAAGGAATATTTGGAAAAACTGTTAATATTACGCAAATTTGACATAAATTGCATATTTTTATGAGCTAGTAGCTTTCTTCTGTAGTGTATGTTGTAACTTTCTTACAGTTTTCCAGTCATATAAAATTTAATAACAATGGTGAGATCTCCACAGGCTGTGCTCAGAAAATTAGTGATCTAAAACACGATATTTCATCAGAACATTAAAAATGTTTTTGAGAAACTAAAGAATAGGGAAATATTTTCCAAGTAAAATTGTCGGGGTAAAGAGTCCAACGGGAGCCGAAGCTCCACTCCTAGGCGCCAAACAGGTGGCTCTCCCACCGTAGGTTTTTCCATTAGAGCCAATTACTTATTAATTTATAACGCCTCCCTCTAATGCAGGGAAGGAAGTGGATATGCCGCTTGCGCGTATCAACCCCAAGAGCAAGAATATCGAATAACCTCAGTAGGGCCGACAACGAACTAGTGCACCGTCCTAGCACACCGTCTACTAACTCTCCAGGTGGTACCGGAGGACACTGAGGCGTATCACAACCCCGCCTGGACATCACTGCCTAGACATAACGCATCTCTCACGGGCATCGGGAACCACTACCCTGTCGAGACTAACGCAATCCGAACAGCTCCCTTTGGGAAGCGGCTCAGATGTTTGGCCCAACGTATTTCTAGTAACCTCAGAAATACGAGTGCTAGGGGTACGCAGCGCTCGCAGCACAGCAGCTAAAGAGGTAGGAACCCCTCTCTTACGGGATCTTTAGGGTATAGGGATTTTCTTTAAAACCTTCGCCTGGTATTCTTAAACATTATCTAGTGGATTTATAATATTTGTTAATGAACCAAATCTTTGCTCAAGAGTTGCGTTGTTTACAAGGACGGACAGACAGAAGCACGCGCAAAACCGTCAACATAATCCTCATGAGCGAAATTGTTTCACCCACTTGCAAGGAAGGCGTGCGTTTGCAAAGCGTCTGTTTATTTCAGTATTCCTTCTACACATGTAAAAGAAGAAATTCTCATTATCTTTTCAATGTGTTGTTCAAGATGTTTGACTTGAGCGATGACATATGCCCTTTCCACCGAGATCCCAAGCTCTGATTGAATATTTAAACAAACAGAATGTGGGTCAGTAGCACAAGAACATGGCACAAGAAACACATAAAAGGCAGCAGAATTTGTAGAAACGTAATGAAACAAGTGAGTGAGTATGAATGATAGCAGGCTGAGAGGTAGTTATCGAGATCACCGTTCCCGTGTAACTTGGAATATTAAGAGCAAATAAAAACTGCATTGGGGAGATAGTCCACATGAGAATGAAAAGATGCTACTACAACTAAGAGCGATTTTCTGGAAAAACATACAGAACTGCCAAACGTAAGGGAGATTGAGGTAGACTCAGTACAGTTAGGTGTCTTCAATTCACAGTCTACCATCACAAAACAATTATTAGACAGAAAAATTACGCTAATATGACGTTAATGTTCAGATTTTAGCAATAAAAATAAACATAAAACCTAACAAGTACGACAAGATAGAAATACAGGTTGTAATTAGACCAAGATTCCCTTCCACTAGTAAGAGAAGAAGGAATTCTAATCCATACTTTTTAGGCAGATATGGGTGGTCAAGCTTGTTAAGGCACCGACCCGTTACCTTAAGGTCCGCGGTTCAAATCCCACGAGGACCGTCCTCTCTGGCTGAGGTTTTTTCCAGGTTTTCCTCAGTCCTCATAACTAGCAAATGCCGGAGAGGTACCCTAAACTTTGGCCTGTAACATCTCCTTTCCAATTACCTTTTTATTTCATGTATCATCAGTGCCCAACGCCTGTGGGGCCATATGCAGTAAGAACGGACGTTAAACGCTACCAATAATTATTTTACGTAAAGTTATAGACTGCGAGCCAAGGAGCCTTCAAAATAGAATTATTCGAATAATTACAAAGCGTTACTAACAGACCTACATGTCTCCTACACCAGGAATTGAAATTATGCTCCAAAGAGTAGTTTACACAAAGCCTTAGCTATAATTTGTTGCTGGAAAACAATATCTCCAATGCATCCAATTGTAACCCAAGATATACTAGAAAAATAATGTTATATATCCTAGATCATAGGGAATTGATCCATTCGTAACTATTAATTCTCGAGGAAAACAACACACATTAGATTTCACCTTGAACATCAGAGGAGCCCTTGCAGCAGGAAGAAGAAATAAAATAATATTGTCCTTCGGAAGCACTAAATTTTAACACTGACGCTCAAATTCCACAAGAAAAGAGAACGCATACCACACTTCAGAGGGTATTTAAGGAGATGCAGCACTGCAAATGCTGTTTTATAAAGTTTTTAATCAGCTTGGTTCAAAATTTAATTTAAAATTGTCTTACGTAGACGTTGAAGTGTTTCAAGTTTTGTTTCGATATCCTTTTTAGTTTTCAAGTTGCTATGTTTCAAAAATTAATTTTAAGGTCCTATACCAGAAGTTCCCGATGATGAAATTTAAGAAATAACCTCTTTTTTTAAATAACAGTGTTATTTATCAGACCAGTGCAGAAATTTGTATTAATTTTTGTATTGGTTTAGTTCAAAAAGTACACATTTTAAGAAAAAATCTTAAATTCCTACTTTCTTCCAGCTCCTTATTGCTTTAAAAGTCAACAATTCAGAAAACCTTCTTAGTACAAAAAACTTTATTTGGCCTTTGCAGCTGTTTGAGCTTTTGGAATCTTCATGAAAGCTTCCACAAGAATTATTGGATGAAAACTCCATTGTTTGTAATATTTTGAATGAATAAAGGTGGCGAAAAGAAACAATCCCAAAAGGTAAAATTTTAAAATGAAAAGAATTTTAATTCCAAATGGTTACCTTATCGCACATATCTAAAGATAAACATCAATGGTAACAAAATGAAAAAATATTTTGAAATTATAGCCTTTTAACTTTTTTTGTAAACGCCGAACTCTCAGTACATTTTTCCAAGGTTTTTGCTAAATTTCAGTGGTGCATTCTCTTAAATGAAGCTAAAATGCAATTTATGGTCTTTTTGGAGGCATATAGGCAAAATATTTACGGATTATTGCATATTCACTTGTCATATTGAAGCTTTTAACCTAAAAATACGGATTTGTGTGAGATGTTGCCCCACACTGCCTCACTTTCTGGAACTACCTGTTCTTTTATGGGGGCGGGGTTCAAATGTTCATCACAAAGTTTGGAGATTTTATACTTTTCAGCATGTATATTCTCACTGACCACTTTTCACATGATCAGTTATTCTGTGGATTAGAATGTACTTATTTATTTAGCCTTGTAAAAATAATACTTAAAATATTTTGCGTTTGAGATGATCATTAATCTTTGTGATTAAAAGAATAAATCCGCTTTATGTTTGAAAAGTTCTCTGAAAGAAAGGTTTGATCTCTCGATAAGGGATGATATCACTGGAAATTGTTTAGTTTATCCTTCTGCAATTAATGCGTTATACCCTTTTAGGAAACGGGCGTTTGAAGTTTCGTTCTAAATAAAATCTTATACAAAGATAAGAAATATTATGATAAGACCAGTTCCCAGATCTCTCTTGTATATCATACATAGAAAAAGTTATTCCACTTTTTTACGTTAATCATATAAATGCTCTCAAATTCTCAGTACGGACTTGGTTACATGCAAGAGGGAAATAAAAAAAGGAAAAAAATGCAAACACAAAGCTGTTTATTTGACGTCCATGTTTTTTACTAACGAGTTTAAGTGAAAAAGATGATTTGCACATTTCCAAGTACGTTACACAGATGCTGCAACCCAGTCAGTTTCAAGCGTGGAAAAGCTTTAAACATACTAGAGGTATTTCTAAAGAGGCTAATACTACAAAGACTTACGAAAAAGTGTAGCTTTTATTAAACTCTACATATTTCTTGCAACAAATACTTATCTCTCGCTTATGGTTCACAGTTATAGAAACCTTCTTAAGGATTAATACACCTTCGCAGATTATTTGTCGAAATTTGAAAATATACATTTTATATTTCATCAGTATCTGTAAATATATACTTAAATCAAAATTATTAGAGGACATTTTTGAGAAAATAAAATAACTAAAAATGATTCATTGTAAAAGACAGGATAATTGCAAGAGAATCTTCGCCTTGTATCCTTAATAGGGACCTGGACAAGTATACAATTCGGGAATTTCCCACTTTTCATTTTTGACATATGCTATTCACAAACATAAAGGGATCGCTTCCTAAAAGTTCTTTTCTAGAGTATCTGAAATCACAAAATTGTAAAGCAGATGAAATTTTTACTGAAGTACGGTCATTTTTCCCTCTACCATAGGTAAGCGGTAAAGGAAGCAAACATGGTTCTTGGTGGCCCTATCGTTATAAACTGGATTTGATAGTATTTCAACGCTTAGCGTGGTGAACAATATTATCCTTCGTTTTCGAATCGTAGCATGGGGTGACTTTGGTTCAAATTTGTTTGAAAGTTGTATCCTGTTTGTAAAGGTGCGCCAAAGTAACGACGAGTTCAGAGAGGTGTCATTTTCCCGCCGAATAATCTCTGCAGTTTCAAATGACTAGTTTTTTTCTTTCTTTTTAATTTCTGTAGGTCAGAAGTAGGCAGGAAACAATTATTATTATGCATTCACTTAAATAGAAGAGACAGATTAGACATAATCTCTAAACATTTGTTCACATACAGTCAAGCATTCAAGTAACAGAAATCCTAAAACTAATTCATAAGAACACATGAATTGAAGCGTCTAAAGGACAAGTCTGAGAAACTTTTGTCACATGCCGTAAAACAGATAATTGCTTTTATCTCCTCTATCGCACCATAAACGTTGTAAATTAAGCGCTTTGACACGCGGTGTATATATTAAATCTGAAAGAGCTGTAAATAGGCAGTGTTATTTTGTGGGATAAACAAATGCTTATGCTTTATAAAAGACATGGACTGCTGCAAAATAACAGGAATGCGAAAACGCAAGTTCCAGTGCCCCTATATTACAGCACATGTTATCCAATTTTTATGAAATTTTCCTGGCACATACTTATAGGTTCATAGATTAGTTCATAATATTGATTTTTCGCACCTTAAGCAATAGATTTTCTAACTAAAGGGTTTATAAAAATAATTATAGCTTTTGAAATCGATTTTTAAAACAGAGCAGACAACTTGGAAAAAATAATTACCTGTAGTTATTTAGGTGAATATTATCTATCACGTATCCACATTCTTGGAATTCTAGAGTAAAACTTGAATAAAAATCCATAAATGTATTCAAAATAAGAAGTACATACTCGTTAATGAGGCCAATAAACCGCAAAGAAAAATATGAGATACACGTTGCTTTATGAGCATGGAGAATAGCCATCCTCATTGGGTAGCACTGAATGAATCAACCAGCGGAAAGGAACTAAATAGAGGAACTTTGTGATTACCAAATTCATTGCATATCCTGGAGAAAATGTGTGTTGTAAAATCCTCGAAAGGTATTGGAGAACTTCAACCAGATAGACGCTTTGAATGGCAATGTACCCGATGAGAATCTAACAAATATCGACATAGGCACTTACAGCGGATTATTTCTATTTCTTCGCACATCAACTATAATCGACAGTTTAAATTCTAACCAATGATAAAGCACTGCTGGCAACGGTGGCACCTGTAGCTGCCTTAATGGCGGTAGTACCGAGCTAGTGGGCTCCACAGTAACATGAGAGGCTCGCATTCGGGGGTTCTGGGTTCGATTCCCGCCGATCATCCACTCTTGCTTTGGTTTTTTCGTGGTTTTCCGTGGTCGGTAGATGAATGCAGGGGTGGGTTTCCTCCTAGCACGATTCTCTCCCTCATTTCCCTTTCATTCCGTTCCTATCCTATGTTTCAGGTGTGCTCCGAGGTGCCGTGGCGTGAGGCGGTGCAGAGATAGCGCGGATGCTTGCGCCAAGGAAAGAATATTCCCCGTGGTCACTAGAAGGCTGCCTGGTTGTAAGGGACACTCATCGCTCTCTGGGCAGCTCCAGTAGTGGTTTTGGTCTTCGAGTTGCGAAATATCAGAGACTTCTGCGCATCCCTTTGGCCTGTCTGTCTGCGGCCTGTAGCATCCTGTGGTTCCTTCACGTCTTACATTCTTCCGGGGGATGATAGCCGTACTACATCTATGTAGGTTGCAGTGCGCGAGGTGTCCCCCTCCGTTGTATAACCTATACCTTAATGGCAATAGTAGTAGTAGTAGTAGTAGTAGTAGTAGTAGTAGTAGTAGTAGTAGTAGTAGTAGTAGTAGTAGTAGTAGTAGTAGTATAAATCACGAACGCCAGCTTTCTATTTGTTTCCAATTAACGATGGAAACCATTATTGACTATCAAAGCGACTACAGTTTATTACGAGTAGTATCGTTGGTCTTCGAGATATAGTAGGGTGCTTAGGCCGTCAGAAGTTAAACCTTTGTAAGGCTTAAATGCAGCTCAATTACGTATTAATATTGTTGATAGAAACAATATAGTATTCTAAGACGAGTCCAAAGTATTATGGTAGGCTAATATAAACGATAAGCATCTTCTAATTTACTTCAGAATATGAAATCGTGTCACAATTTGCCTTAATCAACCACCTTTGTGGGAGATAATAAACCAGATGTTAACCTTTTTCATTTAGTTTTCATTTTACAAGAAAATGCCTTATTTGGGCGTTACTTTAGCTTTATAAAATAAATATTCAAATGCACCAAATTATATTTTTGTGCATGTGTTGATGCCCTAAAATAAAAACTGTAGCTTGTGGGAATCAAGAAACTCTATATTTCCTATTTTTGATGCAAATAAATTCTTGTTATTGCCTTTGATTCACAATATATATGGCTCATTGCGCTCCTGAACTATTTTAAGTTTTAGCGTCACTTAAAATGAATGTAAGAGTGTTTAAATGCTAGTTTTACATACTATTTCATTCGTATTCCCTGTATTTAATGTGTATCTAAGGAAACTTCTGGGTGTAAATTTAATTACTCTTTCTGGTCACATAACCCAACCAGCAGACAACGCGGGATACAACTAGTGAGTATTCTGTGGAATTTATAAAAGTCGGTCATGCTTAAGCTGAATTTCAATTTAGATTATCTCGAAGTTAAATGTTCCGAAACATAATATGTGCTCCTTTCTCAAAAGAATACAAATCCACAAAGGTAAAGGTTTACATACCATGTACTATAAGATAGCCTTTTAAATGCACAGAAATAGAATTAATTTTTTGGTTATGATAGACTTTAGAATATTGAACATTTTGTTTTAAAATATTTAGTAAAAACTGGAAATAGGTTTCTTCCGAGAGAGAGAGAGAGAGAGAGAGAGAGAGAGAGAAAAGAAATCTGTTAACAGCTTAATTCTCCTAGTCCAGTAGCAAGAAATAGAATGTCTTCAGGCGTAGTGAAAGATCCCAGCCTTTGCTTCAAGCCGAAAATGTAATTTTTCCCGCAATATTTCTTTTAAATTAATATATTTTCCAAACTATCCCACATACAAACACGAAACATCACATAGATATAACTGGATGTATACTGGTATTTTCTAACTTTAAACTGGTCTAACACGCCTACCCAGAACTGTGAGTGTTTCCTAGGTTCAGTACAGGTCCTGATAAGCCACATACCTCCCATTTACCTGCTAAGTCCCTATTTCTTTCCAGTGTGCCAATACCACATTGTGTATGCATCTGAGAATGGAGTGTTTTGGAGTTATCTGTCTTTCCCTGCAAAACGTTTTTAATAATGAATGTACTTAGAGAGAAAATAAAATCGAAGTCACAAGAACCGATGTTCAATCATGCGGAGTTCCAGTAAATGGAACCCCCTAAACGTTACAATAAGCAGGAGCCGCTGTGATAGATATTGAAATATCGTGAAGGACTAAGATGTTCAATTAAATACGTAGAGGACAAGGATTGTTAATTTCTGAAGTAGGAAGCAATAGCACACTTGTCTGTCCAGGATGCTTTAACTATTGGGTGGGGGAACGCTTCCAAGCAGGTAGGGATTTAGCTACTGGAAGGAGGCGTTTACTTAGTATGCGGCAAGTGTGGGGTAAAGACGCGCGATAGTGAAAGATTTGGTTGTGTTCCACTGCATGCGTCACGCGCGGAAGGAGTCGAGGATACTGTGTACCCCTCCCAACAGCTAAAGCTTTACTTGAGAGATAAACCACCCGCCCCACTGGCTAAAACGTCACTGGACAGATAGTACAAGGGCGATCCTTGAAATAATGCACACTTGCATATGTGCCACTGTCTTTATGGAGATGTGTGGTTCTTATCTATTGTGTTAGAAGTCTAAGTGACTGTGAACAAGTTTGCGTGTAAGTCACCACTTACGGATGGCTTAAACTTTCCGTGAAGACTACACAGCCTTCATTGCAGAGGTCATTATTGTCACTGTTTTGGAAGACAGGCGCTTGTGAAGAGATAGCTGTGAAAGTCGTACAGTCAAATCTTCCGAACATCGCATTTTAATCGAATATTTTCAAAAGAGAAAGGTCACTGCTTCCTCTTGACATTGTAAGGTAGTGGGGTATGTACGTAGCGCTTAATAGGGAACGGATTCTAGTGCAAATGCACATTTCTTCTCTGCTGTCAGAATGTACACTCACTTGGTACGTGAGATAATTACTAAATTTTCAACAATTCAAATAGTATTTTATGTTACATCTAATTCATATTTTGCCTGTTTTGTTAATAAGCATAATATTTTAGCACTTTGCAGATTATGCTTCATATTAGCTAGTTTTATGTGTATAATTTATAAATATGTTTAATTTTATAATTTTATCTCCATATTTGATTTACAAATACATTCTTTCCGAATAATAAGTTCCTGAGTCAGTCTTGAAACGTGGCAACATTGATGGTAGGTCACACGCAACATAATCAATAGCTCACGTCACATCGGTGAATCCCAGCCTTAGGTGGTCGTAGCCGTTCCCTCACGGTATAAGGGGGCTGTTAAGGAGTTCTCGGAATTGAGTTCAAGTGTAGTGATTCTACTTATACGTAATATTAATTTCGTTTAATTTTATTGTTTAGTATTCCTTAAGATTTATAAAAAAATATAACTTACTAATTTACACAAAGGAAAACTGCAAAGTATTCAACCGTTAATAGGTTTAGAATTCAATTCCGGAAATATTCCTGCAGGTTCGCAATCGTTCCCCACTTGAAACTTCAGATCATTCCAATCAGTGAGATGGTGCTTGTACATGATGAAGGCCTTGTTTTCGTGTATATCCTAACTCTTCAATATTAAAGTTTGATGAGCTAAATAATTCAGAAATTTTCTGTAACAGTTTTCTTCATGGAGAGATTACATAAAATTGCCTTAAATTTTTATTTTATGTCAATATGATGTCTTAATACTTTTAATATGGGCACATTTATGTGTACATTATGGAAGCTTTCAATGCATATATGCATACATATTAAAGGGAACATTAGAGCATAAAATTCCTGTCCCTAGTGATCGATTAAAGGCGAGAAGCCCTACCTCACCCAGTCTACAGTCGGGTCAGGAGCCCATCTGTTATAAAATTTACCCTAAACTGAAATAGCCACTCCAGGGTCAAAGTTTTACAGCGTTAAATGACTCGAATACAACCGTAACCTGAAAAATCCCAGAGTTTTACTTCAAAGGAGATTAAATGATACCCAAAAGCTACCACATAAAACTCAAAGGTAATTATATACAGTGATGATTTACGTAGATGGGAAAAATACAATGAATTGCGACTAAGTAAAACTGTGTATTATTACTGGAATCACTCTGGTAGTCCGTATGTTGTAAGTGAATATACGCCACTTTTTGTAGGTTGTCATTATTAGTTCACTTTCAGTTGAAGCATTAGAAGACATGCGTTTTCATACTCTTGGCATTGAGGCCGAAAACTACCGTGTATCGGAAACCTCGTTATCTTTATTGTCATTCCCGGTGGGAGATAATGTAATCAGCGTTGCCCTATCCACTGCATCTGCACCCACCTCAGCTAATATCAGCTTTAACATCAACTAAATCTCTGCATTTCATTGTTTATTCCAAACCTTCAAGTATTTACTTGCAGTCAATTACTGGCCGAGATTTAGATAAAAATTCAAGTCAGAGTCGTCCATGTTCTCTGAAACATTAAGATTTGCTCAATGTGAGGCAATACATTACTGGCAATCACCGATTTGTTCAAGTGCCTTACGAACACTCGTGTTTCGTATTCCCTGTTTACACCAAAAATAGACTGAAATCTGCTATGTGGAGTGAAATAATATATGAAATCAAAGCTCTGGTCGTGCAAGCTTTATAGATAGAAAACTGTGTGTGTGTGTGTGTGTGTGTGTGAGAGAGAGAGGGAGAGAGAGAGAGAAGGAGAGAGACAGAGAGGGAGAAAGAGGAGGGTCGTATTCTTTAAAATCACTCAACAGGTTTTTATAACTCCTTCGCCATGTAAAGTAGTTTTTTTCACGACGGACATAGACTCTGAAATACTTCCACAATTTTGGGGGATTTTCTTATTCATGCCACCCAATTTCAATTCCGTTTAATAGAGGAATTTTTTGCTCTTTATCATCAACATGATAGATTTTTAATGAGTTCCATCCCAAAGAGGTAAATGGTAGAGCTTAAAAATCTTTTACAGTTGATTATTGGATGGGAGAGTTGCATAAATAGTGTTAATATTACGGAATTCCGCTCTAATTTCACCGAGTAGTTTTGGTATAATTGGCAATAGCTGGGTTTTAGAGCAGATACAACTCAGGATTTGGAATTCAGTTTGGCCAACTTTCTCACTATCAATTTTGATATTATCTATCAATCTTATTCCATTAAATTTGAGACTGAGTTCAAAATTATTTCCGAAGTGCACTTCAAAATAAGTCAGTATTATAATTTTCATGTAAATCTTAGTTTATTTTTAAAAATAATCCCCGTAATCATGCACCATTTTACTAATGTTTTCCTACGTTCATTATATATAAAAGTATTAAAAAATGTTTTTTTTAAAAAAATACACTTTTAATTCAATATCTGTGGGCGTTGGTGCTTTTTCGTTTCAATAAATAAAATCGATAGATTTTAATTGATTTCTTAACGCTTGAACCGTCAACCCCTATCTATAACTAGCGAGATGATTCCACGGTAACGTATGAGGCTCGCATTCGGGAGGTCTCGGGTGCAATTCCCGGCGACCGCTCACTATGACCTTAGGTGTTTCTGGTTTTCCCTCCTCGGTAGGCGAATGCTAGGCTGGTTTCCCATCTACCACGATTTTCTTTCCCTCACTTCACTTTCATTCCTTCTCATCTTTCGGGTGTGCTTCTAGGCTTCATAGCATAAGGTAGTGCCGGACAGATGGTGCGGATACTTAGTCCAAGGAAAGCGTATTCCCCGAGAGGTCCCGTGTCGATTCCCGTCGATTGTGCATTCTGACCTTGGATTTTTCGTGGCTTTCTCTGGTGGATAGGCGAATGCTGGGATGGTATCTCATCTACCGCGATTCTCTTTTCCTCATTTCCCTTTCATTCCGTTTCCTTCTCATCTTTCAGGTGTGCTTCTAGATTTCGTGGCGTATGGCGGAGCCGGACAAATGGCGCGGATGCTTGCTCCAAAGAAAGGGTATTCCCCGTAGACACTGGAGGGCTGCTTGGTTGAATGGGTCATCCATCGTCCTGTCTGCGACCCCTAATGACCTAGTTATCGACGGGCCCCTAAACCCCACTCACTCACTCACTCACTCACTCACTCACTCACTCACTCACTCACTCGTCCTGTCTGAGCAGCTCCAATAGTGGGAAGTGTCTTCGAGCTAGGAACTGTTAGGGACTTCCGCACGTCTCTGTGGCTTGTCTCGTTCCTACACTTCATCCCTTCCTGCTGGGGGGTGGTAGCCGCAATAGATCTCCCGTAGGTCGCACTGAGCGAGGTTGCCCCCTGCATTGTATACCCTATACCCCTATCTATTCTTGTTCTACATTTTTTTTTCTTGTCTATAGAGACCTCCTACGATTCAGATTTTAATTCCTTCTTGTTAGTGCAAAGCGTATATCAATCAAGCCCTGTGTTCTAAAGTAAATGGGCTTCCGTAAATAGAATAAACAGGCATGAAGCGAATTCGCGACGTTAAGCAGTTAATATCTGAAAAAATACAAACACATGCTGAAGTTAAACTTTGTACGCCTGCTACTAATAACTATAAGGACTTGGGTCTCTAGCTTTATAGTCAGAAAACCATTTATGGCACTTGTTTTCCTCCTTAGAAACCAAGTATGTGGAGGAATATAATCTGGGTTGGCCACGTAGATAATGGTACACGTGTTTATCCAACATAGTAGCTACTGCCACTTTTGAAAGCTATACAGTAACTTCTCATAGCATCGTGTAGAGAAATATTTATTCGCATCTGTAAATTTTAACAATGCATAAGTTTCCAAAGTACACAGTTCAAAAATGCCGAACAGCAATATGCTTTTAGGATTATAAAGTTAAGCTTCCTCTAAGTCTGGCAAATGAAACAAAAGTAAATTGGAATAAAGATGTATGTAACTTAGGAAGAAAGGAAAGAACAGGAATGGCATGGTTTAGACTGGAAGGCTGGAGGACACAGAAAATGACTGACGATTCTGGCAGGAGAATCTATCTATTTTTCGGTGAATATGAAGAATGTATACATACTTTTGCGGAATGTGCACAGTTGGAAAATCAGCTAAAACTTAAATTCACACAAAAATTCTTAAATCCAGCTAGAAGGAGAATGGCATGTTGTGATCTAGTGGCAAAACATTGGGAAATTTTCCGCAAGTGCGGGACGCCAGGTCAAATATATTCAGTTAGTTAGAGGTAATTTATCTTTATTTTTTTACGTGTTTCTTTTTCTTTTCTTTATTTTTGTCACCCTTGATCTGTATCTTAAAATATGCATACCACTTTCTTCGTCACATGTCCACACAGAGGCATCTGTATAGCAATTGTACCTCTGGCTTGTGACAGTCAGATGACAGCCTCGACACATGTCCACAGAGGCATGTGTACAGCAACTGTACGGTCACTGATACATGCAGTGTAAATTTTTGTGTAATAAGTTTAATAATTTGACACCAATAAACGTACCTTATCTATCTAACTCACAAACATAAAACAAAATACAATTTTGCTTACACCATATATCAACTATTAACGTAATACCCGATAAAAGCAAGAAGAAATTGTAACGTTTCCCGTATCTGCAGAAAGTTAACATAGCACTACTAATGAAACTAAACGCTATTCTCAACCTGTATGAAAAGCATCAAACTGAGAAAGAGCAACATGGACTGTCTAAAACAATGAAATATTTCGTACTAGTCTTGGACTGGGCAAGGTGCCATGTAAGAATTGCGTAACACAGTTTGCAGACTGCACGTCTCCCATCAGCTTTTCCGCCTTTCGTCTCCCACCCGAAGTGGAACGCCAGACTTTGGTATTAATGTGTTTTAAAAATACTGTGTTCCTTCCAACAGAAGTTCACCAACGAGGTTCTTAAATATTAAACGTGTACCTATTATTATTTGTAACAATAATGTCACACTATACATCTAAATGCTGGAAACAAACGTTTGTACGGGACCACCTGGGTCTGAAATCTTGTAACCAAAAGTTTCAAATTTGTATAAGTGTATTAGTGATATGTGCTATCAACTTTGAACCTTGTAACTCCAGCAGTATCGTAAGTAATGAGGTTTTATTATTTTTTATACATTCTTATATGAAGCGTTCCCTGCGTTGCAATTTATATTTTCTGAGTTGAAATTTTGTTAGCAATGCAAACAAAGACAATTAAAATACTTAATCTGGATTTTTCTATGCTATGAATGCCTTTTAATTTAAAAATACTTATATTTTAACTTAATCCATAATTAAACCTTTATATTTACATAAACAAGTGAAACATGGCTTAATATGTTAACCACACAAGTCTCCAGAGCTGCAATTCTTGCTTACATATAATAGGTATACTAACACATCATCTTGAAATATGTTAATCACACAAACCTCCATAGCTACAAATATTGCTTACATATATACTAACACATCCTCTTGAAATATGTTAACCACACAAACCTCCATAGCTACAAATATTGCTTACATATATACTAACACATCCTCTTGAAATATGTTAACCACACAAACCTCCATAGCTACAAATATTGCTTACATATATACTAACACATCCTCTTGAAATATGTTAACCACACAAACCTCCATAGCTACAAATATTGCTTACATATATACTAACACATCCTCTTGAAATATGTTTACCACACAAACCTCCAAAGCCACAAACATTGCTTACATATTATAGGTATACTAACACATCATCCTGAAATATGTTAACCACACAAACCTGCAGCGCTACAAATATTGCTTACATATTATATACTAACACAGCCTCTTGAAATATGTTAACCACACAAACCTCCATAGCTATAAATATTGCTTACATATTATAGGTATACTAACACATTATCTTGAAATATGTTAACCACACAAATATCCAAAGCTACAAACATTGCTTACATATTATAGGTATACTAACACATCATCCTGAAATATGTTAACCACACAAACCTGCAGCGCTAGAAATATTGCTTACATATTATATACTAACACATCATCTTGAAGTATGTTAACCTACATTACTCTAGAACCACAAATATTGTTTGCAGATATACGAACACATCCTGGACGTCTCATTCAAAGAATACTGTGTCAAAAGTTTATAAAAATCTTATGTGTAGCATTCACATGACTTTCTCTACTCACTTCCCTACAAAATATTCTTAAAAAGGCTTATTCTCCTGTCTACTGGTTAATGGACATAAACCTTAATTCTCACATATGTATTTCATTTTAGGTATAAGAAGAATATAGCAGACTGAAACGATAATCAGATCTTTGAAAAGCGGATCGCTAAGTGATGTTTGACATTCCATGTTCCTTGTATGACCTCGAGAAAAAGAATAGCGACTTGACAATTGAAAAAATCTTATGGTAACGTTGAAATGACTTTTTCTACTCACTATTCTACAAAATATTCTTACAAAAGCTTATTCTTCCAACTATTTCTTGTTAATACAGATAAACCTTCATTTCACATTTCGTTTCATGTATAAATAGAATACATTAACTAAAGCGATAGTCAAATCTCTTCAAAGCTAGTCGCTATGTGAGGGCTTTGAAATTCCGTTCTCTTTGCGCGTACACGAAGAAAGAAAACAAGAAAGAAAAAAAGAATAGCGATTCAAAGTTGGGAAACGTATTAGGTATTTTAAAATTCAAACCAATAACAAGGAATTTCTCGGAAATGGTTAACGTCACAAAAAATGTAATTTACATAAATTGTGTGCTTTAACGAGATCTACATAATTTGATCTATCTTTTATGGTTTACTTCGCAGAATATTCCCAGAAAATACATTTTGTCATGCAAATACTTTAAACTTATAGTATTTTAATCAAAAACGTTTGAACCATTTTTGAGAAAATAGAAAATAACTAAGTTTTTTCATGTAAATGTTAGTTAGGGATAGGGGATTATATATATTGTAAGAAGGAAAAATTAAGCTACACTGGATGTTTTAATGTGGATAAACGAGTAAAAGGCAACGGTATGAACCTTGCAAGTTAATTAAAAATCTGTCGTGTGAGAACACATCCTCTGTTGCCTTTGACACTTTGCGGGTTTTGATGTATGTACAGAGAAACACGAGGTGTATATGTTATTACCTACCGAATTCTCTAATAAAGAAGTTAACGTCTAAACATAGTTTCACAAGAAACTTGGAGCTTCAATACCATAGTGCATTTGCTTTATGTTGAAACATGGAAAGTGGAAAGAGGTAGCACTATATTCCACACGACAGTTGATAATAATCCTTAGCTGCCGAATCTCAAACCTTTACTATTGAAACTTACTACTTAAAAGCTGGGTTAGGTTGAAAAAATGAAATTTAGAAAAGAACAACCCACCCGTTTGTAACAATACGAAAGCCAGCGAAGCAAGGACGGCTGAAGACAAGGAAATTTTCCGTATTTCACTGCCAAAAGTGCAACTGGCAACAACACTACAGCTGATACTAAGAGACTAGGCAGTGAAGGATGACTGTGGAAGGGTTTCTCAGCACTCGACCGCCATTAGCGTGCACACCCCCTCCCCCTCCTAGACCGGTCAGGTAGAGTAAAAAAGTCATGTTTCAACTTTACGTACTGTAATATCCGTTCCAATGTTTGAACAGCATCACCGAGCGTTTTTCCAGAATTTCTGTTACTGTAGATGAAAGCAGTTGATTGTTATAGATGTCAAGCACATCTGCATAAGCTCCCACAGTTGGAAAGATACGGAATTAATTTGTGATGAATTTCAGAAAAGCTTCAGTCAATTGAGCGCTCTCATTCATATCAGCTACACTCCATTCATTCTATTTATTTGACGTCCCGGTACCGTTGGCAATTATGTGGGAAAAGAGAGAAAAAACAAACACACAAACACAGCAGCAATTAAACTCTATAAAGCTCTCCCCAACCTCAGAGAGTATGCATTAACAGGGAAAATAATTACGCATAAAAGATTTAAAAATTATCGGTTAAAAATCGTTTCACGGGAAATTAGTCCCTTCTTTGTCTATAACTAAGCTTTCGGACAACCTGAGGTAGGCCACGGTAAGATGTTGGCCAAAGCTTGGTTACCCACAAACAGAAGACTATGCTTATTTCCAGTGAAACCTTTTAACATCATGCTTGATTTGTTAGGGATTAGGTGGCTTTAGGATACATTGCAATACAGTATGCCTGATATTTTATTACTAGCGGAATCAGTAGCTCCACTCGCATCATTGCATTGGTTGTGGAAATTCTTCTGCTTCTCTCCCGCGCTTTACCCTGTTTTCCCTCTCTTTACCCTCGCTATACCTTCCTCTTTCTCCGTCTTTCCCTCTCTTTCAAATTTATTCCTCTCCATGGCTCTTTCCTCTGTCTCTCAACTGTGCAAATCACACGTCATGTGATGTTTTGAAAACCGGTAATAAAGTTACTACTACTTCTGCTCTGTTAAAATTAGAACATGAGTAAACAGCTTAAATAATTTAAACCGTTCATACGATCTAAACTTCCTGTTTCACGCGGTCAACTTTTTATATACCTACACGAATAACGAAAATTTATTGTAGTGTTTAAGTACTCATCCTTACGAAACCTGGTAAATAGTAGAACTTCTTAGAAATATTGTGCTTACAAACTTATGCAATATTTTTCAAGAAACATAATAAGCGAACAATTTCCGCTTTTTGGTTTTGCGCTCCATTACAGCCTAATTCTTTGGGGGTGGGGATGGGACGTAAGGTATGCTATTTGCTAAGTTGCATAACAATCGGTTCGTCGGATATTATTGCGTGAAAAGGTAAACAGACACACACACACACTCATGTACCTTCTATTTATGGCTTCAGGGTAATCGATTATATATGCTAGTATCATATTTTTTATTCAAAATCTAAATTTCCCAGAATAATTTCAGTTGCACTTTTAACATCTGTATAGCTGTATACAAATGTTAAGTACACAACGTGACCATATGATGCCATATGGATAGTAGGTACATCTGTAATACTGCTGCATTTTTATCTGCAGTAATAAAATCAGGGCTCCAGAGTTTGACACGAAAGAATCTAGAATTCACGTTTTATTTAGTTTTAGTTAACTATATCAGGCACAGAATGACAATAATAATAATAATAATAATAATAATAATAATAATAATAATAATAATACATCCATTAAATAAGCCTACGATATATTGATTATTACATAAAATATATTTATACCACGTGGCATAGACCAGTCGTTCTTTGCAGTTTTATGGTTCCCGCATCCATTGGTGCAAAAGAAATTGCCGCACCTCTGATGTTCAAATGGGCGCTGCAGGTACAAAGCGAAAGGTCACTGAGGTAGTGCTGCTGTCTGCATGTGTTTACTTGGTAGTTTCGTACTGATAAGCATCGCGTGGTCGCCTGCTTCCAGTTCGAGCCAGACCATTCAGATTAAAATGTAACGTTCACCAATAACGAGCACACGGGTATGGTTGCTATCTGTGCGGACGCTCACCAAAATGCAGCTGAGGCTCGAAGGCTGTGTTCTGAACTTTTTCAGACGTGGAATCTGTTTTCTGTGCACTTTTTATCTTTATTATTTTATTTTATTCTTTTTATTTATTTTTATTTTACGTACTGATATTAAGAAATGATGGATCATTCCAGGTAGAACGTGGGCCTGAGAGGCCTTTACACCAATTCATCCACCAAGGGGCGGGCACATTTTTGCATACGGTTATTATGAATAATGCTAATAGAAAAAATAATTTAATTCTAACACACCTTTAAAGGTACATAAATGAAATAAAATAGAATTTCGTTTATTCGTGTTAACTTTGCGGCACAAATTGGTGCCATATAATTGTGCTGAGTGTAGATTAACTGTCATAGAACTAAATGGCTTAACATTTGCTCAGTAACATGTGCTCAGGTTTGCGTCAAGCGACAATCCCGAATTCTTGTTAATGGGCGAACTGGTTATTAAATAACAGATAACATCCCCCCCACACACGCATAGGTACTCTCACACTCAAACGCCACAACCTGGACATACCTTGAAATGTTTTTTTTTAAAGACAACTTTCTGGAGCCCAGCCGGTAATCCAACTCGGAACACCTCATATATCAGGCTGTTTCCCTACTGAAGGAGCTCTGGTACCAGTAAAAACAGTTAAAGTGTTCGTTTTCAAGCATTGGTCTTTTATTTAGCGATCTCCTTTCTGTCGGTATGGAGTCCCCTTTGTAGTTCTGCTTAGGCAAAGCTTTTGGCATCCACGCTATCTGGTATAAACTAGCTTCAACTAAGGACGGCTTGTAGGGCCCACCTGCTAGTAATGAATGTCCAGTCCTAAATTTTAAAGCGGAACGAAACATAAAAATCATGTTTCTTCCTAAATGAAAGATATGACCTGTAAAATGACGTGGTAACATTGTTTTCTTGCTCCGTTTTACCGCTATCGCTGCGGAAGCGAAATTATAACCACGTTATACGTCATCAGTCAACCGTGCGCTGGAAGCAGTTGGGAGATCACAAGTCAATCATTCCTGCATGTGCAATAAAAAAAATTGTTTTCAAAAACTGTTCTTGTTGGTATTTAATTTCAAAAGTAGTGTACTTTGTGGTGTTATAGTGATGGTATTACTGAGTCAGTTTGGTATTATACAACAACGTAATATTGTGAAAAATAAAATGTCTCAATGTTGTGCATATGGCTGTAATGTAAGAAGGGAAATGCAAGGGAACTCATTTTCACGCGTTTCCAAACAGAGACAGATCTCCCAAAAGATACAGGATATGGGTAGAATTTTGCAAAAGAAAATATTTTTTTGCCTGGTCCCAGTGCTCGTTTATGTTCCTTCCGTTTTAAGGGCACAGATTGTGCACAGACACAGTTATTAAAAAATCAGCTTATGCGGGATGAAAATTTCAGAGGGTCTTTATTAAAACCGGGAGCTATTCCTACTACAAGGAAAAATGAAGACAGTTTCCAGATAATGTTCTAGTAAGACAAATGATTCTTCACCATCTTCATCCAAGAGCAAACGACAAACAACAGAACGATATGAGGCTAGAAATCGCAAAGCATAGTTTCTGAGCTATGCGATAATGTTACTTGGAATAAGACTCACAATAAAAGCGATGATAACAAAAGTATTAAAGAGAATTTAAATAGGTGATAAAAACCCAAAAATTCAGAAGTACAATGTGAACTAGGTACTGAAATCTTGAGGAAATATATATTGTTAGAACCTGAGAATGCCTAAGAAACAAGCAATGATGAGGAAGATCAGCATAAGCTGAATGAAAGTTTTTACGAACGTGATACTTCAGTTTCTGGTACAAGTGATAAAGAGGAGGAAGAAGAAGAAGAAACTTCACCACTCATGGAAATGTAACTACAGCGGAATATTTCATTGTTACCTGGACATCTCTACTTTTATTTTTCAAGGTACATATGTGTTTTAAGTAGAAATGAAGTCAAAACAATTTCTCATTACCTTAAAGGGACAATGCTATGTGTTAAAACAGTGTATTATTGCGGTAATATGTTCACTTGGAACTCACAAAGTTTATCAGTTAAGAAACCAGAAGGAAATGCTTTAATAGTAAGTTCTTTATTATTATCTGGTATATTGTTTCAGCAATTTAAGTCCTTCTGCAAATCACTGGGTTTGGCAATCTTTTCAAGGCGTACATTCGATAAAATCATTAGAACCATGGCGGCACCAGTTCTTAGAGCATTTTGGGTTCAAAAGAAAAAAAGAACTTGAATTCATTTCAAGGTTGTAGTATACTTACATGGTTATCCGGGGATGGGCAGTATGACTCCCCAGGATTTTCGGTCAAATATTTAGTCTATTCTGCCATGGATTTAAATTTCCGCAAAATTATTGATTTAGAACTTGTTTAAAGAGGTATGGTGAAAGGCGATTTGGAAAAGGCTGCTTGTGACAATGACAAAGTTTGGTTCATATTCGAACATTATATTACATGCTGGCAGTTTAGAAAGTTATCACAGTCTTCGTCTCAGATATGCTCCGAAAAGGATACATTTTTCAAATAATGGCCTTCAACTTAGTTCCATGATAGCAGCGCTAGATCATAATTTCAATTTAAATAATAAAAAAAGACTGGTATCAAAACTCAGTACTCCAAAGCATCTGGGTCTTGGATCATGAAAAATAAATGTGAGGAATCTAATGAAGAATGGAAACTACTGATAATACGTAAAATAAAAAAAATCTCTGAACGCACATTGCGTGGATCCATTACCCGACGCAGCAATTGATCTGTCACTACCGAAGAATATAGCTCCCACTCTTCGATCTCCATTAGAGTTACTACAATTGAAGCGCTTCTCACGTTTTCAGTCAACATAAGGTTGGTCACAGACACGTTATACAATTTTAAATAATAATAATAAAAATTGTTGAATTTGAAAATTATTATCTTAATTTGTGTGTTTATTAGTGAAGTTTGAAGCCTACATATACTTCGCTGGGTTCTAGAAAAGCATTTCTAATACTAAGCACTACACATGATGGTATGACAACTCCTCTTCTGTGCCTATGAATTAATCCACGCTGTAAATTGTATGTAGCAGGAATATCGCCAGGTCTTATTAGCAGGACTGTTGGCGGTGATCAATTTCTTTTTATCTCAACTTTTTGTTTTTAACTCTTAAGTTATATCTCACAATATTCAAAACATCACGATTTATAACTAATTTGTGAAAATTAGGATGCTTTGTGATACAGACAAAATCACCCTTCACCAATTTTGCAGTTTCTTATCCCAGCAACACACACTTTCCTCATCATTATTCATGGGTATACATTCCTTTCACTTACATAAATGGATGGAACCAGCACGGTGTTCGGTGTTCACACTAACTGTCTCGGAATCGCTGTCAGAACGGTGTAATTCTTCAAAATCGCTCTTTTTTTGGTTCAACTGATAAGGTCAGCTACCAGGTTCACTCATTTTCAAAGCAGATGTTGGACTACTGTTTATCACCTAGTAGGTATTAACTGGATTATGAATAATAATTGGCTAGCTTTAGCCGTGCTCTTTGTAATTCAGAGAAGTTAGGAACTTCTAGTGTAATTAAAACGTAAGCTTGTTAGTCATTTAAAACACCTATGCTACGTACGTCTTGTCTGGGTGTAGTGTGGCTCTCATGACGTCACGGGTCAACTCAACAACAGGCCGTAACCCGATAATCATTCACCTTGGGATGCTGAAACTGCGAGGTTGTTATTTATTCCTGACGACAAATAAACTAATGTGTGAATGAAATATTCATTTTTGTGTTTCGTTCCCCTTTAAGTTTTGCTAACAATCGAAAAGCAGGAGGTCCAAACTAAATAATTTTTTTCAGATAACGTAGTAAGTGATAATAATGAAAGTGGGGAAAAAATAGACACAGAAGTGTTAAATTGAAACGACAGAAGTAGGGAGGATAGTCAGCAATGGTTGTTCTAAGCTCAAAATTTTTTTATCCTGTAGTGGTCAGTGCACAGAAAACCTACTTCGGATCTTTAAAAATGTATAGGTATTATATCAGTTTAGGAACCAGACGAGTTAGCTCCACGATAGCGTGTGAAGTACGCATTCTGGAAGTCCAGGGTTCAATTCTTGTCGACCGTTCGCTCTGACCTTGACTTTTTCGTGATTTTCACTGGTCGGTAAGACAAATGCTAGAGTGGTTTCTCTGCTACCACGATTTATTTTCCCTCATTTCCCTTTCGTTCCGTTTCCTTCTTATTTTTCAGATGTACTTTAAAGTTTCGCAGCGTGAGGCGGTGCAGAGCACATGGCGCGGATGCTTGCTCCGAGAAAAGAATGATCACCGTGGACCACAGAGGGCTGCCTGGTTGTAAAGGTTGCTTATTGCCCTCTTTGAGCTACTCCCGTAGTAAGCCGGGCATTCCAGCCAGGAACTGTTAGGGATTTCTGAAACCTGCCTGCTTGCTGCCTATAGCCTCCTGTGGTTCCTTGCTTCATCCCTCCTCCTGGGGGGTGGTAGCCGCAATAGATCTGCTCAAGTCGCGGTGAGCGAGGTATCCCCTCCGTTTTAAAAGATATACCTATATCAGTTTAGGAAGTCACATTTATACATTATAGGCTATCAATCAAGGGTTAATAAACTATTTCATTGCTAGCGAGCGATACACAGTTATTCCAGAAAGTATTCGTCTCCACTTTAAAAGTTTCTAGCAACCTAATTAGTGCTGATGAAATCTAATTTTAATATTCAAGAAGAGCAAATGATATTACAGTTTACATGCACCGGTGTGTCTTTTGGTTTTTCATTTTATTAATTTTATATATATTTTAAATATGCGCCAAATTTTAAATGTATTCCTATGTGTTGTTTTCAAATTTATTTTATATGCATTTAGTAAAACTATGTTTTTATATAGTACACTCAGTGTCACCGATAGTTGATTTAAACTGACGGAGAAATGATGAGGAAGGCGAGTAAAGGATTTGGTACTTCCTGACTGACCTTTTTTTACCCTGTTAGATAAAAATCCAGATTCACTGCAATTTTAGGTGATATACATAAGACTCAGCACTACTAAATGCATTAAAATAGTTTTCTAAACAGCACACACAAAAAGTTTAAAATTCGAAAACAATTTAAACCTACAAAATGAAAAATCTTTAAAGAAAATCCAGAACGTTTTAACTGTATTGTCTTTTCTTTCTCAATATTAAAAATTAAAATTTTCTCTCCGTTAATTTGTCCACTATATATTATTATTATTATTATTATTATTATTATTACCCTTTTGAATTAGGGGACATATGTGTGCTGTAGGATGCACTCTCATTTCTCTTAATACCCTGTGTTCATGTCTTTTACATTCCATTTTCATTTTAATTTTGTATAGGAAACGATTTTGAATTAGCTTTTACACGCTGAGTGCATGTGTTTATATACAACATATAGTGATATTACTTGACTCATTTACATTGCCGATAAGCATGCTAACCTGTTAGTGTTTACATCACTCCAGGGTCTTTCCGTGAAAGCAATGTGAAACAACGCGCTGGCACATAAGGCATTCCAAATAGAGCCAACGCATCAGTACAGTAGTGGTAGCACAACGCGGTCTTACGCGGCACGAAGAGGTTAATCTCTTACTTGGTTTCAGTTTTCGGCAGTATCTTAAAAGTTATCTGGTATAAAAAATACGAGTATCGCAGTGAGAATGCTTGACTACCTATCTTACATTCAGGCCATGGTAAGCAACAAATAAGTTGAATCATAACAGCAGCTACAACGAAATATTTGTGTGATACTACAATCCTCTAAGTTCACTGTTTCCCATCTCCATATGCTTCTTTCAGTTATTCTATACCAAAGGTTCGCAAACTGGGGGTGGGGGGCAAAAGATATACCTGACTTACTCGAATCTATCACTTCTACCACACATTCACACTTTCTGATATTATTAATTTATAAACCACTTAGAGTTACAGTAAAAATGCATATTAGTTCTAAAGACTATACATAATCTGTGCTATACATGGAATTCTATCCACGAGGAGTCAGGAGTAGTCAGGCGGAAGGCCTGCAGTAATCGGAGCATAGCACTGCACGTAGGCATAGTGGGCCCTTTGTGCTTTCAACGTGACCCCTGGGAAGAAGGGATAATGGGGACACTCGAAGGGCGACGGGGCTAGCAAGGACGGGGTCCCTAACTATTCCAACATGAGAGCAACCCTGACGCCGGATAGCCCTGCCTTAGCGACCCGCAGCCTGAGGGTCCTGGAAATAGACGATACATCTCCCAGGAAGGAAGGGGGCCCAGCAGTCCCGCTAAACGCCAGGAGAAATCTTCCCATAATGCAAATTCCACCGTCCTGACGTATCACACCATTCGCCGTGGCCTTGTCCTACAACCGTGAAACAGATGAAAGGAAATTATAGGGAGAAGAAGTAATGGACAAGGAATTCATGGTAGCAGAGGAACCACCCCGGCATTCGCCTATTGACCTGAGGAACCACGAAAAAGCTCCAGGTCAGAATGGCCGTCTCGACGGGAATAGAAACTGGGACCTTCCGAATGCGAGCCTCATACGTTACCGCGAAGCCACCTCGCCCGGTCTACCTAACCATTTCATATACCTATTTTTTCGATTTCGAGCATCTTTATTGATCCTCATTCTACTCTTAACGTCAAATTCTAATACGACACAGCTAAGCTTCAGAACTGGAAAGAACGGGTTCAAAAATCAGTTCAAACATTTGGCTTAGGAACCAAAACTAGAAAATACATGCTGACTTTGCCTCAAATGTGGACAACTCCAAAAGATAATTATGCATCAGTATTGCTGGTTAATTCTCGATAATGTGTTGATCAATTTGCTACAGGAGTACAGTATTCAAGATATTCTATCTAAGTGCAATAAATTAATTATACTGAAATGAAAAGTAATCTAGAAGTTCTACCTAAGGCGGCAAGGAAACGTGTAACAGACAGGTCTAATTGCAAATGAGTTATCAAAGCGTGCGAAGGTGAAACTGTGCGGAAAGTTTGGGAAGCACATAACTCGAGAAATGAAGCCAAACAGATTTTGATATCAAGCAAAAGTTTACATTTTCCATTATAATGAAGCTCTACAAAACAAGGAAACACGTATTTGTTAGTGGCGAGTTGACCAACAAGGATCTCTTCACTCCGTTGTCAATAGCAAAAATAAATCGAAATTTTAGTAATATATCCTATTGAACTGCATATTAGGTATGCAGTTCATCCAAAAACAATTGACAATGGAAGGAAGTTGAAGTGCTTGAAAGCGATGAAGGAAGAACGCAGTACTGAATATCTTAGGATGATAAACTTTGTGAATGCATGGAAATTGGACACACTTATGCAGATATTATGATTGATGAAATTTAGCCTTATTTGGATATCGGTATAATTAAATGTTATAAATGATGGATTGTGCAGTTCATTAAATGTATAACATTTAAATCTTACTCCTAAGATCAAGTCTATGCTCAAATGTTTTGGAAACATCTTCATTCAGTGTCACGAAAACAATAATTACATGACTGAGTGGTAATGGTCACTTGATGAAGCAAGTCTTCCTGGTTTCAATAGCAGAACATTTTATTTTAAAATGGCTGTCTTGAGTTTCAAAAACAGTAATATCCTGTGATCTGTAACAGAAGTGGCAAACCATTTTCTTTAAATAGAAATCAGTCCCCTTAGCTCCATGCTCGGGTTAAAAATCATGGATGAATTTACTTTCCGTAACTCCCAGGAATGCGAAAATTTTGCAGCAGTTAAGTTTCTGTCTATTCTATTTAATATAATATTTAGGGTTCTCCTGCAAACAGAAAAAATGAAACTGGCCATCTTGGATACAACGCCACATTCCTTTAATAATGTGTTTCCTGGATCTGTCAAGTTAATAATTATGCCCCAAAACGCCTTGGTACTAAACGGTTCAAAATGAAAATTATGTTTACTCCTGAATTGTTAAGCACGAGCTACACGATTCGCTTTGCTTACATTAATGGTTTTAAAAAGAGAATAATTCGATATGTAAATAAAAAATAAATCTAGAACATTAAAGAAAACAATGTGATCCATATCAGTAATTTTCTCCATGCTTGCGAGATTAATCATATAATTTAAAAAAAAAAGTGTCTACTAAAAGTGAAAAGAGTTGTTCTGGCACATTTGAATTCAAATAACATTTTAAATTTTCAGGCGAATTAATATGATGTAAGTAAATAACAGGCATAGGAATTTCTAAGCATTAAAAAAGGAATTAAAGCTGAACTGTTGACTTGATACGGGGCGACGCAGGTAACAACCCACCCTCATCCCTCGTACAGTCTTTTAGCATTTGCAGACAGCACACACCCGGCCGTGTTTACCTGCCGTAATTGACTCTTGGCCACTGCTGTTTACATTCTTTGTATTGTCCTATGGCTTGGGTGCAGACAGGATAGGATGGGATAGGACTAGAAGCGGAGGCAGACTTCGCACCTCGACCTAAGCAGATCTTTTGCACCTAGGCCTCTGACGGGGCGTCCCCGGGGGGGGGGATGAGGTGAAAGGAGACAGAGGGCGGCCGGACTTGGAGGCACGACAGGCAGAGGGCAGGGTCCCTACCATTTATAGATTTGAACTCCTCGAGTGGTGGCTGGCGCAGCCGTCTGCCCTCCCCCATGTGGGCTTACACATCCCCTGGGGGGCCCGGGACCCGGAGACCAATCGCAGTCCGGGGGACGAAGGTTTACTCAGAGCATTCTTTTCCCCTGCCATGCACACGCCGAGACCTCTCGCTGACACTTGCAACCCTGAAAGAAACCAAGCGAATGTAAGGTGAAGTGAAATGAAAATGGAGATGAAATGAGGGGACAGGAAATTAGGGGGTGTAATGATCCTTCCCGGCATTCGCCTGGCGACCCGAGGAAACTCCCGAAAAAACCCATGGGTTAGGAAAGTCGGCTACGGCAATCGAACTCACGACCTCCCGAAAGCGGGCCACAGACGTTACTGCCTGAGCCATCCCGCTCGGTTTAGTGCAGATAGCTTGATGCCAACTACTTAAAAATTCCCAGGACTGGTAATTAATTTAGTTACATGTTCATTTAAATTTGTTTTCAGGCCGCAATTAGAAGTTGTAGCAGCTGTTCTTGTATTGCCATTTGTTGATACAATATTATTATTGTGTATTTCAATTTACAGTTGTTTCAGCCATTATCTATTATCTTTTATTAAAATTAATTATTATATTACCTATTTTAAATGTTAAGCCTTTTCATTTATTCGGCATTATTCTCAAATTTAAGCGTCTCTAAGAAAAATATTTGCAAAAGCTGTAGGAGGCATGGTAACTGCAGCACTCTGAAGAGCGAGGGGCGCCAGCTGATGAAGTTTGGAACCGGGGTTTATATTCTTAGCATCTGTTATTAAAATAATACATAGTAGGCAATTCCGGTTACTACACGTAAACTGACATGAACAGAGTGTTTAAGATTCACTTTTGCAATATATACATTTCTTTGTAAACTAAGATATAACATACCGAGGGAGACGGCTCCGCGCTAACTTGTGGTTCGCATTCGGGGGTCCCGAGTTCGATTCCGGTTCGGCCGGACACTCTGAGTTGGGTATTTTCGAGGTTTTCCGTAGTTGGTAGGCAAAAGCTGGAATGGATTTTATATATATGCCGGGAATATTCCTCCCCGCCATTTCATTTCCGTCATATTTCTGGGTCGTTGGATCAGACTTCACTACAGTGGTGAAGTTTGCTTTCTGCAAATACCTGCTCTGGTGTTCGGTGTGTGACGGAACCGCGGAGAAACCTCTTCGCGAGAAGTAGGCCTGAGTAAGGGTGAAATATCTGGAAACGTTAAGGACCCGCCCCACCGCGGTGGATATGTTCGCCCTCTGTGACCTTCTCTTTACCTCTTCCTCCTGAGGGTTTCCAGAAACACAATAGGTGACTATGCGCTTAAGTACCGAAATCTTCCTCCGATTCCTGACAACCAACAAGATATAACATGAACTGCATTAAAAAGCTCATTTCAAGCGAAGAACAATGGCTGTATGGACTTTGCTACTTGGTACTGCTTATAAAGGAACTATCAGGTGAATGAACGGCTCTCTTTATATAATTTATGCAACCTGCTATGCGACAGACGTGCGATAGACCCATCTCCATCGTACGCTCATAGTGTATTTAGATAGAAGGCTCCATACTTAGTGAAAAAGTGGTTTAAGACGGACGACTTGCTCTAAGGTGAGGTGCATCTCAAAAAGTAAGACCTTTCTGACAAAGATAATATTCTAGCCGATTTATAAGCTTTTGCTATATAATGTACTTTGTTATTGACTTCCGAAACCCCATAATGAAGCATTTGTGACATAAATTCAGTTTCAAAGTCAGGCATAATAAAATGGCAGATGTGAATAACTGCAGAAGCAAGACAGCAACCATGAGACCTGCGTATACCAGAAGAATATATGATGAACAGTCACGACAATTAGAAGATATGTTGTTGTTTTCTAATATGCTGCATTTGACACCAAAGTCATTGGCAATCATCCTCTCCAGTACTTTGCTGTCCTGCAGTCTTCACGTTGTAATGCAATGCAATTGTCCAGATGGTCCTCTTCTGTATTGATGCATTTAGGAGATGCGAATATGTTGATCCGATGCAGGTATTTGGCTAGGCAGTCGTGTCCTGTTATTAGCCTGAATTGTGCGACTGCTGTTTTCCGTGACAGATGTGGTATGGTTTCTGGAGTTTGCAACAGGCATTCCCATTTTTTATTTTCTACTACTTCTCGGAGTCTATTGTTGTTAGCGGCTTGAAATGCTTCTTTTATGAGTTTTACTGAAGTGTACGATTTGGGTGTAGAGGCTGGAAATTGTTTTATGGAAGATCCTTTCTTCACCAGAAAATCTGCTGCTTCGTTGCCAGGGGTTCCACAGTGGGAGGGTATCCATTCGAGTGTAACAGATATACTGGAATTGAGGAGTTGTGAATAATACTGTGACATTCTTTTGTATCAGAGATAGGAAATATTTACATAATAAATCAATTTTGGCTCGAATTGTGCCTGGAACATTTGAAGGAGGATACACAATAGCGTGTGCTATAAAACAACACGTCTGTTTTAGGCCCACGGCTGTGCTATAAGCCTCAAGTATACAAGCAAATTTTCAAAAGGTTACCTGAATTCGGCTAACATAAAGCTATAACTATTTAAAAAACGTGAAGAATGAGTGTATAAATATTTTAGTGGTAATATTACCCTTCATTCGGCGTTACAAAGTGATAGCAAGGTTCTAATCTTACACAATAGCTTACCTTCTTCTCCCTCTTATCTTTACAGCTTTGGACTTTGGATTGGATATTTCGGCACATGAACATTGGCTCAGAATTTGTTTGGTCAGAAACACTATCCATGATTCTTTCCTGGTTGCATTAGTGGAAAATTAATATTAAATAAACAAACATTATCATGCATCAGTACATACGGTGAGCTACATTAATTACATTTTAGCAATTAACATTTTGGTTCAACTCTTCGGTTCAGGTAATAAAGGATTAAAATCGAGTAAATACAAACATTTTGGTGGAATGAGGTTTGAACCATCGATCACAAAGTTTACCACAGTAGTTGACTGTGCGCTAATCCAATTGACCAAAGGGCACGCTTGCTGAACCGTTTTACAGTAGGTATTTCTGTATCATCCTAATTTCACATCAACGCCAATATATTTCTTTTTAAATCTTGTACAGCTTCTTTGGATTGGTTCAACAATTAACAAGTAATGTACATGAGCAAATGAATGCACTACAAGAATCATACCTGCAATCTAATGTATTCTTTCGAAAAAAGTTGTGATGTTTTAACGAAGGAGTTTAAGTTGTATAAACATAGAAACCTAGGGGCGGCTGATTCACCCGGTATAGAACTTTTGTGGGACACGCTCCAGACCAAACTTGGTGTCCAGCATGCACATCCGCGCTAAATTGAAAAACCTTGCGCTTTTTATTTATACTCCAGTTTTACATGACGTTGGTAAGTCATTGAATATCGTACATATTCTTATACTTTTCTGTCTCAAGTTAAAAAATTATGTTACATTCACATTACTTTCTCTACCCATTCTTCAATAAAGTATTATTACGAAAGCTTATTCTTCTATCTACCTCATATTAATAGAGATAAACATTTACTGAAATCCTTTTATTACATGTTTTCTTGTAGCTACATGGAGATTAGGGAAACGCAGTAGGCTTAAGCGATAGTAAAATCTTTTAAGAGCGGGTCGCTATGTGATGACTTTGAAATTCCGTTCTCTTTGCATGACCATCAGAAAAAAAACGTATAGCGATTTTCCACTTGAGAAAAGTATAAATATTTGAAAATTCAAACCAGTAACAAAGAATACCTCTGAAATGGTTAACGCCACAAAAAGTTTATTTGGAATAAATTATGTGCTTTAACGAGATCTATAATTTTTGTTTGGTAAGATTTTGTCCATCTCTTAAGATTTACCAATTATACAAAACTTATTCAAAATGAAGAGGACTTCACAGACTATTCTATATTCCAATAAAATGCAAAATATACATTTTATTTGTCATGCACTAATAGTAAGCATATGGCATCTTAATCAAAATCCTTTGAGTCATTTTTGAGAAAGTCAAAAATAAAAAAACATTTTCTATATAAAGCGTAGTTTAGGATGGGGGAGGGTTTCTTGAAAATCTTTGTGTCGCATCTTTGGAAGATACAGAACTTAAATACCAAGTTTGGAATTCATTGTGATCTTCGTTTATGAATTAAGCTGTTCACAGATACACGAAATGACTTTTTTTCTAAAAATTGCATTTTTTGTTCAGGGGGCTCAAAACATGTTTGCTGAAAATGTTGCTGTCGAATTTTTGAATGGAATACAATACTTCCTCTGTTTACTGTAAGTAGAGAAATTAAAAATATATAGTATTGGCACATATGCTTTTATATTTCATTAATACTGCTTGAAAATAATGTTTACTTGCTCTGCTGGATGTTGTTCTTTGCAGATGAACGCTTCTAATATTGGCAGCTGGTAGTAGGCGATACCATGAAAAAGTGTTTTCCAGAAAAGTTTGTCCCCACGCTTGGGAAAAATTTATATTTTTCCGATTTGATGTCAATAACAGTTTCTAAGGGACGTTCTTCTCGCTAGTAATTCATATTGGTGAATTCATATTGGTGTTTCCCACCGGTGACCCTTTCGAATGTCAAACCTTTGATGTGAGTGTCGATACTTTTTACCAAGAAAAACGAAAATATGACCACTCTGAGAGCCGCTTTTCGTGGCGCAACAGGCAGTAAGGGCGGCGGGGTAATTCGTTTCGCTTTTGTACCGAACGTTAAGTCAAAGGAGCAGTTGTGTTTGTTCTCACTTTACTGAAATACGAGATATTTATCGAGCTACGATTCTATTTTTGTAGCTTTGAAAATAAGTACAATTGTTGGCTTCATTTAGAGTGCACGGTGTTGCGTGTAGCCTAAAATCTGCAGTACATTGTTGAAAACAAGTTCTTGATAATTCTGAGATTATAGGCTGGACAAAAAATAAGCTTGAAAATGCAACGGAATTCAAACAGACATATGCATAAAAATATTCTAACTGAATCGAATATATTTATTCAGGGGATACAAACTTGATTATATGCGTGTACTCTAACGTACTGACCTAATATTCAGTCTTATCAGAGTATTTCGTAGTAGGGAAACCAAGTAATGGTTCTTTGTGGTCGAGTGGAATTAGCGATCGAAAACCAGTGCTTCGTAGTCTAGTTTTTATTAATTTAATCTTTATTCCTTGTTATGTTGTTATGTTCCTCCTCAAATTGTTAACGTAATTAATAGTTATAATTAAGTAATTATCACAGTATTTTGTGCTTGGCATACCAGTGCTGAAGGATTATTTTGATTTCTCTAACAGCAATTTGTTCAAGTGAACCGAGGGACTGATACAACTACTAGTTTTGACCACATTGTTATCGCATTTTTACATAGTACAGAATTAGTACCCTCTACGTCTGGTGTTGTATCATTTGCATTTATTTTCTTTTAATTTTATCTTAAATATCCCGAAGAAGAGAGTGTCACAATTAGTACATTTTGTATTTTTCAGCCAGATTACTGTAAAGCTTCTTAATTACTACCATAAAACAGTTTAATTAAGACTTGAACCCACCTTCCAACCACCCAACAAAATCCAGGTAGGTATAAACCCGCCCAACCACTTAGAACTTTGACCTTTGTGTTTTTAACTGCTAATATAAGTACATGCTGGACGAACAACGTTATTACCTCCAAAATGTTCGTATATGTAAAACCCTTTTACCATAGTTTGAGACTCTAATTTGTGTTTCAACACCTTTAACTAAATAGCAAAAGCCATTATGTATGCTATATAAAATGAACGTGCGACTGGAAATAAAATATAGGCTTATTCGACTTGAGGTGCAAAGTGATTGAACAACGTCCATTTTCAGCACTGGATTGTGTCTAAACGTGATCGTGGTGTCAAGTGTTCTTTACACACTCAGGTTTGTTCGCATAGTCCATGTTTGCACCGACCAATTGTGCAACAGCTCTGCACGTTTCGTTTTGCCATTATACGTGACAACTTCAAGGTTTTAACACAGTCTTGAATTAAACACAGTATTGTGAAAAGCGTTTTTAAAAATATTTCATTCTGACAGCATTACGTGAAATTGCCGACAATATGACCGTTCTCTCTACTGCCATTATTTTATAATGTAACAAAAGTAAGTCGAAACGGATAGATGAAAACCTCATGCTGAAACATGAAATTCGCGTGAAACTTTTAGAGGAAGTAAATTCGAAAATTAGGACTCTTGAAACACCTAATAATTAATGAAGAGCGATTCCTAGAGGTGTTGCCAAATGCCTGGAATGCATATGAACACTGAAAAAACGCCGTTTATGAAAGTTCATTTCCAAACTTGAAGAACATGATTCTAATAGGGGTCGTGATACCGTACTAAAGAAAATTGAAAATATCTGGAATGCGTAGGGAGGGGAATTTAAGAAAGTATGTGTCAACATGCACAGGAGATGCATGTGATGAAGCACACACTCCTTAATTTTCCATAATCAACCTGGACGAACTTACATTGCAGCTACAGTTCTGGAAACATTGCCACAGAAGAAAATCCTTTGACAGCTATGCCACACCCAGAATTGTTCTTCAGAAAATATGCCAGATTCACGAAAGTCTATTGCATGTTTTAGACCTATTAATACTAGTGAAACATTGAAGTATTTTATAAAATAACATTTGAAATTTCGTGGTTTTCATATTTGTTCTATGTTTTCTGCGGGACTGTATACTGTTAACCAAAACGTGACTTTTGAGCATTATAAGATATCCTTTTGTAGCCTATTTATAAATTACTGGGTATTAATAGCAGTTATTGTATCACAATATTCATAGATTCATTATTGAAGATCAATACGCAAAATAATGTAATCATATGCATATTATGAATTTGTTCAGTTTTCGCGGTCACTGCACTTAGTTCTCACAGTCGCTTCACTTCATTTAAATCTCACTGTTACTTCACTAACGTGATCCAGTTCAATTTTCCTTGTCAATTCACCTTTCTTCTCGTGTAGCGGCGCAGTGGAATACGCGCGAAGCAGCCTCTTCTTCGGTCCACTTCACTTGCTGGGGAATCGAACGCAAGAGGTCTCTAATCTCCCACGGTAGTAGCACTCACTGTACATCGCACTGTCGTCACAAGCTCTCTTGTAGAACCACATTTTATGTCGCATCAGAAACTTACTTACTCCCGCACGCTGGCATATACAGCCGCTGGAATTTTCTCAGAACATTCTAGAAAGGTGCAAACCTTTAGGTAAGCTTGGGCCATAGCCTCTGTGTCACAATATATTCGTAAGGTTACATAATTGAATATTAAGATGTACATAATACTCCACTGTTAGTACAGCTGTATAGTATTTCGAGTTGCATCAAATAGCGTATTGTAATTGTAGAGGAATGTGCAATTTGCCTGCAGCACGGTCTCCTTCGCCTTTATACGTTCAGACATGCAGCGGTTTGTCTGCGTTACTTCGGGTTTAGTCGGACTTTGCACACGCCGAACACAGAAAATTTCTCCGATGGCAATTCATTTAGTTACTTTCATCGACTATTCTCTGGCTTGTCTGTACAAATGCTGCGCAGGTATATCTGTGTAAATGTCTCTGCGCGTGAAGTGTCCTAAACACACCTTTAATTGCATAACTTAATTTTCATGATGACTGACTTGGGTATTTTAATCTCATAAAAGAACGGTTCCTTTAGGATAGTTTGGGGATGTGTGATAAAATGAGATGCGTTTAGAAAATCGGCCACAAAACCCCTGAGTAAGAGTAGCATGTTTTTGCGATGGACTTTAGGAGTATATGTGTACAACGATGTCCTTTTGATTTGAAGTAGAACGGCAGACTTTACGAAAAACTAATTAGAAAATAGATCAAAAGATTGTCCGTGTATAGAATTTTAATATCAAACGTACTCCCTTTAAGTCTAAAACCTTAATTGGAGGAAAATAAAACTGTGTTATACCTTTTGCTATGAAGTATATAAACATCATCCTTTTAATTTGCCACACTTGTACCATTTCCCTGCTGTGCACTACAGTTCATGTGGCACTCGAGCAGTCGTCCTTGAATGCGAACACACTTGTTTCATTTATCGTTTAAGGATCAAACAAACGTCACAGTTTTCTTCCTGAATGACTCAAACTTTCCCAAACACTGAGAACATGCACGTGCTTTAAGCCTTTAAAGGGCGATTGTATCTACACTTGCACCTACTTAAGGTTCAAGGATCAACATAACCTGGATCATTACCATGAAAAAAGAGCCTTAAGGATTGTATACTTGCCACCTAATTAAGGTTGAAGGTCCAGCATACATTGGATGACTCTCAGGAGAATATGAGCCTTATGGACAGGTAGATAAGCAAAGGTTTTACCCTATAAAGGGTTAACTGGTTTCGAGGGATAAAGGCATCTTTAATGTTTTCTTTGCCGTCTGAACTCTACGAAAGGGTTGCAATTCCTATTTCAAAAGCCACGCATTTTATATGTGCAATAGGCTATAACTCGCTATTCAAAACACGATTTTGAACAATGTACTAAGTCTGTGAACGAAACAATAACTTCGAGAAAAAATATGGGAAGCAGGAATATGTATTTTTTAAGCGCTGCGCAACCTGACATAATTGATGCTGTGTGTTGCAAAGGTACGGAACGTCAACTATATATTATTCGCTTTTAAAATGTGGATACCAGTGTTTCATAAAGGTAGATCAAAGGATTCATAAGGCGGTATTCGTAGATGTTCTTGTTATTTTCCGATTAGTAACTTTCAATTTATCAGTAGTGGACTAAGAGTATTCATTATTTAGAAACTGTGACTTATAGAGAAATTAAATGTTTTTTCGATTTTTGTGCAGTCTTCTAAATTAGAATTTATTCTTTAATTTATATATACACGTGTATATATGTATATGTATTCAATGTACGTAATGTATCTGCAATTTTTAGTTTGAGATATGCACACAACTTCATAGAAAAAATCATAAGTCCTATATTCTATGGAGTAAAGACAAACTTCAGTTCATATTTAGGGGACTTTTCCTTTATATATTGGTAGCACTGCTAGGTATGACAATTTCCGTGTCTTCAAGCCATGTGGGTTATTTTTTTTCTTAACTTCCTCTGACACAAATGACCTGTTTTCTCTTAAAATATTGAGAATAGCTTAATGAAATATTAGGATGGCTAAAGCATTACCATAGTGGATCTTCTTTGGTACTAATAAGATGATTATTTTAAAAAAAATTCTGGCAAATTCCAATTCAAAAAATATTATGTTAGTAAAAGATCATCTCTTTCGTTATAACACACATTACTGGATAAAAGTAGATCAGTGAACTTAGAGGGCATGCAGCTACATACGTTAGGAATTTCAGACATATCTTAAACGGTTTGAGATATGGGTCATGAAGTACCAAATATAGCATTAGTGGTATACGGCCCTTCCATCTTCCTTTATTCTAGTCCGAGTATAAACACCAAATTACAGAGTGTCCGCTAGAGAAGATAGCTTAAGGGCAGTAATTTGTCTCTGCAAAGTGACCTATGAGCTTTATGACTTTGGTTTATGGAGTACATAAAAAGTGTCGAAGCGTATAAAACTATAAATGTATGCACTGTAACAATAAAGTATGGCAAAGCTTTCAAGACACATTCATAAAATGTAGAAGAAGAAAATACGTTACATCGATATGGGTCCAGGAGAGCCTTTTCTCCCCATGTTAGAGCTCATTTTCTACAACTCTTCATAGCACATTAATCTTGGGAAACGCACAGCAACAGAACCTACCAGCATACCGCGTTTAACTCTTTCTTACATGAAATGTTCAAAATACCCTCCGTTAGCATTGATACATGCATCAACCCGCCATTGCATTGAATCCCGGATGCGCTGATGTATCCCTGGAGAATTGCGTATTGCTTGTTTCACAGCCTTCCACAAAATGGGTACAAAGACTCTGCATCTTGTACCAGGATTCGATACACGAGAGCTTTCAACTGCTCCCACAGATTAAAATTTAGTCCTTAATCGAGGAGAGCGTGGAGACCAAAGAATTGGTCCGCCCTACCTATCCAACTGTCACAAAATCTGTCATTTAGAAGCCGACGGACATTAACACTGAAATGAGGATATGTTTCGTCGCACTAGTAAAGGCATTGGTTCGTCGCACTGGTCGTGACACTCCGCACCGTGTAGCAGTCTTCCAGTGATGATCCGTGGCTTAGCTTGGGCTTAAATTATTCAGCATCTACGAAAAAAATAGATTTAAATTGTCACTAGTACTGCCTAACTTAGTGTAGGGATAAAGTGGAATCTGCGCGTACGGGTCAGTGTTATCCATCTTCTTGGATTTTAGCGAGATCCAAACCTTCCATTTGCAGAAGACAGGAAGAAACGCCACATTGGTGGAGTATTAAGTAAATGACATAGGTGTACATGCCCCATGTTAGGGCATAGATGTCGACCCTTAGGTGATTCTATGCAACTGCATTTTACGCTTTAAACGCTTATAAGTTTTGCGTAACCACGAGTTTGCGTAACTCGTATTATAGTATTACAATTTCCATACGAAAAGTTTGAGATAGCTTTTAATGAAATATAGGCTAAAACAGTAGCTGCTCTGCGTGTGTCTTCCTTCTCACCCTTAAGCGCCCGATTGCATAACTGAGCATTTTTGTGTTATATAAATCGTAAGTAATGTTAGAGTAAAGACACTGCAACGGCGGTTTTATAGGAGTGATCTCTCACATGTTTCAGATTAGTGGTAGCACCTTATTAACAATATGATCAGTGTTATTCGTAGTTTATTTTTCATTTTGTTGGTTTTTAAATTTAAACAGGATGGTTTAGTTGTCTCTCTTAGTGACTTTTAAATAAAATAGTTTATTTTGTTTAATTGCATCGCATAACGTTTTCAAATAACGATACATTTTTTTTCTGTTTCATTGGATGTATAGGTAAGTTCTAATAATCTCCTCGATTGTTTATTAAAGAACTTGTATTTAAATGCATTGCTTAAAACATTTGTTCTTTCATTCAAAATTAAGATTAATGTGCATTCTTTTAGTTGACTTCATTAAACCTATCGTAGGAATTAAATACTACTAGCAGTTGTTGATATCATTCCTGTAATGCCCCAATATATTCGCAGACGGCTTCGGTAACTCAGTGCGCATTCTATTCTGGAGCAGCGTATCTCTTAAGTGAAATTCCCACCTATTTACAGAGGAAAACGCGCATTTGCCAAACATCTATTTTTAAAAGGTTTTTCTACAAATTTATGAAAAACATTAGAAAAGGGTTCATACAATTTTAGTATGCCTCTTAAAGGAGAACGTAACATAAAAATAATGTTCCTCCCTAAATGAAGGATATGACCTGTAAAATGCAGAGGTAAGATTGTTTTCTTACTCCGCCACGCCGTTATCGCTACGTAAGCAAAATAATAATCACTTTATACGCCATCAGAGCCAGCGGTGTGCTGGAAGCAGTTAGAGATCACAGTCAGTCATTGCTGCACGTGTAGTAATACGTTATCAAAAGTAGTTCTTTTGATATTCAAGTTCAAGAGTAGTGTACTTTGTGGTGGTGTTTTGGTGATGGTGTCACTGAGGCAGTTTAATATTATACAAACAATGTAATATTGTGAAAAATAGATAGTTTCAATGTTGTTCACATAGCTGTAATGTTAGAAGGGAAATACACAAGGGAACTCATTTTCACGCGTTTCCAAACAGAGACAGATCTCCCAAAAGATATAGGTTATGGGTGGAATTTTGCAAAAGAAAAGAGTTTTTGCCTAGTCTCGGTGCTCGTTTATGTTCCTTCCATTTTAAGGACACAGATTACGAACGGACACAGTTATTAAAAAAACAGGTTATGTCGAATGAAAATTTCAGAGGGCCTTTATTAAAACTTAAAAATATCCCTACTATATGGAAAAATGAAGGCAATTTCCAGATATCAAGTTCTAGTAAGACAATTCATCCTTCGCCATCTTCACCCAAGAGCAAACGACAAAGAACAGAATGATATGACGCTAGAAATGGTAAAAGCATAGTTTCTGAGCTATGTTATATGTTACTTGCAATAAGACTGGCAACGAAGGCGATGATGATAAAAGTTTTGAAAGAGAATTCAGACTAGAAGGTGATGAAGAAACCAAGAATTCAGAATTCAGAAGTACAATGTGAACTAGATGCTGAAATCATAAGGAAATATATATTGCTGGAACCTGAAGATATCTACGAAACAGATACAGACAGGATCACCTTTCACCAATTTTGTGTTTTCATAGTCCGAGCAACACACACTTCCCTCATCATTATTCATACATTCCTTACACTTATGTACACAAATGGATGGAACCAGCACTGTTCGGTGTTCACACTGACTGTCTCGGAATCGCTGTCAGAATGGTGTAGATCTTCAAAATCGCTCCTTTTTGGTTCAACTGATACGGCTGGCTACCACGTTCACTGATTTTCAAAGCAGATGTTGGACCACTGCTTATCACCTAATACCTAATAGAAGGTATTAACTGGATTATGAAAAGTGATTGGCTAGCTTTAGCTCAGCTATTTGTTATTCAGAGAAGTTAAGCACTTCTAGTAAAATTAACACGTAAACTTGTTACGCATATAAATCACCTATGTTGTGTACGTCTTGTCTGGGTGTAATGTGACTCTCATGACGTCACGTGTCAACTCAACAACAGGCCGTAACCCGATAAATATTCACCTTGGGATGGTGAAACTGCGCGCATTGTTATTTATTCCTGATGACAAATAAAATAATGTGGTAAATGAAATATCCATTTTTGTGTTTCATTCCCCTTTAAGAGTTGTCTTACTTTTTAAAATATGACATCTACACCCTTTCTACCCGATATAACACTTCTTAACCTCCGAGTAGTATTTATGCAAGAAATACTATTTTGCGAATATTTCCTGGTATCTTAACTCAAATATAGAGTAATAAGGCAAGTCTTGTTAAAGCATATGGGAAAATAACAGATTCTCTACACTTTTTTTCATGCTCACATTTTTTTTTCAAGTGCTGAATATCTACTACAATTTATAATTATTTTTCTGTATAACTACTCGTTTTCGCTCGAGTTAACAGGCAGCAATCGGGACCCGAACCCGTGTGCTACAGTGAAGTAACTCACGGTAAGATAGTGTGGTAACACCGGCTGTGGATGGCGTTAATAATACCGTAACTGATGTCGATGCTTTTTCCTTCTATTCTGTGTTCAAAGACGTTGAGTTTTTATGCATGTATAAATTTCTAAATAAATATATCAAATTTTTTCATTTTTGTTTTCTTTTGAAGCTTAGGTAACGTAGCGCAGTTTTTATTTTAGTATCTCAGTAGTATACTATCAAAGTGCAGAATAGTGTGACCTCATTTGAGGTTGTCACAAGCGCCGCATCCGTTCTATAACCTCCCTTAATATGTAGCACCGGGTTATTAATTAAAAAAACAGATGCAACAGATGTCTCATCACGTGTCTACCTGTGGGTTGTTACAAATGTATCTGTTGTTGCACGCGCCTTTCAAGGCTTAAAAGAATGTTGGGATGTAATGTTTCAATCTGAATTCAATAGAAGTGTTTTTTGCTTCTTTAACTACTATCATAAAATGATATCCTTTATGTTTTACACCGTTCATACAACTTATTCTGCGTTTTAGTTATGATTAAAACCGGTTATCGAGACCCAAGAGGGAAAATAGTAATAATAATAATAATAATAATAATAATAATAATAATAATAATATACGATCGAAATCAAACATAACGACAAAAAGGTGCTGAAAAGAGGTAAAGGGTATAAAGAGAATCAATTTATAAGATAAAAAGACGCCCGCTCTGTAAATTCATATACTAGAAAGGGGTTTTGTGAAAAGGCAGAAAAACAATTTTTGTTTTACTCGAAAGGGAAGCAGATGTACCTGCTATCGACGAAAAGAAGTCTACCGGAAGTTTCGCTTTTGTACTTTGGCTCGGACGTGTAGTTTACAATGGTTTCAAAGCTTAGCAGGGTCAGAAAGTATACGTGTCTTATCTACGAACTAAGAATATTCGTGGGAAGATTTTAAACTCAAAATAAGCTGTAAGAAGCAGACGTGAAGGTTGTCAAAGTGGGGGTAGCCAATAATAAAATCATGAAACAAAAACTGATAGCCAATCAAAGATCGCGTATACATCACATGATACGTTTGAACTTAAAACGGAACGAAACATAAGAAAGGTGGGGGGAAATTCTAAGTTTGGCGAAAGGCTTGAAAAAAGAAAAGAAACGCCGAGACACATTCCGCTACAAACTAACCACGAGGACGGTTGATGAAACAAAATAAGAAGAAAATAATCAGAAAGTTTATAGTGTGAAAATGAAGTTGTGAAATCTAGGCAATTTGAGGGCTAGTCGGAGGAACACATAAGTAGCGACTTCGAAAGTGACGACAATAATGACAGTGGTTTTGACGACGAAGGTGGCGGGTCGACCAGATAGGAATCTTCGTGACAAAATAAAGAAATAGTTCAAAATCTTCGCCGGCAGCATTATTAATATTTTCAAGGCAGTGTCACCACCCCTGAAAACCAGAACCTCAGCTCTACCAGAACAAGTTCCTAATCCCTGCCATCCAAAAATCGAACCCGGGACTCTGAGTCACCTGAAGCGACAGCAAGGAACAACACAGATGTGTCAAAGGTCAGCGTCATGATACAAGATTTAGTATAGAAATGATTTTAATTTGGCCACTACAGACACTTTTGTATACAAGATGTAGAACAGCATCCAAGCGTTTATCTCTTATGTCGGTTTTTATTTATCATGAGCTCATGCGAAAAATGTGACGTTTAACCCTTATACAAATTCCTACAACATAAGTTCACACGTATACTATTTATTCTGTACACATTACGTTCATATTGATAAATGCCTACCCTGAAAATTATTTCAGACAAAACCATGGATATGTTGCAAGCGACACATGGAACCAAAATTCAGCTGTTTATATCATAAGTTGGTTTTTATTAGCTACGAGCTTACGTGAACAGAAAAAGGTGACGTTGACTCCGGCACTTAGTGCTCATTACGCTTCAAATTGGAAAAAAACTTAATATGAGCAACAAGGAATATTTCACAATGCGCTGAAAAGTTTGACACAAATTGCGTATTTTAATGACCGCTACATTGTTTTCTGTAGCAGAGCTTGTCAAACGCTTATGGTTTGCGAATTATATGCATGAACGGACTTGACAGATTATTTACAAGGGTTATTTAGTTTATTAACCCAATAGTCTGAAAAAGAAGAATGACATTTCAATCAAAATCGTCAGAAACATTTTTGAGAAAAGAAAAGATCGAAAATCGTTTCCATTTACAGTGTTCCCTCTCCTCTCTCTCTCTTTCTCCTTCCTATCCTTTGGGAAGACTCACAATGTTTATTTCGGACAAATCCCAATATCGAATTCTTCATTGGAGTATTATACTTCCTCCACCCACGACGGAGAAAGTAAAAAACGAGCAGAATCACGTGTGAATACATATAACAGTATTTCGGTGAGAGCTAATGCTAAGGAAAATGACTTAACATAAAAGTTGTGTTTAATTAGTTCTGCATTATTTTTCTAAGTCCGTGTGCGCGTCTAAAGATTTTCATTTGTACAAAATTGAATATAAATGAAGAAAAATTCACAGAATATTAATATAAAAATCAAGATATACCTTCCTACCTGCCAATATCTCAAACATAGGTTGCTTTAATCAAAATAGTTAGAGCCACTTTTGGGAAACAGATATTAACGATACTTTTTCCATTGGGAAATTTCCTGAAAATGTTCACTTCTGAGGAATGTACTTGGCTTAAGTATGAAATTGATTGTTTAGCTGACTTTCCGTTTAGTTATGTTGTTCAAAGACGCGCGTGCTAAATTGTTTCTAAAAATGCTGTTTTAGGCCCAAGGATCCTCGAAACCCATATTTCCAACGAGATGTCATTACCCAGTTTTTGTGTCGACCGCAATCCTTCTTCTATCTTAGATATACAAGCGATAGGGAAAGTAAAAATTATGTGTTACAATCATATAACCTTCTCTACCCTCTATATTTTAATGTCATATCTTATCTGCAAATTTTTGTTAAAAAGCTTGTTTTTCTACTTCTTGTTAATCGTAATAAATGTTTTCCAATATTGTTTTCGATACACATTTTATTGTAGCTACACAGAAATGTGGAAAAAGAATCTCGTTAAGTTGTGGTGAATTTAATTGTTTGAACACTTTTCCTATGGCCTGATGAGAAAAGAATGAGCATTACATTTCAAATTTATGCATCTTGAAATATTGGAATTCATATCAACAGCCAGAAATACTTTGTGAACGGTCATGGGTAAACAATGCTTAGCTCAAATTTTATATTTTAAGAAATTTGAACTTCTGAAGTTTTAGTCTTTCTCTTAGGATTTCGTTTTATTAAAAATACAATCAGAATGAAGGGCCTCTTCACAGGTATTCACAGAAGATGTAAGATTTACAGCTCATTTCTTTGTCAGTATTTCAAACATATAAAATTTAAATCCAAGCCCTTAATGACATTCTTTTACAAAAAAACAACATGATCCATGTAAAGAGATATATGAGTTTTATTTCCTTGAAAATCTTTGAGTCACGTTCTTGGAAGATGCTAAACTTCAATCCCAAGTTTCGGATCTATCCAAACTTTATCTTCTCATTTTGAAGTTATGCTATTCAGGAGATTACAACGGGATCTCGGTGAAATCTCGATATCGATTTTTTAGGTGGAATGCAATAATTCGTTAACCTAGTCTACGTAAGTGGTAGAAAAAGTAAAAGGGCTATTTGAAATTGTGAAGCTTTCACACAAAAGAAATGCAATTAAATTTGTCTTTTAATCTTTCTTGTTCTTTATAACAGAGATATTACTCAGAGCCTTTTTATTTGAACTTAGCAACCCAATTAGGACACAAAAATAAGAATATTGAGCTGTTCATAATTTGTTTAAGTGTTTTTAGATACTAAAACGGTTTCGCGGTAAATTTAATTTTTCAGCAGTAAAGCCTATATTAGAGTGCGTGCAAAACCAAGCCTGGTCACCGGGGTGCTTACCTAGCAGGAAGGAATGAACAATGTTTTGTAATGGAGGCGTGCAGGAGAGAGCTTCTTCGGTCGCTTGTTAGCAAGCTGGGTATCCTGCAGGTCGTGGCGGAATGTTTTCCCTCATTTTTTCTGCGACCGGCTACCGTTTGATTATTGTTTGTACATGCTTCAGCACGAAACTTTGTGTGCTGCACAGGCGCTAGCTATCAATTGTATGTATGATGAACTTTGAAAAGCTTATATTTTCATTTGTGTATGTAATGAGGCTTTGTCAAGATTTTACTGTCACTTCACTAATGTAATCTGTCACTTCACTCTTCTTTGGGACGTGAGTAGCGACGCAATGAAATGCGCGAAGCAGTCTCTTCTTTCGTCTGCTTCACTCGCTAGAGTTTCGAGCACATGACCTTTCTAATCTTCTGCAGTAGTAGCGCTCACTGTTCTTCACAACCCCACTTGGAGAACGTATTGAATTACCAGCACTTGGCGGCGCACCAGAAACACACCTACTATCTCACTAACTCTAAACTCATTCGTGACAACACTCGCTTATATAACTGCCGCAACGTTTCAGAGACTTCTAGAATGTTCTAAAGGCGGGGAGAGAGAAAACTTCCAGAAGATTCAGGTTATCTCTCGATACAGCTTCTGGTGTTTTTGCTTGGGTGAGAGTGCTACCCCTTATCTCTTCTTGGCCAGTCGGTCATTCGGCCGGTAGGTGCCTTCGCGATAAGCTTGGAGCATTATTAGTCGCTGCGTTACCCAGTTCTCTCCTTTTGGAGAAAGCCAATCAAAATGGACCACCACCAGCTTCCCCCGGAGTTGGCGCCGAATGCGGCATACCACATCGCTGATACGGGTGATTACATTATGTATATGAGCCTTCCAAGGAACGTTACAGCTTTGTCGACTTCCCTTTGGTCCTCGTTGGACGATAGAGTCATACGAGGTCACCCTCCTGGAATTCGGCACTGTTTGCCAGACGTTCATAGCGTGCCTTCATTCGGTCACTTGCGAGCTTCAGGTGCTCCTGGCAAGATGGTGGTTATCCTCCAGATTGTCCGTTGATACCCGACATTATACCGTTGCACAAGACACCGATTTCGTGACGGAGGCACATGACCTGCCGCGTAGATATCGCATTGCTAGCACTACCTCACCACGTAGCTTCGAAGATGCAACCAATAGAATCGGCGGCGTAGTTTCTTCAAGGTATTATTCACATCCAGATGCACTCCGGTGGTACCGTCATGGGTTTCCTCTAAGACAGGTGGTGCTTCTTGGGAGCAACAGCTATTAAGCCCTGATTTTCCCGTCTGGGGACCCCAACCTGTCTTTAACACAACGTTCCTGACCACCAGGAAGTTCCATTGCGTCCCCATAGCTCTTATAGGTCGGGCATCTGGAAGAAATATCCGCCTAAGACGAAGTATCATCGAATTTCGGTAGCTTCACTGTTTTTCCATTAGGCGATCTCGTAATTGTGCGACAGTCTACACCTTCGGCACGGATCTTGGCTTCCATGTCACGTAGCAGCTCCTCCACTGCAGCATCCCATCATTTTCTTGCTTTCTTTCATCTGCCCGTATAGTGGTTTTTCTTTTTGATCTAGACGCTCTTCCAACACATTAATTGTATCTTCCATGTCAGATTTAATTTTTTCTAACTCCTTTGCAATGTCATCTTTCAGGGCGCTCTCGTTTCTTTTATCTCAGATTTTACAGTGTCAATGACAAAACTGAGCTGGCATTTAATTTTCTATATTTCATTCCTCATTTCTGTTTTTGCACTCTTAATTTCACTTTCCATCTTCTCCATTCCGTATTTCATTTTCTCCATACCAGGTTTCATTTCCGTCTCCATCTTCTCCATTCGGGCTAATAGTCTTTTAAGCATTTCCTCCATCGTGGCGCTTAGATTCCACTCCAGACACCAGTGTAACATTATCCAGTATTCACTGTCACTTCGCGAAGTTCTCACTGTCTCTTCACTAAGGTGATCTGTCACTTCACTAAGTTCTCATATCTCTTCACTAATGTGATATGTCACTTCACTGAGCTCTCACTGTCTCTTCACTAATGTGATGTGTCACTTCACTCTTCTTCGCGACGTGTCGTAGCGGAGTAACGAAATACGTGCGAAGCAGTCTCTTCTTTTGTCCACTTCACTGCTAGGGCGTCGAACACAAGACCTCTCCAATCTCCTGCAATAGCAACACTCACTGTACGTCACAACATCACTCGGAGAGAACACACTAAATTACCAGCACTTGACGTCGCACCAGAGATGCATTCACTATCTCGTTAACTCGAATTCTTTCGCGAGAACGCTCGCTTATATAGCTGCCGCAACTTTCCAGAGACTTCTGGAATGTCCTGGAGCAGAGGAGAAGGAAGCCTTCCATAAGATTCAGGTTATCTCTTGATACCACTTCTGATGTTTAGGCTGGGCGAGAGCGCTACCTCTTCTCTCTTCCCGGCCAGTAGGTCGGTCGGTTAGCCGACCGGTCAGTGCTTTCCCTATAAGCCGGAGTCATAGCCGTTGCGTCACAATATATAAGATTTATTCTATGGAATCAGACTCATCTTGGCTATCAGAACAGATATGTTGTAGCTAAGTTATAGGATGAGTCGCAACGGAAATTAATAGCAATCGTACGTATAGTTTGTGTTCCATTAACATTCTGTCGCGTTGTACATAAAAAGAGCTAAAATGCTGTAGTATAATTAATTCAGGAGAGGCCGTAAAAGATGGCAAAATTTCAGAGATTATTTCCGCTCTGAAAATGCTAAGATATCCAAAGTACGACCAGAAGATGCAGGGTATAAATGCTGTACCTCTTCCTGGCAGTTTAGTAAATTAATGTTTCTAAAAGACAGGATAACAAACAGAGGAAGTACAGGAAATCTACAAGGCTTGTGTATGTAGGCTGAAAATGAAGCTACGATACAATAAAATTTCATCCTCGCTGCTGGAATCCAAAGTTGCAACTGCATCCGCTGTTAAACAAGCCAGGTAACCAGCGACCAACCCGGCTTCGTCTTGCTCAGCCAAGATTTCTGCTCACCGATCTGCCAGGGAACCGGTGACCTGCTCGGTAGCAAGCTAGGTTTTGTCTTGACTGAACAATAATCAGTATTTAATAAAACATTATATTACGCGGCCGTCTCTCTATTTTAGCAATTTAATTAATAATATGCATTTGCCTTCTCCCTTTTCTTAAGCGATGTAGTTAAATAGATATAATCAGGCAAGGGGTTTTAGTAAGTATACAGAGCAATCGTGTTACTGCACGGAGTATAGGTGAGTGAGGTGACGAGCACTATATTCCCCTTTCCTTCACAACAGCCGGTTTCGTTGCGACTGTACCATTCATTCGCTGCATACAAATTATTGGAGAACTGTGGCAATATGCCTAAAGTAAGGCAGAATCAGACACCAAAACCATCGTCATAATCAGCATCGTTTGTTGCGGAATTTGGCAGAGAAAACTTCAACACAAATGGCGAAACCATCTGGAATCAAAATATTTAGGGGGACGGAACCTGGAATTCCCTTGACTCACAAGCAATTGTAACTCTAAGGGGCACATCGCTACAGGCTGCAGTGTACTGCGACAAAGTTACGACAAAGTTGTTAATGTAATTAATGTCTCTGACGAGAGAAAAATGTCTCTCTACGTACAAAGAAGGAAATGATTTCACTGGCTTTGTTTTTAGATTTTCATATATTCACAATAAATTCAGTATGCACTCAAAATACCAGAAACTATTGAGGCAATAGAACAGGTTTCAGAAATACTGGTATGGTATAAATCTGGAACTGTTAAAAGAAAAAGAAGAAATCTCAAGCAAGCCTGATACTTCTTTCTTTATTTCTTCCTACTACGTCGGGTGATGTGGAACCTAGATTTTCTGCATATAACAACTGGCTACGTGCTAATAGCAGGCGATTTATGTTCTATTTATTTCGGAAATACATTAACGTAAACTCACGATAGTAGGATATATAGAGGAATTCGAGCACAGTTTTTTGCGTTTATATGGGAAAGGATAGGGAAAACGAAGGTAGATGCTAGGTTGAGAGAGTCTTCAAGGAGGAAAATGCGTTTATATGGGAGAGATAGGGAATACGAGGACTGACGCTAGGCTAGACAGTGGTAGGAGGGGAGTGCGCTTTATATGAGACAGATAGGGAATACGTGGAGGGTGCTAGGCTAGACAGAGGCTGAGTAATGTATGGTTTATATGAGCGGTATAGGAAAACGATGAGAGGTGTTAGACTAGACAGGGCTTGAAACGTAGTGCATGGTTTATATGAGAGATATAGGAAAACGAGGAAAGGTGTTAGGCTAGGCAGAAGTCGAGGAGTAGAGTAAGGTTTATATGAGAAGTATAGGAAAACGAGGAGAGGTATTAGGTTAGGAGAATTGAGTTTGTGTTTATAAGGAGAGACGAGAAAACGGAGAGAGATCCTATGCTAGGATAGACAGGTGTTAAAGTTAGGTTAGATAGGAAACCAAGGAGTGATACTCAGCTAGAGGGGGGGCAGGAGGGAATGAGCTTTTGAGAGGTAGGGGATACGGGGAGTGGTGTTAGACTAGACAGGGCTTGAAACGTAGGCATGGTTTATATGTATGAGAAGTATAGGGACAGGAAGAGGGGTGCTAGGCTAGACAGAGGTTGAGGAGTAGAGTATAGTTTATATGAGAGGTATAGGAAAACGAGGAGAGGAGTTAGACTAGACAGAGGTCGAGGAGCAGAGTATGGTTTATGTGAGAGTCATAGGTAAACGAGAGAGGCGTTAGGCTAGACAGAGCTAGAGGAGTAGAGCATGGTTTATATGAGAGGTATAGGAACAGGAGGAGAGGTGTTAGGCTAGACAGGTAGTGTAGCAGTAGGAATATGGACTTATATACAGGAGAGATAGGGAATAGGAGGTGCTAGACTTGAAAGCGACTTTAGACGTGAACATAGTGGTCAATGTTCTAGACATGCCCATCACGTAACCTATTCAGGGAAAAGGTGACTCGTTCAGGGGAAAAAGGTGACTGCTCAGGGAAAAAGGAGGCCCACAAAGGGAAAAAGTTGACTAGCAAAGGGAAAAACGTAACCAGCAAAGGGAAAAAGGCGACCAGCAAAGGGAAAAATGTGACCAGCAAAGGGAAAAAGGTGACCAGCAAAGGGAAAAAGGCGACATGCAACGGGAAAAAGGTGACCAGTAAAGGGAAAAATGTCACCAGCAAAGGGAAAAAGGCGACCACCAAAGGGAAAAAGGTGAGCCATAAAGGGAAAAAGGTGACCTGCAACGGGAAAAGCTAACCCACTAACACTAACAGGTAAGTAATTCAGGTAGTATTGCAAGAGGCTGACTGGATCATAGCAGTGTATGATTTCACAGGTAATTCAGCTAGTATCGTATGCATTTAGGCTAATTCGTCTAGTAACACAGGATAGATTCCAGATGCTAACTGCATCATGGCTCTGCATGATTTCACAGATAATTCAGCTAGTATCGTAGGCATTTAGGCTAATTCAGCTAGTATCACAAGAGGATAGATTCTAGGGTTGGGTATAGCATAGTTTCATATTTCAAGGTAATTCAGAGGGTATCGTAGGTATTTAGGATAATTCAAGTAACATAGGTGTTTAGAGTAATTAAGCAAGCAAGGGTAGGTTCCAGGGGTTGGTTATAACCTAGCTTCGTATTTCACAGATAGTTCAGGTAATATCGTAAGTATTTGAGGTAATCGACAGAGCTTCACAGATATTATTGATAATTTCGATCAGAGATTTGTATCACAGCTATTTAAGTTAAATGCAGATGATTCAGGTTGTATCAATGGTATTTGAGTCATTTTAACAGGTAATTCAGATAGTATCACAGGTGCTCGTGCTAATTTAGAGCAGGAATTCGTATCAGAGCTAGTTAAGGTAATTTCACATGATTCGGGTAGTATCACAGGTATTTAAATCATTTTCATAGCCAATTCAGCTAGTATCGTGAGCATTTAAGCTAATTCAGCTAGTATCACAGGAGGCTAGATTCCAGAGGCTAACTGCATCATAGCTATGCATGATTTCACAGCTAATTCAGCTAGTATAGTAGGTATTTAGGCTAATTCAGGTAGTATCACAGGAGGCTAGATTCCAGGGTTGGGTATAGCATAGTTTCATATTTCAAGGTAATTCAGAGGGTATCGTAGGTATTTAGGATAATTCAAGTAACATAGGTGCTTAGAGTAATTAAGCAAGCATTACAGGAGGGTAGGTTCCAGGGGTTGGTTATAGCCTAGTTTCGTATTTTACAGATAGTTCAGGTAATATCATAAGTATTTGGATAATCAGCATAGTTTCACAGATGCTCGTAATAATTTCGATCAGAGATTTGTATCACGGCTATTTAAGGTAAATGCAGCTGATTCAGGTTGTATCAATGGTATTTGAGTCATTTTAATAGGCAATTCTGATAGTATCACAGGTGCTCGTACTAATTTAGAGCAGGAATTCGTATCTGAGCTATTTAATGTAATTTCACACGATTCGGGTAGTATCACAGGTATTTAAGTCATTTTAACAGGCAATTCAACTAGTATCACAGGTACTCATGGTAATATAGAGAGTAATTCGATTATAAAACTTTTCTCATCCAACGTTACAACAATTTATATACTTTTTTCTAAATCTTACAAATTTTTATATGTTAAACAGTTATTGTACGATGCGGAGAGGGATAAACTGCATATTGGTTCACAAAGTGAAAAGCTTTACGTCAACATACCTTTATTTTAGTTCGTTATAGATGTCTCTCCCCTTTTATCTAGGCTTGAGACTAGCACTAGGATTGCTCCTAATGGCAGGGTTACCACCTTCCCTTCCATCTTCTTCTTTCTTCATCAGGCGTCAGCTATCTGCATATACAGCACACAGACACCTTTTTTAAGATTGTAGACTCACTAGAAAATCTTTATCTTTAACTTACATTCTTTTAAGCACTGTTTGTAATGGCGTAATGTCCATACGCATATGTTGTTATCCCGTCCTCAGCAATAATTCTTTTATCATCAAACGGAGTCAATGCAATTTTATTCACTTGTACTGTAGCAAGGGCATGCTTTCGTGATAGGATCAGATTCATAGGTGTTCTGATGATTTCACTGGTTTTAAGACAGTCTGTATAGCTGTCAAACGAAATGTACTGCTTAATAGCGCTACGTTTTATACCTTTAATCTTTTTTATCATTGACCCTTGAATATCTAAGGCATACATCTTAGGACGTAGTCCAACAAAGCGTAGGATGATTTTGCTATTAGCCTCATCTTTAAATTTTCCCAATACCTTCTTGTTCTGAGTAGAGTAACATATATGGTTGGCAGGGTAATCAGCTGTATCGAGATGCTCAAGAAAACGTAACTTGTCCTGGTACACATCTTCAGTTGTTACACGATGAATGAACGAATCAGTGTCCATATACATAAGCTTCAGGTTTTCAGCTCCATAATAAGGCAACAAAACGTCGTAATGATAGTTATACATTAATGTCTTGGAGATGTCCAACACACTCATACCAATGTATATAGGCTTGTTGAATACAATCTGACGAGAGGCCATATGTACAGCAGCTAGATTATCAGCATATATCGTCCTGTCGATAAACGTAGGCTTGGCGATCAGCTTCTCTAGAGTTTTTTCATTGGTCACCAGTCGTATATCCATACGGTTACGCAGGTTCTCCATAGTTTTTCCAAACATAGCGTTGTTAAAGAGCTTGTAGAGATCCTTCTCGAAATCATTTGCAGCTTGTTGTCGTAGCCTGTTGTTAAATTCCACATAAGGTTTCAACCACTGAGACTGTCGGAATTGTAGCACACGATGTATTTTTGTTAGTCGTAGTCCATGACTAAGAGCTTGCTTCAAAGCCATGTAATGCACTACATACTTCTTTCGAGGTCCAAGATGAGGTATCAGTTTCTTTGTAGATGATTCCAATGGTTTCATACACTCTGGCAGGAAAGGTAGATCGTTGTGTAGATCGTGAAGTTCTGCAGGATACTCGATGTCGACTTCTAATATGTACCCATGAGGATCATCTTCTTGTAGTGTTTCTAAGTTGATTTCTTCAGGTGACACCCACTGAAATCCACCAAAAGGAAGGACGTGACACATTGCCCACCCATATTGGTTATTTGCGTCCTCGTATGTGATAAATTGGGTTGGTCTCGTCGGATCAAACTTCTCCATATAAGTGTTATTAGCCTCAGCATACCGATGAGAAACTTGGCATAAACCTCCTCTTATACCTGATTCCACCATGAGTAGTTGATCATAATCTTGTAACAGCTCTAACTTAATTCCAGTATACAGTAACATAGCGTCCCATGTTAGACCTGGAGAGGTAAAATAATGGGCGGGATCGACTTTGTGTGTTTTAAGGGTTTGCTCTCTGAACGTCTCAAAGACGTCAGCTAGAAGAAGTACATCCGAAGTTAAGTAGAGATCGCTGTACTCTCCCAGGTTTCTCACATTAAACAGCTCCCATACATTTCTAGCATGATCGTAGTCAGCATCAGTAATTTCTTCTTCATTTAATCTATTGTAGAAGGAGTCCTTAGGAGGCAAGCAGGTCTCGTTCAGGGCATCCCATGACGTAACAAAATCATATGGAAATACACCCTTACGGGTCATCAACTTCAATTTGTCTTCTCCAAAGTACTTTAGCGTTTCAGGATACGAGGTTAGATTTTTTACCAACTTATCCAAGCTTGTACTGAGGAATCGGAAGCTATCCACAAATCGAAGCTTTATATCTCCTACATACTTGGTGAATGAGATATAGCTTTCTTCAGAGTTAGGAATTACCTCCACACGTTCACTTGTACAACCCAGCTCCTTAACAATGAAATGAGAGTCATATCCGCTAAGGTTATGCATGAAGACTGGTATATATTTAGGTGTTTTGCAGGCTAAATTACATTCATTATGAAGACTTCCACGATATTCACCGCTGATGTGATCATGGTCGCGTACTTTATAGTTCTCTTCTGTAAAGGGTTTTCTACACAAGTAGCATGTCGTAGAAGACTCGAAATCCTTTTGCTGTTGATCCGTAAGTTTCAGAGGCTTAGCAGATTTGTATATATTACCAATCATTTTTGCAAGAGATGTCAGGTACAGCATAAACTTATGAGCAGCATCAGCACCACGATACACATAGGGATGCTTAGGAAGATCAGTTTCGAGATGTTCAACACTGGATGTAGGTTTCACGTAAACACAGAAGCTCATTGGTGTGTGCTCTTGATAAGGTGTTGTATAGGAAGTTTCAGGATTGGGTGTACACGTATGGCATGGAGTGAGAATACTCTCAAAATCAGCATAGATGACATAAGGTACTTTCAGCATCCTCTCAACATTTTTAAACTGTGCAATTGCTTTCTCCTTGCTAGGCATAACAACCCTTGCAACACCATGTTGAATACAGACGGCTGCATGTTCTTGTAGTTTTTCCAGTCCACTTCGTCCATATCGATTATCAAAATGTGTAAAACAGCGCTTGCAGGTATAAACACGTTCATTACATTTAGTTTTCTGGCGTCGAACGAGCTTCTCAAAATTCCTTATATACACGTAGTGATGTTTTCCACTGCTATCATTCAATAGTAGCAGGTCGCGATGTTCAGGTAGTTCAATATCAGCAACCTTTATCGGATACACTTCATGCTTCTCATCCAGCCCGAAAACGTTAATAGACATATTGTTAAGCTTCTCAAATTTAGGTATTTGAGAAAGTGGAGTAGGGTAGGAAACACAGCTGAAGTCGTACTTGTCTTGAAGTTGTTTGTATTTGTTCACACGCTGTGCATTCTTCCCTATGAATTTAGCTAATACAGAGTACATGAAACATTTCTCGTCGGTAAAGTTCTGAATGTTTATACACGCTTCTTTAGCTCCGACAGATGACGGTAGTGGTATGTAGCTACTTCCTCGTAACGGGTTGTACTTGTTGATACGAAGTCGAACTCCTTCCACAGCAAGCAAAGCCCAGCTGCTACCCTTAAGCTGAGACTCCTCCATTTCAGTCACCAATTTCTTGAATTTCACTTCCATCGCTGACTCCAGATCAGTTTCCAGGAAAACAGCTTGATTCCGTGTTTTAAATGTTTTGTCACAGGTTTCTCCAATACTGTTAACAAATCGACACTCAGCCAGCAGATTAATTTTAACACTCTTATGAATGCTAAGCTCTTTATGCACAGCCTGGATTATACGTTGTTTTGCCTCTTGCAGATACATATTTAGCTCCTTAGCTGATTCGCATCGTATAAAATACGATTTCAATCGTCCTTCGAATGAAGTTTCGTATTCTTTCATATCACAGTCCTCCATTGTTGACAGTAACTGATGTTTAGTTGGCTCCAATCTTCTTTTCTTCTGAGGGCTGCTTATTTCACATATATCTTCGTGTCGCTGTCCCTTATAACAATCTTTGAAGGTTACATTACAATGTTTACATTTGAAGAGCTTCTTGCAGCTCATCTCGTGTCTTCTCTTGTCATAACCTCGGAGGAACTTCTTCCCACATTTTCCGCATGCATATCCAGTAGCGCTTGGAATAATATCCTTATACGCTGAGTTATTCATCTTTATTCTTGATGTAATAACGTATTAATCACTGATCAATGAAATGTAGACCTCTTCACCTTGACACCACTTTAGAAAGCTGATTATTCTTGGAGAGAACACGATGTTAACACCTCAAGACTAATTAGCACAATGAAGTCCAATGCCCTAGATCACCATATTTATAGAGGGAGCACGAACCTTTTAGATCAATCATAAACTCGCTCCATAACCACCTGTATATGATCGCTCAACGTGTACTAACCCCCCAGCCATATAACCTCAAGTCTAGAGACAGGATGTTTATGACGTCACACCCAGAGACAGGATGTCTGGCAGCATCAAACACGTTTAAACTCGTCTCATAACTACCTGCTTATGCTGTCACACCAGCAAGAGAAGTATTCCTACACGCTCATTCAGACATATATTTCAAATTCAAGCCCACCACCACCATCACCACCTATTGTACCAAGGTTAATTCAAGCTGTATTATCACAATACTTAAAAGTAAAAGCTTAAAAGGAAACCTAGAAGATTTTCCCCCTTATTTACTTAATTATTTCATGTTTTTATTCCCTTTTCAATTCTTCCTTTCCATCTTCTCACAGAAAGACCATTACATTTCACTACAATCATGAGAAAAGCAATTTTTCCAGAGTTACACAGATTCTAAGCTTCTAAATCGAACCCGGTAATACTTTTAATAAATGTATTTTAGCTCCCCAATATCAGCATCTACCATTTAATCTTTACTCGAACCTGATATGATCCATAAGCTTGAAGATATATGAAATCACCCTTCGGGATTCGATCTGAGTACTTTAAAGTAATATTTGTCACGATAACGATATTTAAGGACTAGATACTCTGTTTGCGTTTACCTTGACATGTTTATCTAAATTAAATTACGAGTTATTAAATTTTTGCAAGTAAATTTCATTGAATCGGTATTCGAACCCAGAACACCAGGAACAAGATAATTTATAATATTAGTCTGACATGTTAAACAAAGTTGTATGCAGTTACATCATCGATCTAAGTGATATATTCTAGTGTACAGAGGAAAATTAAGAAAGTCATTAAAAGATGGGGAATCGAACCAAGCACAACTGATTGGCAATTATATACAGCATTAATTACCCATCATAGAAGCTATCAATCATGCTTTAGTCCACTCCTCTACGTCACTTAGTTCCCGAGATAATAAAACTTTTAAAATTAGGATCGAACCCAGGACGTCATGTATCCAATTACACATCCACAAGATACTACCTAATAACATAAATGCAATAAAGTTTATTTGGCGTCTTTATCTTAATTGGTTTAGGAGTTATTAAATTTATAAGTAAATTCCATCGAATCAGTATTCGAACCCAGAACACCAAGAACAAAATAATTTATAATATGAGTTTGGTATGCTTAAAGGTGCTGTATGTAGTTACAGCATCAATTTAAGTGATATTTTCTAGAGTATAGAGTAAAATTAAGCAAGTCATTAAAAAATCGGGATTCGAACTAGAGACAACTGATTAAAAATTATATACAGTATTAATTACACATTATAACAGCTATCAATCATGCTTTGGTCCATTCCGCTAACTTTCTTAGTTTCCGAGATAATGGAGATTTAAAAATTAAGGATCGAACCCAGGACGTCAGGTATCTAATTACACATCTACAAGATACTACCTAATAACATAAACGCAATAAAGTTTATTTGGTGTCTTTATCTTAAGTTGTTTAACAGTTATTAAATTTATAAGTAAATTCCATCGAATCAGTATTCGAACCCAGAACACCAAGAACAAAATAATTTATAATATGAGTTTGGTATGTTTAAAGGTGCTGTATGTAGTTACAGCATCAATCTAAGTGATATTTTCTAGAGTATAGAGAAAAATTAAGGAAGTCATTAAAAAATCGGGATTCGAACTAGAGACAACTGATTGAAAATTATATACACTATTAATTACCCTTCATAGGGGCTATCAATCATGCTTTGGTACATTCCGCTAACTTTCTTAGTTTCCGAGATAATCGAGATTTAAGAATTAAGGATCGAACCCTGGACACCAGGTACCAAAATATACATTTACAAGAAACTACCTAATGACTTTAATGTAATAAAGTTTATTTGGCGTCTTTATCTTAATTAGTCTCTGAGCTATTAGAAGATGAATTTGTAATCACTCGTAGGGATTCGAACCCAGGCATCCCGGTCAACTTGGAACAATACCCTAATGACGCGGCGCATTCCAAAGAATTGATTAGTTTTTATCCCAAAGTTGTATCTCTTTTCATTCAGGAGCTATAAGCGATTAAACAGTAGATATAACATGGCGACTTGAGAACAATGGGCTATTAACACAGAGAGATGCCGACATCTGATAAAAGTTCTTTTGATCTATGCCGGCATGCCCCGCCCATATTATATCTACTGTTTAATCGCTTATATCTCCTGAATGAAAAGAGATACAACTTTGGGATAAAAACTAATCAATTCTTTGGAATGCGCCGCGTCATTAGGGTATTGTTCCAAGTTGACCGGGATGCCTGGGTTCGAATCCCTACGAGTGATTACAAATTCATCTTCTAATAGCTCAGAGACTAATTAAGATAAAGACGCCAAATAAACTTTATTACATTAAAGTCATTAGGTAGTTTCTTGTAAATGTATATTTTGGTACCTGGTGTCCAGGGTTCGATCCTTAATTCTTAAATCTCGATTATCTCGGAAACTAAGAAAGTTAGCGGAATGTACCAAAGCATGATTGATAGCCCCTATGAAGGGTAATTAATAGTGTATATAATTTTCAATCAGTTGTCTCTAGTTCGAATCCCGATTTTTTAATGACTTCCTTAATTTTTCTCTATACTCTAGAAAATATCACTTAGATTGATGCTGTAACTACATACAGCACCTTTAAACATACCAAACTCATATTATAAATTATTTTGTTCTTGGTGTTCTGGGTTCGAATACTGATTCGATGGAATTTACTTATAAATTTAATAACTGTTAAACAACTTAAGATAAAGACACCAAATAAACTTTATTGCGTTTATGTTATTAGGTAGTATCTTGTAGATGTGTAATTAGATACCTGACGTCCTGGGTTCGATCCTTAATTTTTAAATCTCCATTATCTCGGAAACTAAGAAAGTTAGCGGAATGGACCAAAGCATGATTGATAGCTGTTATAATGTGTAATTAATACTGTATATAATTTTTAATCAGTTGTCTCTAGTTCGAATCCCGATTTTTTAATGACTTGCTTAATTTTACTCTATACTCTAGAAAATATCACTTAAATTGATGCTGTAACTACATACAGCACCTTTAAGCATACCAAACTCATATTATAAATTATTTTGTTCTTGGTGTTCTGGGTTCGAATACTGATTCGATGGAATTTACTTATAAATTTAATAACTCCTAAACCAATTAAGATAAAGACGCCAAATAAACTTTATTGCATTTATGTTATTAGGTAGTATCTTTTGGATGTGTAATTGGATACATGACGTCCTGGGTTCGATCCTAATTTTAAAAGTTTTATTATCTCGGGAACTAAGTGACGTAGAGGAGTGGACTAAAGCATGATTGATAGCTTCTATGATGGGTAATTAATGCTGTATATAATTGCCAATCAGTTGTGCTTGGTTCGATTCCCCATCTTTTAATGACTTTCTTAATTTTCCTCTGTACACTAGAATATATCACTTAGATCGATGATGTAACTGCATACAACTTTGTTTAACATGTCAGACTAATATTATAAATTATCTTGTTCCTGGTGTTCTGGGTTCGAATACCGATTCAATGAAATTTACTTGCAAAAATTTAATAACTCGTAATTTAATTTAGATAAACATGTCAAGGTAAACGCAAACAGAGTATCTAGTCCTTAAATATCGTTATCGTGACAAATATTACTTTAAAGTACTCAGATCGAATCCCGAAGGGTGATTTCATATATCTTCAAGCTTATGGATCATATCAGGTTCGAGTAAAGATTAAATGGTAGATGCTGATATTGGGGAGCTAAAATACATTTATTAAAAGTATTACCGGGTTCGATTTAGAAGCTTAGAATCTGTGTAACTCTGGAAAAATTGCTTTTCTCATGATTGTAGTGAAATGTAATGGTCTTTCTGTGAGAAGATGGAAAGGAAGAATTGAAAAGGGAATAAAAACATGAAATAATTAAGTAAATAAGGGGGAAAATCTTCTAGGTTTCCTTTTAAGCTTTTACTTTTAAGTATTGTGATAATACAGCTTGAATTAACCTTGGTACAATAGGTGGTGATGGTGGTGGTGGGCTTGAATTTGAAATATATGTCTGAATGAGCGTGTAGGAATACTTCTCTTGCTGGTGTGACAGCATAAGCAGGTAGTTATGAGACGAGTTTAAACGTGTTTGATGCTGCCAGACATCCTGTCTCTGGGTGTGACGTCATAAACATCCTGTCTCTAGACTTGAGGTTATATGGCTGGGGGGTTAGTACACGTTGAGCGATCATATACAGGTGGTTATGGAGCGAGTTTATGATTGATCTAAAAGGTTCGTGCTCCCTCTATAAATATGGTGATCTAGGGCATTGGACTTCATTGTGCTAATTAGTCTTGAGGTGTTAACATCGTGTTCTCTCCAAGAATAATCAGCTTTCTAAAGTGGTGTCAAGGTGAAGAGGTCTACATTTCATTGATCAGTGATTAATACGTTATTACATCAAGAATAAAGATGAATAACTCAGCGTATAAGGATATTATTCCAAGCGCTACTGGATATGCATGCGGAAAATGTGGGAAGAAGTTCCTCCGAGGTTATGACAAGAGAAGACACGAGATGAGCTGCAAGAAGCTCTTCAAATGTAAACATTGTAATGTAACCTTCAAAGATTGTTATAAGGGACAGCGACACGAAGATATATGTGAAATAAGCAGCCCTCAGAAGAAAAGAAGATTGGAGCCAACTAAACATCAGTTACTGTCAACAATGGAGGACTGTGATATGAAAGAATACGAAACTTCATTCGAAGGACGATTGAAATCGTATTTTATACGATGCGAATCAGCTAAGGAGCTAAATATGTATCTGCAAGAGGCAAAACAACGTATAATCCAGGCTGTGCATAAAGAGCTTAGCATTCATAAGAGTGTTAAAATTAATCTGCTGGCTGAGTGTCGATTTGTTAACAGTATTGGAGAAACCTGTGACAAAACATTTAAAACACGGAATCAAGCTGTTTTCCTGGAAACTGATCTGGAGTCAGCGATGGAAGTGAAATTCAAGAAATTGGTGACTGAAATGGAGGAGTCTCAGCTTAAGGGTAGCAGCTGGGCTTTGCTTGCTGTGGAAGGAGTTCGACTTCGTATCAACAAGTACAACCCGTTACGAGGAAGTAGCTACATACCACTACCGTCATCTGTCGGAGCTAAAGAAGCGTGTATAAACATTCAGAACTTTACCGACGAGAAATGTTTCATGTACTCTGTATTAGCTAAATTCATAGGGAAGAATGCACAGCGTGTGAACAAATACAAACAACTTCAAGACAAGTACGACTTCAGCTGTGTTTCCTACCCTACTCCACTTTCTCAAATACCTAAATTTGAGAAGCTTAACAATATGTCTATTAACGTTTTCGGGTTGGATGAGAAGCATGAAGTGTATCCGATAAAGGTTGCTGATATTGAACTACCTGAACATCGCGACCTGCTACTATTGAATGATAGCAGTGGAAAACATCACTACGTGTATATAAGGAATTTTGAGAAGCTCGTTCGACGCCAGAAAACTAAATGTAATGAACGTGTTTATACCTGCAAGCGCTGTTTTACACATTTTGATAATCGATATGGACGAAGTGGACTGGAAAAACTACAAGAACATGCAGCCGTCTGTATTCAACATGGTGTTGCAAGGGTTGTTATGCCTAGCAAGGAGAAAGCAATTGCACAGTTTAAAAATGTTGAGAGGATGCTGAAAGTACCTTATGTCATCTATGCTGATTTTGAGAGTATTCTCACTCCATGCCATACGTGTACACCCAATCCTGAAACTTCCTATACAACACCTTATCAAGAGCACACACCAATGAGCTTCTGTGTTTACGTGAAACCTACATCCAGTGTTGAACATCTCGAAACTGATCTTCCTAAGCATCCCTATGTGTATCGTGGTGCTGATGCTGCTCATAAGTTTATGCTGTACCTGACATCTCTTGCAAAAATGATTGGTAATATATACAAATCTGCTAAGCCTCTGAAACTTACGGATCAACAGCAAAAGGATTTCGAGTCTTCTACGACATGCTACTTGTGTAGAAAACCCTTTACAGAAGAGAACTATAAAGTACGCGACCATGATCACATCAGCGGTGAATATCGTGGAAGTCTTCATAATGAATGTAATTTAGCCTGCAAAACACCTAAATATATACCAGTCTTCATGCATAACCTTAGCGGATATGACTCTCATTTCATTGTTAAGGAGCTGGGTTGTACAAGTGAACGTGTGGAGGTAATTCCTAACTCTGAAGAAAGCTATATCTCATTCACCAAGTATGTAGGAGATATAAAGCTTCGATTTGTGGATAGCTTCCGATTCCTCAGTACAAGCTTGGATAAGTTGGTAAAAAATCTAACCTCGTATCCTGAAACGCTAAAGTACTTTGGAGAAGACAAATTGAAGTTGATGACCCGTAAGGGTGTATTTCCATATGATTTTGTTACGTCATGGGATGCCCTGAACGAGACCTGCTTGCCTCCTAAGGACTCCTTCTACAATAGATTAAATGAAGAAGAAATTACTGATGCTGACTACGATCATGCTAGAAATGTATGGGAGCTGTTTAATGTGAGAAACCTGGGAGAGTACAGCGATCTCTACTTAACTTCGGATGTACTTCTTCTAGCTGACGTCTTTGAGACGTTCAGAGAGCAAACCCTTAAAACACACAAAGTCGATCCCGCCCATTATTTTACCTCTCCAGGTCTAACATGGGACGCTATGTTACTGTATACTGGAATTAAGTTAGAGCTGTTACAAGATTATGATCAACTACTCATGGTGGAATCAGGTATAAGAGGAGGTTTATGCCAAGTTTCTCATCGGTATGCTGAGGCTAATAACACTTATATGGAGAAGTTTGATCCGACGAGACCAACCCAATTTATCACATACGAGGACGCAAATAACCAATATGGGTGGGCAATGTGTCACGTCCTTCCTTTTGGTGGATTTCAGTGGGTGTCACCTGAAGAAATCAACTTAGAAACACTACAAGAAGATGATCCTCATGGGTACATATTAGAAGTCGACATCGAGTATCCTGCAGAACTTCACGATCTACACAACGATCTACCTTTCCTGCCAGAGTGTATGAAACCATTGGAATCATCTACAAAGAAACTGATACCTCATCTTGGACCTCGAAAGAAGTATGTAGTGCATTACATGGCTTTGAAGCAAGCTCTTAGTCATGGACTACGACTAACAAAAATACATCGTGTGCTACAATTCCGACAGTCTCAGTGGTTGAAACCTTATGTGGAATTTAACAACAGGCTACGACAACAAGCTGCAAATGATTTCGAGAAGGATCTCTACAAGCTCTTTAACAACGCTATGTTTGGAAAAACTATGGAGAACCTGCGTAACCGTATGGATATACGACTGGTGACCAATGAAAAAACTCTAGAGAAGCTGATCGCCAAGCCTACGTTTATCGACAGGACGATATATGCTGATAATCTAGCTGCTGTACATATGGCCTCTCGTCAGATTGTATTCAACAAGCCTATATACATTGGTATGAGTGTGTTGGACATCTCCAAGACATTAATGTATAACTATCATTACGACGTTTTGTTGCCTTATTATGGAGCTGAAAACCTGAAGCTTATGTATATGGACACTGATTCGTTCATTCATCGTGTAACAACTGAAGATGTGTACCAGGACAAGTTACGTTTTCTTGAGCATCTCGATACAGCTGATTACCCTGCCAACCATATATGTTACTCTACTCAGAACAAGAAGGTATTGGGAAAATTTAAAGATGAGGCTAATAGCAAAATCATCCTACGCTTTGTTGGACTACGTCCTAAGATGTATGCCTTAGATATTCAAGGGTCAATGATAAAAAAGATTAAAGGTATAAAACGTAGCGCTATTAAGCAGTACATTTCGTTTGACAGCTATACAGACTGTCTTAAAACCAGTGAAATCATCAGAACACCTATGAATCTGATCCTATCACGAAAGCATGCCCTTGCTACAGTACAAGTGAATAAAATTGCATTGACTCCGTTTGATGATAAAAGAATTATTGCTGAGGACGGGATAACAACATATGCGTATGGACATTACGCCATTACAAACAGTGCTTAAAAGAATGTAAGTTAAAGATAAAGATTTTCTAGTGAGTCTACAATCTTAAAAAAGGTGTCTGTGTGCTGTATATGCAGATAGCTGACGCCTGATGAAGAAAGAAGAAGATGGAAGGGAAGGTGGTAACCCTGCCATTAGGAGCAATCCTAGTGCTAGTCTCAAGCCTAGATAAAAGGGGAGAGACATCTATAACGAACTAAAATAAAGGTATGTTGACGTAAAGCTTTTCACTTTGTGAACCAATATGCAGTTTATCCCTCTCCGCATCGTACAATAACTGTTTAACATATAAAAATTTGTAAGATTTAGAAAAAAGTATATAAATTGTTGTAACGTTGGATGAGAAAAGTTTTATAATCGAATTACTCTCTATATTACCATGAGTACCTGTGATACTAGTTGAATTGCCTGTTAAAATGACTTAAATACCTGTGATACTACCCGAATCGTGTGAAATTACATTAAATAGCTCAGATACGAATTCCTGCTCTAAATTAGTACGAGCACCTGTGATACTATCAGAATTGCCTATTAAAATGACTCAAATACCATTGATACAACCTGAATCAGCTGCATTTACCTTAAATAGCCGTGATACAAATCTCTGATCGAAATTATTACGAGCATCTGTGAAACTATGCTGATTATCCAAATACTTATGATATTACCTGAACTATCTGTAAAATACGAAACTAGGCTATAACCAACCCCTGGAACCTACCCTCCTGTAATGCTTGCTTAATTACTCTAAGCACCTATGTTACTTGAATTATCCTAAATACCTACGATACCCTCTGAATTACCTTGAAATATGAAACTATGCTATACCCAACCCTGGAATCTAGCCTCCTGTGATACTACCTGAATTAGCCTAAATACCTACTATACTAGCTGAATTAGCTGTGAAATCATGCATAGCTATGATGCAGTTAGCCTCTGGAATCTAGCCTCCTGTGATACTAGCTGAATTAGCTTAAATGCTCACGATACTAGCTGAATTGGCTATGAAAATGATTTAAATACCTGTGATACTACCCGAATCATGTGAAATTACCTTAACTAGCTCTGATACGAATTCCTGCTCTAAATTAGCACGAGCACCTGTGATACTATCTGAATTACCTGTTAAAATGACTCAAATACCATTGATACAACCTGAATCATCTGCATTTAACTTAAATAGCTGTGATACAAATCTCTGATCGAAATTATCAATAATATCTGTGAAGCTCTGTCGATTACCTCAAATACTTACGATATTACCTGAACTATCTGTGAAATACGAAGCTAGGTTATAACCAACCCCTGGAACCTACCCTTGCTTGCTTAATTACTCTAAACACCTATGTTACTTGAATTATCCTAAATACCTACGATACCCTCTGAATTACCTTGAAATATGAAACTATGCTATACCCAACCCTAGAATCTATCCTCTTGTGATACTAGCTGAATTAGCCTAAATGCCTACGATACTAGCTGAATTATCTGTGAAATCATGCAGAGCCATGATGCAGTTAGCATCTGGAATCTATCCTGTGTTACTAGACGAATTAGCCTAAATGCATACGATACTAGCTGAATTACCTGTGAAATCATACACTGCTATGATCCAGTCAGCCTCTTGCAATACTACCTGAATTACTTACCTGTTAGTGTTAGTGGGTTAGCTTTTCCCGTTGCAGGTCACCTTTTTCCCTTTATGGCTCACCTTTTTCCCTTTGGTGGTCGCCTTTTTCCCTTTGCTGGTGACATTTTTCCCTTTACTGGTCACCTTTTTCCCGTTGCATGTCGCCTTTTTCCCTTTGCTGGTCACCTTTTTCCCTTTGCTGGTCACATTTTTCCCTTTGCTGGTCGCCTTTTTCCCTTTGCTGGTTACGTTTTTCCCTTTGCTAGTCAACTTTTTCCCTTTGTGGGCCTCCTTTTTCCCTGAGCAGTCACCTTTTTCCCCTGAACGAGTCACCTTTTCCCTGAATAGGTTACGTGATGGGCATGTCTAGAACATTGACCACTATGTTCACGTCTAAAGTCGCTTTCAAGTCTAGCACCTCCTATTCCCTATCTCTCCTGTATATAAGTCCATATTCCTACTGCTACACTACCTGTCTAGCCTAACACCTCTCCTCCTGTTCCTATACCTCTCATATAAACCATGCTCTACTCCTCTAGCTCTGTCTAGCCTAACGCCTCTCTCGTTTACCTATGACTCTCACATAAACCATACTCTGCTCCTCGACCTCTGTCTAGTCTAACTCCTCTCCTCGTTTTCCTATACCTCTCATATAAACTATACTCTACTCCTCAACCTCTGTCTAGCCTAGCACCCCTCTTCCTGTCCCTATAATTCTCATACATATAAACCATGCCTACGTTTCAAGCCCTGTCTAGTCTAACACCACTCCCCGTATCCCCTACCTCTCAAAAGCTCATTCCCTCCTGCCCCCCCTCTAGCTGAGTATCACTCCTTGGTTTCCTATCTAACCTAACTTTAACACCTGTCTATCCTAGCATAGGATCTCTCTCCGTTTTCTCGTCTCTCCTTATAAACACAAACTCAATTCTCCTAACCTAATACCTCTCCTCGTTTTCCTATACTTCTCATATAAACCTTACTCTACTCCTCGACTTCTGCCTAGCCTAACACCTTTCCTCGTTTTCCTATATCTCTCATATAAACCATGCACTACGTTTCAAGCCCTGTCTAGTCTAACACCTCTCATCGTTTTCCTATACCGCTCATATAAACCATACATTACTCAGCCTCTGTCTAGCCTAGCACCCTCCACGTATTCCCTATCTGTCTCATATAAAGCGCACTCCCCTCCTACCACTGTCTAGCCTAGCGTCAGTCCTCGTATTCCCTATCTCTCCCATATAAACGCATTTTCCTCCTTGAAGACTCTCTCAACCTAGCATCTACCTTCGTTTTCCCTATCCTTTCCCATATAAACGCAAAAAACTGTGCTCGAATTCCTCTATATATCCTACTCACGATGTAACGGAAAAACCAATGTAACTAACATTTCTGAACATTAATACCTTAAGTAATGAAGTAATTTTATTGGACATTAGCAATGGCTAAGCATATCTGTATTGTTTTATTCCGATACTCCATATTCCTCATCTACCTGCTTTCGACTGTTTATATTTGTTTACAGAGAATACTGCAAGGTCACATTCGTTTCCACCTTCCCTCACCACTAACACTCAGTGTTCCTAGCTTGATGGTTTACTTACTAAAACCCCTTTGCCTGGTTATAACATAGTTGATGTTAACAGGATTCAAGTTTTGTAAGTGAACTTCATTTTTATAGGTTATATTTCCTATCGCCACGCTTCTGTTTTTCAATAAAGCACTTAACTGTTTCATTTGTATATACTTCACATACCCATATACTTAAGTTTGGTTATGTATTTCGTTGCTTTTATCCTATTTCGTGGGATTACAAATCTATAAATGTTATGTGGGCCTGGTTTCTCATGAATATTCTTCGTAAATATGTCTATAGTTTCAAATCGTTAATGGTGCAAGCTTCCACTCTCATCTATCTGAAGAATAACTCGTTTATATTTAATCTTACCTCACTTGATTAAACCCACAATATTTACAATACTATGATGTACATATATCGCAACATTGGTACTACCTTAAGAATCACATACTTCTACCATAAGTGATTCCAGTGCGCCAGGAAACATCTGCTATGAGCGTTAAGGAATATTGTTATGTTTTATTAGCTCATGTTGAATGCCATGAAGAAGAATGGCATGTCAATTGTGACAGCTGCGTCTACGGGTGGCGACCATTAAGTTACGGGGTTTTACTCTTCGCTAAATATATTCAGGTCATGAACCAGCATAGCTACCCCGGAAGCCACAGGTGCTAAAAGAAATATTGCTATTTTTGTAAGGAAATACTTTTACAAGAACTTCGTCGAGATGCGTTTGAGGTCGGTTAAAAGCAATTTAGGGCAGCTTTGGCGCAACTCTGGCGTGAAGCCTCCTAATTTCCTTGAGGCATGGGTGGCAGGAAGTCTGGATTTCGCCGGACATATGCTGCTGTGAACGTCTGGCCAGCTTTTATTGCGTTCAAGCACACCTAAGGCTATTGCTGAAAACAAGCAAATGCACCTAAAATGTTTAATTAATTATTTTACCCATCATTTACGAACAGGCGGTAAACAATGATGTGATGTAATTACATGTTTGTTGTAGGCAATACAGGTTTTAGAAAGAGCGAATTCGTAAGAAACGGTCAACAATCACAACTCCAGTTTCTGAACAGCCATTCTCCAGGTTATTTCTTCATAGTTCACTCTTGAACACACAGGCAAATCTAATAAATTATTTGAACATATAAATCTTAATAGCATTAATATGGATTTAAAATTAGAAACCAACTCCATGATGCAACAGCCCAATTGGCCCAAGACTTCTGAACTCTTTGCGTCCGTGCGCACACTCAGCTACTGCACATGGGCTGGGTGCATTTATTGGGGTGCCGCGTGGTTATTATTCTGCCTCTTCCTAGCCGCTTACATATGATCGTAACATTTCCACCAAGCAACTACTGTGATGGCCACAAACCACCTCACTATCTCCACACAAGTCTCTATAAACCGCAGGTAGCAACGCTAGCCATTGAGACGAAGTGACTGTTGATTTAGCAAACAGAAATTCGTACATGTGCTCATTGTTGTCTAATTTAAGGTTAAAAAATTAGTAATGTCAAATTTAATGAGAAAGAAAATAAACTAACCGAAGCTAATATGAAATTATGGGTAAAACGCACAAAACTGCATTCGTTGGTTTTTGTATGCCGTGACAAGTGGATCGTCCCTACGAGGAGCATAGAGCTACTAAATTTACTGAGATTTGTGCGTGTTTCAAGTAATGCTTATACTGCGGTAGGTGCCGCTCCTATACTCTTCTCTAAACTATTACAGATGAAATGGAAACTACACATACAAATGTGTGATTGTAGCGCGTTCTTGCGATAGCTGTCAACACCTCTAGCCCGGTGCTCCTAATTCCTGCTCGTTACTACCTTCTTATAAACGTTACACTCTTCCTCCATTATACAAATATAGCTCTTTTTCCGTGTTCTCTCCGGTTACAAGGGGAATGGTACGAACAAATTAATCTCTTGCTACTGATTTATTTAATTGAATTGTTTCATATAAAATTACCGTTGGTAAGACCTTGAACGTTACGAAAACTTCTTTATATTAACTTTTTGGTTTCCTGGAAATACTCGTACGCATGTGATTCTGAAAAGAATATATAGTGAAAATTTAGTGAAATATTTCAGTTTATTAGAAGAGCACCGTTCCAGGAACCATATACATACGCTGCATCTCCCAAATAACTGGACTCAGTCACCAAAGCTTATTACGAAAATTTAAATAACCTTATTATTTCTTCTTGCAAGAATTAAATGTATTTGGGGAAACAAACCTCTGTGAAAGAACGGTTGGACGTAAGATTACGAAAAAAGTGTTTGACAGAGCTCATTGAAGGAAATTAGTGGAGATTCTGAAAAAAATGTAGATTGGCAGAAGATTTCTAAATTACCTCTATGTAAAACAACTAATTAGAGACAAGATAGAAAATATGTCAAAGGAATTAGGGTAGGAAGAGCCGTTCGACAGGTAAGCCATTAATACCCATGTTGTTCCACATCTACTTTGAGAATTTGATGTAGAATTGTTACCAGAGTAGCAGAGGAGTAGTAGAGAAGAAAGAAGAAGAAAATCCTCAAGATATGCTGACAGTGATAGAAGAGGAGGAAAAAATTCTAAGAAGCAGGCTGAAAAGGACAAACGACAGTTTTGAAGAGTACCAGATAAGTATAAATATAAAAATCAAGAGTATGTTTATTTGTAGAAAAGCAGATAAAGTGAAAATTGTAAATTCGAAACATGAGCGGATATCATGAAAATTAACAGAGAATGAAAACTGCAAAAGGAGCTCTTAATGGAAAAACAAAAGTTTTCTATATACCCTTGAAGATAAAGGCATGGAACAGATGTGTCAATGTACAAAGTAGAAACTTGAATGTTGCGACAATATGATGGAAAACAGTTGAAAGCAATTGAAGTGCGGATATTGAGGATATTAGAGCTTGTGAACTGAACACACAAAATAAGACAACATAGCCTGGTTTAGAAAACATGGACAAAGGCATAAAAGTGCCGAAATTGGTGTGAAATAGATAAACAAGCTGGCTGTGAAGCAACTGCTTGTTAAGGGTTGTACAACAATTAATTGCGAAGGAGAAACTGTTTAGGCAGAAGAAGATAACAAGTGATAAAAAAATGTTAACATACATGGTTCTTATGTGGAGACGAAAAGCAAAGCGAAAAAGACATTACCTTCTCTCTGAGGGACCTAAACGTTGGCAGAAAATGATGATTGAAACATAATGGGGAGAGAAGAAAGGGGACTTACGAAGGATTCAATTAATTTTGAACAAACCAGCTGGATGTCAAAAAGATATAAAGACGAAGGATTGTCGTCCTCCGTGGTGTAGTGGTTACCATGCTAGCCTCTAGTTCCCGAGGTCGTGGGTTCAAACCCGGCGGAGGGCTATGGATTTTTTTCGGGCATAAAGATACTTAGCAAGGCTTCCTTGGTAAGGGAAGTAAAGTCAGTGGTCCCGTGTCGTAGATTTAGGTACGTAAAAGAAGCTCAAGCCTGATAAAGAGGCCTCTGAGCAAAATTACCGGTATTTCACGCCCAATATAGAAAGGGAGGCTAAGGACCACAGCGGTTAAAGAGCGTCCATAAAAAAGACGAGGAATTGAGGAGAAAATGTTGTTTTAGGGAAATAATCGTTACGAATTTACCTATATGGAATTAAAGAATTCCTGAATAATTAACAAATACAAATATCTGAGCTAACATGGCATATGTTTAGATAACTCACATGTGTGACTTTCGTTGTGACAGAATCCTTGTATGGCGGTTAGTAATACAGAGTGTTTAAAAAAGTGTCTGATATTGCAACAGGAAGTGGAATTGGCCATAACTAGAATAATTGTTTCTGTGATTGTATGCTTGGAAACAAATTCCTGTGAAGGTATGGACCAATTAACTTGTGTTGAATATTTACACTTCAGACAATGGGCTTCATCCAATAAGCTAATTCTAGTGAACACTACTACAGAAGATGCTCCATGTGATTACCATGCATTCTTACATATGCTTCAGCTCTTCTTTTCAAATAATCCCGAACTGTTTTGATGACACCTGGTTGCTCTCGGATTTGGGCACACGCATTGGTCACACGGCTTTGTAGGGTATGCACATTGTAGATGGGTTCGGCATACACCAATGTCTTTAAATTCCCCCATAGCCAGAAATCCAATGGATTAGTGTCCGGTGAGCAGGAAGGCCATGCTGCTGAACCTCCTCGACCGATTCATTGTCCATTAAAAGATTGGTTTAAGTATTGTTGCACGAAGTGTAGAAAATGGGGTGGTGCCCGGTCATTCATTAAAAACAATGTGCGTTGTCCTTCTACAATCAGAGCGTCCTCCAAAAGTATGGGTAATTCATTGCGTAGGAATCGCTGATACACAGCACCTGTTAATCTGTTTGGTAAAATGTATGATCGTGGGAGCCTATCACCCACAATTCCTGCCTACACATTGATACTAAAACGATCCTGATGCCTCACCTCCATGACTGCTCTAGGATTTGCATCTGACCACGTGCGTCTTGTACTAATTTACTGTGCCATTTCTGGTGAATCCGGCCTCATCCGTAAATAAAATGCAGGCTGTAAATTGCGGATCTTCAGTACCCTGGCGTAGTAGTCATTGACAGAATTGTGATCTGGTATGATGGTCAGGTGGCCTAAAAGCTTACATACGTTGAACATGGTAAGGATACAGCAACTGTTCATGCAGAACAAACCCTGCAAGAGTATAGTTGGTACCTTCTGCAGCTGTAATTCTTCGCACGCGTGTTTGAGGATCACGTTCTACATGTTGCAACACCCGTTCCTCTATTTCCGGCGCACGAACGGTACGAGGTCTACTGCGATCCGTTGTCCTGGCTGTGAAAGATCCTGTTTCTGCAAGTCTCTGGAATAGTCTAATGAAAAGCTTTTCCGAAGGAATGTTGCGTTGTGTATGTCTTTCAGCGCACGTGACACAGGCCTGTCGTTGACTACCATTTGGCTAACTCGTTTCTATAGTTATATGTCCGAAAACAAATACCTTGCTGAGATGTGAGACGATTTACTTGTGTTGGATACAAATTGTGTTCAGTGGTGTAAGATATCTTTCTGTTGATGGTCACTGTACAAGTCTGATTTTTAGTCATATGAGGTTGTGCTTGCGTTTCAGAGAGGTACCCAAATGAAATTAGTGGTTCCGTGCTGTGTGGACAACGTAAACAGTGTAATGGAGTCATACTATTCCACGAGGGAAATGGCTGAAATAAAAAGTAGTCAGAAATCATTGCATGATGTGTAAATCATATGAGAAATCGCAATATATGACAGGATATATCAGCATTCTGTAACTAGAACTATTCAAAGATCAAAAGGCATATAAATACAACTGAAATAACAGCTACAGCGGAGAAGTGTGCAAATTATATGGAAAAAGAAGCAGAAGAATACATGAACACCCAGAAACTATATTGTCAAGAGGACATGGCCAGTTAAGGGACTTCATTAATTACTTTGATAGAGTATCATGCCATGTACTATTTTTAAGTTAAATGGGAAGGCATATAGTTGGTTCAACGATAGAGATCTCTGGATCAAACCCAACGGTATCAAATCGGTGTACACTGTATTAAAATTTACAATGTGAGAAAATATTTCAGAAAACAGCGTCATGCATAATATGTCTAAATGCCATCAGGTTGCCATCAGATCCGTTTTACTAATTTCAAGAGGACCATTAGAAGAATGTAATTGTTGATCACCGATCATTAATTGATGCGTGACTGAATCGAAGGATCTGAAGTACTGTAGCAACAATTTGGTTGGGCGTTGACAGAAAGATACTAATTTTCGACTTCGTGCAGGACTACTAATGATCTAGAATTTTAGACTATAGAAGTGGTTGATGGATTAGGTCCATTTTTAAACGTCCACAAGCGTCTTCATTTGGTTTTAAGTACTTTTGCCAAGAGAGGGGCCGAAACTAATAATCACTTCCCAAACCAGGTATTATATCTACAGCCTACTTTCAGTGCAGTACTAATAGTAGTCCTTGGGTAGAGAGAAGCTACAAGAAGATCTAAACTGTATATTTTACTAAGTGTCTTCGGTTAAGATAGATTCACCAATTAATTATACGACGAATGGAGACATCAAGAGAAATAACATTTTTAAACCGCCATCAGGTGACCCTGACTGAAATGTTTATTCTACGCAAATGACAATTATCAATTTTACCGAAAAGGAATGTATAATCTCACTAAGCAAAAGAGATTTTTCAGTTTTCACATCCCCAAAAACATTAAATTAACAATAATTTTGCTACCACTTTGTTTCTTAGTGTTATATAACGGTAAAAAACCTAGTATTATATTAATGATCAACGCTGTGGAAACACTCGAATACACCAGCAATGATAAAGAAGTACAAAATATACTGTTTTTACGAACTCTAGAAAGTTTGTTGCAGATTCCCTATTATGCAGTGAAACGAGGGGTGCCTTAATCTGAATCAGTAGCACCAAAATCACGAAGGAACTATCCTCTTTAAAGAATATTTTCTTTAAAAATCGAGAGGGTTGTTGCAACTGTAGCACATCTATCATTTCAGCTTATCTGTTCTCCGCTCCAGCACCCCAAAAATGAAATAATTAAATCATACATCCCTTCTGAAGTTTATTTGTCGGTTTACTAATCGATAGGCTATACAATTCTTACTCTAGGCCGTACAAAATCATGAAATTCTCTATATTATTTGGTCGAGTTCAGCAGTGGTCAACGCCGTTCCAAGACACAGGGGATTGGGCGTTCGAGTCCCACCTTGGGCATAAGTGTATGCGTAAATGTATACACATACGTGTACAGAGTGTAAAGAATATATGTCACAAGGATCGTTGGTAGATAGATGTGTAGCATGTGATCATACTTTGCTTATAAACCCATGTCAGAAGCTTTTTGTTTACACGCTAGATCCTCATAAATGGGAAGGTGGATGACTTTAGGTAAGTAAACCGTAGGCACCTCAGTAAGCAGTAGATGTCACACTCATTAAGAGTTGTTTACCGATGGTAGTGCATCAGCAATTCTTCAACATACCTACTGTAGAGTAGTTCCATACTTCACAGTGTTCATTTGTGTGGCTATCCTCAAGTGGGAGTGCATAATGGTGGCTTTGTACACAAATGTAGAATATACCGAAATGCTTTTCATCTAAGGGGGAGCCAAGAGGAATGGAAGAGTGGCTTGCCGGCTCTATCAACAAGTTACTCCAACAGATGTCACCCAGCCCACACCATGTTTCCAAGATTGGAGACGCGTTTAGAGTGAATTAGGCAGCTTACGTCCTAACAAAAACCGATGTGGGCGTCGCGAAAACACTATGTACAGAGCATGAACTCTTTCCAAGAGTTCGACAGCACATAACGAGGCGATGCACAAAATGTATGGAAGTTGGCGGCAGCATTTTTGGCATCTTCAGTAGTTGATTATAAAGGTTATATAATTCCCTCCCTGCGAGAGAAAGTTTTGAATTGCAACCTTACACAAGATAAATATGTACGGAATTATTACGCAAAGTATTATTCAAGCATATGAAAGATCACCAGTTGATCTACATTTTTTTTATCTTCAATTACTTTCTCAAGTGCCTCGTTTCCTACAGTCCTTCCTTTTGTATTAATCTTAATTTGCGCTGAAGTGGATACATTGCATCTAACACTTCCGAACGAGCACACAATCCAGAGAGTTGAATAACGCGCTGTGTACAGACGTTACCAATGCTGTACCTCCCATTGTTTGGTTTTATTTTATTGAATGTTTAACGGTATGAACCAATGAAATTTGGTGAAAATCTGGGTAAAATGGAATTTAGGACTGCGCGACAAAAATAAATCAAACGCCATAATTTCAAAATGTATTTGCACTTTGGATGTAGTGAATGATTGATTTACATTGATAAGGTAACAATCAGAAATTAAAATTGATTTATTTCAAAATTTGAGTATTTATAATTTTTTTCTCATCACTTTTGACCGTTCGAAATGTTCCACAATATAGAGCTTTCACCCAATTCTTCAGAAATACTCCAAGTATATTCCAAAATAGTTAAACAAACATGTCAAAAATGTATTGTGTTGTGAAGGGTATATGAGCTAATTTTAAAACAAAAAAAGGAAATGTTAAAAATATAAATTAACGGTTCTAAATTTTTGAAGGATTATTTTGCTTTGAGCTAAAAGTAACAAAACGAAATCACAATTTTTGCGCCATAACCAAACAAATGACAGATATTTAAAGTAATTATTTTTAAAATTGCATGCATAGTAAATTTGTAATACGACAAAAACTAAAAAAAATGTTGAAACCAAATTTTAAACCATTAATTGGTTCAAGCAAGAGCAAAATGTTTAAAACTGTTAGCTAAATTGACTTAAAATCTTTAAAAATAGCATTTTCCGTGGTACATTTCCTTAACTAAAACTAAAGTAGTTCTTACTCTTCTACAGTTAGTATATGTTTAAAGAAGATTACTCGTTTTGTTTTACTATATTTCTTCAAAGTGTGAAATAGAAACGCCCCTAGAATTGCCCTAATTAAACGCTTAAGTAAACACCTATAGATATTCTATATTTTGTATTTTGTACTTATTAAATACTTAACCTGCTTTATGTTCAAACATTTCACTTCAAACATTTTTTTCGTTTGTTTATTTGCATGCTATGTTGAAAATTGGTAAATTCTTGGCCAAAACATACAGGAATATTTCATTTTGGCATAAAATAATATTACAGGCTCTAAGTGATATATCTGCAAAGTTTGTGACACCTTTTTAACCTCATCAAGCCATAATTCGTGCTTTATAATGGTGCGCTTCTTTTATGTGCCACGCTCCCTTTGTAATTACCCCATAAATCATATTTGGCTCTTTAAACAAATAGCAACTATTTTACTTCTTAGTTTATTTGCCAAGAAAGTCAATAGAACTGCTGTTAATATTCAGCCTGTCGGCAAATGAAAAAGAGGCAAGTTAATAGAAGCGTGTGGTCTCAAAACGCACGAAATTTGCTTACTCCTGTGCATTTTCAGTATCGAGTTTTTCCTCAATGAGCGACTATGTTTTGAACGTGACTGTGTTTAATTTCTCCGGTTACGGAGCTATGTAAGAGCATTGTGCTGGCAGAAACTTTGTGTTAAAGGTTGCCGCAACATTCGAATGCCTTCATTCACTGGAATATGAAGTCGAAATTATGAAGTCAATAATTATCATAATAATCTGTGAAGGATAGTGATAGAAAATAAATAATAAAATATTTAATTTCAGTGTATGTATAAAAAGGAGAAGCATTGTGAAAATTGTTGACTGTTAAAAGCTAAGTTTGAGGGGAGAGAGGGGAAGTTAGGAGTTTTTCCTCTTTGTAGCGCTGTGGTGAAAGTCATTCTGTCCTGAAAGATCGGTGAAAGCGGGACGACATTCTCGTCGAGTTGTGAACATTAGCGGCGAACATGCAAGAGGGTAGAACGTTCAGCTGTAGTTAATAATCTTCGGTCTTGGTAAAGACACAGTAGCATCGTATGCATTTAAAGGTGATCGGCAAAGCTTAAGTTTTATTTTAAATGGTGAAAATAAAAGTGTTCCAAGAAAGCGTTCGTGTTTCTCTGTACACACCCACGCATACCCATTGATTAAGATCTCATGCTCGAGCAGTCGTGTCAAAGTATAAAAAACAACTAGGAGGAGGAACGCAGCAATCGTGAGGCAAAGGTATTGCTTCATTGTTGGAGGGCGTAGCGTGGCTGAGTCATATGGCGTCGAGGCTCGAATAACGGGGAAGCTGAGGAACGGAGAAATCAAGGAGACCGGGACAACGCGGAGGACAACGGGAGCAGCATCGAAGCAGCAGTTGCAGGTAGCAGATATAAAGGTACTGAGTGTAAATTTATTTACGTGTTCCAGTGGTAAATGCAGTTAAGGAACGGTAAAATGTTTGAGCAATCTGATGCAAACATGGAAATTCAGGACGGTGATAGTAGAACTGTGCAGGACGTGAATAGTAGTGTAAATAAGATAGTAGAAACGGTAGACGATAGAAATGTACAAAAACAGGTAGAACAGCCAGGGGGAAGTACGGAAACTAACGAGATGTTAAAGTTAATTATGTCAATGGTACAGGGTCAGAAAGATTTAACAGGAAAAATAGAACAGAGTCAGAAAGAATTAAGGGATGTAACAGAAAACTTGAGAGAAGATTTAACAGGAAAGATGATACAGGGTCAGAAAGAATTAACAGGAAAAATGGAACAGGGTCAGAAAGAAATAAGGGATGAGATGAAAGCTAACCAGAGTGTAACAGAACAGGGTCACCAAGAATTAAGGGATGAGATGAAAGCTAATTATCAAAGTTTAAGGGAGGATTTAACAAGCAATTTAACTAAAATTGGGAAGAAAATTGAGAACCAGCAGAAAGTCTTAGAAAATTTCCAGGAGGAGGCTAGAAATGCAATAGAAAACGTGAGAATTGAAGTTAGGGAAAATCGAGAACAGGTTAGAGAATAAGTCAAAATTGTAAGACAAGAGATTAGTGAAAAGGTAGAAAAAGAAAACAGAAAATTGAGGGAAGAATTAAGTTAGGAATTAGTTAGAGAAAGGGAAGCTACTAGCAAAGAACTAGAAATATACAGAAACAGGTTAGAACCGTCTGAAAGAGAAAGTAGAAGACTTGCTGTACGGATAGATGATATAAATGATAGACTTAAGGAAGGGTTAGAAAAAGTGTGCATAACAGCAGTGCAACAGTAAGGAACGATGCAGCGCAGAATGCGACAGCTGACCTTCCGATGCTGAATTTAGGTCCAAGTATCTCCAGCAACAGTACGAGTACAAATGTAAATAGAAATGGCGGTCCACTTTTTCAATGACCTAACCATGTTCTCAGTGAAATTTCACCACCGATTTTTGAGGACGAGGAATCAGATAATCCAAAAGCATTTATTAACAGCATGCAGGAATATTTTAATGTTAAGGACATACCAGAGAAATACAAGATGACTGTAGTACGAAAATGTTTTAAAGGTGATGCTTTTAATTGGCTAGAATTGTTTGTAGGGCTAGATAACAATTATGGTGTTTTTAAAGAGCTATTTCTGAACAGATATTGGGGTGCAAGCAGGCAAGTGAATATAAGATTAGAGCTCAGTAATGGCAAGTACGATTCCCGTAAGGACCAATCTATGGTGAATTATTTCATGGTAGTGGCAAGAAAATCTAAGATGCTAGATCCACCGATGGGAGAAAATGAATTAATAAATATAGTAACCGCACACTTTCCGGAAACAATACAAAATTATATAATTATTGCAAAACCGGTTACAATGGCAGCCATGATAGATTTGTTGATCGCTTTGGAGAGGAAGAGAAATCAAGATGGCGTGCTTAAGGATAGGAATTTCACACAGAAAGAAAGAAGTCCTACAAACTTTTTCGGGCAGGGGGCATACCAAGGAAATGACAGAAATTTTGATGTGAGAGATAGATACCATGGGCCTGTACCGAAAAATAAATACAATGATAACAGAAGGAATAACTTTGATAATAATTATAGGGGAAGAGGTGAAAGTTACCGAAGACGGAACGCACAAATAAATTATGTACATACTCACGGGTATAATTATGATAGAATGGAAATGTATCCTAGAAACAGACGCTATTCTGGAGATAATTGTAGCAATAACTATGAAAATAGGTATAGACCAAGTTCACCAAGACAGGAGGCGAGAAGTAGAAGTGGGAGGAATTCACCAGTTCAAGAAGATAGGATTGACGCAATAAACCCTACAAGGCAAATAATGGGAAACAATTACCGTCATGAAACGAAACCAGGACATTCGCATAACGATATTGGGACAGGAGCAATTAGCAAAGTGTCGGAAAACTCCAAACCCAATCAACTTCGCCTTCAGTGAAGATTGGGAACCATTCCTATAATGAGCGGTACACGAAAAGTAGGAATAATGGAAGGCAACTAATGATAGAGCAACATCAGCAACGGAGAGATAGGCCAGAAGAAAGCGAAATTTTAACTGATCCACCAAGGATAAATATTGGCATTAATGGTAAACAATTTCATGCAATATTAGATACCGGCGCTAACACGGTCGTTTTTGTTCACACAACTTTTACGAAGAATTAATAAACAGTGGTTTAAAATTGATGTCTTTACCAGTACATGGAATATATTGTTCAGTAGCAGTGGGCAAAAGAAAAGAAAGAATAAGGTTTCAGGCTATGATGAATATTGAAATCGGAAAGAAAATTATTGAGATGTTATTTTTAGTAGTACCTAGGCTTGTAACAGACATAATAATAGTTGTGATAGTCTATACGCATGGAACTCCATTATAGATTTTGAAAGCAAAATTTTGAAGCTCGAAACAGAACAAGACACCATAATCGTACCATTGTTGGATGACAGTAGTTCAGGAATAATTGTCAGGGATTCGGTAGAGGAAGAAATAAAAGGGGAAACATTCTTTGTGGAAGTTACAAACATTGGAGCTATGAAATTAGCAGAAGTAAGGTTAGAGAATTGCCATGAAATTAATGAAGAAAATATAATCTGCGGAGAAGATGAGAAATTTTGTATTAATAACGGGGAAGAAAAACCCCAAGAAAATCCCAGATTAAGCTTGAACATAAGAATGTAACTAAGTACGATAGGGTGGATGACTGTGTCGAAATAGAACATTTGTTGAAAAATAAGGTGAATCAAGCTAGTAGACTGAATGAGAAACAAAAGAAGGAATTATGGGAAATGTTAATGCATAATAAGGAAGTGTTTTCGGAAAAGCCGGGAAGCTGCATAAATTACATCCATTCATTTTAAATGACTGATATAAATCCATATTCTCATAAAGCTAGGCCAATCCCATGTGCTACTAGGTTGGAAGTATACAAAGTTATACAATCTAATGCTACTGCACATCGTAGTAAGATCTTCAGGGAGACCTTAAAGAATCAGAATATAAAACTCTATCATTGTTCCTCTTATTTTCTTTCTGGGAATCCAACAGAACGCATATTGAAGGACATTGGAAACTATTTTCGTGTACCGACTCATAGTAATCACAGAAATTGGGTAAGGTATTGTAATGTGATAGAAAACATAATAAATAACACCATCAATACGACGACAGGATTCGCACCAATACAATTAATGCAAGGAATTGAACCTGAACCGATTTTTAAAGGAATACCAAAGACGATTAAAGGAAACCAATCACCATTATCCGAAGAACAAAGGGCTAAAATTGTTGTTGACAGGTTGAAAGAAAAAGCAGAATAAAGAAAATCTAAAGTAAAGAAGCGAAAACATAAATGGGAACCGAAAATAGAAGACCTTGTGCTTGCCAGAGATCAGAAATTATCCAGCGCATTAAAAGGAAGAAATCATAGGTTAGAGCTGTTATATAAAGGTCCGGTAATTATTACTGCTGAATTTGGGGAACATACTTTTGAGTTATTAGATATAAAATCTAATAAATCTATTGGTAAATGGCACAAACAACTTATGAGACCTTATAGAAAATCATTGAATGTTCCTGATAAAATACAAACGGTGTGAATTTTCTGAGAAACATTAACATGAATGTAGAAATGTCATTAGGTTATGAGTATTGTAAAATAAATATAAGAGAAACAGTGAAGTGAAAGTGATCAGTGCACAATGTGAAAGTGAAGTGAGAAAGAGAATAATATTCTCCAAAAACAAAACAAAAACAGATACACCAATCAGAATAACAGAAAACTAAATATAATAATTGTTTAAAATCGAATACTGTCAGTTATTGAGTGTAAATTTTGTATAATAATGGTTTGAATTTAAATGATGATGTTAATGAATGTAAAACTTTGTATCATAATGGTTAAGGTGAATCATGTGAAGGGTAAGTCATCTTTATGACCGACAGAATTGTTGAAGGAACATAATGGTAAACAGTGTAAAAAAATTCTATGTTGACGAATTGTAAAAGAATCTTGTAATCAATTCAAGGTTTGCCGATCGATCACGAAATTACTGAGAGGAATTTTTTTCGGGCAAGACATACACATTGTAATATTATTGTATATGGGGCATTTAAAGCCGAAATTATGAAGTCAATAATTATCATAATAATCTGAGAAGGATAGTGATAGAAAATAAATAATAAAATATTTAATTTCAGTGTATGTATAAAAAGGAGAAGCATTGTGAAAATTGTTGACTGTTAAAAGCGACAGAAAGACCGGACAGGCACAGTTTAGCTAATTAGGGACCAGCCTCAGGTATAAAGGGTAAACTAGCTGAAGCCAGTTTCTCTTGGAATTAGTGGGTGCAGTTGCACTGGCCGGGATGTGAAGTTCATTAGAGGCTTCATGACGCTGTTTGAGGAGAGTTTTGAGGGGAGAGCAGGGGAAGTTAAAAGTTTTTCCTCTTTGTAGCGCGGTGGTGAAAGCCATTCTGTCCTGAACGATCGGTGAAAGCGGGACGACATTCTCGTCGAGTTGTGAACATTGGCGGCGAACATGCAAGAGGGTAGAACGTTCAGCTGTAGTTAATAATCTTCGGTCTTGGTAAAGACACAGTAGCATCGTATGCATTTAAAGGTGATCGGCAAAGCTTAAGTTTTATTTTAAATGGTGAAAATAAAAGTGTTCCAAGAAAGCGTTCGTGTTTCTCTGTACACACCCACGCATACCCATTGATTAAGATCTCATGCTCGAGCAGCCGTGGCAAAGTATAAAAATACAACTAGGAGGACAAACGCAGCAATCTTGAGGTAAAGGTATTGCTTCATTGTTGGAGGACGTAGCGTGGCTGCGTCAAATATTAACTGCATAGGCTATGTCAGGATTCTGAAGAAAAATAATGTGTAAGGTAGCTTTTTCTACGAATAAATGAATCTATGAATTATTATATTTAAATAAAAGCATACATATATGGAAATCAATCGCACAGGAACACAGACCGTATGTGGTTTTATAAAACAGAGAATAAAAAAAACTAAATTAAAAACGACAAAATACAAAAGGAAAAGAAGAAATGCCGCCACAAGAAAACACCATTGCACGAAAAAGACACAAATACTCAAATATAACATCTAAAATATAAAGAAACAGAAAAAAAAACCATGAACCGTATCACGATGCATAATTAAGCCCTATTATATTAAACAAAGAACAATTAAGAAAGCTAAATAAACACAATACACTAACATTAAGTGAAAAATGACGTATAATAGCATAAAAAATAAAGCACCAACATGCAGTCGGTAAGTTTACATTCCTTACACGCCCCCCTTCCCTACTATAGGGCTTCTCAGATTTGTCTCCCTTCAACATCTTTCCTGCCTCCCAGCAGCATCCAACACGTCCTTAACACTACATTCGAGGTGGTAAAGCATCACGGTAAATATTTTCGCTCCACTCCTCCGTATTCGTACACCTTACTAAGATATCCACCCACGGCTCCTCCTCGCAAATGTGCAGCTTCTCCCACCATTTTCAAGCACTTTTATAGAACAAAGAAAGACTGAATGTCCCGACTTGTCAACATTTAACAGTGGTCGTATCGTGCAAAGGCCGCGAGTATTCAATACTTGCACGACTCTCTTTGTATAAGCCATATTTACGGGCAATACAGTGATATGGCAAGCTCTAGTTTGGGTCCTGGTTTAGGCTGGTAACCGTTACATGGCAAAGCTAGGGAGCCTGGGCTAAATTGCCCCATAATTCTGTCTATTCATTATCCTTCCACTGCATGTGCGGTTATGGGCATTAACGTTTCGTATTCACTTCCATATGATAAACCTGGCTATTTTCCCAAAAGATACATGAATTCCGATATTTGAAGAGTGCAAAAACTAATTAAGTGTTGCCAAAACATTGTAAAGATCTGCGTGGTCTAGTACTGTAAGAGACAGCATACTCCTATCCAGAAAACGAATTTGCACAAAGCAGTTGAATACAGTAAAATTACAGGACTATAGACGTAAGTTCTATCTTTGTTAGAAATAAGGGTTTTAAGTTTGTAGCAACTTGGCAATTATTAAGAATATTCTGCTAGTCATAACTTTGATATTGTACTAAAGCATGACAAAACAAACGTATCTCGTTTTTCTACAGCGTATGTAATAACTTGCAGCGTGCCTTGAAAGCATACAACACAAGCAAACAATCTTAGGTAACGTGGTTCCACAATCCAGCGTTTGCTAATACGAATATACGCTTACGGGCCGCCACTGACTTTGTTGCTTTCGGACATGAAGACATCCGCAACTGCTGTGAGATTATTCTGGCTTTCTATACTTAGCCTCAAACTTTCAGTTAGATAGCTGAAAAGCTGCAACACGTGGAGCATTGTATCTACTGAAAAATGTGGGAATTTTGTTTCTTAGAAAATCATCTGTACGTTATCAATGTTATCTGCGATTACAATTTTTCTTCTGTAATGATAATAATGGTATGCCCTACGTTAGATTAGATTTTATATTATTAGAAAGTGGAAAAAGGACGCAAAATGTAGAAATTTCGACCAAAATCTCTGCATAGTCTTGCCTTAAGTTCAGTCTCCTAATATGTGTCTGAAACGCAAAAATTACTTATGCTATAGTTACAATAAAAGAATACATAGCATTTCTGTGTATACCTGAAGCATGTCATCGTAGCCATTCTAAAAATGCTTAGCTGACTTCACTACTTAATGTGAAGGTTGCAAATCAAGAAATTGCAACACACTTACAGAGCACAGAGAGGTATGTTATGGCTATACAACGAATCTTTTCAACCATTACACTTAAGTCAAAGAAAATCAAGTTAGAAACAACCATCAAACGCATGATTTTCTACGAGCATCCGCCTTCTCTAAAGAGCTCCTCCGTGTCTGGACACCACTGAAGTGATGCATAGCTTACGCAGTCCCATGTACAGAACTGATTTTTAAGAAATAATTAAGCCCCAAAAACACGTGTAAACTTAGGTTAGTTGAAGTGAATTTATAGCACTCAATTTTTGAACATTTAGAAACTGCCTAGGATTTTCGAAGTATGTTATTATACGAAGGTGAACCGGGAAATAATCACCGCTGCGCAGATCGCTAACGGTCTTCTCTTCCTCGACATCTTTTCTTGCTAACTAGTGAGTACCACTCGAAACACGTTATTGTGCATTCTGTGATTGTTAAAAAGGAACTGTATGGTACAAAGTCCCGCCGAATTTTGAATGCTCGGAGGTTGGAACCCGTAGAAACTTACCGTTAACCAAAGGAAGTGTATGGTGATACAGTAATGCATTAAAGAAATATGAAAAAGTGGCGTGAAATGCAATGGACGCACAAACAAGATGATGAAGCTCAACCCGGATTTGCAAGGTTATTAGAATCAAATGCACAATAAAATTGTGCAAGCATTTCTCATTCTTTGTTTGTTGAAATTTTGTCCGAACATCTTGGCGGCAGTCGACTACAACACTAGATGCTAAAAGTAATGGACAGATATGACACATTCTTAAGTAAAGGGGGTGATTACGTGGAGAAATAAATTAGCTATAAGTTTTTAAGTGACGTGTTGTCTTTAATAGAATTATTCCTTTGTTGACTATTAAAGCCAAACTGTGGTTAATTTATTGAATTAACCTCGTAAAATGTATGGCCGAATCGTCTAGATAAAATATGAAACTCAAAGCATGAAATCAACATTTCGGGGATCTTCCGTTCTTACTACATACGATTTCGGGGATGGGAAGCAAGGGCTTGTTATAAACAGATAGAGGGTTAAAGCCAGTAAAATTTCCCAGAATATTTATGGAACTACACAATAAAAACAAAATATATTAAAATTATTTCAACGAGATAAAGGCAGGATACGGCCAAGTTCGGGAATATTCGCAAGTGTGCCAGTCCCATAAAATTAAAAGTCAACACAAAGATAGATTTTCAAAGATGTCTGAAGAATGAAGAGAATAATTCTTATGCTAATGAAAATATATTACGGTCATATGAAATTCAATATCAGAATAATTCAGAGAGAAGATGCAAATAATAACAAAAACAGAATTAATTTTCTAGTTATCTTATCACGGGCAAGCGATGCTGAACGTGATTTCGAAAACCCATGGATCCCAAGCCTATTAGATCTGCTAAACTACTGATGGCACAAGATAATGAAAGTATTTCTCAGAAACAAGTTGAAACCTTTAAGGGGAGACAAAATCCCATTCCATCATTATTAAAGTTGCTAAATTGATGACCCGTTATCTCAGTAAGTATTTTGGATATCAGACTGAACTTTCTACAAGTTGAAAATACACGCCTTGTAAGTTGACTCATCTATTTAAGGAATATAGGATTATTTTCTTAGATATACCAGTTTTAATTAGCATTTACCAGCACCTATTTGTTTAAAAATAACCATGTTATTAACACCAAATTAGATCACAACAGCACTCAGAGGTTGCTTTTATTATCCTAAAATGTTATTTATCTATCTGAAATGATTTCTGAGAAAATGTTGTTTATATCAGTGTCATTCACAGGAAAAGCTGTTTAAAGCAAAACTGAAGAAAACAAACTTGCATATATTTGCAAAGAAATAAACGACATGGCTACCGAGAGAGGTGGCGCCGCGGTAGCGTGTGCGACTCGCATTCGGGAGGTTCGCTTCTTCGGGGCCCCCCGGAAGCTTGGGGACCAATGGGTGGGCTCAGGCGGGTTGGGGTTGTTTAATCTGGAAAAATTAGGGACCCCTCCGTGCTTGCGCCCGTCGTCATCCAGATCAGGTCGCCCTTAAGGTCTCTTCCCTCATCACTCCCTCCCGGCGGTAACGTTAGAAGCACAAGGAGCGGCATGGCCTGCGTGTGGTGCTCTGCCCCAGTTTCGGGGCCCTCTCCGTTCGTCAGTACCTGTACCTAACCACATGGCTCGAGCACACAGAAGGGACATACTTAAAAGGTAGTGCCAATTTATAGAAAAGCTTTCCCCTAAAATGGGGTAAAGTTTACCATTTTACTCCAAAGTGTGTAGAAACTATGATTGTTTTCTTTGAAGTGGTGCAGAATAGAGATCTGCATTCTCATGAAAACGACTGACCGTGACTCACCGGGTCATCTTCGGTTGTTACACACGGCAGCCGATGCAGGTTGAGCCGAGCGCGTGAATCCGAGCAGAGCGGTTACGGTCAAATCTCGGTCGATCGCAAGCAACAGTCCCATTGTATTACAACTGCCGGCGAGTCATTGTTGATCAGAAGCAGCTACTGACACAGGACTACATTTACAGGAAAACTAGACATATTAGTGGGGGTGATCAATTATAAACTATATGTATTCTTTTATAAAGTTCAGCGATTCGTTTAATCATAACACTATAACATGCCCAAATTGTTTGCTATTACATACCCTATTTATCGTTCGTACATCACCTATTATCTGAATGAATCCGAAGTTGTTCATGAACCTGGTAGATCATATCGGACGGGTTTCAGTTTTGTGCACTCTTTAGGAAATTAGTGGTTTCTATTAAAAACATACAAGCTGACGAAGTCACAACTATAATAAAGATACTGAGATGATTCAAAATAATGAGCAAAGTTTCTGTATTATTTTGGTGCAATAAAACAATTACTTTGAGCAAAGTTTTACATTAGGCGGCGCGGAAAAGATTGACTTTAAGATAAGTGCCGTTATTAGACAATTTAATTACATGAATTTGCCCTTATTTTTCCCATTAATACGGTTTGTATTTGCAAGATTTTAAACAAACGTATTATATAGTAATTTGTATGTTTAACTGTAGTTTTCGATACAAAGCGTTGGTAATATTACGATATTAGTTACTAAAAATAAAGAAAAAATGCTTTAAGTTACAGGCGACTTCAGAATAACCTTAAAAAATATAATGCGTTACATTCACATGACTTTCTCTGCTCACTCTTCTACAAACTAATCTAACAGAAGCTTATTCTTCTATCATCTTCATGTTAATCCACATAAACATTTGTATAAATGGTTTATTACACATTTCGTTGCAGGTACATACAAGGGGAATACAGTAGACTTATGAGACAGCTATATCCAACACTATGTGATGGCTTTGAAATTCTGTTCTCTTTGCAAAACCACGAGGAAAGCAAATAGAAAGTAAATAGCAGCTCACTAGTTGAGAAAAGTGTAAGTATTTGAAAATTCAAACCAATAAGGAGTATCTCAGAAATGTTTAACTCCACAAAAATGTTGCATAAGCTGTGTGCTTTAGCGTGGTTTACATTTTTTTGTACTAAGATTTTGTCTATTTCTCACAGTTTATCAGTTATGCAAAAGTCATTCCAAATGAAGAGGTCTTTTTAGGACATTCCCAGAAACTTTAAGAAATATGTTCTGCTCGTCATGTAAATATATTAAGCATATAGTATTTAATTCAAATAGTTAAGAGCCATTTTTGAGAGTCAAAGCTTTTCGAAAAATTCTTCATGTAAAGGGTAGTTTGTGGTGGGGTGATTTTGTTGAAAATCGTATCGCGTCTTTAGAAGAAACTGAACTTAAGTACCAAGTTTGGTATTTTATGGAGTTTTCGTTTTATGAGTTATGCTGTTCACAGACAAATACAAGGGCCTTGTTCTAAAAATGCTTTCCTTTTGGGTTAATGGTGCCTCAAACCATGTATTTCCGGTGAAATCTCGACATAAAATTTTTGGGTGGAATACAATACTTTACTTAATATGAGTAGTAGAGAAAGTAAGAACGAAGACTAACTTACCACTTGAAAAATATTGAGCTATTTGAAAATTCAAAGCAGTTACAAAGTATATCTCGCAAATAGTTAACTCCACAAAAATTTGGTTTCATATAAATTGTGTGCTTTAACAAGATCTACATTTTTGTGTGGTAAGATTTTTGTGTCTCTTACGGTTTATTAATTACACAAAAGTCACTCAGAATAAAGAGATCTTCACAGTCTATTCCCAGAAAATTCACGATATGCATTTTATTTGTGATGAATCCTAAGCACGTGGTATTTTATTCAAAATCGTTGGAGTCATTTTTGAGAAAATAAAAATTAGCAACATTTTTCCATATAAAGGCAAGTTTGGGGTGGGGGATTCGCTTAAAAATCGCGTGTCCATCCTTGGAAGACGCTGAACGTAAATACCAAATTTGATATTTTTGGATTCTTCGTTTCTAGTCATGCTGTTCACAGACACGCAGACAGACATGCACACACAAAACTTTTTCTAAAACTGCTGCTTCTTTTACTTATCCAGAGATCCTCACTGTGTGCTTCTGGTGAAATCTCGAATCGAATTCTTGGGTGGAATGCAATACTTCCTCTACTTACTATGGGTAAGTAGTAGAGAAGATAAAAATGAGAACCATGACCATAACATAAGATTAAAGTATGATATGTTTATTGCCGCTTGACTAGATGTAGACACAGTAACAAACATGGAAAAAGTAACACAAACGTCTGAGACACAAGTTTAGGTTAAGTAATATCCATTGTCATAATTATGCAAGGAGTTTGCAGAACAAAATTTCATACTTCTTATTGTGGGATGTACTACAGTGAGTAGAATGTGTAATGTTAAGCATAAATACACTGCCGTTTGTGAAAATTGCAAAACCAAGAAGAAAACGCATGAATTCAATGAATTTATACCACAGGTTAGGTACATGACAAGTAACAAATGATAAACTTTTCAAATGTATATATGACCTTTGAGCCCTAATATTCAGTATTTGGTATGGCCTCCATGCACTGCAATTAGAGCTGCTATACGCCCTGGCACTGAATCAAAAAGGTTCTGAAAAAGTTGCTGAGGGATTTCCCTCCACGCAGTATGTATTCGAGCCCACAATTCCGTGACACTGGTTACTGGAGGACCGTGACGCACCAGGTTCCGACCAACCATATCCCAGATATGTTCGATGGTTGACATGTCAGGCGAACGTGCAGGCCAGGGAAGCAATGGTAGCCGTCGCTCTTCGAAAAAGGCTTGTACATTCCTCGCAATATTGGCCGGGCATTGCCCTGTTGAAATGTGGCCTGTGGAGATGTCTAAAGCAGGGGGAGTACCTCAGGCTCTACAACCACCGTTAGGTACCGGTTGCTGTTCAAAATGCCCCCAATTCGTAGGAGATGAGATAGTTTGTTGTAACCAATGGCCCCCTAAAGCATCACACCTGGTGTTTGTCCGCTATGCCGCTCAACAATGCATCCATCCAGGTTGTGCTCACCACAGTACCGCCGGACACGCATGCGGCCATCACAGTAGGACACGTTGAAGCGGGACTCGTCCGAAAAGACTACATTTTGCACTCAGCACCCCAGTGACGGTGTTCACGTGCCCATTGCAGTCGAAAGGAGCTTGTGGTTTCTGAACAATGGAAGCCGATGTAATGGCATGCATGCAACCAGTCCAACCTGCAGCAGACGGCGACAAACCGTTGATGCAGACAAGTTCACGCCTGTTGCAGTGTTCCAGTGTCGAGCCAACCTGTGGATGAAGCTGTACGGTCCGTTATGGCCATGCGGACAAGATGACGGTCATCCCGTGCTGTGGTCATGTTCCGTGGTCCAGTACCAGCTCTTCGCTGCGTACGACCTTCATCTATCCACTGCTTCCACACACACACATCACTGTCGTAGCAGCATGCCCTGTATGAGCCGAAATGTCACGATATGACAAACCCGCTTCCCGGAGAACTCACTCACATGCCGATATGACTCTCTTTGACGTCGACGAGACATACTGGCACACACTTTATTGTTTCCACCTTGTTTGACAGCTCTGCACTGACTAAACTGGGCGCAACACTGACCTTGTCGGACCGACAAGAGAGGGCTCTGCTCGGCCTACGTGCACCCCATCTCTCTGCAAAGCTAATTACTTATTGCTTGCACACTCTTCTACACTTCCACCAGCTTTGGAGTTATTCGGGAAATACTTTCTTGGTGTTGCAATTTTCACAAACGTCAGTGTATAATATACTCGCTAATACTTGTGTGTCACTGTTATAATTAAAACTATATTTGTGATTATAAGTTGTGTATTTATAAATAAATATAATATGAACTCGCAATTGGCTTCCATGACAGCATCTCTCGGTTAAACGAATTACCACGGCCAACCGCGGTATCCAAGTTGACTATGAGCTCTCGGTCAAGAGAATTCCTCGGACGGGGAAATAAGGGAGCAAAGAAGTTGAGCCTGATAAGTATGCAATCATCTGCGCATTCATTTCGGCGGTCGACCGTAACAGGCTAAATGAGTCACTCTCGGTTGTTTTTACTGTAATGCAGTTCTCTAGTGCAGAATTCTTCTTCTTTCTTTGATTATCCTCCTCGTATGTAGGACTTGCACCCCCAGGACTTACAAGCGGGTGCCTGGTGCCAGAGACCTGTCGAGGAGCAGACACTTTGTATCAGATAGAATATCCAGGATGGGTGCTCAGCCCGATGCCTGGTATGAGAGCGAGGAAATAGATGATATTGAAATAATGTCGAAATGGATGAAAGAAAGGTGATGATGGAGTAGTTGGTGGAATGAATGGCGGGGAAAACCGAAGAACCCGGAGAAAACCCGCCCAGAGGCCGCTTTGTCCACCACAAATCCCACATGTGGGTTCCTGAGCTCGAACCCGGGCCGCCTTGATGAGAGACGAGCGATCTAACCACTCGGTCACGGCGCCGCCCTAGTGCAGAATGCACAGTACAAAATGACAGAGGCAGGATCACTTAGAAAAGCATATTTAACTCGCTCAGGTCATGACTTAATACGCGTGAAGAACTTCTCATTTGTAGTCTAATCTTTAACTGTGCCCTACCTCGTCTAAAACCGACTTTTTTCTGGGTGCACGAAATATAAAAATGAATCAGTCGGTGCAGAGAGGAACCAACTCCTTTTTTGGTCATTTTCTGTTTATGCCAGTGTCCATAGGAGTTCACAAAGACGCATCAAACTGTAATAATGAAAACGCGCAACACTGACAAATAGGAAGAATGGTATGTACTTATGAGTTGTACTGTGCTGATAGGAACACTCTCCATGGCTCAGTTCCTTTCTGTTTGTTAAGTTGGCGACACCATTACAGTTCACATTGGAGGTACCAGGAAATACCTGCCACTGTTGTACTATCCTTCCCCTTCATTTTAAAAGTCATTATTAGCCTGTGTGCTTTAGTTGCCGTGTTTCTGTGCTTTGAGTAATGATAGAACGTCTCCCAAATAAAATGCAATGAAAGCATTTTAAAAAGACACGTTATTTACACAATTTTACTGTCTTTACTACTTACCGAGATTTCAACGGAAATATACTTTTTGAGATTAACCTGAATCCCAAAACTTTTTTTTCAGAAAAAGATCGTTTGTGTAAATTTGGTACCTAAGTTGAGTATCTTCCGAGAAAAAGACACGAAGATTTTCAAGAAAATCCTCCCTGCCCTAAACTATCCTTTACATAAAAAGATTTTCGTCATTTTAGATTTTCTCAAAAATGGCTCTAACGATTTTGATTAAATACCATATGTTCATTGCCACGGTGCAATTAAAGCTCACTTATACGTTGACAGTGTGAGTTAGAATCGTATCTATTATTAGTTTGCAAGAAATTACGGTTCCAACAATAATTATCTACTACTGCTTGCACATGCCGAAGACAGCTTTATATTTCATCATACTCTGGTGTATGCGTATTTTTCTGTCATATTTAATACCGGGTGGTTCAACAGCGCCGTATTTCGCGTGTGCAGATATGCCTTCGTGAGTTAAAAGAGTTGCAGAACTCAACGGGGCAATTCCAAGGTAACGCAGGTCAGTGGGGAACTTGCTTAGTAGCGTGATCGACCTTCGTTCTACTCTTCTTGCTTATCAGCGAAGATGATGAGCAGATTGCGCTCGTTGAAAGGCAGTTTCTAGGCTTGCACTAAAGTGTAGAGTCAGTGATGTTAGACAAGAACAGTGTAAAGAGACCGAAAAGGTCTTAAAATGTTTTCTACTTCAGTTACATAGACCATTTTTGAGCCAATAAGTTCACTTTTTAGATTGACAAATAATTAAATGTCTTTACCTACCAGTATGCGCCCATAGCTATTTTTTAATTGTATTTACGCTATCCTTGTCTAATATTAAGGACTGTACGCATTGTAGAGCTAAGTCTAAACATTAAAGCGCCGTAACGAAAACCATGCAAATATGAGAACACGTAGTGTTTCACTGGGGTTTGTGCGCTTGCTGTTATCATCATCATCATCATCATCATCATAATTACGCTGACTTCACTCATAAAGTAGGTGTTCGAAATGTTGCCCCTATTGATTGACACAATCTTTCAACCGTCTCCGTGTATCCATATGAACGTTTCTGAGAATCGCTGATGTGACAGATGCACATTCTTCGAGGATCCTTTGACGTAAGACCTCTACATTGTTTGAAATACAGTATTCTTGATGTGGCCCCCCCCCAAAATGATCTAACGAGGTTTAGATCAGGAGATCTTGGTGGCCAAGATAAGGAGCAACCTCGGCCGATCCAGCGTTCAGGGTACTCTTGATTCAAATGTACCCTGAAACAGACAGCAGGTCCGTAGCTCTATATGCACTTTGAAATCGCGTTGAGTAAAACAAAATGTAGAGTTAAGCAAAACATCCATAATTTTCTTTGCATTATTAAACCTATGAATTGCGTACGCACTTGTTCGCTTCCTGTTCTATTTACCTTAACTTGAACGCGATCGGGCGTTTTAATGTTTTGATTTACTCTACTATGCATATAGTGAATAAATAATAATACTAATAATAATAATAATAATAATAATAATAATAATAATAATAATAATAAGCTAACATAATGGCAATGAAACATTACGTGCTCTCATGTTTGCACGATTTTCATTATGGTGCTTTAATGTTTTGATTTAGCACTACAATTATACTACCTCTGTGGTTTGGCGATTAGTATGCTAGCCTTCAAAACCAGAGGTCCCGAGGGTGGGAATTTTTCTTTATTCAGGATAAAAGTGAGAGTGTGAATGTGTGTTGGGGGGATGAATTTAATGTAGTTGCCCAAAGTAATACCACCCAACTGTAAAACGAGTGAACATCATTGCTGATGAACAGTGGTTCCAAAGGTAAAAAGGTGTTCCGTTCATATGACTTTCTCCAGTTTCTATCGCTTATTAGCGGGTATACAAGTTATTCTTGCGAAAGTTTATTTTCTTATCTACTTCATTTTAATCGAGACAAACCTTTCAGGAAATAGATGCACTACACATTTCATTACAGATACAAAGGAAATAGCGATAGTCAAATGTTTTAGAACTAGACGCTGTATGCTGGCCTTAAAATTGCATACTCTTTCCATGACATCGCGAGAAACAACTGAAAATCGACAGGACTTTATAAGAATGGCTGACTATTCCAACCATGCTTATGCCGCAAAAAGGTTATTTGTAATAAATTGTGTTTTAAAGGGATTTACATTTGTTTGTTTGGTACGTCTTCGTCTATCACTTAACGTTTACCAGTTACATAAGATTATACAAAATTCCTTACAAATGAAGAGGACTTCACAGGCTATTCCTAGAAAATTCAAAATATGCATTTTATTTGTCATGTAAATATCTTTAATATGGTATTTTAATCAAAATCGTTAGTCATTTTATGCAAAGTAAAACATTTCGAAAAATGTTCCGCGTAAAGGATAGTTGAGGTGGGGGATTTTATTGAAAATCTTCGTGTCGCATGAGACAGTAATTATGGTTATATATGCCATGTATATAAGAATGTGAATTATAATGTGAAATGGTATTAATTAGAAAAATACTTGTATAAATAGAAGTTCAGACATAAGTTTTATGTATGTGCAAGTGTAGCTGGAGCTGCGGAACCCTTGTTAAAAGCCGACAAACATATCTTTGTGTTAGAATTAGCGCCCAGGCCAAAAGGACTTGTACGGGAAGGTCATAAATGCCAGACCTTGAGTCTTTGTGAAATAGAAAATGCGACAAGCGAACACAACATATGTTTGTAGAGAGGCCACATGTTTGCAAACGTAGAACAATAGCCGGGTAAGTCTTCTGGAAGGTTCCAAGCTGAACGAAGACAGACAATGAAATTTTAAGGAAGAATATGTTTAAAATCTTCAAGGGGAGAAATGTTATTTCTAGCGTCTCCATCAGCCAGGGCGGTTGAGTATAAAGTGCTGCGATGTGAATAAGATACATGTAAGCTCTCAGAAGCAGGCGATATTATTTACTTCTTATAATGTAGTAGGAACGGTGAAAGGTTATCGATTTAAAGGTCTATAGGAACGTGTGATAAATATTACAATTATTTCTAGAACACGTATAAAATACTTGATTGCTCAGCGACCGCAAGTTTGGCTTACGAACAGGGTAGGGCTCGACCGTTCTACAGCTCCAACTAACTGTGAACTGTGTAGATTATTAATAAGACAGTCAATGCGTGTGCCATTAAAGCATAGTGTTCTTCAATAACTTGATCTATTGTTAGAGTTCTTACTTATTACCTTCCTTCCCGTATCATACCCTGCCAAGTTATACAAGCTCTACCAAAACCTAAATAACAGCAGCCGTGGCTAGAAATAAAAATAAACAATAAGAGTAACAACTAAAACATCAGATATTTAACAACATTACCATAGTTCATATATTAAGTCATATATTAATATATCGGACATACTGCGAGTTATGCTCTCCCTCCACGAGTATACCGCACGCATCTTTGGAAGATATTTAACTTAAATACCAAGTTTAGTATTTATCCGACTCCTCACTTTTGAGTTATGCTATACTGACACAAACACACGGAACTTTTTCTAAAAATACTTCTTTTTTAGGTTTAGGGAGCCCCTAAAGCATATATTTCCGGTGAAGTCTTAACATCGAATTGTTGGGTGGAATGCAATACTTTCCTACTTACCGTAATGGAGAAAGTAAAAAGCCACCGATATGACCTGAGATGTTAAAGGCGACATATAAGTGTGACAAAAAAATTATAGTCTGTAATATTAGACAAGAACAGCGTAAACGCAATTTACAAAATAGCTATGGACGCATATTGACAGGTCAAATAAAGACATTTTGATTATTTATCAATCTAAAAAGTGAGTTTATTCCCTTAAAAATAAAAGTATCTGTAGCTGAAGCAGAAAACACCCTAAGACCGTTTTCGGTCTGTTTACACTGTTCTTGACTATCATCTTGGACTGTACTCTCTAGTGCAACCTGGGAATTGCCTCTCAATGAGCGCGATTGCTCATCGTCTTCGCTGATAAAGTAATAGGAGTAGAACGAAGGTTGATCACGCTACTGTGCCAGTTCCGCACTGTCCTGCGTTTGCTTGGAATTGCCCCGTTGAGTTCTGCAATCATTTTAACGCACGAAGGGATAACTGCACACGTAAAATACGGCGCTGTTGGGCCACCTGATAAGGTCAGAACAGAAACTATTCGGACATCACTTGCTAACACGAATATTCCGGTCCCTCATTTCCTTTCGTTAAATGCCCTTGTTACTCCGTTTCAGAATTGATGACCAGACAATGGGGGCAGTGGCAATTGATCGATAGAAAGAATTTCACCCTAGCGTTCGGTTAGTTGCATCATCTTTGGGGTGTTCTTCAGGAAGAGCCCTTTTGTGGTGGACCAGCGCCGGCATCAGGATAAGCACAATTTAGGGACACCGTCTTGGCTAAAGCGCTCGCCGCCTTCCGGATCTGGTCAGCTTTCGGGTCGTCGTAAGACACAAGGAAGCTCGCGCGGGCCATGCTCCATGTTTTGGAGTCCTTCTCCGTCGGCCCCTTATCCTAAGTATTACGGTGTGGGGGGTGGAGACTTACTTTAAAAAATACTTTTAAATTAATGTAGAATACTTTGCACATAACGAACTGAACATTTCCAAAAATTGCGAAATGAAAATATTGAAAATCCCTAGAATATTTAAACTCTATTTGTTATTTGTATGTATTCAAAATAAGAGTATTCTCTCCATTAATTTTCTGTAAGAAATGCTATACCTCTGTATCTATTCTGACTGTATTTGTAGCAACCTGATTTTTTTTTCCAAATGAATTACGCTCTTGGGGTTGCTCCAGAAATGACAAAAGCAACGCTTCGGTTTAAATTACTGGCACAGTCTTTGAACTCTGAAATTCTTAGATCTATTTTCTCTTCCCGCATTGTATCTTAAGTATAAATCTGCATCTTTGCAAAAACTGCTTTGCAGTTGTTTTGCGATTGGCATTCTGATACACTTGCTTATTTTTCTGGATAGGTTAATTCATGTTAATGAACCAAAGTATCTAAAAAGAAACAAAGATAATGAGAGAAAACGTGGGAACAGAGAGATCATACAACAATCATTCACAGATGCCGTTGAGCCCTTTACATGCACATCTTTGGGACTGCGGTGGTACTTTATCATGCCGCTTTACGGCTAATGGTCTACTTCTGCTTCACCTCCATTTGGCAGAACGGCGCGCAGTTCCCGTCGGGCTAATTATGTTTTGCCTGACCTAGCTTTAGGTTATATTGTCAATCACTATAAATTCTATAGTGAAGCTGCCATCTTGTTACAGTCCTTACAATCTATATTGACATACCCTTCAAAAATACACCTGGAAGTAATAACTAATTTGAAACTTTGACCCTATATTGATGTCAGAACTAAATGAAACAGAATCCTGAGAACGATTTTACTTTAAGCTTTCGTCTGATGTTCTGCTTCTAACACGTTTAGCCATTTTTGTTTCATACTTGTGTCCTTCCTGTGCAAGTTAAACCCCTATGTTTGCATACTCTCAGGAAGAAACATAATTGCAATTAGTTTCATTTATTTTATAACAATTTTACACCTACTTTTTCGATTTAAACTTTCTATTAGTTCTATACAAATCTATAGTAACTGATTCTGTAGCTGAAGCAGTTCAAAATTTAAGATATTTCGTTCAGAAATATCCTGAAACTACACTTTTCTTCAGGAACGAAACTTAAAAGTTCGATAGCACCTGAATTTATTTTCTAAAAAGAACTTGTAAAATGTGTGAACCGTTTTCGCTTAGAAAATTGAATGCTCTAATGTTTCTGAAATTACGAATAAACATGCCAATTTTGGAATGAACTTCGTAAAGTTTTGCCTTGCATTTAGTTTCGCAACGAGTTTTATTTTTTATGCTGTAGGACCGTATGAGGTAATTTCTGCAGGTAATTTCTGCAGTTTGCACATTTAGTCCCAATTTCAACAAAATTAAACTCCTTAATCTTTTAGGATAGAATTCTTTTGTAATTTTTCAACGAACAGTAATGAAATCTCTCTGTAGACTATTCTTGAAAAATAAGTCATGATTACAAAATAATCCATTTTTAATAATGAAGTTTTTTCGTCAAGCAAAGTGAAATTTTATTATTTTAATTAATTTCATCTAAAAACCATACTACTGATGTATTGAAATGTTTCAACCAAAGCACTTCCTCTGTTTATTAAAATATTTCGTTTTTGAAGTGGGTAATGCAGGATAACTATAAAGTTAATCAGCAAATATAATAAGATCACAGAAATAAGCTCATTTTTATGGATCCTATATTCGGTCTCACAATTTTTTTTAATTATTATTATTATTATTATTATTATTATTATTATTATTATTGTGTAAGATGAATCTTCCCAGAAAAGAATGTGAACATTAAATTCGTAAAATTGTTATGGGAGAAAGTAGTGCACGCTACTCAATTACGTGTAACGTATAATGCCTCTGTGATGTAGTAATTGGCCAGGAGAAACCTAGGTAAGGGGTACAGAGGGAAAGGAAAGACCTGTTGGATTTACAATCGTATTCCCTTGCCCTTCCATCCCATTTCTTACCAACAACTTGCCCTTACACCTTGCCTTACCTGCTCTACGCTTCTAAGAGCTCCACTCTGTGTGCCAAAGCGCTGTGCACTACGATCTCTGACATCACAGAGCATCCAGTTGGCTGACACTGTATAAAATAGTCAAGAAATAGGAGAGTAAATGCAAGTAGATACGCGAATATTACCTCGCCCAAAAGTACATGTTTATCTAAGCATTGACCTAGTATGCTTTGTTCTATAGAGGTTTTCTTAAACCTTTTCCCGAAACTCTATAAGAATAGAGAACTGCCTAAAGTTAAACGACAGATTTATTTGATCCGCCGATAATCAAACAGCGCATTTATTAGTATACTTTGTTAAAGTTACTGTTTTAAATAATTTACTACATATATAAGACCTGTTTCTGTTTCTGCTGCAACTTTTAAACAAAATAGGCTTGTAAGCTTTTATTAAAATAAACAAAGGACTTAATCATTCCTTGCGAAAAGAGGATGAAACCAACTACTTTTCTTTGTCCAGGCAAATAAAAAGGTATTTCTTGTATATTGCTTTAAAATACCCTTAAATTGATAAATAATACTATCTTGCAAACCTCTACCATTAAAAGGTATTTACAAGCTGTCCTGCATTTACTTATACTCGCAGGTTCTTCTGAAGTAACCTTGATCACACACGTCTCGGTTCTAAGCAGCCCTTATTGTTAAACTTCATCAGCCCCATTAATTAGAACGACAATGGCGCGAAGGTGAGGCAAAAGGAGTTGAAGTCCACTCACTTTATCCTACTCTTATCCTCAGGCAGCAGCCGAGATCGATTCCCTTTGCATTAAACCTATTTTTCCCTTAGAGAGCTACGTTATCGCTGCATGTCAGTTTACCTTTCTTAAACACCTTTCTAGGTCATGCTTCAAATGATATAGCACTGTGAGTTTCAGTTGAAGACCTGCTATCTAACTGGAAATTGGAAAATCCACAGTAAATAAGATATATGGTAAAATTCATGCCAGTTATTACACACAATAACAATAATGTTTTTTGCCACGTATCAAAATTCTAGCTTGTACGGTTATTTCATACATTTTGATTGTGTAAATTCATTGTTCTAATAAAACTGTTCCACATAATGTATTTTTTAAAAATATTCACATAAAAATTCAGGATTTGCAGTAAATCAGTTTCCAAAACGATATATCATGTTTTAACTCCTAATTAATGAACAATAATGACTACCTTCTGTAAACTACAAAATTCTTGATTTCTCATAGTAATTTACTTCTCAAATTTGTATAATTATTTTAAAGCAGTCTATGGTCATTTTAATGTACGTTTGAGAAGCAGTAAACAATTTTAAATAAATTATTAAAAAATTGTGGATCTTTTCGAATATAGCAAAATGCTAAAAAAAAGTTTGCGAGAAAACAAGACTTAAAGTCGGAGTGCCAATTAATAAGCATGCTCCTGTGCGTTTGTAGCTTCCATTAATTCGTAGTTTAAATGCCCCAAATGGAAAAGAAGCTATGTGTTTCCTTAAGGTTTAGAATTCATATTATTTTACAAAAATAAACCTTTTTTTGGCAATTTTGGGTTAAATGTTACAGATGCATTATCTTAATTGGACAAGAAGGTTGTCACAAAATAGAATAAAATAGTATTAATATGGCTATGTAGAATAGAAGAATGTGTATATGCAGCACTTTCAGTTTAAAAACATCCCAGTGCAAATAAGTAAATAACTACTTTATCTTCATTTAATTTAAACATGAACATCTGTTTGCATGTTGAAAGTAAAGTTCAAAACTAGAGACATCTGTATTTTACGTTTCGTCCACGCAGATGCTTTGGCAGCTGTTTACAGTACCTAAAAGTGGAAGTGTTTGCAATTATTTGTGCATTTCAAGTATTCATTCTAATTTTTCCCTCATATCTTTAGCCAAACGGAAGCATTTGAATTAAAATAATAAACCAATCAGTTGGTGATAACATAAAATAATTTAGTTTTGATTATTAAATTTTCGAAATGTGCATTGTTGATAGATGGCCTATTTATGGACTTCTTAATAAACTATTGAAGGTCTTATAACCAATATGAATGAGTTAATGGGATATTGTATGTTTACGTTTTCGGTGTCCTCAGACGGAGGACATTAGACAAGCTTTTCCGCTCTCTCTAAATATATATATATATACATATATATATATACATATATATATATTGTATGGTGGGACAATCGTAAATGACTTAACACCCAAACACATTCGTTACAAGAACTGCCCAAAAGCCTGTAGTTTTGTATTATTACATTTTAATCAAAAGGAATGGCAATACAGGTTGCCAAGTGACGACAGAGGACAAAAATTATGAAAAGTTTAAAAAATGTATAAAATATTTCAGTTTTTCAAAACTTATTATTATGATATAGGGTGATTTCAATTTCAAGATGTTGTGGCGAGATTTCTAGGCGGTAAAATTTCGATAGAAATAATCCTGTTTTGAAATTATCACCTCAATAGTTACATTAACGTGCAGTAGTCTAAATTTAATTAAATATTTATTTAGACTCTAAATTTCTGAATTTAAGGCTCTGCTAATGTAGATGCACAACAGATAATTTTGGCCACAAAGGAAACAAATTATGTGGATCGCTACATGCCAAAGCAATTTCCCTTTAGCAAATTGTGCTTCTCATCTTTTGGTGGTGAGGCCCTCGGGTAATAATTACTGTTAAGGAAGTTTGAACACGCAGACAATTAGACACACATAACATTCTCACAGATATCAAAGGATTCATGTATTTTTATTGCACAGTATGCAACCATCCTACCATATTTAGGTGTTCAAGGAACATGAATGCTAATAATAAACAGATGAAATGCAATCAGAAAGTAAGCTCTCCAGACGCAATTAGTTTACCTTCTGTATATTTGCGAGGATTAAGAGAACTTTGGAAAGTGTGTTCCATGCGGAGGAAGTTGTTGAAGGAAGTCAAATAGTAGATTTCCTCTCAAGAATATACATAGATACCACGATACTCTCGGATATCCGTGGCATATCTCAGAGTAAAAACATCAAATGTCAAAGCATTAAATGCTGGCTATTAAGGCACACATTGCCAAAGTTCAGAACGGCATAAAAATGCGCTTAAAATATAAACTGATCATTACAAAAACAGTGGCCGGAGTTTCTTTCATGCAAAACTTTGCTTCTTATTGCAACATTTATTTGAATGATCATCTATTGTAGTTGTAAGAAAGGAACTATAGCAACTAGAATAGCATTACACGGTGTTCCCAAATCGCCAACCACTTTGTTCCAGTAGGCAACGCAAATGACAAAATCAGTGATGGTAAAATATGTCTGTCATAAGATTACTTGCTTCTGTTCCAGTTATTTTACTTAAAAACATTCTGGTGTTGCTAACACTTTCACCGCGTATGAGGTAAGAGTATTAATTGTTGTACTAACATTTAACTTTGATTGTTACATCGATCTAACTGACATATGGTTCGTGAATTATTAGTTGTATACTTCATATATAATTATAGAATTTTAATACGAATACTAATGTAATTTCATAATACATTACAGTATAATAACAATAATAATAATATATTAATAACAATGATCATATAGTAATAGCATTTGGGTGGCGCAAAACTGTTAGGGTCATCAGCGCCACACTCTGGTTATATAATTAATCATATTCTGGTACAAAACCAATACAGTCAGAGGAATCACAGAGAGTTACCAGGATTACAAAAATAGAAATAGTAAATAAAAAACACAAAAATTAAGCAATAGGAACCTCACAGATTATGGTAAACAAGAACTAAACCTGAGCAAACATAAACGTACAATACAATTCTACACAGTTATAAAAACAATAACACACGAGAAACTTCCTTCCTTAATAATCCAATTAATTCCAATCGTAAACTGTCCATGCGAGACACCAACCTCGTCACCTAGTTCTAGCAAACTCTTGCCTCCCCGCCACTCCAGCAACAAAATCACCCAAGAACATCAACGTATCCCTAAACTCCTTCACCACACTCTCCTTCCAAACTCTCACGAAAACTCTTCCCTGTCAACTCGTCCTTTCCTTCACAGATACACAGAATTATAGTCACATTTCTAAATTTGACCTTAAGTCGTATTTTACACAATCCTTCATTAACTGGGTCAAACTCTATTAGGCTCTTCTTTATTCCCTTTGCGATAATAAATCCTATCTCGTGTAGTACAGGTCTAGTTTATCCACATTACAATAATGTGTAATTCTGTTTATCTATTCTTCCTTTTCCACTCCATCTTATTTCTTGTAATATTACTGTATCTAGTCTATACCTGAAGATTTAATTTGCCATTTCTTTCGTTTTTCCAGGTCATAACATAGTTTGAACATTCCAAGTTGCCAACAACAAATCATCCTTCTTAAAACGTTTTTACAAGGTGGGGTTGGGAGCCCCACGCTTAACCCCCAACCTGGAGCACCAGGCCTCCTTATTTCTGACCCCAGGAGACAAGGTGGACCGGTTACACCCCAGACACTGGGTGGCTCAGGTACCTCGGGGTCGCCACTCCCATACTCACCAAGGTGAGCACCTGAGGGCAATATTAATAATAATAATAATAATAATAATAATAATAATAATAATAATAGCTTTACGCCCCGTCCGTAATACTCTGCTTTGTGAGTTTAGCGCGGCGGGTTTCTAACAAAGACGTTCCGAGTTCGAATTCCGCTCCCTTCTGCAGAGTTTTATATTTGCAATACATACTGTACTTACGTATAGTACACGTACGTTCAGAGTCACAGCTCATAACTGAGTAAAACTGTACCACTCCTGGAACCATTCCAGATACAACCAACATAACCGGCGCGCCGTGCACAACTAGGAGATATAACTTCAAGAATTGGGTAGGGATTTGGGAACACTGTATATAATAGAATCAAAGTACACTTCAATACCCCGACCCCATCAACAGTTTCTCCGAGTTTAAAGAGTTAGCACGATAACCGAAAAACATGTTTCTGCTAACCTGAGAGTGCTTCGGTCTTATAAGGGTAGGTGGGAGATAGTAATAAAATGGTCAAGGCCAAGAAAGTAATGTAAACATCTCATTAAAGTGACATTTTCACATTCAAATATCACCTTGGCATGCAAGAAATCCTATATTGTAGTGGCGGATATCGATTTATCTGAACAATGAAGGAATATGGAATTAGCATTGAAAGTCACAACGTTTCAAAGAGTGCCGTGATAATAGCTTAGTCAATTACTAGCAAGGATATACAGAACTGTGAGGTTATGTTGTAGCTCTGATAGCGTTTCGCTAACCAGTGATGCCTTAGAGCTTAGGTGAAAATCCCGTACTATATGACGTCAACGACACGGAAATGTTGATCTTGTGTAATAAGTTATTTCTTTATTGAATCTCTGTGGAAAAGCTCTTTTATGAATCATTATCATTTTGGATCTCTTTGGCCTCTCTCGTTTTGCGAAGACGGTCTTCTGCAGTTTGAAGCTGTACGTCAAAGGCTGCGGTATGAACACACATGTTTCCAGTTTTTTTTCAATAGTTCACAGGGTCAATAGCAGAAGCAACCTGAATTACATTGTAAAATGAGAAGCTTTATGCTGGTGCTAAAGTGCCCAACATGTCACAGACAAAATCAAAAGCCGTACTAATTACATTATCTCGCGGCGATATGAGGTGTGTCATAAAATGCCTTTTGCCAAGCATTTTGCAACAGAGAATTGTACTATGGCTCTACTTGTGTATGTACTGCCATGACTGTAGAAGTTTCTGAAGTTCAAGCATCTGATATTAGTGGTAGATTTGCCAAACGCATGGTTCCCGTATACCCCTTAAGTAGCGTAACGGAACTTCAAAATCGATAACAATTGTGGAAACATATCACGTCGTAATCGACTTCACAAGAAGTATATTCTTTTATACTTGATAATATTCTATTTATTTCTGATGCTGGAATGTTATTTTATTCAGTTGCTTTCACGTTTGAAGGTATCATTTTCAGAAATTTTATTTCCATTCAGGATAATATACAAAAATGGGGAAGATAAAGTGGTACTAAAAACCATAATTATTAAAATATACAAAAACATTTTGAGCCACCTACTTTAGGAATTACTTCATTTAATACAATTCTAAGCTCACTAATAAATATTACACCTTTATTAGACTTTTAAATTGCTATTCGTGAAGATATGACTTATAATTAGAAAACAAGTATAATCAAGCCATACAAGAAATAATTTTAGGAATAAAAAGGCACACATTTTGAATCTCCTAAATTGAAAACTAGAAGTATCATGCAAGAGGTATTTTTATCGCCGACTCGTACGAGAAGAAGTTTTTTTTTTTTGTTCATCAAAGCGTTTAACGTAAAAATTTCGAAAGCATATTTGTGTTAATTCTGTACTGTAATAATGTTCTCAAAAATAAAAAAAAAACTTAGCTTCTTCGTATTTCACAGGGAATGCTGGGATCCATGATTTATATAACATGTTTCATTATCACACAACATCTAAAAACAAGCTTTAGTGACAAAAATAGTTTGCTGATCATTATGATCACGTACATGTGGTACAGTATCGGACGGTACCTGTAGTATCGTAAAGGAAATATAACTTTCCATTTCTCGCTCAATAAGAAAATATTGTTTAGTTTCGAGTTAAAGTCTAGAATGAATGACAGAGATTAAAATGGGCAAAAAAATGACTTGAAAATGCAATAGAGTAAGTGGGAAGTAATACAATGATAATAAGTAAGCATAACCTTGCTCTAGACCACACGAGGGGACAGAATAAACCATAAATATGAGTCAGCAAAATTCATCCCTGTTATGAGAGAGTTAAATATGATGCTCTCAAGGAATTAAAGGAAAACAAATTTTAAAATTTGAAATACATGGATAATAAACTAGTGACACTGAATTATTTTGAAGAAGACTAGAACCCTTAGGTCTGTGGAAGCCTTCGACACTTGTACTAGACGGAATTTAATTAAATTGGTGACGAAAAATATTCTGTCAACATTTTTAAAATTGTTGTGATCTTAAAATATTGCTTTACCAAATATTTTGCAATTATGAGAATTCTATGCTTGTTTCCCGAAACTAGGAGTCTACTTTTAAAATGCGTCACTTTTTTTACTAGATTACTGCAACAATGTATGTCCAAGTTTGCTAAAAATAAACTTCGTCCATCTATTCGCTAATTTTAGTTTATCAATAAACATTATATTGTGCTGATAATTAGTAAACACCCTTACGTGTCAGGTACTGCGCCGTACTTATTTTTGTATCTTAATGTATGCTATTCTGGCATACAGAATGCTAAAGCATTCTTCGTTGAAAATGCGATGGTGTAGAAAATATATGCTGTCCTCCACACAGAATTCGTGTACGAACAAAATTGGTTACATTTTATTCCAAGAAATATACATAGATGGCCATGATGTAACATTTGAGCAAATAGAAGACAACTTAAAAAGCGACAATCGACCAGGTTTTAACGGTATGATTCGTATGTTATATTTATTTATTTAATTGTCGTTTATCAAATACTGCAGGTGTGTGTGTGTGTGTGTGTGTGTGTGTGTAATCAAACAGCGTCAAAACCTCTGAATAAGCTTTATTCCAATTCTATAGATGTATGCACTGAGGTTTCTGGATGTCAACGTCTTGTAATAGCCCCATGTAAGCAAGTTTTGCTCCGATTTCCTTTGGACTTACGTTGTAATCAAGTTCGACAGTAGGGCAAGCTAATTAATTGTTCAAATAGAGAAAATTGCTAATATTAGAAATCAGTGAACGGATAATTTATAATTAACAGCTGAGAAGGTTATTTTTCTCGATGGCCGCATACTACTCCTTTCCAAAGAGATTAACTTGGTGGCCTGGGAGTGAGGATTCTTCATATTCATGAGCTTCATCTCTATTTCCTAGTGTATGTTAAGATTTCTGCATTATGTGTAAACGATGTAGCTTTATATTATTAAATAAATGTGGGACCAAAGCGAGGGTACAAAGGTTTGAAATTTCACCTACTTCGATTATGTAAAAAATCACTCTACCATTCCGACCGATTATTATTCCACCGCCAAGGGTACGTATAGGCTATGTAAGACCGTCTGGGGGAAGTAATTGAAATTGAGTTTTATTTATGGACGCTCTTTAACTACTATGGTCCTTAGCGTCCCATTCTGTATTGGGCGTGAAACACCGGTAATTTTGCTCAGGGGCCTCTTTATCAGGCTTGAGGTTCTTTTACGTGCCGTAAATCTACGACACGGGACCACCGGCTTTACTTCCCTTCCGAAGGAAGCCGTGCTAAGGATTTTTACGCCCTCCGCCGGGTTTGAACCCGCGACCTTGGGAACCAGAGGCTAGCACGGTACCACTAGTCCACGGAGGACGACAGTCTGGGACAGGATAAGGAAATCAGACGTTCTGCCGATGTCACATCCTTTTGCGTGAATATCAGAGGATTTTTCATTCGTTATTAGCAATAGCCGGGGCTGCAGGAAACTCAATTATAGGTGTAAAGCGGAGGATTCACCATAAAAATCCTCTAGATTATTGTAAATAATTTCATAAGGAACGGCGGGAGGTAAATGAAATTAATTCGTCTTTCGAGTTTAAAAAGCTAACCTTGCAACGTCGGATAAGTCAGCTAATCTCTCTAATAAACAATTAGGAATTTTAAATAATAAAGGTCCTTAAAATGTGAAAGAATAGACAATTATTGAATAAGTATAAGAAGATTATATGTTCTTATAGAGGCTGGAAGAAGTCCTTTAAACCAGAGGGAATCTCGATACATATACTGAAATGTTTATGAACATTGTCTTTCGTAGGTTTTATAAAAAATCCTTGAAGCATAGAAACGTTTGAAAACTGCGCGCTTTTCTCTATGGAGTACTGGGAATATTCGTGTCGATGAGAACGGTCAGGGCTGCATCGCAGCAGACTGGGCGCTGAATTTCCGTCGCTGAATTCCGCCGACTGCTTAATGCCAGAACCCGCGAACACGGGAGTCGCAAACCATTGTGTTCCTTTCACCGCTTCTCTCCAGAATGGACTTCACCTCTGTTTCCATTTATACGGTGCTTGCTGGTATATTTGCCTAATCGGCTCATGGGAATAATATTAACATTTGCTGGCGGCAAATACTTCGCATGTACATTTATAACAATATATATGATGCATAAAGAAGCGATTAAATACAAGTGTTTTAACTTTCAATGAGAGCACGAAAGAAAATTAATATTTTCAATTTAAGCGTTTGCTTTAAGCGAAAACCAAATAGGTTGCGGAAGCTTTTAACTATTAAAAAAAAAGAAAAAGGGTTAAAACTTCGCGTATTTACCAAGGGCTTCAATGAAAAACAAAAATTGGGCATTTTTATCAAATTAACAAATGCAATAAAAATAATCACTTTACTTAAATATTTAACCCAAATTATGTTCATTTTTCCACCACGTAAGAATCTGCAGGTAGAGAAAAGTATTGCATTCCACTAAAACATTCGATAGAGATTTCACCGGAAGTACACGTTTTGAGGCCCCTGAATCTAAAAGAGGGTTTTCAGCAAAAGGTCCGTGAGAGAGAGAGAGAGAGAGAGAGAGAGAGAGAGAGAGAAACTCAAAAACGAAATATGCGACACGAAGGTTTTCAAGAAACTCTACCACCATTTACATAGGAAATTATTACAACATTTATTTTCTCAAAAATGGCTAATGATTTTAATTAAAATACCATATATTTAAGATATTCATATGGCTACTTTGGGAATAGCCTGTGGAGTTCTCTTCATAAGGAAGAAGCTTTGTATAAAAACTATAAAAAAATTTACTCTTAGGGTTTAATAACCATGTTTATGGTGTTTTGTATAAACGATAAGAGACAAGAGAAAAAACTTACTGAACAAAAAAATGTTGATTTGTTTAATATAAATGTTTTAAGGCAGCAGCCATTTTCGAGGTATCCACTGTAGTTGGATTCAATTTGTTAATACGTTTGTTATTTTTAAAAGCACTGTCGATATTCGATTGTTTCTCGTGATGTCATGGAAAGAATATTGAATTTCAAGGCCAGCATATAGCGACCCGCCTTTAAGCATTTGACTATCGCTTTCGTTTTCTGTACCCCCTTTCTATCTAGAAGGGAAATGTACAACTTATTTTAAGCTTGGGCCAGTAAATTAATAAATTTTTAAGGGCATTCTAACTAAATTTATATTAAAACCTATTTTGAATATGAACTAAAATTATATAATAATAATAATAATAATAATAATAATAATAATAATAAGTAAATTATTCAGGTAAGTGTAGCTGTAGGCCGATATTAAAAACATAATGCCTTAAAAGTCATTCAATTATGCTTATTATTCTCTTATTTCGTTGTTAAAGAACATCATACAGTTTTAGATTTTTTAATATTATCATAAAATAAAACACATTGAATTATAATAGAAATACTCCTTATTACACTATTTAATAAGGGCATTCCAATGAATTTTGAAGATATGCGTTGTTAATCTGACTTTTGAACTTGCTTTGCATTTACCAATTTGTGAATATTAGGCGTAATTTCTATGTGCACAGAACAAGCACGGTGCTTTTCCTTCACGCTGGCCATCGCATGGCTGCTCGCGGGTCGATCGCCGTAGCCCGGACTCCCGCAGAAACATTTATAATATCCCCGCAACAGGAAGAGCAACATTTCCAACATCTCTTATGATAAGGTATGTGCTTTATTATCACTGTAATTGTAACAGTAAATATGTGAACGAGAGGCGGTTGCGGGGACATTATAACCATTTCATCAGGAGCCCGAGCTGCGCCAGCTGGAGCGCGAGTCGCCATGTGGAAGCCACAGTATGAAGGAAAAGTACTGTATGTTAGCAAGATGTGCATCTGTAGTAGTTGAACGTAATTTATTCTTAGTATTATTCATTACAGAAAACTTTGTTCACAAATGTATCTGGGGGGAAATCTGCACACGAGCCTTAGATGAAGATCGTGAATTTCAGAAAACCGGTTTGAAGAGACATGTTTCCAAAATTCTATCAAACTTGGAGAAGTGGGGGATGCACGATTCTTTAGAAATTTAGCACAAAGTCCTGAGCGATTTTGGATTTCTTTTATTTCCATTTGCAAGAATGGGGAATATTTATGAATCTCGGACTCTGAAATGTAAAATGGATTTATGAATAAATTTATGTTACTCTTTTCTGATTAGAAAGAGGAAGAGTTTGCAATGATTAATATGTTCACATTGAATCTTGAGCTATCGGCGGGCCATTCAAAATGTCTTGACTGTCCTAGGGTTGGCCGCCCCCGACGTAAAACGAAATGCGTAATGACACAAATTCTGGAAACGTTTATATCGATAACGTGAGGTAGATAGCAAAATAAGCTTTCGTAAGAACAGTTTCTTGAACAACCAGTACAATTAAACAAACTGTACGTACCTGTCGCTAACGCTGCTCAGAGCGCCCGAGACTGAGCGATGCCCCAGTTGTCTGCCGCGTGGGTCAGGTCAGTCCTTCAAGCTGCTGTAGCAGTATCTCAACTCCAGCGTAAATTGCGATTTATACAACACAAATACCCAGAAATGTGGCGAAACTAGGCGTTTGAGGAAAGCAAACTGTAAAGAAGCTGTAGATCAGCTACCGCTCTCAGTAAGAATTGCCTTAATCGTCGCGTGTATGAAATACTGTGCCAAGAAGATTATGCAAAACTTTTTCTGCTGGAATAAACGTTCTAAGACTAAGGTGGCTTTATGGGGAGGCTTATGTAGTTGATTATACACGAGAACAAAGAAGCGGTTTAGCGTGGCTAAGACTGGGTGCCTGGAAAGGCATCAGATCAGTTGGTGACACCAGAGTGAGAATGTGCGCACTCTGTGGTGAAGGGGAAGCATGGAGTCATTCCGTAAAAGTGCAGAGAAACAGAATTATTGAGAAAGCAGTACTTAACACTGCAGTTTCTGGATTCTGACAGGGGAATTGAGATTTTTTTTATGGACGCTCTTTAACTGCTGTGGTCCTTAGTGTCCCATTCTACATTGGGCGTGAAAGACCGGACATCTTGCTCAGAGGCGTCTTTATCAGACTTGAGCTTCTTTTACGTGCCGTAAATCTACGACACGGGACCACCGGCTTTTCTTCCCTTCCGAAGGAAGCCATGCTAAGGATTTTTACGCCCAAAAAAAATCCATCGCCCTCCGCCGGGTTTGAACCCGCGACTTCGGGAACTAGAGGCTAGCATGGTAACCACTACAACACGAGGGAAATGGAGGCAGGCTTGGATGTAATGTCGGACGTTGGGGTTCCTAAACTAAGTTGGTTTTAGTTAAGATTCGGCAAAGGAGGTTAATTGCCATGGAGAAAGAAAGAGGGGGTACGTAGGGGAGAGGGTTCTATTGCTCTTATAGGTCATAGCACTGTGTATATTGAATACTACGTTTGTAATTATATTTCAGTTTAATTCATTTTTATTCTTTTTCTGTTTGAAATATTTAATAATTCTCTGCTAGCTCACTGTCTTTTTTTCCATTATGTTAGTATGTAGTACCCAAACGTAGTCTTACTGTAAGGTTCCAGGAACGTAAAAGCATATAATGCCACGAGATCCTTGCGGTTGTATTTGCAAGTGTAGTATGAAACTGTTTTACAATAAAAGTCCTTCTACTACTTTCCTCTCTGTACAGAGAATCCTCACCCAAGCGGATGACTTGGCCAGTATATCGCCGTCGAAAGACATACTTATGTGTGCAAAAGCTGTCATAACTCTAACATTCAAAATTCTGAAGAGATACTATATGAAATGCTCAGAAACTCGTAGACATAATGCCTACGATCCTCCCATAAAGACATTGGAAAGTATCTCCCTCTTTACAAAACATCTTTACGTGTTCTACAACGTACCTAGCAGATAGAGGAGATATTACATTCTACCCAAAAATCCGATGTCGAGGTTTCACCGGAAATACATGTTTTGAGAGCCCTTGACATTTAGCAAAACGTCCGTGTGTGGGTGCGTGTGTCTGTAAGCAGCATAACCCAAAAACGAAATGTCCGATAAATACCAAACTGGATATTTAAGTTCACATCTTCCAAACATGCGACACGAAGATTTGCAAGAAAAGCCCTCCCACCACAAATTATGCTTTACGTGTAAGAGTCTTCGAAATTTTCGGTTTTCTCAAAAATGGCTCTAACTATTTAGATTAAAATACCACACTTTTAAGTTGTTTACATGACAAAATGTATATCTTGGATTTAGCCTCTGAAGACCTCTTTATTCGGAAGGAATTTTGTGTAACTGGTATACCGTAAGAGATACACAAAAACTTACTACACAGAACATGTAGATATGCTTAAAACACAATTTGTTTCAAATAACGTTTTGTAACATCAATAATTTCGGAGATATCGTTGCAATTGGTTTGAATTTTTCAATACCTTGTCATTTTAAACTACTACCGCTATTCACCTGTTTCACGCGATACATTGAACCAGTATGGTTTTTCTAGGCCAGCATATTGTGATGCAGCGGCTATGGATTAAGATTATCGAGAGGTCGGCGCCAAGCGGTCGGAGTAAAGTTAACGGTCGCTTGCCAGCGCAAACACCGGATGTGTTATCGATATATATTTAAAACTTTCTGGAAGCTTTATCCCCCCCTTCTCCAGAAAATGCGTGTCGCAATAGTTATAGAATGTTCGGTGGAAGATTCCACTGCCTATATAAGCGAAAGCCCTCGCGGGTCCTCAGGCAGTTGCAAGTTGAAAGCGAGTCGAGTGCGATAAGATGGAGTCAGTGCAAGGTGAGTGAGTGCGTGTCGAGTACGAGTCTCGGCGAATCGACTATGAGTTGAGCAAGCGAGTTGGTGGGTGAGTTTCCCGTGCGACATCAAGAGCGATTCTCCGAGCGAGTTGGTGACGGTTTCTGTGACGTGCAGCGAGTGCTACCTCGAAGCGACGGTTATGGAGGTCTTGTGTTCGACTCCCGAGTGAAGTGAGCCGTTCGGCATGAAGAGGCTGCGTCAAGATGGAAGTGAAGTAACGGAGAATTGAACTAATTCACCTTAGTGAAGTGACATTGGTGAAGTGAACTCCCAGTGAAGGTGAACTACATAAAAACGAAACAGTAACATTGAAAGACTAAACAGTGACAGTGAGAACTGAGTAAAAAGTGACAGCTGAGAAACTGGACAAAATCCCAGTACAAACTAGCTTTTAAACTTCTATCTATCGATTCAGTTTCCTCTATCCCCTTGCATCTTCAACGAAATGTGTAATGAAATTACTTCTGCAAAGTTTTATCTCGATTAACATGAAGTAGGTAAGAAAATAAGCTTTCGTAAGAATAATTTATAGAAGCTATATAAAAATAAACGATAGTAGATAGAGAAAGTCATACGAATTTAGCACATCAGATGTTTTCCTTATGATTATAAATATTTTCACGTTCAAAATTAATTCACAATGAGGAGTGCGAAAATTCATTTAGTTCTTTTAAGCGTAGTGTTAAAATGTTGCCGCACGTCTAATGAAATTTCACAGCTTAATTTTAAAGGGCATTTCACTTAACCACATTTTGCCAACTAAACTGGTAAGTTCATGGCATTTTTTACCGCAATGTTTTCAAATGAGCTCAAACTGTAGATAAATGGTAATGACGTCTTTAAAATCCTAACTTAAACATTAAGTGTATTGCAGACTCTTATTACACTTTCAATTCAATGAAAATTAATTCCCATTTTTCTTGGACATTAAGGTTTAGATTCTTAAAGTAAAGTAATAATCATTAAACACGAATATAAAAAATTCTACAGCATACCAGTATTAGATAATGCCTGAATTTCTTGCTAAATAACTGTAGCATTTAGGTCACATTGCATAAAAGTCTTAAAGCTAGCTTTTCTGACTTCAGTCGCTGAACAGAGCACACTTAAAATCGCAGTTGCTGAAAGTTTGTTTCTAATCTCAGAAGCAGTTTGAAGGAACAGAAAATTAAAATTAAGTTTAAGCATAAAAGTGCCGACCCCTTAAAATGTCTTTTTAAAGATCCCTGTGTCTCAAATACGCCTGTTCCCCGATTCTCTTATCAGAGCGATACAACTATATTTGCTCAAGAACAAGCTTACGAATACCCATCTATGAAATAACGCCAAAGAATTGCCCAATTTCATAAATATTGATTTTAGTGTTAGTGAACAAACCTTCTACTTCAGTTCTATGTAGCTTTTATAGCCGTACGGCCTTTCTAGCGACTTATTTATTTCGAAAGCCTTTCATATAGCGATTTAAATCTCTACCTGTAAGTCTAGCTTACTATAAAATTGTAGTAAAAGCGATAAATTTTGTCAACATTAAAGTGAACAAACATTCAAGACAGGCTCCATGAATCTTTAAATACTAAATCAGTTGCAGAGGACCAGAAAAAGTCAAGGAGGGCCCGTATATACACTAAGTACATTTTAAATAGCATAAAATCAGAAACTCTGTTATTTCAGAGTTATAACTTTTAAACTCTCTTTTGTAGGGATTTCATTTGTCGGTACATTCTCAATTTTAAATTGTTTCACACGATGAAATGTTCTGTATTAGATCCTTATAAACGACGCTACAAAAAATAAGATGAATTTTTGTTAATATGCTTAGTTTATGTTATTGAACAATAATACTCATATTGTGTAAGATTTTAAGCAAAATATTTAAGTGTCATATTTTACACCGTTTTTCTCTCAAGCTACCATAATTATTAGAAGTTTATCTCTACAACTTATTAATATACTTATATAGAGTTTAATTATGAAATATTAATTTTTTCAAAAAATTAATGCATCGTGTGGAGCAATTTTTCAAAACAATAAACAATTTAATAAAAAACAAATATGTCGGAAATTAGTTTTAAAATATGCGTGTAGTTTGGTGTACGTATTATACATTAAACCGTGATTCCTGCATTAAAATTTGAAATGAATCGAGCAGAAATTTTGTATTAACGAAATTTCGCAGATAGGTATCCTTAACTCACTGCATTACGTATACGTTGAGCGTTTGTTCAAATGACAGCCAACATAAGCAATGCACCGAGCGATACAGTTAAACCAGAGGTTTCTTCTTCATTCACAGCAAATTTCTACCTACATAAATCTTTCTTCCTTTCATGTAAAAGGAAAAAAATCCACATGTGGTGGATCAAAAATGACAGGAAAGGAAACTATTTACTGATAGTTTGTGGAACTAGGTTGTTTTTAACGGAATATAGAAGGATGAAGAGAGTAAATACTGCTTCTGCATATCACGCACGTTTATATTTACGAACTAGTGGCGCGGTGCTTTATTGCTGAACAAGTGGTTCGCTCGAGTACGCATATCTGCTTTAAACGTATGTCTTGCGTGAAACTTGTCTTGGCTGTGTTAAAGAAGAAACCTATATGCTTATGGCAACTGTGACTGAAGCAAATTTAATTCATAACGATGATGAAGTACATTGCAAAACTATGAAAATCCAATTTAATATTTTCTTCGAAAACCTGTTCAAACCTCACACATCAACGGATAAACAAATGTACATATTTAAAGGGAATGCACAGGCTACCTACTTTCAAGTCACGCTGGAATACATATGTATATACGTCTTCATTTTAATTTTAAAATCTTTAATATTTTGGCTAAAACGGAATTGTCCAATTAAGTATTCATATGCTAAGGAGGTAAACGATCTTGTTCAAGAAACAATTTTATCTTTTATGCAATAAAATCTATTTTTATTAAATTATGGATACTTCAGGATACTGCACGCTGATATTGTGTAAAATTCATGGGAAAAGGAAAATTAGATTGCGTGTTCAAAAAATATTGTGTCTGCAGTTTCAAAATTCATTTTCACTTCGATCATTATGCACACTTACCTTTATTCGCAATAAGTGAAGAATTTTCACAAAAAATCTCCTACAAAAATGTGATTAAGCGATAATTCTTTTCATCAACATTTTCCCTTTTCATTCAAAACGTCCTATAAATTGTTGTCATTGATTTCTCTAAGTTTTCATGTACATTCCAAGAACAAAACAAAAAATTAAAATCATCACATGAATGTTCTGCCTTGCCATCGCTTTAAGTTAGTGGACTATAAATAGGAATAGAAAATTTTACCTTTTGAAAATAATTTTTTCTTTATCTAAAGCTGGTACTTAAAATTGTGTTGGGATTGTATCTACTAGATTACATAAAACCATGACAGCATATGACTTGAATTTCAACGTGCGAAACATTTGAAAGAGGTCAGTAAAGTTAACTTTTGAAACGTGATAACTTGAAAATTATAACACACTTCGAATTTGCTTAGGATTACATTTTCAGTTAAAATGATTAAGCTTCAGAAAATAGAATTTCCGTTGGCATTCCCTGAAATCGTTCACAGAAAAATAAATAAATAGAATGTGTTATACCTCATTTTGACTAAACAGAAGGTAGTACGCAATGGTTGTTTTATAAACTCTTTTAATATTTACGTCTGACATTTCAAAGAAATTGATTAGAAAAAGCATCGTACGAAAGTTTGAATTTTGTAAAACGTGTAAGTTAAACTGAAAACATTCGATGTCTCAGCAGTTAACTGTCGGAAAACATTTAAATACAACTTAGATTAAGCATAACTAATAAACTGAAGTTTACTTACAAGCAGAAAAATAAATGTTCAAAATTCTGCCTGAATGCTAATTATGCATTCCCTTTAAAAAATCAAAGCTTACTCACCAGAAGAACAAATGAAGATGAATGTCAGGCAGACGAGAAGAGTGGCCTTCATCTTCATGGTGCCGCGTTCAAACGCCGACACGAGGGAAATACCGTAATAAGCAACAAGTGTTTGCTAGAAGATCTATAGTTTTAATTAATTAGGATGCGGAAAATAGAAAAAGACTTAATAAATCTTAAATTATTACATGTAATGCTATAAGAGACTTAGTAAAGTTCTGTAAAAATCTACCTTAAAATGAAATTTTCTTATTTAAGCTCAGAATGAAATAATAGGCGTCGCAATTGAAAGCAATGCCTAAGAAACAAGCGTTCCTTTTCAAATGTCTGGAGTACTATCTAGCTCTGACAGGATAAGGAGGATAACCGACGTACAGAGAAAAATATTCCAGACGCAAATTTTGACACGCGACGAGACGCTGGTCTACTTATACCAAGCAGCCCACAGAAGCGTTGAATGTCACTGAGCGTCGGGGTTGTTGCGATGCGTTAATATTCCTTCGTCTTCCGCGCTTTCCCCCCCGCCTGACGTCACGGACTCCGCACCCATTGGTCGGCGCTAGGCGACCCTGCGCTTGCGTCCACCTTACGTGCGGTATTTTCTTTCGCCGAGTTTCGTGAAGTGTTCGTGAATGTACTGTGCTGATTGATCCGATAATTTGCTATGTGTTGCACGTGGGCGAGAGAAGGCCCTCTGTCCTGCCATGAATTTATTCATCCTGATAGGGGAAACGTGTTTTTCTGCTTTCCACAAAACTTTTAAAAATTGTCTACACAAGTGCAGCCTTAACAGGTATTCAGAATTGTAACAATATTTCTTGCGATTATTTCTAGGCTCATTCGACTTGCTGTTTAATTTCAATATCGTATGCCACGTACTACATACAGTTAAAAATCTGTTCCATTCTACCACAATCATTTTAATGTCTCTCTATAGTAGAGGAAGTACTGCGTTCCACTTAACAATTTTTAACGCTTTTCAAAGAGTATTTTGAATTTTCTGAAGATAGACTGTGAGATCATATTAATTTTTATTGAATTTTCTGAAAATGGGAAACCAAACACAGACATAAACTTTCTGCGGTATGTTTTTCGTGAACTCGTGAAAAAATAAGTAATATCGAAGTAGTCATATTGGACATGCTTTTTTAATCAGTTGATTGTACTTTCAGTCTCTTGTACATTGTACCTGTAAAATTTACATTGAAATAATTTCGCGAATACTTATTATGAAACAAAAAGGTAGATGGGAGTAAAAGCTTTGCCATGAATAATTTATAGATCAGCTAAGAAAATAAATGGTAGTATGTAGAGAAAGCCATATAATTGTTACAGATTAGATATTTTATACTATATCTAATAATAAACTAAAAGTTGCACCTGAGATACAATATTAACTGAATTGGTTAATATTTTGCGAACATAATTGATGACAAACCTAAAACAGTTATTAAATTAAAGAATGCTTGCTTCCGAACGAGGATGTAAAATCCATATCAAATAATACAAATTACAAAGTGTGACGAAATAATGCGCTTTCGCAAAGTAGGCTCTTAAGAACTTGGCTTATATTACTTTCATTTTATTTTAGTCCCCTTCCCCTCTTCCGTTTCACGCGCTTGCGTGACACACATACCAGAGTTTCAACCAATCAGCTTTAAAGTAGCAAACGATACACCTGCGCAGCGTAAGACTATCATTCATTGGCCAGAGTCATCACCTACGCATTTCTCTTTGTGTCGTTCCTAGAATAAAAAACAGGTCTACCGTTTCAATTCATAATAATCAATGCTTTCATCACCGGTATATCGATTCCACCTTTTAAATTAAGCACATCAAAATAACCTTCCGATCTTATGCATTCACTTCACAATGTGTATCAGAATCCAAAATATTGGTTTTCTCAAAATTTAGAATTAATGAGACCAAAAGTTTGTGGACAGTATTTTTAGCTCCTGGAAGTACACTTAACATACATCCAAAAAGGTTGCTTTCTCTGATATATTAATTTCTCTCTGCTTAATCCACTCTGCTATGATTTGTTTCTTGAGATTCAGCTAATTTTCAATTTACATAGAAATTTCGCGTTCGTAAGTTTCTCAAAAAGAACCGCATACACGATTGAGTTAACATATTGTTAGAATATATGAAGCCTAACAATGAAGATCCAGCTTGAACATTTTTTTTTATTTTAGCTTAGACATAACGACATGTCATTACTTCTGGAAAAATTATTTTTATGGTCTCATTATATTGCTAAACAACGCTTAAAGCTAATAGTGTAGATCTTTTGTTTGAACTGAAAATATACAACTAACATAAAAATTAAAATACGACACAAACAATGTTTTTAATTCTAGCAGGTTCAAAACGAGACTTAAAAGAAAAACGAATGAATTAAAAATACTATAAGCTTTAGTTTATACCGGATGGAAGAGATGCAGATGACATCCTTTAATCTACAGGTAAATCTAAATAAGTATGCTAATAAAGTATATAAACATAAGTTTTCTTTGTCGAGATAGCGTTTTCTGATCCACTTACCGTCATGCTTTCATCGTAGAAAGTCGAATTTCCTGCATTCAGTGCTGATAAACTAACCTACCGCGTCAACTGTCCGTTTTACTGCACGCGTGTGCATGAACTATCATCTAATTCTTGATATATTTATTATCGTAGACATGGAATATAATCATATTTTATACCTGAATCTTACCTTAAATCTCACCTGAGTCTTTACATCCCTTTTATTTGTTAATACTTACTTAGAATTTAATTCATGCAGGGGCTAAGTATGAACTGCACGCCATTAATTTTTAGGGCCTATAAGCAGACGTGGATAATCCATCAACAGTTCCCACCAAGACTAATTTTGGTGACCTAGCTTCTTCTTGTTCTTCTTCTTCTTCAAATTACCCTCCTTTTTGGAGGACTTACACCCCAAGTACTCACAAGCCAATGCCTTGGGTCATTAGACCGTAAGCAGCAAGCAAACTCTAGATCGTAGCATATCCAGGATGCGTGATTAGCCCAACGCCTGGTATGCAGGTGAAGAGGTAGGAAATGCATCACAGTGATGAAAGGGATGATAGAACAATTCGTGGATAAAATTATCCATTAGTGACCTAGCTACTGTAGCAAATGTTCAACAGCTGCTAGTAATTAATTTTATTTTCACACAAGTACTATTTCTGTTATTCACTATCGTCTAAAAAATATGCAATGTACATAATATGTGAAGCCGAAATTATGAAGTCAATAATTATCATAATAATCTGAGAAGGATAGTGATATAAAATAAATAATAAAACATTAAATTTCAGTATATGTATAAAAAGGAGAAGCATTGTGAAAATTGTTGACTGTTAAAAGCGACAGAAAGACCAGACAGGCACAGTTTAGCTAATTAGGGACCAGCCCCAGGTATAAAGGGTAAAATAGCTGAAGCCAGTTTCTCTTGGAATTCATGGGTGCAGTTGCACTGGCCGGGATGTGAAGGTCACTCTAAGCTTCATGACGCTAAGTTTGAGGAGCGTTTGAGGGGAGAGTAGGGGAAGTTAGAAGTTTTTCCTCTTTGTAGCGCGGTGGTGAAAGTCAGTCTGTCCTGGGTGCTTGATGAGAGCAGGACGACATTCTCGTCGAGTTGTGAACATTGGCGGCGAACATGCAAGAGGGTAGAACGTTCCGCCGTAGTTAATAATCTTCGGGCTTGGTAAAGGCACAGCAGCATCGTATGCATTTAAAAGTGATCGGTAAACCTTAAGTTTTATTTTAAATGGTGAAAATAAAAGTGTTCCAAGAAAGCGTTCGTGTTTCTCTGTACACACCCGCGCAGACCCTGAAATTAAGGCTTCATGCTGGAGCAGCCGTGGCAAAAGAAGAACCATCTAGGAGGAGACAAGCAGCAACCGTGAGGCAAAGGTATTGCTTCATTGTTGGAGGACGTAGTGTGGCCGCATCATATGGCGTCCTAAGCGTGGGGCCCGAACAAATGAGAGCTGAACGACGGAGAAATCAAGGAGACCGGGACAACGCGGAGGACAACAGAACAGCATCGAAGCAGCAGTTGCAGGTAGCAGATATAAAAAGGTACTGAGTGTAAATTTATTTATGTGTTCCAGTGGTAAATGCAGTTAAGGAACGGTAAAATGTTTGAGCAATCAGATTCAAACATGGATATTCAGGACGGTGATAGTAGAACTGTGCAGGACGCAAATAATAGTGTTAATAAGGTAGTAGAAATAGTAGATGATAGAAATGTACAAAAGCAGGTAGAACAGCCAGGGAGAAGTACGGAAACTAACGAGATGTTAAAGTTAATTATGTCAATGATACAAACTGGCAATCAAAGCTTAAGAGAAGATTTAACAGGAAAAATGATACAGGGTCAGAAAGAATTAACAGAAAAAATAGAACAGGGTCAGAAAGAATTAAGGCATGTAACAGAAAGCTTGAGAGAAAAAATAACACGAAAAATAGAACAGGGTCAGAAAGAATTAAGGGATCAGATAAAAGCTAATAATCAAAGTTTAAGGAACGATTTAACAAGCAACATAACCGAAATTTGTCATAAAATTGAGAACCAGCAGAAAGTGTTAGAAAATTTCCAGGAGGAGCCTAGAAATGAAATAGAAAACGTGAGATTTGAGGTTAGGGAAAATTAAGAACAGGTTAGAGAAGAAATTAAAATTGTAAGACAAGAGATTAGTGAAAGAGTAGAAAAAGAAAATTAAGGGAAGAATTAAGTCAAGAATTAGTTAGAGAAAGGGAAGCTAGTAGCAAAGAACTAGAAATATATAGAAACAGGTTGGAATAGTCTGAAAGAGAAAGTAGGAGACTTGTGGAGGAATAGATGATGTAAATGATAGACTTAAGGAAGGATTAGAAAAAGTGTGTATATCTGACAATATTGGTAGCTCAGCATGTAGCAATGTGAGCAGTGCAACAGTAAGGAACGATGCAGCGCAGAATGCGACAGCTGACCTTCCGATGCTGAATTTAGGTCCAAGTACCTCCAGCAACAGTACGAGTACAAATGTAAATATAAATGGCGGTCCACCTTTTCAATGACCTAACCATGTACTCAGTGAAATTTCACCATCGATTTTTGAGGACGAGGAATCAGATAATCCAAAAGCATTTATTAACAGCATGCAGGAATATTTCAATGTTAAGGGTATACCAGAGGAATACAAGATGACTGTAGTACCAAAATGTTTTGTAGGTAATGCTTTCAATTGGCTAGAATTGTCTGTAGGGCTAGATAACAATTACGGGGCCTTTAAAGAGCTATTTCTGAACAGATATTGGGGTGCAAGCAGGCAAGTGAATATAAGATTAGAGCTCAGTAATGGCAAGTACGATTCTCGTAAGGACCAATCTATGGTGAATTATTTCGTGGTAGTGGCAAGAAAATCTAAGATGCTAGATCCACCGATGGGAGAAAATTAATTAATAAATCTAGTAACCGCACATTTTTCGGAGACAATACAAAACTACATAATTATTGCAAAACCGGTTACGATAGCAGCCATGATAGATTTGTTGATCGCTTTGGAGAGGAAGAGAAATCAAGATGGCGTGCTTAAGGATAGGAATTTCACACAGAAAGAAAGAAGTCCTACAAACTTTTTCGGGCAGGGGGCATATCCAGGAAATGATAGAAATTTTGATGTGAGAGATAGATACCAGGGCCTATACCGATAAATAATTACAATGATAACAGGAGGAGAAATAACTTTGAAAATAATTATAGCGGAAGAGGCGAAAACTACCGAAGACGGAACGCACGAATAAATTATGTACATACTCACAGATGTAATTATGATAGAATGGAAAGGTATCCTAGAAACAGACGCTATTCTGGAGATGATTGTAGCAACAACTATGACCATAGGTATAGACCAAGTTCACCAAGACAGGAGGCGAGAAGTAGAAGTGGGGGAATTCACCAGTTCAAGAAGATAGGATTGACGCAATAAACTCTACAAGACAAATAATGGGAAATAATTACTGTTATGAAACGAAAACAGGACATTCGCATAGCGATATTGGGACAGGAGCAATTAGTAAAGTGTCGGAAAACTCCAAACCCAATCAACTTCGCCTTCAGTGAAGATTGGGAAAAATAATTCCTATAATGAGCAGTACACGAAAAGTAGGAATAATGGAAGGCAACTAATGATAGAGAAACATCAGCAAGGGAGAGATAGGCCAGAAGAAAGCGAAATTTTAACTGATCCACCAAGGATAAATATTGACATTAATGGTAAACAATTTCGTGCAATAATAGACACCGGCGCCAACACTACAGTTTGTTCACAAAATTTTTATGAAGAATTAATAAACAGTGGTTTAAAATTGATGTCTTTACCAGTACATGGGATATATTGTTCAGTAGCAGTGGGCAAAAGAAAAGAAAGAATAAGGTTTCAGGCTGTGATGAATATTGAAATCGAAAAGAAAATTATTGAGATGCTATTTTTAATAGTACCTAGGCTTGTAACAGACATAATAATAGGTTGTGATAGTCTATACGCATGGAACTCCATTATAGATTTTGAAAACAAAATTTTGAAGCTCGAAACAGAACAAGACACCATAATCGTACAATTGTTGGAGAACAGTAGTTAAGGAATAATTGCCCAGGATCAAGTAGAGGAAGAAATAAAAGGGGAAACATTCTTTGTGGAAGTTATAAACATTGGAGCTATGAAATTAGCAGAAGTAAGGTTAGAGAATTGTCATGAAATTAATTAAGAAAATATAATCTGCGGAGAACATGAGAAATTTTGTATTAATAACGGCGAAGAAAAACCCCAAGAAAAACCCAGATTAGGCTTGAATGATAAGAATGCAACTAAGTACGATAAAGTGGATGACTGTGTCGAAATAGAAAATTTGTTGAAAAATAAGGTGAACCAGGCTATAGACTGAATGAGAAACAAAAGAAGGAATTATGGGAAATTTTAATGGAGAATAAGGAAGTGTATTCAGAAAAGCCGGGAAGGTGCATAAATTACACTCATTCATTTGAAATGACTGATATTAAACCATATGCTCCTAAAGCTAGGCCAATCCCATGTGCTATTAGGGAAAAAGTAGACAAGGTTATACAATCAATGTTAGAAGACGGCGTGATTGAAATTTCAACTTCTGAATATATAAATCCACCGTGTATAGTTCCCAAAAATAATGGAAAAGTTAGAGTAACGTTAGATGCAAGAAAATTAAATGCACACTGTCAACCGGATCGCTTTAGACCTGAAAGTGTGGACGTTATCTTGGACAAACTACGTAAAGGAAAATTCTTCTCAGCTTTGGACTTAATATCATCTTTTTGGCAAATACCGTTGAGAGAAGATTTAAGAAGGTATTCTGCATTTTTGCACGCTGGGGTGCTTTACCAATTCAAGGTTTGTGCGTTTGGGATGAACACGAGCGGGAGTGCATTGTTAAGGGCATTGTATGAAACTTTTGGAGAAACCTTAAAGAAATTTGTGACACAATATATCGATGACTTTCTGATATTTTCTAATAGCGTTGAAGATCATCTTGAGCACATAAGGTATGTATTAAGCAAATTAAAAGAAGCAAACATGACAGTGAAAACCCAGTAAACCAGCTTTCTTTATCCAGCAGACAGAATTTTTAGGATCCATTATTTCTGAAGAGGGAATTAGACCAAACCCAGCTAGGATAGAGAGTATAAGAAAAATTCCTGCGCCAAGAAACAGATAGCAACTTAAAAGATTTTTAGGCACCTTAAATTATCAGTCAAGATTCATCATAGATTTTGCTTCGGCGGTCGCTGCTTTAAGAGAGCTGTTAAAGAAAGACACAAAATGGAGATGGGGGACGATAGAAGACGAAGCAGTTGAGCAGCTGAAGAGATTATTCGCGGCGTCCATTTTGTTGGAAAAACCACGGGAAGATCTTCCATATATCATCTTTACAGACGCATCAGGCAAAGGATACGGAGCCATTTTAACACAGAAAGATGAACATGAAAATAATTATTTAATTGCAGTAGCATCACGATGTATTTCCAGAACTGCATCTCAATCGTGCACAACAGAAAAGGTAATAGTCGCTATTTACTTCGCTTTGGTCAAATTCAGAGAATATGTTTTCAATCATCCTATAGTTGTATATACGGATCACGTGAGCTTAGCTTTTATGCACTCATGTAAGTTGACCAATGCACGTATTTCCAGATATATTCATGAAATAACATTCCATTGAATAGTGATAAAACATATACCAGGAAAGCAAAATATTTTCAGCGATTTATTGTCAAGAATGAAAGGGAACCAAGCAATACCAGATACTCTTAACGACAACAAGCATGACGTCACAACTTTATACTTAGATACAGTAGAAGGACAGAGCTTATCGAAACACTTAAGAAATCTAGCCGAATTACAGAGAGCTGACGAGGAACTTAAGAAGTTAATGGAGAATGCAAAGCCGATTACCAACAGTACGTCAGATAATGTGGGAATGTATGAGGGCAAACTGTATAAATTACATGGCAGGTTAGAGCCAAAATGGAAGGTTATTTTGCCGAAGTCCTTACAGAACACGCTAATTATAGCATACCATAAATCATTAGCACATACGGGAAGCGACAGATTAATATTGGCAATAAGTGAGAACATTTACATTAAAAGACTGGCCGGGAAAGTAAGGCAGGTATGCTCAACATATGAACTTTGCCAAAAAGCCAAACCATTTAATGTAAAATACAGTACGGAACCGCAAGCTATTATTAGGGAAAGAAAGAATGCCTTAGTTACTGCAGATGCACACGGAGAAATGCCTCAAAGACAATATGGATGAAGATATATTTTTGTGTTGTACGATGTATTTTCTAAATTTGTGAAAATATACCCAGTAAGAAATATTACAAGCAAAACTTGCGTTGGCAAAATTGTTAATGGTTATGTTCCAAAATATGGAAAAATAGAATCGGTTTTGACTGATAATGCTACTACACATCGCAGTAAGATCTTCAGGGAAACTTTAAAGAATCGGAATATAAAACTCTATCATTGTTCCTCTTATTTTCCATCTGGGAATCCAGCAGAACGCATATTGAAGGACATTGGAATCTATTTTCGTGTACTGACTCATAATAATCACAGAAATTGGGTAAGGTAATGTAATGTGATAGAAAAGATAATAAATAACACCATCAATACGACGATAGGATTCGCACCAATATAGCTAATGCAAGGAATTGAACCTGAACCTATTTTTAAAGGGATACCCACAACGATTGAAGGAAACCGATCACCATTATCCGAAGAACAAAGGGCTAAAATTGTTGTTGACAGGTTAAAAGAAAAAGCAGAAAAAAGGAAAGCTAAAGTGAAGAAGCGAAAGCATAAGTGGGAACCGAAAATAGGAGACCTTGTGCTTGCCAGAGATCACAAATTATTCAGCGCATTAAAAGGAAGAAATCATAGGTTAGAGCTCTTATATAAAGGCCCGGTAGTTATTACTGGTAAATTTGGGGAACATACTTTTGAGTTAGTAGATGTAAAAACTAATAAATGTATTGGTAAATGGCACAAGCAACTTATGAGACCTTATAGAAAATCATTGAATGTTCCTGATAAAATACAAACGGTGTGAATTTTCTGAGAAACGTTAACATGAATATAGAAATGCCATTAGGTTATGAAAATTGTAAAATAAATATAAGAGAAAAAGTGAAGTGAAAGTGATCAGTGAACAATGTGAAAGTGAAGTGAGAAAGAGAATAATATTCTCAAAGAAACAAAAACAAAGACAAAACAAAAACAGATACTCCAATCAGAATAACAGAAAACAAATTATAATAATTATTTAAATTCGAATACTGTAAGTTATTGAGTGTAAATTTTGTATAATAATGTTTAATTTAAATGATAATGTTAGTGAATGTAAATTTTGTGTAATAATGGTTATGGTGAATCATGTGAAGGGTAAGTCATATGTATGACCAACATGATTGTAGAAGGAACATAATTGTAAACAGTGTAAAGAAATTTATATGTTGACGAATTGTAAAAGAATCATGTAACCAATTCAAGGTTTACCGATCGATCACGAAATTACTGATAGGAAATTGTTTCGGGCAAGACATAAACGTTGTAATATTATTGTGTATAATATTAAATGTATATGGGGGGCATTTGAAGCCGAAATTATGAAGTCAATAATTATCATAATAATCTGAGAAGGATAGTGATATAAAATAAATAATAAAATATTTAATTTCAGTGTATGTATAAAAAGGAGAATCATTGTGGAAATTGTTGACTGTTAAAAGCGACAGAAAGACCAGACAGGCACAGTTTAGCTAATTAGGGACCAGCCCCAGGTATAAAGGGTAAAATAGCTGAAGTCAGTTTCTCTTGGAATTCATGGGTGCAGTTGCACTGGCCGGGATGTGAAGGTCACTCTAAGCTTCATGACGCTAAGTTTGAGGAGCGTTTGAGGGGAGAGTAGGGGAAGTTAGGAGTTTTTCCTCTTTGTAGCGCGGTGGTGAAAGTCAGTCTCTCCTGAGTGCTTGATGAGAGCAGGACGACATTCTCGTCGAGTTGTGAACATTGGCGGCGAACATGCAAGAGGGTAGAACGTTCCGCCGTAGTTAATAATCTTCCGTCTTGGTAAAGGCACAGTAGCATCGTATGCATTTAAAAGCGATCGGCAAACCTTAAGTTTTATTTTAAATGGTGAAAATAAAAGTGTTCCAAGAAAGCGTTCGTGTTTCTCTGTACACACCCACGCAGACCCTGAAATTAAGGTTTTATGCTGGAGCAGCCGTGGCAAAAGAAGAACCATCTAGGAGGAGACAAGCAGCAACCGTGAGGCAAAGGTATTGCTTCATTGTTGGAGGACGTAGTGTGGCTGCGTCATATGTTAAGTGCATTTGAAGAATCTCGGAAGTAGACAATAAGCGACTTCATCTTGTATTTTCAAACACTTCCTCGTTCTACAATGATGCACTTACCGCTCCGTATGCCAATATACTGTTATCATAATAGATTTGCGGAAAAACGCCCTGAAATGCAGATACGTTTGACAAAAGCGCGTTGCAGGTGTGTGCGACAATAGCACTTGATGGATAAGGTCAGTCTGTTGTAGAATAAAATACGCGCTCTGTTTTCGATGCTGCTGCGAATGGTTAGTGCATTACGCGGACAATATTAACTTTGCTAGTATTGTTTAATTCCGAAGATAGTTCTTATTATTGGGTAAATGTTCTATGTTTAATGAAAACGACTAAAATCGAAATACGCTTATTTAAATCTGAATAAATAAAACATATATTAGCTTACAACTTTACTTATCATGACCTAAATGATAAAACAAACAAATGCAGTACTAATAATTACTATCAGACACGACAAAATCCAGGTGCTTATCGAAGGATTCAGTAAGAACAAATAAAGTAAACTGTGAATGCTATTCAACATTTTAAGGAAATGCAATGAAATAAATAGGTTTTACTTAAAACTTAATCAACTACACCGACAATTAAACCATCCTATTCTTATTTAATTATCCAGTAAAAGGCAATTAAAACCGGCACAATATTAGTATCTGCCTTTATACTGATGATATGAATGCGTGATTCCGAGAAGACGAAAGATTCCATAGGTATGTGAGGTGTGTATATGGTCGCTTATACAGGTCGATGTGGGGACATCGCAACTCAGGCGTAAGTTACAATTTTTACAAAACAAGATGCTAAATTGTGAATAAATGGGGCGCTTAAGGAAGAAAGTGAAGATAAAGAAATGTATATTAGTTGATGCTCTTTCATATACTTCAACAGGACTTGCATTAATCGTTCTGTAGGTAAATTATAACGCAGCGGTAAATGCGGGAAATTTCTTCCTCTTGAAATAAATGTTCACATCTGAAATGGTATTATATGGTTTCATTTACGATTTTCCATTAAGTGACCTCCTAAGAGGGCGACCTCTATAATCTTTGCAGCCAATATAACGGTGGGTGTCATTTCCGTGGACCACCTTCGCCTCCATATAGCAATATTGGCATGGAGGCAACACCTGGAATTTGGTCTAAAGTTTTGTAATGTATAAACAATACCATCATGTTTCTTGGGGATTATAGTTAAAAGAAAAAATTCAGAACCGTTTAGAAAGAGAGAATAGCATTATCCGTTATTTTGAAAGCTAACATAATTAAAAATTAGTATTCATTAGGAGTAATAATCATTCATTTAATTAAGTATTCTGTTTAAAAACTTGTGAAATAAAACTTACCTAATTAAATAAATAACCAAACAATATAATGACTCGCCAAAGCCTCTTTTCACTTGTTTTTTGGCTTGAAGTTTAACGTCCTTTAATGTAAAAGGTCACATCGGACGATGAATGAAATGAGATAAATGATACTCAAACGAGCCCCCGCCGTATTTAGAGCCTAGTTACCCGACATTCTTTTTATCAGGATAAGGGAATACTCAGATTCGAACTCGGGACCACTTAAACGTGAGGCAGACGCGCTACCCCCACACCAAGGAGGTGGGCGTTTTATTTATTGTGATACCTTCTAAGACAGGTTTATAAAATTTTAGATCCTTTTTTTATGGAGGCGGTAATAATTCAAAACACTGAACTTTGAGTTTAAAACATGTGTGTCACACATTTTATTTAGTATTTTGTCTTCTGTTTTGGAAAAATAAGCACAACATTGTACAAAAGCGAAGCAGAGTGGCATTCCATGGAAGTGACATTCAGCAGGACTTTCAATATTTTAAATACCAAAAAGTACATATTTGACTTAAAACTCACTTGAAATATAATATATTCGTACTTCCCAAAGAGCATAACGATTTTTCGACTACTTGACTTACGTTTTTAAAAAATACCAGGAACACATATTGCTACTTAATACCAGGTGGCTCAACAGCACTGAATTTCACGTGTGCAGATATCCTTTGGGGCTTTAAAAGAGTTGCAGATCTCAACGGGGTAATTCCAAGTAAATACAGGTCAAAGGGGAACTGGCGCATTAGCGTGAGCGACTTCGTTCTACTCCTCTTGCTTAGCGAAGACGATGAACGGATCGCGCTCATTGGGAGGCAGTTCCTAGGCTTGCACTAGAATGTACAGTCCATGATGATAGACAAGAACAGTGTATACAGACCGAAAATGTCTTAGAATGTTTTCTACTTCTGTTAAAGAGACTTCATTTTCGAGGGAATAAACTCACGTTTTAGACTGTCAAATAATTAAAATGTCGTCCTCTGTGGTGTACTAGTTACCATGCTAGCCTCCAGTTACCGAGGTAGCGGGTTCAAACCCGGCGGAGGGCGATGGAATATTTTGGGCGTAAAAATTCTTAGCATGGCTTCCTTTGGAAGGGAAGTAAAGCCGGTGGTCCAGTGTTGTAGATTTACAGCACGTAAAAGAACCTCAAGGATCATAAAAGAGCCTCTAAGCAAAACTACCGGTCTTTCACGCGCAATATAGAACGGGACGCCAACGATTATAGCAGTTAAGCAGCGTCCATAAATAAAACTCAGTTTACTTTAATTTTAATTCAAATGCCTTTTTGGACCTATCATTATCCGCCCATAGCTATTTTAGTTATGTTTACGCTGTTCTTGTCTAAAATTACGACTGTACACATTGTAGAGTTAAATAAAGTAACTACAGTGCTATAATTATTATAATTCCTATTATGAATATTGTTATTGTTAGTTGTTACTATTCTTATTTATTATTGTTACGCACTAAACGCCTACTAGAGTAAATAAAAATATTAAAGTGCCAGACCAACACCGTAAGCTAAGGGTAAATATGTTAGGAAGAAAACTAGTGCGTATGCAATTCATAGCTTTAGTAACGCAAACAACGTTATCGATGCTTTGCTTAACTCTACTGTTTTGTTTTACTCAACGCAATTTTAAGGTCCTTGTTAGAGCTACGGAGCTAATGTTTACTCAAGTGATGAGCTTTGGTTTTGCACACATGTCGCTCGCGTTCCATTAAGAGGCACTTTACATTTTGACCGAGTAGAGTGCAGTGGCACGCTTACATAGCACTGCCAGATCAGCCCAATGACCAACCGTGTCGTCCTTGCACAATAGCCCAGGACGTCATTAAAAGTTGTTTTACTTGAGATGAAGCCAAAGAATCGGTCATTAAGTTCCAAACACTAGTGATCAGATGACTGGTGTTGCTCGTTCATTCACAAATAATGAGTACACAGGAATTGTTCTCCTCTGCGGCGAGACGCGATGTAATGCTGTCGCAGATCGGAGACTTTATCAAGAAAGGTTCCCAATGCGTCACTTACTATCTGTAAACGGTTTTAATCGTACAATGATGTGAATGTGACTAGAAGGAATGTGCACTACGAAAGCAGCAAGAAAGAGAGACCACTAAATGGAAATGAAGTCGTACAGAATGTATTCCATTATTTTGAGGAACATTCTATATATAGTAAGAACAGTAAACGCAAGGGATGATTATAATATTTATTATTAATTATTATTATTATTATTGTAAAGATGCTCAAATATTTGTATGAATTCTATATTTAATTTTATGCTTTGCAAGTCAAAGAAGAGCATCTCATTATAAAGAGTTTCAAGATCATATTTATAAAGAATTTTGAAGGAAAGGGCGTGACATCCTTTTTTAAAGTTCACCTCAACCAAACATTCTACGGAAATGATTTTGCCCGTAGGTTTGATTATTGTACGACGGTTAAGTAAATGCTTATCGACACCGCTGTCTTTTTTGAAAATGTTCTCTGGAGCAATGAATGCTATTTCAGCAACAATGTCACTGTAAATAGACACAACATGCACTACGAGGCCCATCACAATCCTTACTGGGTTCGAAATGCTCGCATACAAACTCGTTAGGGCTTAAACGTCTGTTGCGGTATTCTTGGGGACAATGTTATCGGACCTGTTTTTCTCCCACTATGAATTAAGAGGACCACGGATTTGGAATTCCTACAAACTAAGCCGCACGATTTTCTTGGCGAGGTACAAGCATGACTGGTGGTACACTACTGGTTCCAACACGAAGGTACACCACTATTACCAAGCTGCCATAGTCCATTTGAATCAAGAATATCCTGGATGCTGGATCGGCCGAGGTGGCCCCTTTATCTTGGCCACCAAGATCTACTGATCTTACCCCATTAGATTTGTTTTTTTTGGGGGGGATCACATCAACAATATTTTTTCAAATAGCTCCCCTCAATATAGAGGTCTTACGTCAAAGAGTCCTTGTAGCATGTGCATCTGTCACACCGGCGGTTCTCAGAAACTTGTGTATGGATTATAATCCTACATGACAACTTCCTGCATATGTATTATTATCCTACATGAACACTTCTTGCATATGTATTATTATCCTACATGAGAGCTTCTTGTGTATGGATTAGAAACATGCATATGGGTACACGGAGACGTTTGGAACATTGTATCAATCAACATGAGCAAAATTTCGAACACGTACTCAATTAGTGAAGTCAGCAGAGTATCGTTAGATGATGACAACAACAATAATAATGATAATAATAATAAATAGTAAGCTAACAAATGCCAGTAAAACACTATGTGCTTTCATGTTTGCATGGCTTTCATTATTGCGCCTTAATGATTTGGTTTAACTCTACAGTTCCTACAGACGTTAATATTAGATAAGAATAGCGTAAACACAATTTAAAAAATTAGCTGACAGGTTCAATAAAGACTTCTTAATTATTTGTCAATCTAAAATGTGAGTTTATTTCCTCGAAAATAAAGTCTCCGAAACTGAAGTATAAGATATTCTAAGACCTTTTCTGCCTGTATACACTGTTCTTGTCTATTATCTCGAACTGTACACTCTAGTGCAAGCCTTGAAACTGCCTCTCAAGGAGCACTATCTGCTCATCGTCTTCGCTAAGCAAGAGGAGTGGAATGAAGTCGCTCGAGCTAATGCACCAGCTCTCCACTGACCTGTGTTTTATTGAAATTGCCCCGTCGTGTTCTAAAACTCTTTTAACGTAAAGAAGGATATCTGTACACGTGAAATACGCCACTGTTAGGCTACCTGATATAAGAATGCCCCTATAAAGAACATCAGTAGTATTTTATATTGCAAAATATGGTAGCAGTTTAATCAAAAGTACATATACCCAGACTGCATCAACTCAGAAACTACAACGGGAAATTTATAAACTTAACATATTATGCAATTCAATGCCACGCAAGAGAATTTGTTGGTTTAAACTGGATCTGCTGCCCTTAAAAATTCCACCTCAACCGCCATGCATTATGGCACGCTTTCAATAAGTAGATTAATATTCCCTTATATCGCCGCAAGCCTGTTTTTTCATAGTGAAACATAAAATAACTATAAACTAAAGAATTAATTAACACATTACGTTAAATGTGAAATTGCTAACATTTTCTACCACTTGTATGTGGAACAGAAGGTATTACAATTTTGTGTAGGAGGTGTTCGCGCGAGATAAACGAGAATTCGTGTAAATATTAAATGTCGTGTTTAATTGGGGAATCTTTCAAGGGTGTAATAAAAAATTTGCATGGAATTCTCTATCAGCCTATATAATACTTTACATGAAAATAATTTGGTTACGTTTTATTTTATTAAAAAATGAATCTAATGATTTGAATTCAAATCTTGTACGAGATATTGACCTGAAAATAAAATTTTAGTCTATAATTTCTTGTGAAGACTTCTGCACTCTCGCAAAATTTTACATAGCTGGAAAATTATGAAAGATAGGCAAAAGCCTACTACAGAAATAATATATAGTTTATTAAAAATGCATAACTTTTGTAAAATTTATTTTCTCGTAACATTAGGGGCTTCCGAAATTTTCATTGTACTATTTTTAAATTTTACGAGGTGTATGTTTGGCGAGCTGTAACATGTTGTAACATATGCTATCCTTTGTCTCTCTCCCATTTCTGCCTAATGAATTGATTACTGATAAAAACTATTTGTGATACTGCGCGAAAGGGATATAAATGTCATCCCCTGGGGAAGGAACTCCATTTCCAAAGACGAATGAAGTGCCAGTTTAGTCGGTGAACTCTTATTTCAGCACAAAACATAAGTTTTTCGCACATTTCGATGCATCATAATGCATATATAGAACGATTAAGTCAAGCCTTATCCAAGTATATGATAGAGCAAATAAGCTACATTTTTAGCATATTTACCTTCTTTCTTAAGCATTATGTTTTGCCAAAAGGCGTTTTTGTTGCATAATAATCGTATATATGCTAGAGTTACGACGCCGCAACAGCGACACAAATACCTTACCGCACACGCCCACATTTCTATGCAATCACGCTTTCATATGCGAGTACGAAAATCTGTACTAACTTTGTAGGTCTTTTGATTTCCTTTCGTTGGATACTTAAATTAAATATAGTTCAGTAAATAATTCAATAAAATTATTTAATTTATTTTATGAGTTTTCTTGATTTGCTAAGCAAAGTATCATCTTTTCTTTTATTTGTTTTCAATTAATACTTCAATAAGCACCGGAACTCTTAAGTGATAATTATTATAACCTGGCCAAGGCGAGTACAGTCCTACACTGTGAGCGTGAAGACGGTGAACTAACGCAGTGATGCAATACAACCACACACATACGTTAGGAAATGCTGTACAATCTGGTTTACTCTTTAATGCGTCGGGTAATGTTCACATTGCTAATGATGGAACGTAAACCAAATAGTTATTCAGGAGCAAGCTCGACGTGTTACTTGTAATGTTATTCCATTTTGTGATGAGAAGAAAAAGGAACCAGAAAATACCTATTAGTACAGAAGGCTCCAAATGTTTTCCGGTGGACCAGGGGGTGTAGAGGAAGAGGGGGAAGGAATGTCTTCTCGACTAATCATGCCTGTGTATAGCCGATAGTAGGTGCCGGTATCGTCTCAAAGGTCACATTTACTTTTGTGTATGCTCGCATAATTCAGCGACCTGGCCCTAAGAGAAAAGAAGTCGAAAGTAAATACTTTTTCTCTTTACTAGTTCTATCCATGCGAAATATACTAACATTTTCTTTAGCTAATATGTTATTTAAAAATAAAATAATGCACTGTTTATGAAGGTGCTGCAGTATTTTAAGATGCATTATTCAGTAATTTTCCAGAGAAACAAGGTGCATATAATGTGTATCTTGTTTTAACGTTTGCTGCTTGTAAAATAATAATAATAATAATAATAATAATAATAATAATAATAATAATCGTTTCATAATTATCACTCAATGACTGTTCTACGCGAACTCCGACAGCAGAAGGTATTTATTATCCTGAATATAAGTTTGTTTCGCTTTTTAATCTTCATAGAGATTGATCACAAGGTATATTACTAAGGTGTAGTTCCATATAGTTGGCACATTCAATTCTGATAATATTCCAGTAACGTTTTAAACATTCGCAAGCAAAAGTAATATTAATATCAAACTGTTGATGCAGTTTGAGCACAATTAAGTGCAACATTCAATTTTCTTCAAAATGAGATATAGTTTGCGTTTGTTACTGAAAAACGAATATAGATTATTTTATTTGAAGCATAATTCCTCCTTACAAACACCCACAAGGCAAAAGAGAGAAAACCCGTGCCAACAGTATAGTGGGCGTATAGTAAAAACAGCTGTTGTACCTAAAAGGAAAAAATGTTAATAGATACGAGGAAACAACGTTTGGCGCAAAATATGCAGTTTCTATATAGCTGTTTTATTCGGTTTGGATAACATAAGCTAAATTTTCAAAACAGTGACACGAAAGTGTTGATGCAAAACGGTTGATATGCTTTTATTGCAATTGGTTCCTCATTTGAAACCACTCTATTCTGAAAATTCAATTGCTTTCAAAAGTAAACTTGCTTTCAAATTAAAAATCTGAAGAAAGAAAAGGAAAAAAAAAGCTTCGAAAATAACATACGGTGTTAGACTTAGATACTTTCTATTATGATTCACGTTCTGAATTATTAAAATGCTTCTCTTCCCTGGTCTAGACTGGAACGGAATGTATAACGGAGGGGACTCGTCACAGATCCAGTGAATGAGAATATTGCGGCCCCCGGGAGGGAGGGACGAGTGAGAGACACCGCGTGGCCGAACCAGGAGTGACGATACAGCAATGACAGGGTCCCTACAGTTTCCAGATTGAAACGTCCCAACAGTCGGGCAGGAAACCGGGACCCCGCCCCACAAAGAGGGCCAAAGCCTCCAAGGGGCGGGCCGTATACCCCAGCAACTAGCCGAAGACCGAGAAATGGATAAGGTTCCACAGAGAACATTCTTTTTCCCTGCCACGCCGCACCGGAGCACCATCGCTAACACCTTCATCCTTGAAACAGATCTAACGGGGTTAAGGATGAATGAACTGAGGAATGGAACAATATGGAGGTACAGGAAATTCGGGGCTGAGAGAAACCACTCCAGCATTCGCCGGACGACCCGGGAAAACCTCTGAAAAAGTTCATGGGTCAAAGTGGGTGGTCACGGGGAAGCGAACCAGAGAGCTTCCGAATTTGAGTCGCACGTGTTACCACGGCGGCGCCTGGACGGAACCTGGAACATCCGTAGATCAAATCCCGGCTATGGTATTGAATTTTTCAGTCTGATTTTACCTTTCCAAACTTGCCCTATGCACGGCTTGTATGAAATAACAATTAGTTACTTCTTGTTAATTGAGATAAATTGTCATTACACTCTTAAAACGATAGTCAATAACTCCACGCTCTTTGCATTACGACGTGAATAATCTAATGTGTTTCATTCACCTAACTTTCTCTTCTCACCATTTTAGATATTATTTTTACTAAGTCTTATTTTTCTATCTATTTCTTGATAATGCAGATAAGCCTTCCATTCACACTTAACCCTTCTCTATGGTATGGGGGTCTGCCTCAAATTCAAGAGGTCCCGAGTTCGAATCCCGGTTAGAGTGAGTTACCTGGATAAAGTTTTTTCCGGGGTTTTCGCTGAGAAGATGAATATCAGGCAAACCTAAGCTCTAGGGTCCTCGGGCCCATTTGAGCACCATTTTAACCATTTCGTTCATTTACCGTCCGTCATGGCCTACCCCGTTAAAGGCCGTTAATTAAATACCAAAAGAAAAAGTTCACACTCACACATTTGGTTGTAGGATACGTAGATAAATCGATAGTCACATTTTCAAAAAGCATGTCACAACGTAAAGCTTTGAAACGCCATGCTGTTTGTATGACCGCGACAAAAATAAAACGAATAGCGACTTCCCAGTTACAAACAGTGTTCAAACTAGTATCAAAAAATATCTGGGAAATAGTTACCTTCACAACATATATATGACAAACTGTGTGCTTTAACGGGTCTGCATTTCTTGTGTAGTAAAACTTTGTCCATCTTCTACAGTTTACCAACTATACAAGAATCATTCAAAATAAGGAAGATTTGTGAGATTCTTCTCAGAAAATTCAAAATATATATTTCGTTTGTCATGAAAATATCCTAAACAGAGAGTGTTTTAATCAAACTCGTTAGAGCCATTTTTTAGAAAATAACAAATTTCGAACATTTTTTTTCACGTACAGGGTCATTTGGGGTGAGGGAGATTTTCTTGAAAATCTTCATGTCACATCTTTGATAGATGCTGAACTTAAATATCAAGTTTGGTATTTGATCGACTTTTCGTTTTGGAGCTATGTTGTTCACTGACACGCAGGCATACGGAGCTTTTTCTGCAAAATATGTGTTGCATTCATATGACTTTCTCTATTCACTCTTCTACAAACTATTCTTACAAAGCTTATTCTTGCATCTATTTCATGTTAATACAAATAAATCTTCATTACTTATTTACACATTGCATTGTAGGTATAAGTAGAACTCATTAAGCTAAAGTGATCGCTATGTGATAGCTTTGGATTGGATTGGATTGGTACGGAGGAGACTCGACACTGATTCACATAGAGGATACTGTGCCTAAGCCCCACGAGGAGGCGTCCACGGGAGGAAGGATGAGGCGAGAGGAGACATCGGGCGTCCGGAACCAGGAGTGACGGCACAGGAATGGCAGGGTCCCTAAGTTTCCAGATAGAGGCTCCCCGGCAGACGGACAGGCAGACCAGAGGCCCCAGCCCGCACAGAGGGGGTTCAACTCCCCTCAAGGGTGTTCGGATACCCCCGGCAGCCATCCGAAAGCCGAGGGACGGAGAAAGTCACAGAGTATCCTTTTCCTCTGCCATGCTGCACCGAAATACCATCGCCAACACTTCCAGCCCAGAAAGAGACCAATGGATGAAGATAATGGAGGGACAGGAAATTCGGGGATATGAGAAAAACCTATGGGTCGGGAAGGTTGGCCACGGGAATCAAACCACGACCTCCCGAATGCGGGCCATAAACGTGATAGCTCTGAAATTCTTTTCTCCTTGTATGAACACGAAAAAGAAAGAAAGAAAGAACGAAAGAAAGAAGGAAGGAAGGAAGAAAGGAAAAAAAAAACAATAGCGATTTGAGTTGAGAGAAGTATAGGTAAAGTATTTGAAAATTCAAACTAATAACAAAGAATATTTCAGAATATGTTAACACCATAAAAATGTTATTAGACATACATTTTGTGCTTTAACAAGACCTACATTTGTTATGCAGTATGATTTTCTCTCTCTCTCTCTCTCTCTCTCTCTCTCTCTCTCTCTCTCTCTTACGATTTACTGATTATATCGAAAGCCATTCACAATGAAGACGAATATACGGACCATTCCTAGAAAATTAAAGATATACATTTTATTTATCATGAAAATAGTTTAACTATATGTATTTTAATCAAAATCGTTGGTGCCATTTTTGAAAAAGTAAAAAGTTTCGAAAAATGTCCAATGTAAAGGGTAATTTGGAGTGGGGGATTTTCCTTAAAATTTTCGTGTCGCAACCTTGGAAGTTGTTGAACTTAAACACTAATTTTGGTTTTCACCGACTTTTTGTTTTTGAGTTATGCTGTTCACGGATCCACACACACACACACACACACACACACACACACACACACACACATACACTTGGACCTTTTTCTAAAAATACATTCTTTGGACTCAGGGAGTCTCAAACGTGATTTCTGGTGAAATTACATTGAATTTTTGCATGGAATACAATACTTCGTCTACTTACTCTAGGTGCGTAGTAGGGAAAGTAAAAATGTTTACTTTGTATTCAGAGGAGTCTCAAACCGTGTATTTCCGGTGAATCACGTTATTATTGAATTTTTGAGTGGAATACAATACTTCCTCTACTTACTGTAACTACGTAGTACGGCAAGTAAACATGCTTTTTTTGGATTCAGGGGTGTCTCAAAACGCCTATTTCCGGTGAATCATGTTATTAAATTGTTGGGTGTAATACAATACTTCCTCTACTTAGTATGACTACGTAGGGGAGAATGTAAAAATGCTTTCTTCGGATTCAGGGGGTCTCAAAACGTATATTCCCCGTGAATCACTTTATTGAATTTTTGGGTGTAATACAATACTTCTTCTAGTTACTACGTAGTAGAGAATCTAAAAATACTTTCTTTGGATTCAGGGCTCTCAAAACGTGTATTTCCAGTGAATCACGTTTTTTAATTTTTGGGTGGAATAAAATACCACGTCTACTTACTGTAACTGCGTGGTTGAGAAGGTAAAAATGCTCTCTTTGGATTCAGGGGATCTCAAAACGTGTATTTCAAGTAATCACGTTAGTAAATTTTTTGTTAGATTACAATACTTCCTTTACTTGCTGTAAGTGCGTAGTAGGGAAAGCAAAAATGCTTTCTCTAGATTCAGGGTTCTCAAAACGTGTATTTCATGTGAATCTCGTTACTGAATTATTGAGTGGAATACACTATTTTCTCTACTTACTGTAAGTGCGTAGTAGGGAAAGCAAAAATGCTTTCTTTGGATTTAGGGATCTCAAAACGTGTATTTCATGTGAATCTCGTTATTGAAGTTTTGGGTGGAATACAATACTTTCTCCACTTACTGTAAGTGTGTAGTAGGGAAAGTAAAAATGCTTTCTTTGGATTCAGGGGTCTCAAAACGTGTATTTCATGTGAATCTCATTATTGAATTTTTTAATGGAATGCAATACTTTCACTACCAAGTATAGGTAAGTATAGAGACAGAAAAAGGAAGAGTATTGGTATAGATAAGCGGCTATTTGTCGTTACGGCATCTTGCATGCAACCAATTAGGGAAAAATGTAACTTAGACTGTAACTTCAAATAATTTCTGGCCTAAATTGTTGTCACGTTTAAGGTAAAGTGCACGGGAAAATCATACTTTATAAGGATATTATGATAAATAAAGTCCATATTAGTTGATAGTGGTTAGATAAAATAGTGAATATTGAAAACCAAATCATTTTGTTTTAACACTTACTTATTATACAAAGATATGATGCCTCTAATTCCAAAAAGATTAGTTTGTATACTGCTTATGTCGCTGTGCTGTAATGTTATTGCTGTCTTTTCACTTTTATTGCTTTCTCCAAAGGAAATGCTTTGGAATTATATTTGCTTTAGCACCATTACATCCCCTGACCTTGTAGAGCAGGTATGGGCTAAGGCATCTGGCATATCCTCTCGATAAGACGCCTCGCGGTTACAAACACGTGGCACGGAAAACATTTGGAGCCGTCTGTACAAATACCACTGAACGTGCTAATTGTTCACCTTTTCCCAGATGAACTGTTCAGAAGGGAGGACAGGACGTTACGTGTACAACTGGCGCTCTCCAATGCAGGACTGCACTCACCTTTGTCTCTATTTAGTTTTTACATTAAACGCATAACAACTACTTACATTCAACCTAAGCAAGTGTGTTTCGGTTTTAGCTGGTTTTATTAAACATTTTAAGTATTTGCTGAAAATGCACAAAAGACTTGTCCTAGAAATATCACTAGAGAAGTCAACATCTTTCCCGGAATGTAATAACAATTTTGCCGCAGCATAATGCACCATATGCGCCGAACCTGACCATGGCCATCCAGTGTGCTTTTCTCACCAACATGCAAGGAAAATCATGTTTTTGCCTATCGTCTCTGCATTTAAAACCATAGTCCCCAAGGTCGCGGGTTCAAACCCAGCGGAGGGCGATGGATTTTTTCGGACGTAAAAATCCTTAGCATGGCTTCCTTCGGAAGGGAAGTAAAGCCGATGGTCCCGTGTCGTAGATTTACGGCACGTAAAAGAACCTCAAGCCTGATAAAGAGGCCTCTGAGGAAAATTACCGATCTTTCACGCTCAATATGGAATGGGACGCTAAGAACCATAGTTGTTAAAGAGCATCCATAAAATGAACTCAATTTAATTTAATTTAGCATTCTTTTACAAATCTAAAGGATAGAATGAAAGTGTTCGTAAACGCTTTCAATGTAACCACTGAGACCTATCTCAACTTTCCAGTGGTATGAACAGTTGTGCGTTGTTTCCGCGTTCTGCATGTAACTAACTCCATATTGCCTAACATAAAACCATTTCTAGGAATGTGAATAAATCATTTATAAATGTAAATGTTATAAGTGATGGCTCTAAATTAATAATGGGTAGAACAAGCCGTACTATTGCCAAACTTCGTACGACTTACTATGCTCTACTTCGCCATGAAGTGCAAAATTAATAGAACTTTGATAAGGAGATTGGTGAGTGCCTATTTATTTTTCATGTAATGAAAAATACTCATTGGCTTTTTACTTTCTCTTCCGCTTACCTGTTTATTAGGTAGAGGAAGTATTGCATTGCACACAAAAACTTAATGTCGCGATTTCACCGGAAATATAATTGTTTTGGGGGCCCCTGCATCTAAAAGAAAGAATTTGTAGGAAAACGTCGTTTTGTGTATCTGTGTGCCCATGTGTCTGTGTGTATGCCTATTCTGTCTATAAACAGCATAACTCAAGAACGAAAAGTCGGACAAATACCAAACTTTGTATTTAAGTTCAGTATCTTTCAAAGATACGACACAAAGGTTTTCAACAAATTCCCACCTCAAACTACCCTTTACATGGAAGATTTTTCGAATTTTTTTGTTATCTGAAAAATTGCTCTAATTATTTTGATTAAAATACCATATATTACAGATATTTACATGACAAATAGAACATAAATCTTAAATTCGCTGGGAATAGACTATTAAGTCCTCTTCATTTGGAGGGCATTTTATGTAAACTTGTATAACTGGTAAAGGTTGAGCGATGGACGTAAGCGTACTACACCGAAAATGTAGATCTCTTCGAGAGACCCATTTATTTGTAAACCTTTTTTGTCCCATAAGCCATTTCCGAGATGTCCGTTACTAATAGGTCGTATTGTTCAATACTTTGCCATTAAGTCCTGTCGACATTCAGTTGTTTTTCGCGATTGCATGGAAACAGAATGGAATTCTAAGGACAGCGTAAAGCGTCCAATTCTTTAACATTTGACTATCGCTGTTCCCCTAGATCTATAACGAAAGGTGTAATTTAACTATCTCTGCAAAGGTTTATCTCGACTAAAATGAAGCAGATAGAAACATAAGCTTTCGTAAGGATAGTTAAGTATACTCACTAATAAACCATAGAGGGTAGAGAAAGTCATGTGAATGTAACAAATCACTTTTTTTTACCAATGCGTGCCAGAACGTTTTTTTAGAAATATGAAACGGATTTCCTAATGTCAGCTTTATAAAGCTGTTTAAGCAAGTGTAAAATTTCAAACATTAAAGTTCAAAAAACCCACTTAAATGTGTGCGCCATACAGTTTGCTGCTCCTTTGCATTTGTTATCACTGGCTGTTTATTCCTTGTACTACAAAACATAGATACGACCGGGCTAAATCAATAAGTCCAACATCACTGAATTAAGCTCCGGTATGAAAGGAATTGCTCCACTGTCGAACGCTCGATTTGAATAATATTTATTAACCCTTCATAACATATAGGAATTTGAAACTCATTATCGCAATAAAAATAACTTTGGACTTTGACATAAGAATTCACAAACAATTCACACACATATATACACATATATATCATTTATCTTCAGCACCCGCTTTCTGACATTTCATTGTACCTCTTCATTTACTCTGCACTGCCATGTTAAATATCTATATAACCACAGATCAAATAATATAACTAATCAGTACCCTCTTTGGTAAACCATTTTAAATATAATTGGTGCAAAAGTAAATAAAATTGGTCTACGAACAGTACCCTTGTTCTTGCATCGTTGGAATTGAATTGCAAAATTTACGTATCTAGAAGTTTTTGGGGATGTAATACGTAGCTTTTACGGTGTATAAAATCAAATTTAAATAATTTGAGGATGGCATGAATGTCTACTCCGGGAATTAAATGTTTTAAACAGAATTTCGCACTAAGCTCAAAGATTCATGTCTGCAATTTCAAAACTTTATCCATGGAATGTGTAGTATGGGGTGGGCGTATTTTCTGGAGAACCTTCGTGTCGTATTTTTAAAATACACTGGAGAAATTCCATGTTTGGTATTCAGTTCTGGAGTTATGCTATGCCTCCACACATACAGTGAGAGAATTTTAGCTAAAAATGCTTGATTTGGATTGAGAGGCCTATCTGTCTTGAATTTTCTGGGAATAGATTGTGAAGTTAACACTAAGAGAATTAAGACGTAACATGTAACAACATAAAGCAAAAAAAATTAAAAATATCATTACGTGACAGACACACAGACAGTAATGCATACAGGGGTGCCACAGAACCCCATGCTCGCAATTATCTACAGTAATAATTATAGTAAAGTGAGAATTAACAAGCACGATATCCAGCAACAATGTCTACCATTACTGAAAATACACGGAAGCGTGACCACCGTTGCCAACTAAAACTTTATACCTTGGGATGCTCTGGCATCCGCTATAAGAAACCCAGGGTTAATAATGCTCCTGACACAGATTTAGCCAATCACACAGAAGGCAACGCAGAGGAACACGTATTGTTATGTACATGCGGAGCGAGTTGAGAAGAAATAGTTTAATGCACACTTATCTAGTGATCATAATCCGTCATTACAATCAAGGTGTTAATGGTGTGAAACATCTTTATAATAGACACAGTCGCAGTGATTTTTGCAGGCAGCAGGTTACTACAAACTCTGTATTGATATCTTACATAGTTACCTATAACCGCTAACGCTTGTAACTGCGAATTTGAAAAAGAATACCCGGATTTGTATCCATAATCAAATAGTAAAGTAGGCATGCAAATATACACAAAATGTAAAAATATGCACTATAATACGCAAAAACAAATAAACAAAAATCAAACTATTTGTTTTGTGGGTAATCTCTTACCAATATGAGTAACGGCTCTTGTAGGTCACCAGCATTATCGCACGGTCGTCAGGCCGTATCGAGTCTCAGTGGGACCACGGGGTCCTCTGGTTTCGGTATTCAACCCGAGATTAGGTAAGGGTCTGTGTGTGTGTGTGAACTGGATTCAAACTCGTTACAAGGAAATTTGTCCATCTCGGCGACCCTGAAAATTTGTTTTCGATACTAATCCTGACTTTTTTGTGCAGTTTTTCATTCTTTCGCAGCCCCCATGCTGAAAGGGACTGAACTTGGACATAAATGCAATCAGGAGTGTAACTATTCATCTCAACACCTCTGAAAAATATGGATTTGATACTAATATCGGTCGTGTTTTATTTGTTGTACATGTCACCCCTCTCCACCTCAGCAGTATTGTTTTCCAGATTATAAGTACGTAGACACATATACATACATGGCGACACAGCACTAATTCTCCAATCGGCTCACTTTTTCTTCCGGTAAAACACAAGACGTTCTCAAATTAATTTTCAAATAACAAATCCCAATGGCGACTTGCAATATTGTGACTACGTTAAGTGCCGGGTTTCTTAGTTAACCACTATTAGGTCAATCATTTTTAGTTGTTCCTTCGCACCTGGTATGTGTTGGCTAAAGTTGGAAAATGTGAGTCAATTGGAGAATTTAGTGTCGTGTTGCATGTTGCCATGGTAGCTCAGATGGTTAGATCTGTGACACGACAAGCCGAAGCTCTGTTGTTCAAATTCCCGCTATAGCATTGAACTTTTATTCATTCTTTCCAACTTTACTATAGTACAATTGTAGAGCTCGTTCAGATATATAATTTGGACTAAATAATTGTTTCGTGGTGTTGGCCGTTTTCGAAATATTCCATGTTGTATATTCACATTTTCTCAGGTGCATCAGACTGAACGTGTTTGAAGGTTCGCTATTCTTCATTTACTTCTCCATCTCAAGACCTCATTACACACCGGTTTATTTGTTTTAATTTAGACAACTATTTCACTAATCAGAATTTTAGGGGCAAGTACTATCACTTCGAAATGCATTTCTCGATACTTCTGATTAAATACTTGGATGGCACTTCCGAATTTGTTTCTAACGAAGCGCTTAGTGTTATATAGGTGCATTCATCACTTTAAAACCTTCTAGCAGCTAAATTAACGGAGAGAAAATTATAATGTTTAATATGCAAATGGAAGAAATTATATTGCAGTATAGGCATTCCGGCATTTTCTCATATTTTTTATTTTATCGGCTTCATAATTTTGCGAAAGCTGCGCCGATTTTTAGCTTCTTAATGGGATATGTTTACAAACCATTTTAACGCATTTATTAAAGAATTTTTGTATGCTACCTTAAAATTTCACGGATATACGACGTACTGGTGAAGAGAGAAAGTTATTATGTCGTAAGAACTGAGCGTTAATGAAGAAGTTCAGTAAAAACGTCGATAATTCCCGATTTCGATTTTTTTCTTTTCAATCAGGTCAAACTCCATTTTCACGGAGTTGCCAATATTATACCAAAAGATAAAGGAAAAGGTACGGACGAACAGAGGGGCCCTCTTAACGGGAGTAGAGCACCACAAGTAGGCCGCAACGGCCCTTTTTGATCCTACCGTGACCCTGGGAGGGATGCGGGAAAAAGCCCCAAGGTCGACCAGATCCGGATGACACGGTTGCCAGCATAGACGGGGTCCCTAAGGTTTCCATATCGAACGCAATCGACTACGCCCAGGCTCACCCACAAGCCACCGAACGTCCGGCGGCCCGCCCACAAGGCCCTTTCGGAGGAGAAACCTAACTGAGCTGTCCCATAACAACGCTAGGGAATAAACCTCCACAGAGGGAAAACACCGTCCAACCGCAACCCGTCGAACACCGTCGCCTGGTCCTACAACCCTGAAATAGATGACAAGGAAGATGATGGATACAGGAAATGAGGGACAGATAAGGCGTGATAGAAGATGAACCATCCCAGCATTTACCTACCGAGCCGGGGAAACTGCGAAAAAAGCCACGGTCAGAGTGTCCGGTTCCAAGGAAATAGAACGCGGTACCTCCCAAGTGCGAGCCTCACACGTTACCGCGGAGTCATCTAGCCATTACGTAACAATCCTCTCTATTGGAGACCTCATTCTGAAATGCTTTCTGATAGCTTTATTGCAAAACACAGAGTCCATTACAGTCTCTTTGAAGCTCCAAGATATAGAACAGATCCTCTTTAAGTTTTAGACCTCCCTGAGTTCAGAGTGTTGCTCATAACTCCATATATTAGTGCTTCATCATAGGTTAGCATTGTTCTTGTGAGTCGAAGCCAGAATCGATGTGATGAAGTTGATTTAGGAGCAAAGACATGCTTGTAGTGGATTAAGGACAAAGTACCTAGGTTTCTCATTGCACAATAAGGAAGGACCCTCACTGAACTAAATATTTAACTAATTCCCAGCATTAAAGAATACCATTTGGGAATCAGCACTTAGTGCCTGCACATGTTTAAGAAGTACCTATCTTGGCCAAGTTCATCTAAAACTCAACCAACCAATCAAGCGTATCGATCAATGCCATATCCCCATACTTGTCTCCCACACAATACCACTCGAAAAAACGATCAAGCATATGTGAAGGTTATCAAACCAACGGTGATTATCCTTCAAAATTAAAATATATGTTATATATTATCATCTTAATCAGTACCATGACAATGATCTAACTAATGTAAATTACAAATAGCATGTTTCTTATGCATAATGTGCTGCACCCTATGAAACTGGATAGGCACTGCATAGTTAATGCTAATTCCATTTTTCCTTTACCCTACTATATTTCCAAACATATTCTTTCTGGCTTAGTCACCTTTGGCTTGCAACCCCTCATATACCAATCCCATATTCTCATCTTTGTCTCTCAGACGCAGTAGTACTAGGCAAAACGAATCATCTTCGCATCCCTGTCTCTCACGCAATGCAATATTCGACAAAACAACGAAGCATATTTAACACTAGTAGGTGAAAGATGGCGACTCCAGAGCACAAAGAGATACCGACAACTGATAAGATGTAATGTGATATCCTTTGTTCTGTGCCACCGACTCCCGCCCCCTACTTTGTGTGCTGACCCCGAAAGTCGCCGACCTCGCCCCCTCTTTGTGCGCTGCTAGCATGCCGCCCGTCAGGGGATTAGAACAATGGGTTATTGTCCTTTGTGTTCTGCTCTGAATGCCGCCCGGCGGTGAATTGGGAAAATGGGTTATTGTCCTCGTACGATGACAATGCGTATTGTTCTGTGCCGCCGGCAACGCCCTCTGTTTGTACGCTACTGCCATGCCGCCCTACAGAGGATTAGAACAATAGGCTATTGTCCTTTGTGTGCTCGTCTGAATGCCGGCCATGCACATGAATAGAACAATGGGTTATTGTCCTTGCACGAGGACAACAGGGTGTTGTTCTCGTCGCTAATGGAGGTGACTGTTTGTGCGCTACTGATACCGGCAACCGGAGATCGTCGAACAATGGCCTATTGATTTCGTCGCCTGCCGCCTCCACTGCCCCCGCAAATTGATGTAGGAGATAATTGTGTCAATCAATCAGGTAATTTTCGTCCATGCATAACATCATCTAACATTATTGAAAAACAACCGAGGATTTATACTGCTAACGTCCCAGCATCGCGTCTCTAAACGGCTGGACGCAAAGCCTCGATCAAGTACCCAGCCGCATCTATTTTTTGATTGATTAATGTAAATAAGTGTATATGAATTGACTCGCGCCAAAGTATGTGTGTGTGTTAAGGTGATTATTACGCGTGTATAACTATTACGACTAATAACACTTGTTTAAATCTGCTTTTGTGGGAAAACTTTTTGGGGGGTTTATAAGAATATTACATCACTTAGATCAATTAAGAACGCATGCCTCAAAGGATTGAGTTAGCGTAAATAGCTAACACGAGACGATAACGAGTGATTCTTTCACTGAAAACCCGAGCGCGAGGTCCATCTCCTGTAGGTGCTGTCACGCTATGATCTCTCGGATCTGCAGGCATGGGTTGACCACCTCATTCCTTCCACAAACACCCCTTCCCTCTCCATGCCTGTCATTGCCTTCTGTGCACTCTAGCGGCAGCGACGGAGGTCACTCTTCCGGCCTGCGGTGGAGAAGGCGGAAGTCGGCCATTTTAAGGGTTTAACACGCGGATGGCGGCCATGTTGGCTCCCGTGAAATAACTGGCATAAATCATTTGAAAGGGTGATAAGGAACTTTGCGGTTCAAGATATTTTTCTAAGGTTTGTTTACATGTAGTGTTGACTCTGAAAAATAAATAAATAAATACGGGTTAACATAACATTTAAATAATCCATACGTTATAAATGATGAACTAAATAAATAATGAACTATGGAAAGTACCATAAACAAAACACCTCCCTTGTTACTCCTTTAATTAACGCTAGTTAAAGAACGGTCATAACTAAACTCAATAGAAATATATAAAGACACTTGAGGTAAAATACAGAAGGTCTTCATTCTTGACGGTCTTCGATAAGTAAAATACAATGAACACGGACCTTAAAACAGACATTGTCGATAAAGCACTCCACTCACCGCGCAATCACGCGCTTAGGTAGGGACTTTAATCCTCCGTCAGTCGCTAGGGGCCTGAGAGACCCCTGGCATTATATAAATGTTATAGTTTTCGAACGAACGCACCTATGCAATTGCCTGACTAGGACATCTAACATTATACCTTGCGCGATTATTTGCTGCAGCGCTAAACTTATCTGTGTATTTGTTTGGCTGGAGGAATGAATAATCAGCAGCTACGTGTCGCACACGTCAACCAGGCCCCACGCGACTGCTCTCGTTACATATTGTTGACAGATTTGTTTCTCATTGGTTTTTGTGCAATATTGCTTTACTATTGCAAGGAGCTGTTACTGCTTCGTCATGAACGAGTAAAAGGTACGATCTACATAATCCGAATGATTTAGAAGAAGTACATCGCCTACTTTGCGGTGATGATGCCTTGCCCGTGGATGACAACTTATATGAATAAGATGACTCTGATTCAGAAGATAAACTCGAAAAGAGATATTTAGATTCAGAAACTGACCATGAAGATGAAGAGGAAGACTATGAAATCAGCTTGTGTGATAACATGTATTTTATAGGTAACATCATATGTGTATCATAGTAATTCTTCTTCTTCTTCTTATTATTATTATTATTATTATTGACAATACATTCTGTTGTTATTCACAGGAAGAGATGAAACAAAATGAAAAAACACCTTTGGAAATAACACAGACAAGGGCTCACAATATATGGACCAAACTTCCTGGTGTGGTAGGAGCTGCCAAAAAATGCGAAAACGGAAATTGATTGTTGGAACCTTTTTGTTACCGAAGATATAGTTGATTTGATTGTTGAAAGCTCAAATACTTACATTAGCAGTGTGCAGCACAAATTTGATTGTGAAAGAGACAGCAGACCTACAGATGTAATACAAATAAAAGCTTTCCTAGGCTTATTGTACCTGTCAGGAGTTTTTCGTGGTGGACGCCAGAATATTCACGAGTTTTGGAGAACCGATCTTGGAATTCCTCTATTCCGAATGACTATGTCCGAAAGACGATTTAGTTTTCTAATACGCTGTATTCGCTTTGATGACAAAAGTTCAAGACTGGAGCGACGAAGATTGGATAAACTGACTGTTGTTAGAGAAATGTTTACATTGTTTCTGAACAACTGTCAGAACCATTATTCTCTTGGACAAAATGTCACTGTCGACGAACAGTTGCCGGCATTTCGTGGTCGATGTGCTTTTAGACAATATATACCATCCAAGCCAAACAAGTATGGCATAAAGGATATTCTGTGTGAGTGATGCAAAACTGTTTTATACAACTAACATGAAGATTTATTGTGGACAGCAGCCGGACGGACCCAATTTGCAGACTAACTCGGCAGAGGCTGTAGTTTTGAGACTAACTGAACCAATCTCTGGCACTGAACGAAACGTTACTGCAAATAATTGGTTTACCAGTGTATCGCTGGTGAATGAATTGCGCAAAAGACAACTTTCTTTCGTTGGTACAGTGCGAAGGAATAAAAAAGAATTACCCACTAATTTCACTTCTCAAAAAAAAACGCAGACAGTACGAAAGCATATTTGGCTTCACAAAAAATGAAACACTTGTTTCATATGTTCCAAAAAAGTGTAAAACAGTAGTTTTGCTCTCAAGTCTACATGTTTCATCCACACAGTTATCAGAAGCTGCTGAGAAAAAGCCTGAAATAATCCTGCATTACAACGACACTAAATGTGGAGTTGATGCAGTAGATAAATTGTGTGCTACATACAATGTAGCAAGAACAACGAGAAGGTGGCCCATGGTAATTTTCGACCATATCTTGAACATTGCAGGTATTAATTCTAGGGTTATCTTCCTTGGAAACCAAAATAAATATTCCACAAAGCAGGAGTATTTGAAATCACTATGTTTAGCTTTACTGTTGCAACAGCTACAAAGGAGAGCAACAGCATCAAATCTATCCGAAGACTTGAAAGGACTTTTGACAAAATATAAACCTGAAGAATCCGGCGTAGATGAATTGTCAAGTATACCGCTATGCACATTGAAAGGAAACAATGTGAACCCAGCAACAAAGACAAAATGAACTGCAAAACTAAATATGCATGTGGGAAATGCAACACCCCCCTGTGTTTGAGCAAACATGCGAAAATTATTTGCGATAGTTGCTTAGTCGGGGAAAACACGGGTGAGATAGTAGATGATTCTGAGTAACTGAACATTTGAAATTACAAGTTGTATGTATACCTGGAAATGGCAATGTATTTCTTTATACTTACTGTAATACAATTTATAACGTATATGTACTCATATTTTAGCTTATACTTTTATGTTTTAAGATAATACCTATTAATGAAAGCCTTGTACGCTTAATCTAAATAAAGGTAAAAACAGGAAAAAAGTAAACGAAAAAAACAAAAATACAAACAATAACAACAAAAATATAGCGCGGGTCTACTAGGCCCCGCGCGACTAACGGCGTTCTACCAAAGCGCGCGCCTGACGGAGGGTTAAAACAGGCGTTGTCGATAAAGTACCACACCCGCCAGCGCAAACACTCTCATAGACCAGGAATTTAAAACGGCCATTGTCGATAAAGTACCCCACCCACTCACGCAAGCACGCTCATAGGTAGGGACATTAAAACACACATTGCCGATAAAGTACCCACCAGCTCACTTAAGCACACGCGTAGGCAGGGACTTTAAAACAGTCATTGTACATAAAAAAACCGCGTCCACCACGCAAGGACTCTTTCTTTCTCTCTCTCTCTCTCTCCTTTGCGCTAGCACAACGCTGCAGCAATATAATTACCAATTCACTGATGCGTTATGGCAGAGACGCCGACGATTTATATAGCGGTTTACACTCCCCTTGCAAAATATGTTGTATATCCCTGAAGAGGGTAAACCGCGGGGTGGCAGGGTTTTCCCAGTTTTGGGGCCATCCGCACTTACAGCTTAATAGATGGGATTCCTGAGAGATAACATCTACAAGCCAATGTTTCAAATTTAACACTTCAGTGCGTTTTTAACAATACATGTCTTCAAAAAGAATTGCCCAGACTTCTACAGGCGAATGGATTTCTCCTAAGACGCCGGGAATTACATCAAGAGAAACAACGATAGTTTATATTCGATTACTGGTACTAAACTTATTGTTAAACAATACGTTATTTATAAATAAATAATGAAATATGAACCATCCCAAACAGGCTGGTGTTTCAGCCGCCATGTCTAAAATGATTTGATCCCACATCGCTCCTAGGTGGTAATAAATAAATATCAGGCTTCTCTGAGAGGTAGCGTGTCTATTCACATTCGAGCGGTCCCGAGTTCGAATCTCGGTTAGATAAGTTATCGGGCAAGGGCAAGCCGTCCCATTAATGATCTTTATAAGCGCAGGTGTAATATATTTCCTAGCGGGTATGGAGTATAGACCCTGTATAACACTGTACTTAAACATTCGTAAATTTCGCAATTATTATTATCTATTTTTTATTCCCGTAACAAAAATGAAAAGACAACTGTAACAGATTCGTGAATGTTTAGATATGCAATGTCTAAAGCGGTATTGAATACCAGGGGGGAAATCGAACTCTGAGCTCAAACTAAAAAATACATTGACTTTCAAAACATACATTCCTTTCTTAGTAAATATATAAGTATTGCGAAAAGGTGTAAATAGTATAGGGAGAGAGCTTCTAAACATCCCTCCCTTCGAAGGATATGTTAACTACTCCAGCAGAGAGATCAAACCATTACAAAGACTTCAAATATAAATTTGATATTTGTTTAAAACCGTTTTTTCTAAAGACGCACACCAGAGGTCTTCGAGAAATTCGACAATGAGCTATTCAGTTGTACACCCCTTGCAAAATATGTTGTACACACTTGAAGAGGGTAAACCATGGCGCGGTCGGTTTTCTCCAGTTTTTTGTGCCATCCGCATTTACAGCTTAATGGATGGGATCCCTGAGGAAAGATAACATCTACAAGCGAATGTTTCAAATTTAACACTTGAGGGGGTTTTAGTAATACATGTTTTCAAAAAAATTGCGCAGACTTATTCACGCGACTGGATTTCCCCTAAGACGCCGGGAATTACATCAAGAGAAACAACGATAATTTGTTTTCATTACTGACATTAAAATTTTTGTTAAACAATACGTTATAAATAAATAATGAAATCTTTATAAGCGCAGGCGTAATATATTTCCCAGCGGTATGGTGTATAGATCCTGTAGAACACTGTACTTAAACACTCTTAACTATCGCAATTATTTCCAAGTAATATTTCATTCTTCACTACAGCAATCAAGTTTATCATTATAATTATTATTATCGTAAAAAAAGCATTAACGCTAGTTAAAGAACGCTCATAAATAAAACTCCATAGAAATATGAAAAGACATTCGAGGTAAAATACAGAAGGTCTTCATTCTTGACGGTCTTCGGTAAGTAAAATAACATGGACAAGGACATTAAAACAGGCATTGTCGATATAGTTCTCCACCCACTACGCAAGCACGCGCATAGGCAGGGACATTAAAACAGTCGTTATCGATAAAGCACGCAAGCACGCGCATAGGCAGGGACTTTAAAACAGTTCTAATCGGAAAAAACCTCCGCATAAAGATGATGCAGTAAATCCTCTAACTTGTTTAGTCATAGTTCATTTATATACCTGTCAAATACAAGAATTGTATGTATGATAGCGAATATAAGGCGATGTTTATGGAATTTTAAACAAAAATATTATATGGAGAGGGTGATAAGAAGATTGTGGTATTTAGAATCAAAATGGGAGAAAGAATTCAACTTAAGAATTCGAGTATATCACATCAGACATTTTTCTTTATGTGTCTTTGAGGCAAACCTGTTTTTACGGCCCGGTTATAGGTGAATGAAATACTTGATGAATGGCAGTCTTATTTAACTGGGGTAAAAGGTGTTTAAACCCTGTTTTGATAAAAACTACTTCGCGGTAGCGTGTGAGGCTTGCATTCGAGAGGTCGCCGGTTCGATTCCCGGTGACCACCCTGTCTGACTTGAGGACCTGCATGAAGGTCTACGAATACATAGATACAGGGCAAGCCCTCTCATTAACGGTCTTTATAAGCGCAGGTGTAATATATTTCGTAGCGGGTATGGTTAATAGATCCTGTATAACACTACTTAAACATTCGTAACTATCACATCAGTGCGACAATCAAGTTCACTCTAAAGTTATTGTTAAATGATGCGTTATTTATACAATCCTATGTATGAGGTTGGAGTTCCGGGTGATGGCATAAGCGTCATCACTCATATTCATATCATGATAGAGTAACACTTTGAATGCATACGGGTGCTTCAAATATAATATTGGAGCGAATATTTTGGTAATAATAAACAGTGAATTTTAGCAATATATGTAAAAAATAACATATATATATTTTGTTATATTTTATGTTCTAGCGTCATATACAGAAGGATTTACCTTACAGACATATGGCGTGATGGAGCAATTCCCCCACAACAAGTTTAAACGCGTTTTATGACATACTCCCTGCGCGAAGCTAGATCCTTTACATGCTCGAGGGAGGTGGAGTAGCCAATCAAAATCGATTTATTTTATACCGATACACCTCTCGCATACATTTTTATATTGCAAAAGAGAGCTACATTAGTCTGCTTTACCGGAAATTCTTGCAGTTTCTCGACTGACATCGACGACTTAAGATCTCTTCAGGCTTTACTTCGCGTCGTGAAATTTCATCAAACACTATGTCTGGTAACTTGTAAAAGCACTTCATTTACTTTAAAAGTTAACTTATTACTCGCTGCATTTAACTTATAATTGCCTTCTTTTTTTCAATGTCGGTGCTTATATGCAAATAGTTAAACACTCTACAGTTAATAGCTAGCTGCGCGAATTCATTTGCTCAAAATATATGAACAATTAAGTTAAGTTTTCTTTTTTTAAGCAAACTTATTATTCCATGTGTTTAAATACGAGATTTCACCGAGTGAAATTTGCTAGAGAAAATACAATTATTTGAATACCAACCGAATCGAATAGAAATGTTCGTTAAGGGCAATAGAAATTTCTTCCGAGGGCGACCGACGGGTAGCGGGCCCGGGAACCTTCAGATTGCACGCCGTGGTTGAACATTTTTCAGTTAATAACTATTTGGACATGTTTCATTTCCCTAACTCATTTATTTAGTGAAAACATTCACTCTGTTTCCATTACGTTAAGAGATATTTTCCATGACTGTGTCGAATAATAAATGTTCTTTATTTGTAATAGAAATTTCTTGTTGGTTAAAACACATCGACATTTCCATGTATGTAAGCTATTCGCAATAAAGTAAATTAAATTAATAATATACCTTTTCTTTTTAAAATAAATAAGTAAATCTAACACGCAAATTGCTTATGTTTTCAGCATTCATATCTACTAATGTAGCTGAAGCCCACAACCAGCTCCAGCAAGATACTCGTCGCCGACTACTGGATCATTCCGCGAATAACGCATTGATTCAGGGATCCGGTCATTACCGATGGGGCTGTGCCCCACGCATGCAGCAACCACCGAATTGTAAGAATCCTTCAGTGTTTTAAAAAATTCATGTAACAAACCGTATTAACATCCTGTTCATATGCTATACTATTATTATTATTATTCCAGGGAGCGAACCTTATTTCGGGACGGGTCTCGTTCAACACGTGACTGCTGCACCAACACCGCCACCACCGGGCTTCCATGCCTTCCCCGCGCCGAATCATCAGCGATGGGGCCCTGCCCCATACATGCCGCAACCACTGAATTGTAAGAATTCTTCAAAATTTAATGAAGCTCTATTACAAATTCTATACTATCATTATTATTATTCCAAGGGAGATGTCTTTATTTCGGGACGGGTCTCGTTTAACACGCGAAAGCTGCACCGTCAGCCTTCTCTGCACCAAATCATCAGGGATGGGGCCCTGCCCCATGCATGCAGCAACCACAAAACAGTAAGAGTTCTTAGTGTTTTATGTAGTTCTTTTACACATACTATATTATTATTATTATTATTATTCCAGGGAGTGTACTTTATTTCGGGACGGGTCTCATTTAACACGCGACCGCTGCAGCAGCACCGCCACCACCAAGCTTCCGTGCCTTCACAGTACCAAATCGTCAGGGATGGGGCCCTGCCCCATGCTTGCAGCAACCACCGAGTGGTAATAATTAGTCAGTGTTTTATGCAATTCTTTTACACATGCTATACTATTCTCGTTTAACACGCGACCGCTGCATCATCAGCTTTCCATACCTTCCCGGTACCAAATCATCAGGGATGAGGCCCCGTCCCACACATGCAGAAACCAACGAATTGTAAGAATCCTTCAGCGTTTTAAAGAATTAATGTAACAAAGTCATATTATCATCCTTTTACATATGCTATATTATTATTCCAGGAAATATTCTGGCGGACGAGGGAAGCCTGTCCATGAACATTGCAACACAGAGCTGCTCGTCGCAGGAGAGGGATGATGTAGTACCAGGGGCTGCACCGTCACCCTACGCGCGTGTGGAAGTTGTACCCGCAGCAGCCTCAACCTCCTCATCACCCAATGCAATTGAGGAAGCCGCTGCAGCGTCAACCTCCTCCTCATCCAATGATTCAGCACCCGTGACGGGAAGAGAGGACAGATGTCGGACGGAAGCGAGCAACTTACAATTAAAAGAGCCAAGGTTAGTGCTAGCAATTGTCAGGGTGTGGAATGCAATACCATCCAATCAGCATTCAAAAGACGTATTTTTAATTGTAAAATAGAAAATACATTAAAAATACTCGACCCGTGTCTGTTTAGTTGAGTGCAAGGAGCTTATAATTAAAGAAGTGGAAAACGTTTTGCAGAAAAGCACGGGTGGATTGAAAATGAATTGTTCCCTGTAAATTGAATATTTAATCCAGAAACCTAATGAAGAGGCGAGCCTTTCTTTCTTCTTTAATTCTAAGCCAGTGCTGATGCTTCCGTGAAGCGATCTCAATCAGATCTTTTCTTCAATTGCAGAGGATATTTTGGAAAACATTTCCAAATTTGAGGGGGGAACGTCGTTGAAGTCCTTGTTAGCCATACCTAGCCTGGTGATGAGCTCTACACTTCACGATTCTCTACATGCAGCATCATATATTGAATTGTCACAGAAAATTGGTAATCAAACTGCAGTGATAAATATAAAGAATGAAGACAATTTCTGCTTTGAATGGTGCATGCTAGCCACTAAATACCCTGCTAAACGCGATGGGCATAGAGCAACAGTATACCCCTTTGAACTGCTTTTCAAAGCATTCAATTGTGAGGGTATTGAATTCCCAGTACGCCTGCATCAAAATGAATACTTTGAAAAGCAGAATAATGGAGTATCCATTTCAGTGTTTGATATATAGGAGAATGAGAACATTATTCCTCTATACCAAACAGCTGAAAAGAAGCAGCACCATGTCAACCTGCTGTATATTGAACAGGAGGATAAGTCCCACTACTGTCTCATTAAATACTTATCTAGGCTTGTAAGGAGTCAAGTCACGAAACATAAGGCTAGAATATCAGCATGCGAGGCATGTCTCAAGAGGTGTGCCACTGAGAACGCTCTGGAAACACACAGATTAAGATGTGGTAAAGGCCAGCTACTAAAATGCCTCAACAGAATGACTGCATTGAATTTAAGGCATTCTCCAAAAGCGTGCCTGTACCTTTTGTTATATACGCTGACATTGAATCTGTTCTGGCACAGGTTCACTTTTGTGAGCCCTCAAGCAACTCGAGTTGGAACCGAGCCGTTCAAGAACATGAATCAATGTATATTGCCTTAAAGCTGGTATGTAGACATGACGAGGCATTGTCGAAATTATTTATCTTTAGAGGTCCAAATGCCATCGATGACTTCATCAAGCAATTAAAATCAATTGGTCATGAGGTCATCGATGTTTATTCTAACCTTAAACCTATGAATCTTTCCCCTGAAGAGCAACAGAATTTTTATAATGCTTCTGAATGTCATATATGCCTTGGCGCTTTCACTGTGAGCGATTTGCGCGTCAGGGATCACGATCATGTGCCTGGGGAATATCTGGGTGCTGCTCATAATAGATGCATTTAAACAGAAAGGTCCCTGACATCATACCGATCTTTTTTCATTGTCTATCTAATTATGACAGTCACTTCTTAATAAGGCGCCTGGCATATGATAATAAACACATATCATTCATAGCTCAAAGTGGTATAAGGTATCTAGCGTTCAGCAAAAGGTACAGGAGCATTAGCTTCAGGTTTCTGGACAGCTTTAAGTTTCTTGACGACAAGCTGTCCAGCCTGGCTGACATGCTGGAAGAGAGTGTTTTTAAAATAACCAGGACAGAAAATCCCATTGAAGAGCATTTTAGGCTGGCAACAAGCAAGGGGATATTCCCATATGACTATGTGTCAAGCTTTGCAAAGCTTGAGGAAACAGCTCTACCACCAAAGGAGGCCTTCTTCAGCACTCTACAAGGCAGCCACATCACAGACGAGGAATACAGGCATGCTGTAAAAGTCTGGGATACTTTAATATCCGGAATCTCGGGGAATACAGCGATCTATATCTCAAAATAGATATACTGTTTTCGGCAGATATTTTTGAAAGGTTTCGAGATCTCATTCTGGGAATGTATAAACTTGACTCCATGCCCGTACCCAGAAAAAAATTTTGGGAAGGGTTTTCCACAACTAGATCTAAACCTAACATTACCCCACACAGTTACCATGTATTTATTCCGTAGTATATAGACGTAACATGTATATGAAAATTGCTTGGAAACATTATATAGACAAGAAAAACTCACCAGAAGAGGATATTCCACCTTACAGCACAAAACATGGAGACTCCTCGAAATTCGGAATGTATGGTCACCTTAGCTATGTAAGTCGATGATATTAAGTTTCCTTTTTCTTGCAAATGTACTACTAGCAATAGACCTGCGACTATGTAACGAAATTTTCCCATGTTGGTTTGCTATGAATTTAAAGAAATAAAACTGTCAGAAGTTTCGGGGGTGTGAACCCTAGAAACCCCCTCTAAATACAGCCATGCTTGTCCCAGCATGGTTTTGTACATTACCAGGACTTGCCTTTAACGAAATGTTGAAGACGACAAAGGCGAAACCTTCTTTGATATCTGACAAGAGCATGCTGGAGTTTTTCGAGTCGGGTATTAGAGGGGGCTGTGCACTGTGGTGAACGGCTACTTTAATGCTAACCCCAGGTACATGTCCAGCTTTGACCAGCATGCCTCTGTTTAGCACCTGTCCTATTGGGACATAAACAATTTATATAGTGCCTCAATGATATCGGCCCTCCTTTATAAAAAACTAAAATGGCTCACCAGGGAAGAGATTGACAGCATAAATTTCATGAACGTCAAAGAAGATTCGGAGACTTGCTATGTGCTAGAAGTAGATATCGAATACCCTGACCATAACGAGCTTCCTTTCTGCCCACAGAGAGCGACACCTACCGAATGGACAATGCAAGAAACTGCTTGCAACATTAGATAAGAAAAGCAAATATGTCTTCACTACAGGGTGATGCAGCAGTGTATCGAGCAGGGTCTAACTGTGAGACATATTCACAGGGTGGTGTCCTAGGATCAGCTTAATTGGCTAAAGCCACATATCGACGTTAATACAGAGAAGAGAGCTCAAAAAAATAAAAATTTCGACAAAACCTCTGGAAAAAATAAATAATACTGTATACCGGAAATTCATAGAGAATTTAAGGAAGTACACAGATTTTAAAATAGTTAGCAAACGGGAACAGGCAAAGAAGTTGACAGCACGCAGCACTTATCTGCGCACCATCATTTTCGAAGAAAATCTTGTAGGCATCCAACTGGGCAGAGAGGAGGTGAATATAAATAAGCCAATCTACATTGGACATGCAACTTTGGACATATCTAAATTGATAATCTATGATCTTTTATAATATTATGAAACCAAATTTGAAAGACTTGCTACTGAATTACATGGATACAGACTCGTTCATTTTTGAAACGAGTTCTGATATCTATGAATTCATCAGGGAGAACCCACAGCATTTCGACACTTCAAAGTTCGAAAAATATATTGCATATGGCATTCAGCAAGCCAACAACAAAGAGATTGACTTGTTCAAGGATGATTTGGGTGCCGTCGTTATGAAAGTGTATGTCGGTATCAGAGCAAAATTATGCGCATACAGATACAGCGGGCAGACAATAAGGAAAGCAAAGGGAATCACCAGGGCGGGTGGGGAGAAAATCGATTTCGGCCATTATTTTGAATGCTTGAAGGATCATAGCCTAAAAAGTTATTCACTCCAAAAACATTTCGCAGCAAAAACCACAAAATTACCACTACTGAAACAAACAAATTGGTGTTGAAGGGGGTGACGACAAGAGGAAGCTGATAGATGGAACCTATGAGATACTAGCCTGGGGCTATTATTCCCTTAGACCTGGCGATTGCTAGTGCCCACCCTTGTAAAAATGTAAATAATGTATAGAAAGAGAGAGCCCGATTTCAAGTACGTGAGGGTTTTATGTATTACTTTTCCCTCAGGTGATTTTAATATTGTATATAGTTTCATATTCATTTCAAGTGTGTGAGAGTTCTTTATGTATTACTTTTATCTCTGATGATTTCAATATTGTATATAGTTTTATATTCATTTCAAATGTATGTGAGGGTTTTTTATGTATTAGCTTTCCCTCTGATGATTTTAATATTGTGTATAGTTTTACATTCATTTCAAATGTGTGTGAGGGTTTTTATGTATTACTCTTCCCTCTGATCATTTTAATTTTGTATATAGTTTTATATTCATTTCAACTGTGTGAGGGTTGTTTGTGTATTAGTTTTCCCTCGTATGATTTTTAATATTGTATGTAGTTTTATATCCATTTCAAATGTGTGAGGGTTATTATATATTACTTTTCCCTCTAATGATTTTAATATTGCATATTGCTTCAGATTCATTTCAAATGTGTGAGGCTTTTTATGTATTACTTTTCCCTCTAATGAATTTTAATATTGTATATAGCTTTATATTCATTTCAAATGTGTGAGGGTGTTTTAAGTATCTATATTTTTCTCTAAGAAATAATATGAATGACTTTAAAAACTAAAAACATACTAATGATTTTTACAATCATAAAACGCTAGTCTTTATTAATTCTTCATACATTACACCAAATCCTTTTTATCAATCCATTTAGTATCGGCAACACCATACCACTTTACAAGAACGTTGTTTCCACGTTTACGTACAATATTTTCTACTAAATATGTGCTAGTATAGTTAGTCGTTTTAGTTCATGTCCATAGAAGGCACCTTCCATTTCTATCCATTAGTATGTATGTTGCAGGCTTGGTACGATTCACACGAAATACTTTGAAAGTTTCAACACTCCAGTTTGATTCAAAACTCTTTTCAAAATATCCTTAATATTTAGATAACCTGACATAATTAACAGCACTAAACTTCCTTGCAGCTTTCTTCTCTCTTCGTTCTTGATTATAATTACACACAGTCAGAAGAGGATCGTTGATTTTCACTTCATTAGGCTTCATGCGGATAGTTGAATGAAAAGTATCATTGTACTTTACAAGGATTCTAGGTAAAAGATCTAGCCACTTGTATCAGCATTGGACTAAAAACTCTCGATACATCATATACTTAAAGGTTCGAATTAAACGCTCAACAGCTACAGCCTTCACATCAGTATAGGTGCTGTAGTGGTTAATATTATAGTTTATCCTTAATCGTTTAAAGGATTTATTATAAAATTCTTGTCCGTTGAAACTTTGAATAAACCTGGGTGGGACATCCATTTCTTGTAATATATCTTCCATCCGTTTGCAACATTAACTCAACCCTTGTCCTTTAAGGGTTTTATATATGCCATTTTAGAGTAAAAGTTGATTGCAATCAGAATGTATTTGAAGTTTTTTATTCACTCTTGCATAAGGTATCACTTCAATCAAATCAAATTCTAATAAATTATTCAGGCCTTTGTTGATACTTCTGCGTCGTCAATAGTTGCTTCTCACCGATCCTTGAAGCTCTCTGGCGATATTTTGTTTGGCGGTCATGCTATAATTTTAGATGCTTTCAACTCACGGATCATTTCCTCAATCTCTTTAGTGTGACTATTATTACCGTCGTCCCTCGAAGCAATAAGTAGCCTCAGTCTGTTCACTAATGTGTTATCTCCAGAAAACGTAGTCAATCTTCTTATCAAGCTTGTGTTCTTTCCATGCCAGTCCTAGACCTGAATGTGTATTGAGCAGGGGGCGTATTATATTCTTGTATTTATACGATTTACCAGATCTCAAAAGACCATGTCTGATGTAGCCACTTCTATAATGAAAAATACTTTCAGAATTTTAGCGTACGCCACCAAGTCTTCGCTGGTGTATGCAGACAACTGATGTGATCACTTAAAGATGACCTCCTTCAAACCAGCGCTGACCTCATACGTTTCGTCGCCTATCAATATTTTGTTATTTATAAAATGAATAATTTTATTAACAAGCATACAACTACCATCCTGATATCTCACACCGTACAATGTAGCAATACGATCCTTGTCTTTAGAGCGAACCTGTTGAAGGTAAGTAGAAGTACTTGTAGAATCGCCATCTTCATTCTTGACGGTCTTCGCAGTCAACCCCCATTGGGTATCCAAAATATCCTTGAGGGGGGCGGTAACGGGCTTCAAAGCTTCGGACATGACACGCGGAGTCTCAAACTTGAGGCCTTTTAGAGCTCTCAATTTTTCCTTTACAGCCGTGGTATTCTCGGCTACAGACTCTTTAAGTCTTATGTTTTCACTATCCATCTTACAAATGATGTGAATATAGACGATTATCTTTAATTTATAGTCTGCGTCCAGCTTGAGTTCTCAATGTGTTGACAGCCTTAGCTAACATCTCTATCGAAGGTCTCAGATGTTCGGTTACTTTATTATGTTGCTGTGTATGTGTCTTAAAAGCCTCTGCAAGGATTGCGGTATTAGCGTACTGGCTTCTGACTGATAATTCTAGACTTGTCATTTGCTGCATATGATTTTTGTAGGTGTCGATCATCATGTTTACATTTTCCTTCAACTTCTTAAGTTTATCATTACTGTTATCAGTTTTGAGAGTATTCAAAACCTCTGTCTTTATCTGCTTGACTGCATCCTCTAGATCTGAAACTCGCTTCATTGTTAACTTTTGTAAATTAATCATTTTCATATTACAAAGATTCTGAAGATATCTTTTTTCTCTATCAAGCTCCGTGGTTACTTGTTTAATAGAGTCCATTATAGAATCCGCTCTGACTTTTGTAGAAGTTGTTAGAGTATCCACTTTACCCGTAGTTTTATTCAAAGTTGCTGTGATGACTAGCAGCTTCTTACCTATTTGTGCCTCGATTTCCTTTGACATGTATTTGTTTAACTGCTATATATCGCTTTTTAGAGTGTTCAAAGTCTCAGCCTTTAATTGATGGATTGTTTCGTCCAGACTTGACATTTGTCTATTTTTTGACTTTTCCATATTATTTATCTTCTCATTACATATACTTTGGATGGCTGTTTTCTCTCTTTCTAGTCTCTGCGTGTTGTTTAATAGAAACCATTAGGGAATCTGTCCTTTCCTTTGTTGAAAGTGTTAAAGCATAAACTAAATCCGTGTTTTGTTCAAATTTGCATTGAACTCTTGCCGTTTCTTGTCTACTTGCATCTCGATTTCCTTTGTCAAGTACCTGTTTAATTGCTGGCGCCTCTCGTTCGATTTTCTAATGATCATACCTCTAGCATATTTTTTATTTACAGTATCCATATCTCCATGAGGATCTGCTATATCAATGATTCTCTTATTACCGAATATAATGTCACCGTTTTCATCTCTCGACAGCGTCAGTGAATTGACATATCCAGTGATGAACTTTTTATTCACGACATTATTATCGTGAACAGTATCTAGCATTACCTTCAATCTAACTTTATCGATCACGATGTTATTTTCCTTATACCTCTTGAGAATATATCTCGAAATCAATTCAACGATCAGGGTCTTAGCCATAACCTCAACATTGCTAGCAGATTCAGAGATAAATCGCGCATCCTAATTTCGAGAGTATCCACATCATTCTCATTGGATGCATCACGATTATCTTCAGGATCGTGAACATTCCACAAACTCTTATTTTTGAATTGATAGTTTTATTTGACATCTCTATTTATGATAAAACGATCAAACACACTTCTACTTGGAGCAGCTTTTTGAGAATCGAACCTATCGATGCTCACGTTTAACTACGAATGATCATTTTCATTTCTGTCGAGCTTAATATATACATCAAAACCGTTCCTATATCATTCATGTGAAATTCAGGAACTATCACAACAAAGGGTCTTCCTTCTGATACACTCTCCCAAACACTCTTAAATAGATCCTTGAATTCATTGTAGGTCATGTCGGTATTTACATAATCTTCGTAAATATGCTTCAAGTTTAAATTATCTTGCCTGAAGAGTATTATCATGTTTGTATTATCGCGAATTAAATGTTTTGGAACTTTAGCATAGCACTGCGCTAGATATACAGAGTCGACATTTCGATGTCTACCCATACTGTAAATGGATGCTATGTTATTCTGATTTTCAGTAAATCAAATATAAAGATTGAATTTTCTTTGACTTCAGAAGGATGCAAAATATCTTCTCCGTTGTCGAAAGTGTTCACTCCTATACCGTCGATATTTCCAAGTACTTTAATTAGGAAATGATACTTTGGTTGATAGAGAGACTGAATATATATATACAAGTTTTCAAAGCGTAGTCCATTCTCATGGAGTAGCATATTGAGTAATACGTTTGTTTTCCCTACACTGGAACTCCCTAAAATAAGAGCTCTGACATTAGATGGAATAATCTTCCCATGACGATCGTATCTAAAGTCACTTTCAAAGTCTAATGCCTTAATACGTAGAGAGCAGTTCTGCTTAATATGCTGCATGTTAACAACTAACACATAAAATGTATGCACGCTGTTTATATTACCGAGTGCTAAGTAGTTTATGATTGCATTCGTTTTGCAGCGTGTGGTTACTTTTCGGTTAGACCTCGAACGAAGATATAAAAGGGGTAATGGATGCACTTACTCGATTAGTATATCATGAGAGCTAAGAGAGTGAGGTCGCTGCAGTATAAGCGCGGCATGGAATTATTAATTCCATAATTAATTCACTCCCCTCTGAAGCTCACTTGCCCGGGTAGAGATATTGTGGCCCGGGCACTAAATTGGATAAACGTCTAAAAAGAGGAGACCTGGAATTAACCAATTAGACGAAGCTTGCAAACAGCACGACCTCGCATACGCTGAACATAAGGAGAGTGCTTCAAGACAAATAGCGGATAAGATTCTTGCAGAGAAGGCCTGGATTAAAGGCCAGTCATCAGATTCAACTTTTGGTGAAAGCTTAGCTGTGAGGGTAGTAACTACAATCATGAAGGGAAAGGTTGCAGTGGGAGCCGGAAAGAGAAAGAAGAAGAGAGGAGGGCTTTTACCATTGATACCCATCATTGCTGCTTTAGGCGCTGCAGCAGGCGGCGCTGCTCAGATAGCCTCTGCAGTCAATAAAAAGGGCTGCTGATAGGCACTTAGCAGAAGTTGCGAGGCATAACAAGGCGATGGAGACCAGAGGAAAGGGACTCCGAAAGCGAAAGTGTAAGAAGAGGAATAAAGGAGGACTCTTACCTGTAATGCCGTCGTCTTTAGCCGTTGCATCTAAAATCGCAAGGACCTTGAGAAAATAGAGGATCTAAAAGCAAGGGTTTAAAGAAGAAACCAAAAACGGTGGAAGAGGATTGTGCATATACCGGATGAAGCCCTAAGTAACGTAGACATCAAATGTCATGCTAAACGCTTAAAAATCCCTTATTTTAGAGGAGTATATATGATTCACATACTAACTTTAAAGCCTTATTTCAAGGAGAGACTTATTACCAATCGTGATACCTCTGATAATGAAGGAACACACTGGGTGCTGTAAGGAAAGAAGCTGATGTCGATACTACTTCGATAGTTTCGGTAATTTGAAGCCGCCTCCTGAGATTGTGAAATATCTACAAGGTGTTGACGTCTTCTATAATACACTGAGATACCAGAATTTCGATTCAGTCATCTGTGGGCACTTGTGTTTGCAATTTCTTTTATCCTAGGAGCTGCTACATTGTCAAGATGAGTTATACAGTTACCGTGAGCGGGTCAGTCACTATTATTTCAACGTATCCACCTCTAAAGCTAGATGCTCCAGGTCATTATGAGATTGCTCTCTTGAATTTTGAAACATTCTGTTCAATACCAAACGTCGATGAAAGTAATAATCGATTTCATTATATTCATAATGGTAAACCTCAAACCATTGTCATTCCTCATGGAACCCACGAGATTGCCGATTTCAATGCGTTTTTAAGGGATAAACTAGGATTGAATGACGAAGTCTTCTTCATAAGGACTAATAATAATACAATGAAGGCTGGAATTAAATGTCCTTAAACCATAGACGTTTCTAATTCTAGATCTATTGGCTCACTTCTAGGATTCACCGACACTAAAATAATTCCTGCTGGAGAAGCGTTTGAATCTGACGATCTTGTGAATATATTTAAAGTGAGTATCATACGTGTGGAGTGCAGTATTGCAACAAGCTCTTTCACTGACGGTAAAAGTGGATATTCGCTCTACGAGTTTTTCCCTTCTATTCCACCAGGCTATGACATATCCCAAGAACCCTCGAACCCTATATATTTTTAGTCATCGAGTCAAACTATATTGATCAGATCACTATTCCTGTGGTAGATCAACATGGGAAGGCAATTAACTTCAGGAACGAGTTACCACTACAAGACTCCACATAATACGCAATGGCAATACATTTTAAAAGACATCGCAATTACTATAATAAACGACGTACAACACGTTTGAAGCGTACTACCTCTCCAGCTCCCGAGGAGTTAACACGTGCTAACAGCAAGTTCCTCGAGAGGTTAGGTTACCAACCGCTATAATGGCCATCTTAAACGTGACAGAGGTTCCGGCCTTTGATGACAAGATCACCAAGGAGGAGGAGCATGTTTTTCTAACATACAATACCTCCACTCTGGACGTAAATGATGAAATTAGAATACCTGCCAAGCTGAAGATTTGCATACGCTACCTAACTAGAGTTATCTCTACATCGAAGGCGCTCTCACCAAGGTAGATGGATCTCCTACTAAAGGGAAGCTCACTAATAATGCTATAGCTTTCATGTTTGATGAGATAGTCTATTTATGAATGCTAAAACTATAGACAAAACAAGGAATCCTGGAATTACTACAACTATACGAAATTATGTGACTCATAACCCTATGGAGTCGAATTGACTGGTGAATGCAGGATGGGCCTATCCTGGTGAAGAAGTTGATATAGTACATGCAGCGAATGACGCTTTCAATGCTGTAGTTCCTCTCTTGATGCTCCTAGGGTTTGCTGATGATCACAAGGAGCTTATACTCAACAGCAAGTTTGAATTGATTCTCATAGGAACCAAGGATTCTAGAAATTGTGTGCGGACTTCGAATGGAGAGAAAGCTAATGTAAAGTTAACTAGAATCGAATGGAGGATACCTGTAATTCGCCATTCTATGCTGGAAGGGCTCTCATTCTAAAACTTCTCAAGTGTAATAGACCTCTACACCTCGCCTTTCGATCCATGGATCCTCATACCCAGCCTGCTGTACTCTAGACAAGATATTTCACGTGGAATGTAGCAAGAACATCTAAGCTCGAGAAGCCTCGCTTCATCATAGTGTGTGCGCAGACTGCAAGATTGGGTGATTATAGCAAGGACATTTCCGAGTTTGATCATTGCAACATTACTAATTTGAGACTATTCCTCAACAATGAATGTTAACCCTACCATGATTTGAACTTGAACTTTAAAAATTTAAAGTTTGCCTCACTATGTGAAATGTACTGTAAGTTTCAAAGTTCCTATTATGAAAGAGATAATTATCTCCTCTTGAAGAGAAACGATTTTCTTCACCGTGCACCATTATTCGTAATAGACTGTCCTCACCAAACCAAGGAGGTTATAAATGGAGCTGTGAACATCAGACTCGAGATTCAAGCATATGCAATTATCCCCACCCAGACGTCACTGTACTGCCCGGTTCTACATGACAAAGTATATAGCTTTCTGGCGTGATGCAAGGAATTATATAATTATGTGTTTGTTTGGGTGAATGGTTTTTTGTGGAGGGTTGTACTAGAATAAGTTTATAAATAATAAATTGAATTCATATACTAAAACACTCTTTTATTGACTTTAGCATACATTTCAATTATTTTCTTTCTCCTCCTCCTACTCCCTGAAAAACTAGATGCTCCTGACTTTTAGAAATCATTTAAAATATTCAAGAGTCTTTCAATGTAGGACAATAGCCGTTTTAGATTCCTTACACCATCAATGTCTAAAGATATTACATTATTATTTAAACAAGTATTTATGAAATGTATTGAATGGTCAAGAAATACAATAATATTGTATGCATAAATTACATTGTCACAATATTCATTACACGTAAGCTTTTTTCTTGGTGTAGGTAATCTTCAATCATTGGAATGTTTTTGGATATTGTATCCCAGTCTGATTTTGTAATATAAACTAATGATTTCTCACTTTTACGCTTCATGTATAGGGAGGGGTTGTCATAGTATAGTCCAATGTTCACGTTATGGAAGGGGATATGCTGACGTCATCAAGCGCGAGTAATCGATTCTCCATGCCCCTCCGGCGAATGCACGGTACTTTCACTGAATAAGAAGACCATGGGGCCCTCGTTGAGGATCCTCCTCTTACACCCCTCTTCTGTTTTTTCTCACCAGTCTCGTTCTTCCTCCTCCTCCGCTCCCTCGTCACACTCTTGCAACATATATTATTAAAACAATGTTAGAATTAGGTATAGCAAATGATTCTTTCACCTGAAAGAGAAAATATATATATTAGACAAATCCTCTTTCCTTGTCACACAAAAGTATATTTAAAGAGTGTCATACTCACTTCCAGGGTTTGCAGGGTTCTGGGTGTATCTCAGGTGAGCAATCTGGACTCGACTGATTTATCCACTCCTCAACCCGCGTAGTTTTGTCATCATCAGGAGCAGTAATGACGCGAGGTGAAGCGATATCCTCATCCATAGGCTGGGTATGGCGCTCTGTGATTGGATATTCCACTATATCGACATCGCGTCTCTCAGAATCCAGCTTCTCTATTGGCACGGATACCTTAGGCGCAGTCATTCGCAGTCTCTAATAATTTAATTTTAGGTTAGACACAGAATAGCATTAGAAGCAGTAAATGAATATGTAATTTAACATTTCTTCTACTTATTCGAGTTTTCTCTTCCTGCGCTGGTAGACCTCGCAGTTGTCGTTACATAGGAAGAAGGATGTCATGCGTTCATGTTGGGCCGGGTTAGTACAAAGCACAGAATGCATGTATCCGGTGCACGTCTCTGTATCATATTCAGTTAGGTGTTTCGAGACGAAGACATCATCAACTTCATCGACATCGCTGAGATTTTCCGCATCCTCCTCCATGCGATTTTCTCTGAAAGAATAAAATAGTTTCAAGTTAGTTTTCATTTAACATGCATGCAGAATATTACTGAATTATAGAAAAAATATATTATTTACATGCTCGCTCCTCGATAAACAGGACAGTTCTCTGTGCACACTTCCAATGTAGTCCTCTGAATATGATGCGATGGTTGAGTACAGAATATTGAATGCATTAAACCATTGCAGGTTTCGGTATGGAAGTATACGTAGTGATAATAATCTTCTCCAGTAATCATTTACATCAGATGCACGATTATCACCCACCATTTCGATTATCACTGAATGAACACTGAGAAAACAACAAATGATCGCTCTGGCTGCGATCACTCCTGATATACTGTAGATACTTGTTCGGTGACGTCACGCGACGGGTGTAGAGGGGTGGAATGCATGTTGAGACCTGTTATTCAGCCCGCCAGATAGAACCCAGGTGGCGGTTTTCGAATACAAGGGAAAGGCATTGGCGAGCGAGTTTTAACATGCTTTATCTTACGCCGGCAGAGTGGAGCCAGGTTAGTCTAAATGCGGGACTTGTTAGTGACGTCACGCCGCAGTCGCGGAGGGGGTGAAACTTGTTATTACCCGGCAGAAGCCGGCTGCTTTCTTTTTTCATTACAAGGTGGAGGGCTGTCGAATAGGTTAAAGCCAATGAGTGTGATAGTTATGCATATGCTAACACACACACACATGTACGATGGCAACCAGGTGCGCGAGTCAATTCATATACACTTATTTACATTAATCAATCCAAAAATACATGCGGCGGGGTACTTGATCAAGGGTTTGCGTCCAGCCCTTTAGAGGCGCGGTGCTGGGACGTTAGCAGTATAAATCCTTGATTCTTTTTCAATAATGTTAGATAATGTTATGCATGAACGAACATTACCTGATTGATTGACACAATTATCTCCTACATCAATTTGCGGGGGCGGTGGTGGTGGCATGCGGCGAAATCAATAGCCCATTGTTCGACGATCCCCGGCTGCCGGTATCAGTAGCGCACAAACAGCCACCTCCATTTGCGACGAGAACAATACCCTATTGTCCTCGTGCAAGGACAATAACCCATTGATCTACTCATGTGCATGGTCGGCATTCAGACGAGCACACAAAGGACAATAGCCTATTGCTCTAATCCTCTTTTGGACGACATGACAGTAGCGCACAAACAGAGGGCGTTGCCGGCGGCTCAGAACAATACCCATTGTCATCGTACGAGGACAACAGCCCATTGTCCCAATTCACCGCTGGGCGGCATTCAAACCTGAGCACAAAGGACAATAACCCCGTGTTCTAATCCCCTGACGGGCGGCATGCTACTAGCGCATAAAGAGGGAGCGTGGTTGGCGGCTTTCGGGACCAGCACACAAAGGAGGGGGGCGGGAGTCGGGGCACAGAACAAAGAATGTCACATTACATCTTAACAGTTATCGGTATCTCTTTGTGCTCTGGAGTCTCCATCTTTTTTCTACTAACACTCGCAATATTTACTACGTCCGCACTTCCACGCAGAGAGAGAAAAAAGGATATTGTCAGTGTTTCACATACTGGTCGGTTCGTTTAGTTCTGTTGTCAGAACTGTCAAATCAAATTTGTTTTTACAAATAGTATATTGAGTGAAACCGGGAACTAGTTAATATCTACGTTCTTCTCATACTTCTGTACTCCAGTGGTTGCGGTTATTGACAACTCAATCATACAAAGGGATATACACAACTAAAGTGACACGTCAGAAAAAATTATGTGGTAAACCTAGAAATTATTAATAACAAATCATCAATAACAGTTTTGGTTTTTAACATCTAACATTGTTAACATTCTCAATGCTTAACCTGTTGTAAATTACATTATAAATATTATTATGGATTCTAATGACATAAAATTCATGCATGTAATACTCAGGTTTGTTAAACACAAAGTCTTCTAAGTGCTTCTTTGAGATACATCTTAACTTGGGATTGCCCGATAGGGAAAAATACATTTTAGAAATTCAGTTCTCCGTACGTTTAATATTATTGGCCATTTAACTCATATGTGGAAATGTTGATAAAATAAATGTTTTTTAATGTCTGAATTTGTTTAATTCTTGGAAATAACTTAGTTTTAAAAATATTTTTGAAATAGTAGAATAACATGAAATGTTTCTAAAGTTTCATCTCTGCTGTATGAAAAATTGCCAGCAGAGCGAAGTATTCTGTTTACCAGACCCTGGTACTGAAATATGCATATGTTTGTAGTGCTGAAGTCGTTTAGCTTAAAACTGGCCACGTGGTTCCTTAGGATAACGATGATTTATGTGCAAGGTTTCCATTAAAAGTCAGTTTTATTTATGGACGTACTTTAACTGCTGTGATCCTTAGCGTACCATTCTATATTGGGCATGAAAGACCTGTCATTTTGCTCAGAGGCCTTTTTATCAGCTTTGAGGTTCTTTTACGTACCGTAAATCTACGACACGGGACCATCGGCTTTACTTCCTTTCCAAAGGAGGCCATGTTAAGGATTTTTACGTCCGAAAAAATTCATCGCCCTCCGCCGAATTTCAACCCGCGACCTCGGGAACTGGAGGCCAGTATGGTAACCATTACACCATGGAGGACGACAAGGTTTCCATTGGGTATAATTACTTTCGCATTGCAAAAATTTAAGTATCTAAAGTTTTTTGTTATTCTTAAGCTTAAAATAATAGAACTGTTCATTACTTTACAAATAGGCATTCTTTTTCCATAAGCGATTTCCGAAATATCCGTTGTTATTTGCTTGAATTTTTCAATACCTTTGTCAATTTTGAAGTACTGTCAACTTTCAATTGTTCTAGCGATGTCATGAAAAGAGAATGGAATTTCAAGGCTATTGTTATTCCCTTTGTACCTCTCACGAAATTTGTAATGAGGCTGTTTATGCAAACGCTTATCTCATTAATCAACAAGTAGATAGAAGATTAAGCTTCATCGGGAATGTCTTGTAAAAGCTAAATAAAAACGATAGAAGGTAGAGAACATCATATGAATATAACGCATCAGATTTTTAACATGTAATACCCCTATATAAATCACAGAACACACAAAAATGCCGTACGAAGCGTGTTGTTTCCAATTTTATTTACTTTTAAAAAAGTAGAGTTCAATATTTTTTTTTAATTTGTATGCAAAATTTGGCGGCGCCGTGGCCGAGTGGTTAGACCGCTCGCCTCCCACCGAGGCGGCTCGGGTTCAATTCCAGGGACCCGCCGTGGGATTTGTGGTGGACAAAGCGGCGTCTAGGCGTGTTTTCTCCGGGTTCTCCGGTTTCCCCCGCCATTCATTCCACCAACTGCTCCATCATCACCTTTCCTTTCATCCATTTCACCATCATTTCATTTCATCTACTTCCTTCCTCCCATACCAGGCATCGGGCTGATCACCCATCCTGGTTATTCTGTCTGATCCATGAGTGTCTGTTCCTGACGGGCCTCTGACCCCAGGCACCCGCTTGTAAGTCCTACATAAGAGGAGGTTAAACAGATAAAGAAGAAGAAGAAGGAGTATGCAAAATTTCAGTCTCGGGGCCCGATAGGACAGGACAGGACAGGATAGGACTAGTTAACGGAGGGGACACCTATCACCTCGACCGCCAATGGATCTTTTGTACTGACAACCCCGTGAGGAACGGATGAGGTGAGAGAATCGCAGGAGGCGTATTAGTTGCAGAGTGAGGCCGGCGCAAGTCGACAGATACGCGCAGGGTTCCCTAGTAGTTCCAGGCTTGACTAACCTGCCACGGGAGGATCGCTCGGAGACGTCCCTTCAGTGGAAGTGAGAAAAAGCGACCCAGCAGTGAAGTCTCGGCAGACTTCCGACTCGACAGGCTCTAGCGGATCCGAGAAGAATTTTCAGATGGCAAGCCACTGCATCATCTGCCCGACACCGATCGAACCACAGCTCCAGAGCCAACCTGAAGCTTGAAAGGGTAAAGAAATGAGAGGAAGAGAGAGGAAATGCGTGTTAAAATACACCACTCCAGCATTCGCCTTTGTTAACCAGGGCAAACCACGAAAACCCCATTGTCAGAGTGGGCGGCCACCGGGAATCCAACTTGCGATCTCCCGAATGCGAGACTCACAAGTTACCGCGGGTCCATCTCGCTCGGTCGGGATCGTCATTCTTCACAGTTCTACTTGACTGACACTCACAGTAATTGTATTGTTAATACCCCCACATGTATTTAAAGTGGTGAAAAAATTAGTGTTACAGCTACGAAATTAATCATGTAGGCTTAATTCAATATGGAATATACCATATCTTTATTGCAATATGTATTTATTCATACGAATGTGTTCCCTTTATTCGTAGGGTTAAACCGAAGTACCCTCATGTTTGTTTTATAAATTAAATAGTTTATTACAATGCACATAGAATTTTAAACACGGCTGTATAACGATTTAATCCGTGTATCAATTATTGCTAATTCCTATGTTTAAGACGCAATGACAGAAAGATGGAACCAGTACTACACTATGATCCGTTAAACGTTGTTAAATCAATGCGCTCTCGCTGACATTGCTGTGGTATATCATACACAAGTGAGTGCATTATCTCTTTATAAAATTGGGTGCCCAAAGAAACCCTTTGGGAAAATGTTCAGCATAAGTTGTGTAGGAGTACTGAATCCTAATGCATGAAATTATTCTTATTTGTTTAATACTTTCCCTCGTTTTACCTAGGGCCTTACTTGTTTAACCGGGTTGTGTTTCCTTAAACCCCACTGATTGACAGCTCCTTCCTAATGACACTTTTTAGCCGAGTCCCTGATGGAAACTGACCATCGGCGCAATACGAATACACCGAAATTATCGACGGCAAAGTATATACAGGGCAGGTAAAGTGCTCAGAGGTACGAGTAAACCAATAAGGGAATCGTTCTGAGATGACTGCCTGGGATTTGTCAAATCGGCTAGTTTCTCATGCAATAGAACTTTTCCTCGATTATTTTTATTGCAAATTCTTAACCTAATATGTGAAATTTCTCCGCGAGCACGTTTATTTTTCGTAACATGCCAGAATGTAGTATCTCTCTAATCAAGACAAATGTCTTCGTATTTTCTAAGTCTTCTAATGTCTTTTAGTAGTAGTAGTAGTAGTAGTAGTAGTAGTAGTAGTAGTAGTAGTAGTAGTAGTAGTAGTAGTAGTAGTAGTAGTAGTAGTGTTTAACGCCCGTTCTTACTACACACCGCAGACGGTGGACACTGGAAATACATGAATAGATAATTGGGGATCAAACCTTCCAGGTTAGGGTATCTCCCTGGCATTTGGCAGTTATGAGGACTGAGGAAAATCTGGAATAAACCTCAATCAGGGAGGAAGTGCTGCTGGGATTTCAACCCCAGACCTCCAATTCACCGAGTGCATGCCTTAACGACCTCGACAACCCGGTCGTTTCAAATGTCTTTGCTTTTTGTTCGTTTTTTCTCACATTTCATTTATTGCATTACCTGACCACTTTATTGAGGTAGTTTCTGCATCTAATGCTATTTTTTTCAGATTACTTTAAATATTGTATTACCTTTGCTATTACGCCTTTACGGGGTGAACCAGTAATCAGTATTCCTGCTTGATGACGTAGCCAACTCGGCTGGACGTCAGATCTGGTAGCAGGAGCATTTGCAGAATTCCAAGAGTGACAACAAATCTTAAAGCACTCAAGATGCGTTATCAATGCCACACAAGGAGATGCTGGAACTCCCTGCCTTCGTTTTCCACAATTTTGTCACCTGCTTATGAAATTAGGCATTATACTTCTTTATTTTAAAAATGCTTAAAATATCATGACCTCAGATTATGTAAAATGTGTGGAGTTGCCTTCTACACTTATATTTGAATGTTCTCCAGGGATAAATCATCAAAGGCGGTTGATTCAGGGCATCACGAGGGTAATATATTGTTGGTGATACGGTTCTTTGTCAAACTTTGTGAATTACCTTCTTGAAAACACTGACTGAGTGAGCCGCTCAAATTCCTGCTGCAAAAAATCGTGTCAATAAGTATCATACTTCTATTTTCTGGTGTTGAATATATTCCTCAAAGCGCAGATTAGGTTTCTATTCATCTGCGGCAGTTCTGAAAAATGGCATAGCCATAAGTTAAAACAATTGTCATAGAAAACAATGGGAAAGCGATTAATATCTGTCATGTACTTTATTCAAAGTATGCATAGCGTTTATTTCCAAATTTCAGTTCATATGTTTAAAGGATATTTCGTCCCACATTCTCCTGTATAGCATTAATTATGTATCAGAGACCCCAGTATCAATGTTCCTCTGCATTAAATTACCGTTAAACCCAATCTGTGATCCTACAAAGAAGTGCAATTATTTCAAAAGCAGCGTTCTTTTTTCATTGCAATACAAATAATAGTCCGTGACTGTAACCAAGAACTAACGAGGGAAATTGATATTTGTAGGGCTTCCTTTATGATACGACACACCGATCCATGGCTAGTGCTTTGTGTTTGGAAACGCCACAACCTTCATGCGGTTGGTTTTCCACAATCATATCAGACAAACAATGGCAATTCCGAGAACTGAAGTCATTATGTTGCTACCCGTTAAAAATTGCCTGAACATTAACTGTAAATCCTAGCGTGTAACGTAGATAATTTAGAACTGATCACATTTTCGTTTACCTTAGGGTATATATTTCTTTATAACATTTGCAGCTTACACTTATGATAAAATGGTTGTGAACAATTTTACAAAAGTCTCCTCTAACACTTCCGTTCATTATGTACAGTCGAGTACATGGAATCGAACGGATATAATACGCAGTGGTTTATGTTGGTAAGAAAATACTAATCCGCATGTCATGCCCAGCTCTCATCCTTTACCTGGTTGTAGCACCCCACTTAATGTTGACCTTACTCCCCTTTTCCTTCACTCAGCCTGAAACCTATGAACCTATGAACGATATGGAAATTTGGGGTGGAATTCAGTACTTCATCTACCTACTAGGTATACTGACGTGCATAAAAGTTGCCCATAATGGAAGTCGGCTGTTTATGTTGGTATTGACAAATTTAGCCCCACCCTCTGCCAGTGTGACCTCCTGTTTTTCGAGCATAAATCTAGCCTCTGGATTGGCACCTCCCCAAAATATGGCTGAACTTCCGAAGGGTAACATTAAAACTTAAACCTTGTACCTTCATGCTAAACTACCGTTTCGTTAATGTCGGGTTTCTTATTGGCGTGCGATAGCTGCAATTACTTTAACCTTCGTCTCCATGCCGCTGATAAAAGCTCTCACATAAATGTAGCATCTGTCATCCAGTTTAGCCGCACATGCAAAAGTTCTTCACCCCTTCCTCTAGAAGGTCGAGTTACGTTGAAATTGGTTTAGTCATTCCTAGTGTACCAGTCATAGCGAAACTCTTACACAGAGGCGATATGCGAAACACCCGTTCATTTCACATCGATTATAACATCCTTTATCGGTTCGTTTTTGTCCCTGAATTTTTTCTCAGACCAGTCACATACAGAACTGATGCCGGCAATTTGGAGTCAAAAGTTGGTTAACGGAAGGTGGAAATCTCACTGAGCGAAAAGCACTATTGCAATCTAGGGAAATGAATCACTTTCTATGCACGTCAGTGTACGTGGTAGAGGGTCAATCGCTCTGAGAGACCACGGAAGAGGAGCTACTCGACAATACCACTGATGATGCTTGGCAAGAAGAAACCCAGTGAGACGCGGCCTTCTGATCCAGTATTTTATTCTTTTATTTCTCAAGCTGCAGAAAGTTGGTGTAGGTCTGATAACACAATACAAAAATGTTTTGTAGAGAATCTCCACAATGGATCATTGTGATCAAGCGGACTAGCTCAAATAATAACCCGTGGGGTATACGACCGGAGGTTCAAGCTTAATTTGGTATTATTTTATTTCATTACCTAAATAGTTTAATACTTTTTACAAAATCAAATCGATTAAACCTTTTGTTTTATTTATGGACGCCCTTTAACTGTTGTGGTTCTTAGTGTCTCACTCTATATTGGGCGTGAAAGACCGAAAAGTTTGCTTATAGGCCTCTTTGTCGGGCTTGAGGTTCTTTTACGTGCCATAAATCAGCGACACGGGACCACCGGCTTTACTTCCCTTCCAAAGGAAGCCATACTAAGGATTTTTACGCCCGAAAAAGTCCATCGCCCCCGCCAAGCTTGAACCCGCGACCTCGGGAACTAGAGGCTAGCATAGTACCACTGGACCACGGAGGACGACGAATCAATTAAACGAAATACCAATTAAAATACATAGTCGTCAATTATTTCTACACATCCGGTACTATAGGTTCGTTTCTGTTGATTTTTTCTGGGATACACCGAGTAGAACACCGAAATATTAGTTTTGTTTCTTACCGCCCTTAAAACTCTTAGCTACGACAACATACATGAGTAGTCTCTTAGTAAAAACTTCCAACTGCAAAAAAAAAAATTACATTTTCTATTAACAGTTGAATACTACAGTATATGGGACTCTCTGTTCATTGGGTGATGCGAAGATCCGAAAAACTTGACCAAATTCCTTGGTATTCGGGTCTTGAAAATGCCATGTCGTAGCAAACACAGCCAACTCCAACGTATGTTCATAGCATAAGAACTCCAAGGTGGTTTGTGTGTTGCATTAAACCATCCAACTCCTGTGGTTTATATATATATATATATAAAATGGTATGAAATGGCATCTCTATTTGACATCACTTTCAAATTCCAGGTATCTAAAGTACGAAGAATAATAGTCATCAGAATAAGAAGTAAGGAAAATAATGTTCGTAAGAGCCACATTTTACAGTAAATGCTGGAGCTGTTCGTCCCATTTTGAAAAGTCTTATGTGCTACATTCGCATGACATTCTCTACCCTCTATCGCTTATTAGTGGGTATACAATTTATTCTTACGAACGTTTATTTCCCTATCTACTTCATTTTAATTGAGATAAACCCTTTCAGGAATAGCTGAATTACACACTTCGATATAGATAGAAAGGGAATAGCGATAGTCAAATGAGTTAGAACTGGACGCTATATGCTGACCTTAAAATTTCACACTTTTTCCATGTCATCGCGAGAAGCAATTGAAATTCGAATGGACTTCAAAAGAATGGTTAACTGATATCTCGGAAATGGCTGATGCCACAAAAAACAGTTATTTGAAATAAATCGTGTGTTTCAAAGGAATCTGCATATTTATTTATTTATTTTCGTGTGTAATAATTTTTGTTTATCGTTTAAGGTTTACCAGTAGTACATTATTATACAAAATTCCTTCCGAATGAAGAAGATTTCACAGGCTATTCTCATAAAATTCAAGATATACATTTTCTTTGTCATGTAAATATCTTTAATATACAGCATTTAAATCACAGTCGCTAGAGTTGTCCTCCGTGTTCTAGGGGTTCCGTGTTAACCTCTAGCTCCTGAGGTCGCGGCTCAAACCCGGCGGAGGGCGATGGGTTTTTTCGGGAGTAAAAAATCCTTAGCATGGCTTCCTTCGGAAGAGTAAAGCCAGTGGTCCCATGCCGTAGATTCACGGCACGTTAAAGAACTTAAAGCCTGTTAAAGAGGCATATGAGCAAAAAATGTCCGATCTTTTACGCCAAATATAGAATGTAACGATAAGAACCATAGTAGTTAAAGAGGGTCCATAAATTAAAAAGCAATCCTTAGAGCCATTTCTTAGAAAATAAAAAATGTCTAAAAATGGTCCATTTAAAGAGAAGTTAGGGGCGCCGGAAATTTTCATGAAAATCTTCGTGTTTCATCTTTGGAAGGTACTGAACCTAAACATCAAGTGTGGTATTTATCCGAAGTTTCGCTTTTGAGTTATACCGTGCACAGACACGCAGCTTTTTCTAAAAATGCTCTTTTGGAGTTCAAAAGGCCTCAAGCCATGTATTTTCGGTGAACTCTCTGTATCATATTTTTCGGTGGAATGCAATACTGTTCATGGCAGAGAAAGTAAAAGGAGAAGACTGTACAAACCATTCAGACAGAAACTGTACAGAGTTGTAATTCCTGTGAAGTAGGAATATTAATTAAATATCTTCTGCTAGAAGCGATTGTTATGCGTATGTTTTATTGGTTATAGCCTATCGTTTCACAAGTTGTTTGCATTCGCCATTTTATTTGCAAAAGATTTTAATAAGCATTTCGCCGATTGGGAGTTTATGGAGCTGACAGCTTTGCATAGTCAGCTGCACCGAATCATGCCGATGCTTTTGGTTTCCTATGGTGTTTTTCTTTACTTAATTTCGGTAGAATCTCTATTCCTCTGTGTCCCACACCAATCCTGGGTGAGCCAATCTCTTATCGCTTTGAGTTCAAGTCCGACACGTATTAGCCCATGACCAATGATCAGGCCTATGTAAGCGGCGAAGGGGGAGGAGTAGGGAAACACTTTAGTGGGTGGTTGGAAGGCATGCTTCGCAACGACTGCCTACACGGTCCCTGGATGAGTACGTCTCTTATTGGTTTGGTGTGATGAGTTTAGCACTCAAACATTAACGTATGAAAACAGGTCGGTTTTAGGCTGAGGAGCGAAGGAAAGGGGGAGTAAGACAAACTTTAAGTGGAGAGCTAGAACCAGGTAAGGGGTGGGGCTGAATGTAGCGGAAAGGATTTAGTATATCCTTAACAACACAAAGCTCTACGCATTATATCAGCACGATTCCATGCATTCGACTGTAGTCTTTATAATAAAAGTGTCTAAACTCGCTGGAAAACTGGAGCATATATAAGTAGAAGGGTGCATGTACGAAAACAAACTTGAGATACAATTGCTACATCGTTTCCCTCTGCCGGTTGAATATTTCCGATTACAAATGCTACATGCATCATTTTCTGCCAGGGCTTCTTGAAAATTACTACCATACGTGGAACAGTTGTAATCAACTATAAACTCAAATCTGCAGAATTAGTTTTTGCTATATTAATAAGCATAAAGTAACCATAACAACAAAGGCTGCTGTGCAACAATGCGAAATACACACTATAATAGATAAAGTTTCCGAGCGAGGTGACTCTGCAGTAACGTGCGAGGCTCACATTCCCAAGGTCCCGGGTTCGATTTCCGTCGGGCCGGCCCTCCTAACTTCAGGTTTTTCGTGGTTTCCCAGGTCGAAATACGAATGTCGGGGTAGTTCCTCTTCTAACACGAATTTCCTGTACATCATTTCCAGTGCCTATCATATCCTTTCATCTGTTTCAGAAATGAGACACCTGCAACGTTAAAATACACAGTAGTCCTGTCCCACTAATTAAACAAACAAGAGCAAACAAAACATAGAAAAAAAACAATACATCTCATATTAGCTTCTGGATGCACAATTTTCCTTGATGGCATAAATCTATGACGTAATAGAGCATTCAGTTTGCTGATAACATCTAAATGGTCAACTGATCCAGTTGTTGGAACTAAAGCAGCTGCAGAAGCTGGGAATCCTCAAAAGACTGTGTCATGTTTGGTGACTCATTTGCAACTAGTGCCACTGGCGATTTCTCACTAAATCTTAGTCACTTTGATAATGCATGACATATTACAGTGATTCGGAAAATGTATTTTCAACGAGTGCAACAGAGCGAGCGTTGCTGTAAACTTGTGTACTTCGCGTCGTTCTCGTTCCGAGATTAGAACTGCGAGAAGTCAGTCAATAATTATTAGCAAAGTTAATCGAAAGGTAAAGCGTTAAGGAGTTCATCTCACATTACTTTTTTCTTAATTCACTCTGGGTGATGTCTCTTCATATTATTGTTGCAAGTTTCCTCTAGGGTTTACTACTCTCACGAAACCTCTGTTCAATCACGAGACCACTTCGGAGTAATCATGATATTTTTCACTCTGAAGAAGTTATTGTACACAATTAATAGTTACAAAGAAATAACTTCGTGGGATGTATGCATAAACATTATGCACTTTCTGAATAACCCTCGTATAGGGTGAAATCGTCTATTTCCTTCCCTGATCATTATCAAATATTTAGCGTCCAAGTAAACCTGCTACACTGATTGCTGTTCTTTGTTGGTATCTAATTGGCTATCCAACTGACAGGATCACCAGGGTGCAAACTGTGGTATTGTCTCATTATTCCAGTATTGCACACTATAACCGCAGATAACTGCCCTTTGTGAGACTTCTCAAGGTATTGACTGCCCCATAATCCCTTTGTGGAAAATTTGTGTGAAGTTCAAATAAAGATGAACCATATTCACTTGGATGAGGGAGATAAAAGTAATGAGTGTCTTGAGAGAGCATTACGCAAGAAGCACGAGTGTAATCTAGGAAGTAAGGGCCGTTGGGCTTTAATAAATTGAAAAAAATGTATATTTAATTAAAGAAACATGTGGCTTACAAAATTGAAGCTTACTCCATTTTTCTACATAATCACATTCGTTAATTAATTATTTATTATATGCCCACGAGTTTTAGAATGCAGTGATGCAGTCGCCTGCAACCAGAACATTAAACTCAGATTTTCGGACACAATTTCATTAAACAAAGAGCGAAACATGTTCGGGAAAGAAATCTGTTACTCATCTAGGGTTACGCGTCTGTCTTGTACGATTTTATTGTTCACTCCATTCCTGAAATCATCTGTGAGAGTGATGAACCTCCGGGTCTACTAATAGTTTCGTCATGCAAACTTCTTCGTCCATTGTTGAACATTTCACATAACTTCCTCATATTCATTCCTTCATTACTACATCACCATACAATTCTCTTAGTTTAGTTCAAATTGCTGCAGGTTTCATCTTCCGAACATTCAAAAATCGAATAACATCCCATCTCACCTCACCTCGCAGTCGGCGGGACTTTTTATCACACATTTCATTTTAAACAATCGAAGAATGCATAATAGTTTTTTTCGACTGGCACTCACGAAAAAGCTTCGAAAAGATGTCGAGGAAACCATTCGACCTTGGATAGAAGCCCGATAGCAATCTGCACAGCGGGACTGCGCAAAAGGTCGTTACTTCTAGGATAACCCTTGTATTTCTTTAAATTTACACAAATTTTAAATATCTATATGACGTTTTCACTTATCCAAAATCCTCCTAACAGCGCACATGGGTTTTTTTTCTCTATAAGGCATGAACATTTCTATATATGCTACGGGTCTCCGTAAATACCTCCCTGTGGAATTACAACTGAAACGAATTCACTAACAATTCATTTTCAATGATAATTTGCAGTTATTTTGGGTAGCGCGTTCCTTTTTCCAAAATCTGTTGTATATAATAAAAGCAAAGCCTAACATTTTGCTAGCTATTTTCGATTTTGGATAAATAACCGTATATAACGCGTTACCGCGAAGCCTGAAATAGCACTTCGGTTACGTAACGTAATCTTATGTATATTAGTTTTACATGGAAGAATGACCAGTTTAGTTGCTATGTAACTTACTATGTAACATATATTAAGCCTCACTAAGAACAGGCTGTGTGAAATATTAATTACTTTCGCAAAATTGAAGTTTATGAGGCACGAAGTTAAAAGCTCGAAATATCTCTGATAGTAACCTCATGGGAAATCAGCCGAATATTCACGTTATCTATCGTCAAGCTTCTAGTTCATTTTCACTTCTTGGCGCTCCTATGGGTGCTAAAACGGAGGGTTCTTTAATATTCCTATCTTAAGGTTGTACTGTGGTGGCACTATTTATTTGTTTTGGGAGATTTCATTGTGGTAACGTGAAGACTGGTACAGAAAAGACACGAAGAAATCAACAGGGCTTCCCCAACAAACCGCATTTGTTACCGTTTCTAGGATACTTCATGACGACATGACTTTATTTTATTGGGCGTGGTGTCACCTTGTAGGTGCTATCACGCCTTGTGCTGTGTATCGCACCAATATACATACCTATGCTAGTTCCATCAACTCATTGTCAAATTATGTATAGGTATAGGTGAGGAACGGCGACCGATTTTGTCGATCTTTCGCGAGGTTAATTGCAATTATACAACAAATTTCTGTTTAGAAATGCTGTTTAATATGAATCAATTCTCGAGATGTTAGCATTTTAGTCCTCAAACATCAGTTATAGTTCCTCATATAAATTAGCGTTTCCTAGCTATTTACATGTTCTTAAACGGGCAAGCTGAGGCCCCCTTCCTCCTTCAACGCACTCAAGGTGAAGGAGGCGCCAGGCGGATATCTTACGTCACGCCCTATTAACGCCCTTACAGACGATCAGATATCGGATGAAGATTACTTCTTGTGGGATGTGTACCACGTTTACATTCGGTGGTTTGTGGGTGATTGTTGGTGTGATGGGCCACGTAGTTATTACTAAGTGGCAAGCCCTGACATGTATCTACGTGCTGTGGAGTTATTGTCTTGCGTAACTTAGTTTCAGTAGTGGCATTTTATTTGCTTTGGTTTGGAGACCACTGCGTTGTTTGCTTCATTTGGGTTCTTGTTATCTCTACTTCGGACGACTGAGGTAGTCCGAGACTTTTGGTGCACTGTGTATTATCGTCACCAGGATGTCCTTGAATTTAGAGATGGATCCCCTGATTTATGATTGGTAGATGATCAATAGCCCTTCGACCTCCTTGAATTTTTTTCTTTTTTTTTTTTTGCTGGTGAAGATTTGATGTCGACGACCTACTGTAGTTTGCCTTCGGTAAAGGTTCTGAGAGTTTCTGTTACAGTCAATCGGCTGATCAAGGGTGACATTATACTAAAACCCAAAGGCTTGTGATTGATGTCACAGTAACCAATCACATTTGGGAAACGTAAAACTGTATTTGGCTCTTGTAATTGGTGTGGTGCTTCTCTAATTACGTATCGCACTGGAGCTATATTGTGGCTACAGGGGCCGGTATCTCTGGACAGCTAGATCACCTGCCAGTTACAATGCCGGGTAGTTGATTACATCTGCATTCAGAAAGCCTTCGTTATTCCTCCGCCGAGGCCTTCATTCTTTTTCAACATCGCAATGATCGGCTTAGAGGCCTCACTAAGCTGCAGTCCATTGGGTGATATGAATAAAACGGAGAGTTTGCTTTTTGCTCCAATGCTGGAGAGATTGCTCACATTCATATCAATAAAGTTTACTCCTTCCGCGAGCAATATTCCCCTCAACGGATGTTGCTCCGTGACCTTGGCCTGGCAGCACTTTTCTCCACTTCCGTATCAATAAGAATTATCAGTTGCTCCTATGTGGGAGAAGTTGCTCTCGAATATTGGAGCTATATCAGTAGGTGACTCCTGCTTGATAGAGCAACAAGTTTTAAGTAGGATGGCTGAGTACATGATGGTTGTTCGTCGCATAAAAGTTTATAAGCCCCGCCGAGACGCATTATTATTTAACTATAAGCAACTTTACCGATTTGAAAAGGAAAATGTGAGATGGTTAGGGAACATTTCCTTTAAGAAGATGGCAACGAAACAAGAGGAGGAGCGTTATCTAAGGAAGAAAAAATGAGATTTTTTTGCGTTATGTAGGAGATCCTGGATTTCAAATTGGCGTGGCTGAAGATGTTGGTGTGAGTCAGAGTACAGTGTCCCTTACAATTTATAGTGTTATGGATGCTATATTAAGAAAAGCGCATATTTGGATAAGGTTCCCTAAAACTACCTATGAACTTGAAACTGCAAAAGCTGAATGGCAGGAGCGTTACACGTTCCCTGCTGCAATAGGGGCTGTTGATTGCACCCATGTTGTGATTAAGAAACTCAGTATACATGGAGATGACTATATTAATCGAAAAGGCGTTCCCAGTATTAATGTACAGGCTACATGTAATTCTAAAGAAATGTTTACCAGTGTTGATGCTACTTGGCCTGGATCAGTACATGATTCACGTATATGGGCAAATTCAGATGCCTGTAGGATTGTGTGTGGAAATCGTTCAAATGCCTTAATTCTTGGTGCTATTGGATATGCAATTGCTCCGTGGCTCATGACACCCTATCGCAATGTACTTACTCCAGAACAGAGATCTTACAATAAGTGCTTGAGTAAGGAACGTGTCATAATAGAAAGGTGCTTTGGTCAAGTGAAACAACGTTTTCCTATTCTCCAAGGCAAAATAAGACTAGCAACAGAAAAGATTCCTTCCATTATTGTCTGCTGTTTTGTCCTGCATAATGTGGCTAAACATCTAAATGACGAAGATTTCGAAATTGAAGTAAACAATAATCAGGAAGAAGACGCTTGGGAAGGGGAAGCTGTAAGACGTATCAGAGAAAGGGGGCGGCGAAGAAGATACGAGATAGCTGAGATTATACATGGCTTCCAAAATTAAGTGAGTAATATATGGATTTCTAAATACATGACACATTTTAGCTTTAAAATTATTTTGGTCTTTTACTATAGCAATAACTTTAAAAGCTGTATTTCTTTTGTGTATTTTGTAGGCAAATACTACCACGCTGGACTTTCAAACAACTTATTTATAAAGAATCACTTTTTTGTTTAAAAACGTACTTATGCGACAATTTCTTTCATAATGAATTTAAAATTTTCATATAGTGCAAACATGTACTTGCTTATACATTTTATTTAAAACTTTCTCAAGACCGTGTTAGTGTGGTAGTAACATGCCTACTTCCCATTTAAGAGGCCCCAAGTTCGAATCTCGGTAACGTGGGTTGTATAGATAAGGTTTTTATCCTCATAAGGCAAATGTCGGGCAACTCTTATGTCCTAGGGACTCTGGGCTCGTTTGTGTATTTACTTCACACATTTCATTTATTCAAGACAAAAAAGTTATTTTTTTACAACGTTAAAGTGTAGGTATAACTCACAAGTCAACGGAGCATTTGAGAGAAAAGTTAATAGCACCTTTCTCTTCCGTATCCAAAACAATCAAAATTGTAGCACCAGGAGCATTGTAAAAGGAATATTCATGAGTTAAACTACTCATATAATGTACACTACTTATTGCAGGAAACGGAAATTTAACTATTACTTTCCTGGTGAAAATTTGGTGATTGTATCATTAAAATTGTTGAAGTATTTTCATTTGGCTTTATTGGCATTGGGAGGACTTGAATTGTTACACTTCTAAAACAAACTTTGGTATATAATATTGAAATAGTCCCCAAGAATACCACTAAGAGTTAAAAATATTGTAGTAACATACCTTAATGTCAAAAACAATAAGCTTTCTCATGTTCGCCGACTTCAAGCTTACTTTAAAACATAAGGTTATCCACAATAATTCAGTTGTATTTCGGAATGTATAGAGTGGTCTGAATTGCACTACACTGCATAAACAACACTAAACTACAACTGAAAATGCTCTGGCCCAGCAGGACTTAATTATCATCCTGTTGCACATCTCTCGACAATTTTCTCTCTTTAAGTATAAGCACCTTTCTTTGTCTCAGCAAGACATTTCTTTGCAGTTCGTATAGGGACATATGTAGTTTCCTGAGTTTCGTTTGGGTTTGCTGTTTTCTTAGCACGCTTCGGACCTTTCACTGGAGCAGATGCAGCAGCATCCATCAAAGGATCAGGTGCGGGGCAGAATCCCGGCGTGGAGATGAATGGTTGTGGTATATCTTGCAACTCAGGTGTGATGCTGGAATCTATATCCGCCTGTTGATGGTGATCTGCTATTAGTAGTGGTGACACACATGTACCAACAGTGATTCCCCCTGAAATATTACAAAGATTAATTAAAAATAAACAATTTACATGTAGGTAAAGTGGTTAAAATGTTAATGTACTGTGGTGGTAAAATAAACATTGATTCATATTTCAAAAAGCATTACTTTAACTAAAATAGATTCTTACCTGTTGCAAGTGTATTCTTGTAATGTTTTTACGTAAATTATTAGAACTTGAAGATCTTATATTGTGCTGCTTTTGTTTTGTTTGGTTACATAATTTTAACTGCCCCACGTATGGGAGCCAATTTGCGGGTGTATTACTTATAATATTTGTGTATATGTGTTTACTCAACATGGTGATGCCATCTTGTGATGTAATTCTTTGTTAGGTTCGTAGCTTCATCTGGTGTTAGCAATTTGCGGCAGTATTAGTGTTCGTTTGAAAGAACGCTATTGTTATCTTAATTAATTTTGGTTTACTGTCCTCCGGCTAGCTATTATTTCTCGGTCGAACATATCTCTTGATCAGGGTGTGTAAACGGAAAGGAATCTTTTATCCAAATATAACACTGATGAAGAAATTTGTTTTATACTTTTATTGTCGAACACGTTAACTATCACGTTTATACATTGATCTTAACACTCGCCAAACTGAAACTGTTATAATAACTTATTACTGATATTTCTTAATTCGCGTACTTCAACTTTCTGTATAATTAACTTTATAACACTTGAGAATTTTCATAACTCTGTTACGCGTAACCTGCAAATCGATATCCGAAGTATGCCGTACAAATACTTTCGACTAACTGACTGACTGAAGACGACGTGTAGTGTACACAGATTTTTGATGAACTGACGGACTTTACCTCTAACCTACTGCTTTTATACCCATACACACCGATATGCCTAAAGATTATAACTGAACTGCAATTGGATAATAAAACGCGCCAACATTAGCGTCTATTTTAATATCCAATGAAAATTATGAATACATATGCTCTAGGGAAACGTTCCAGAAGATTCTCAACGGAAAAACGCGCCAACATTACGCAACTTCCTCGTTTCCAATAATGATAAACAGCTCACCCCCCCTCGCTGCATTATTGCACGCTATTATTGTCAGTTTCAGTAAGGCCCTATAAACTTACTTCTCAACAATAATTACAGTCAATAAACATCTTAAATCAATGTCACATAAAAATGCATATTCATATTACAATCATTATTTACATTTAAGTAATTTGTGATACAAATTACTGCATCATATGCCCCACTAGAAACATAATTATAAATATTTACAACTTGTTTGAAAATTTTATAATTGGGTTTTTAGTCTCCTAAATCTTGGAACACGCGCTATCACTTTCACTTAACACTTCACACGTATTTAACACACGACATGTTTTTCCTCTATCTTGCCACTACTTACTGGCTCTGGTTTAATGTGTTTAGACATTAATCTGACATTACAAATTTTTTTATAGCAAATACTATACCCTGAATTATTTAATTACTGTTACAAAATTGTTTACTTTTTTAAGTTGTTGACAAAAATTTATACATTTAAGAATTTTTGTAATTACTATACATATTTACTAAAATATTCACCCTCTACACAAATATATTTACATCTCTTAAATCTAAGTACTGTTTCACATGTTCTGTTTGCTACATAAATATTTGTTTTTTTAATTATTTTTACCCATTTTTGTTATTTTGTACTTTATTTTAACAATACTCTTGGAATTGTATTTACGTACTGTTACTTTAATATCATATTAAGTTTCAATCTTTACATTCTTAATTTTCAAATACTGTTATAGTTAAGAAAATGTTATTTTCCTTTAAAAAAATTTAATTATGTCCAAAATTTTATTTCTCCTTTCACATGACGTATATATTTATTTAACCCTCTTACGTTCCAATACATTTCTCTGCAAGTCATCTTTACCTATCCAGCATTTACTTTACATCTCACTGCTATTTACCCTCCTGGATCAAATTGTGTGTGGCTAAACATTACTCGTAGCTGTATCCTAACCTTCAAAAATTTATTCATGAATAACCTCTTGTATTCATATGAAATTTCATCCCATGATAACATTTGAAAACAATCTACAGTTTCGTGAACAACACATCTTTTAACAACTGTCATTTTCAATTCTTCTACTATCTCTTTAATTTGAGAGTACTCTGACAAATCTGTAATAAATTGTACTGGATTGGAGTTTTCAATTTGAACATCTTGGTACTTGTTAATTTCAGAAGTTAGTTTTTGATTATTTACAGGCAAAACTTTAACTTCTTCGTACAATTTATTTCTTTACATTACTGACTCCTTCTGTATTTCTGATATCTCCCCTCTGAAATTAACTTGCGCCTGATTCACATCTACATTCATAACCTCTTTTATCTCTCTTAGCTCACTTGAAATGATACTCATTCTACTACCTGACTCTGTAAATTCTACATCAACATGTTCAAACTTAGTATTAACCTCACTTTTTGGTTAGATATTTCCCTGCTCATGTCTAACATTTTCTTTGAAATTTCTCCTATCTCACTTGCTATTACTTCCTCATTTTCATCTCTTATTTTTGGCATACTACTATCTAGCTTCATAACTTTCTTTTCAATTTCTTCACTGCTTTGATCTACTTTTTGCTCTAATATCTCATTCCTCCTACCAATATTTTCAATTAATTTCCTATGACTCTTTTCCATACTCTGAGTTAGTTTTTGTTCTAATTTCTCATAACTCTGATCTATTTTTTGTTCTACACTCTTAATAATATCTTCCCTCAATTTCTCAATATTCTTATTTACTGTTTCGACAAAATTTCTTATCATTTCCATCATCATACTAGCATCAAAATGAGCATTTCCTGCTATTCTATTCTGACTTTCTTCACTAACATTTCCTCCCTCAAATTCTACATTGTTTGAGCTATTTTCTGTAACCTGTATTGAATTACAGCTAACTGTTACACTATCCCCTTCCATCATTGTTTCTTCAATATTACTAGTAGCGATTGTTTTTGTTTTCTAAAAAAAATTACAATACTCTGACCTTTGTGATGCTGTCTGTTGCTGTTACTTTGATGTCCAGCTTCCTGCCCCTCTCTCCTAGGTTATATGTTGCTTCTGCGTTGTGTTATGATGAATCTACGTCGTTTTGGTGTTCCGTATTTGACTTCCCCTGTTGCCTTTTAATCTCGGAATTACGATGTCCAATCATCCGCGTAGTCTGTCGTCCCCGTAGTTGTTCCTGGAATCTGCGTCTTGTAGTTCAGTTCACTTCTCCATTCGCCCCTTCCTGGTCATCTCACTTCTTCCTGGTTAATTCTGCACCTTCTTGGTTATTCTGATCCTTTCCTGGTCATCGTGTTCCTTTCCTGGTCACTCTGCTCCACGTTCTGGGCGCCAATTTGTAACGGTATACTTGATGTTATATTTAACATTATTGTAGCCCCACGTTGTGGTAGCCAATTTGTAACGGTATTACTTACAAATGTTTGTGTATTTATGTTTACTTCATGTGAAGCCATCTTGTGACGTCATTCTTTGTTAGGTTCGTAGCTCCATCTGGTGTTAGCAATTTGCGGCAGTATTAGTGTTCGTTTGAAAGAACGCTATTGTTATCTTAATTAATTTTGGTTTACTGTCCTCCGGCTAGCTATTATTTCTCGGTCGAACATATCTCTTGATCAGGGTGTGTAAACGGAAAGGAATCTTTTATCCAAATATAACACTGATGAAGAAATTTGTTTTATACTTTTATTGTCGAACACGTTAACTATCACGTTTATACATTGATCTTAACACTCGCCAAACTGAAACTGTTATAATAACTTATTACTGATATTTCTTAATTCGCGTACTTCAACTTTCTGTATAATTAACTTTATAACACTTGAGAATTTTCATAACTCTGTTACGCGTAACCTGCAAATCGATATCCGAAGTATGCCGTACAAATACTTTCGACTAACTGACTGACTGAAGACGACGTGTAGTGTACACAGATTTTTGATGAACTGACGGACTTTACCTCTAACCTACTGCTTTTATACCCATACACACCGATATGCCTAAAGATTATAACTGAACTGCAATTGGATAATAAAACGCGCCAACATTAGCGTCTATTTTAATATCCAATGAAAATTATGAATACATATGCTCTAGGGAAACGTTCCAGAAGATTCTCAACGGAAAAACGCGCCAACATTACGCAACTTCCTCGTTTCCAATAATGATAAACAGCTCACCCCCCCTCGCTGCATTATTGCACGCTATTATTGTCAGTTTCAGTAAGGCCCTATAAACTTACTTCTCAACAATAATTACAATCAATAAACATCTTAAATCAATGTCACATAAAAATGCATATTCATATTACAATCATTATTTACATTTAAGTAATTTGTGTTACAAATTACTGCATCACTGTTAACTGCATTATGGTTGGGTTTGTCTCCCCTTGCATGAGGTCAAACAGTGTTTTTTTCCCATTCCTTCAGATGTACTTTTTTGTTGCCCGTTCTCTTCATATCTGTTTTTCGTTTTTACCTGCTCTTCATATTGAAAATTTTCTTAGCCAGTTGTGACTCACTTATGTCAGAACCAAATTTCACTGTATACATTTTCATTATTTCTATTAAAGCCGTTGCCTTTTTTTGTCTCATTTCCGGTAAGTGGGATTTTTCTAAAACCACGGGATGTTCTTTTAGGATTTCGACGAAACCCGCTTGAGATTCAACCTCACGTTCTTCTTCGGAACTGCTCATCGTAATGATTAACACCTAAATGTTTGTCTTCTCACTGCATGGTCACTCTGGCTGTATCGCTTGTATGTTTATGCAGCAGCGAGGTGGCGATAACAGAAGCGGAGTAAATTGCTATCACTATGGAGAAAATGCTCTGCACACGTAAACAGTTTTTATTGATACGAAACAAAGATTTTGCTCTTGCAGAATAGTTTACTCCGTTTTGCTCTCGAGAGTTTTCTCCCGAGAGTTTGCTCAGTTTTATCGATATCACCCATTGTCCTAGTTGAGGTTGTGTTCGACAATGATGATTTAATTACCTCTTAAGTAACACGATCGCAACAACTATCCACTTTATCGGTGACGCTTACCAGATCAAACAAAATGTCACGGTGGAATTCAATGCAGTGTTGCGACACAACTGATTTATCTGGATAGTGTAACTTGATATAGCGATTATGTTTGCTGTATTGTTACTGTATGCGCCTGCATCTTTACAAGGCCACACCGGTAAGATACGTGGTACTCCCTTGGCATTCTTAAACCAAGATTATCCTTCACATAATATATTGTGTTGATTTCCCGTGAGATTATAATTGATAATCGAAACATAGAAAGCTTCAGATCGAAATGTTCTGTTTTATGAAAACGTGTAACAACATAAACTCATAAGTATAATTTTCTGATAATATGAATACTTAGGGAGATATTTCGGTTTAGTCATGTGCACTCGTGATATATTGCAATTCACAATTATTGTCGTTCTGAACATAATATAAACCTAAGTGATATGCACAAGCTGTAATATTGGAAATATTCCTTACGTTTTAGCTTGTTATAACTCAGGAAAGCAGTTTGTTGCTGTTATTATTGCATAATGACACTGATGCTTCCCTAGTAGTCACAAGACGTCGTTATATAAATTATCACCAGCCCCATTATTACTACCATGGTTATTATATTAATAGGAACTCAACTAGCAAGAACATAGCTCGTTGGCAGTGTTATGCTCCGACCATCCTTTAGGTTAACGTAAGGAACTTGTCTATCAGGTGGTTAGAAATATGGAAGAAAAAAATTATAAAATAAAATACAATCTGAATATTCAACCCCGGCACCTAGGTTACTATACCGGGGCATATATCCAAATTTTCTATTTATTGAATCAAATTTTTAATTTCTTATATACAATAATTTTATAGACTGTCTATAACTACTACCTAACTACAAACAAAGAAAACATAAAATATAAAGCATAAGTAAGGAAAATGAATAATAGACAGTAAAGGTGTAAATAAATAATAACTATAAAGTTTATAAATCCATACTAGTACTGGTAACCAACATAAAAGTAACTGGTTTCCAGCTACTTAACTAACAAAACTTACTACAAAGCTAAAAACTACTCCATTGGTATCCAGCGGTTACATACAGATATGCAGTACTAAATCCAAATTCCAGCTTAAATAAATTCTTTTTTTCTATTATACAGTTAGATTAATATATAATAAAACTTACCTGATACATTATTATAGTAATAATTTACAAATTTACTTGTATTTTTTAAATTTATACTTTCACACTAAAATAATTATATGAAAATTAACAATATTTCCGTCATTAAATTTTTATTTATTAATTTCCTTTAAATTACAAAAGAAAATTAGAATCCTCTACCTTATTTATATTCATATATACATATATATTTATAATTATTTTATAACACCTTTATTTTGTAATTTTTATTTTCCGTTCCTACTATCTATAACTACATGCGTTTACATAAATAGTCCTAAAAACATATTATTTATTCCTCTTTAAAGTTGTTTAAAACATTTCATACCTATCGTCACACTTACTATTTAATGCTGAAATATATGTATTTAAACACAAAAACAATACATCGAATCATTTTAATTTAATAACCTAGACCCAATAAATTTGTAAAACTTTATATATATATATATATCTTATTTCATTCATTCATTAAACATCATATATCCTATTTATATTTCTAATCAATAAGTTAACATTTAAAAAATTTAAACCAAACTAAAATTATATATCTGACACTATGTCCTATTATTATTAAATTAAAACTTATATTTCAATTTACAATCATTTAATTTAAATATATCTATAACCAAATTTTCATTCTTCTTATCCACCACTCACTACACAACACTTCCTTCCATTCACTTTTATCTTCTATACACACTAGTAGTATATACCCCACGGGAGCCAGACACCGCCAAATCAAGGTCATGGCACCAAAGAGAGGTATTCCCCCGTCCTTGAGGGAATTCCCTCGACGCAATGAAACCTTGACTTGGTCGGAGCTACCTCCCGTGGGGCATATTTTTTCTTTATTTAAATGTTTTTACATGTATAATAAATGATAAAAAAACACATGTGTTTGTATAAAAAATTAACAACAATAATATTGAATATATTATAATTTTTTATTTAAATTGCTTTTTCTTTATATGTATGATATAAACTATAATAATACAATATAAGATTTTAAAAAACATGTGTTAGTATAAAATTTTAATAACAATAATATTGGATATAGAATAATTAGTTTTATTAACATTAATTCTTTTATGCATAAAATATTTACTATATTGTATATAAAAGCAAAATACTTTTTTTATTATTGTTCTGTATCTAAAAAAATAATTTTTATAATTGTTGTGCACAAAGACGAATATATTCCACACTCGTCTCTCCCTTCTTCTTTTTCTTCTTCTGGCTTGTTATAATTTTCATAGATGAGTTTAGCAATGGAATTGTCTCTATCAATTTCTTCTTTTAGATTACGAGTATTAACCTCAAAATGTAGATGGGAAAAGTTTTTGTCTATTTTTTGATTTAATTTTGGAATAAATAGGGCACCCACTAGCACACTTTCGTAGTTGTTCTCCTGCAGTACGTTGTATATACCATGACGTGTCACCAGTTGATCAAGGCAGCAGCGGTTGTTGGATGATACTGTCACTCGGGCATCTTCTGCAGTCGTATCCAATCTACAAAGTTTAAAATGTATATTAATTACATCTGTTTTTTTGTATCATTGCATGTATATTCCTTGTTTATTGTAATTTCTACTGTTTTAATATTTCCAAATTGTGTGATGTTGGTTGACGATGTTTTAAATGTATTTTCTTGATAGAATCCACACGCGTTAACATTATCGTTACAATCAAACTTTAATCTTGTAAATATGTTGTTTCCTAGATCGATAGGTTCCGAAATAATGATAGACATCTTACCAAGTGACAAAATATTAAGGAAGTGTCTTTTTTTATACGGGTTCTGAATCTGTTTTTTTTGCGCATGTGCTACATGAAGTACATGAACAAGTAAAGTATCGTATTTTTATGCACCATAGTAAGCAATTAAGAAAACATTGTAATATAAAAATAAATACATAAGTTAAAATTATATTGTCATAGTTCATGATTATATTTATACTGCTTACCTTTTTATGAAGCGTAGTCCTTTTATATTCTATTTTTAATTTTTTTTGTAGACTTCATCATTTTTTCGATTGGAATGCTGCTTTAATGCTTTTTTATAAATATAAAATCATCCTCTTCGGTGTATGATATATACTAATTTTTGGATTTATTTATTTGTGCTATTTGAGCTGGAGATATACCTTCAAAATTATTATTTAAAAACATATCACGACCATTTAACTTTATTATCATTCTTCTGCCATATTTTGTATTTACCATTCTTGCTTCCTGTATAAAATACTGTTGGCCTCTTATTAACTCGTCTGCAGTTAAAAGTTTTGTAGATTTGCCGCGCTTGTTGAGATCGGCAATTAATCCCAACTCTTCTACGGGGTTCATATTGCTGCTGATGTTTGTTGTTGACTGGTGGTATCTAGCGATGACTATGATAGATATGCGAGTATCGGCACCTTCTTTTTATACTTCAGAGTCACGTTTTGCAATACACGTGACCAGTTGTTTGTGAAGGAAGTAAAATATTTCGTAATAGTTTCTAGGTGTGACGCAAATCATGTATTCAGTAAAGCGTGAGTAAGACATATTGCTTGTATCATCTGACGATTCTAATGTATCTTTTATATAATTAATATATGCCATTATAAGATTTTTTATTTCTTTAGAATCTTTAGATTTATGATAAAATATGTCATTTATAATAGGATAAAGTTTTGCTAAATTTAACCATTCTTCTTCAATTAGAGATAAGGATATCTGTTCATCTCCCTGATATTGTCTTAAAATTATATTTTGTGTACCAAATACATATTTTATATCCAAATGTAATTCATCTGTTAAATTACATTTCCATTTGAAATTTTCTTTTTTGGATCCTGTATCAAAACAATTAATACAGTGAATTAAGCTTTTCCAATCATATAAGTTATGTAATAGTATTCTGCGATGTTCACCAGATTTGGAAATAGTAATGCGTAAATCATAAGGAAATTCTGGAGAAAATCCTATGCATAAAATCTTCTTTTGTCCATGATCTAAAAAGTATATGTTACTTTTTAAACCGATAAGTGACGTCTCGTTGTTTTCGTTGTGATTTTTTAATAGTGATCTATTGTTCTCATTTTCAGTAATTTTCTGCTTTTTAGTTTCTGAAGACCTATAAAAAATAAAATAAATATAGGTATAACATCTATATTTTTTTAAAAAAATCAGATAAAAAAATATATGGCTATAATGTATAAAACGTTCTACTTACATGTTTTCTAGTATGTCTTTTCTTGAGAGAGAGAGAGAGAGTGTAGTCCTTTTTCGTCATCAACACTTTTTATACTGAAGAGATGCATTCTAAAACAGATCATTAATATATACATCATAAATGGTAGATTCGAAGGTGATTGGTTCGTGGTTCAAATCTGAGGAAAGATGTGATACATTGGGTTTTGGATCACACGGATATACGTTGCGTTTATCAACAATGTGCGAATACCGCATAGCAAGATTTATTACATTTCGTTGAGAACAATTAAGAACAGGTATTTTATGACAAGCATACATACACGGATTAGTATTAAATGTAGTAAAGAATTCGTGATGTACATCGATTTCATCAATATTTATTACAGTACGTTTGGTAATTGCGCGAAGAAATTTAGCTTTTTCCTCTCCTTTTGTAAATACTACAGTAAATTTATCTACGCATCTATTTAAAATTAATGGAAACAAATCATATTTTACATCTCCGTCGTGCCATTTTAATCCGTGAACTTTAGCAGTAATTTTGTCATTGGTAGATTTAATTATTTCATTCAATATATGCCGTTCATAAGGAGGAAGAAATATCCATGTCTGTACCTCGTGATTTGAACCACATATAGAAAGTTCTTTTACTATATATTTACGGTCATTGTGAATTAAAAAATTAAAATATATGAATCCAGCTCCTGACGACATGTTTCTATTTTGAAAATTAAAAATAAAATGAATATAAAATAAAACTTACTCACCTTTTATTGGCTTACATAATTGATATTTTTCTTTTTTTCTTTCTTTGCAAGAAGTACGAGAAAAGCATATAACCTTACTGATTACGTTGTCATTATATTTAAAATCTTTTATTTTAAATTTAGAAAAAAAAAATTTTCTTGGTAAGTTACAACATCTATGAATGAGATATCCAATAACATAATGCCCACAAGTAGAACTATAAGAACTTTGCAATCGACGTTTGTTATAAATCCAATTTCTTGTGCCGCATTGATATTGCAAGAAATTTAAAATGTTTGAATAAAAAGGAGCAAATCCGAAACTGTCAAAATATTCTCCTATACCCGATTTTGATATAAAAATTCCAACCCAATGTTGTCCTGGCATATTGCTGGGATCTGTATTTATTACTAATGCAGTGGGAAATTGTAATATTTGATTTCTAGGAATTTGATCCCTTGCAAATACTCCTATAAAATATGGTTTTGTATAAGGATTATTGGATAATAATTTATGTATTTGTTGAGTGTTCATGATGATATATGTATAGATCTATTAATATCTATTTCCAATAGTTTTTGATATTCTGAACATACTAACATAGTAACAGGTTCTGATAAAGCTTTTTTAAATCCTACGTTTACGGTAACATTTCCGTGTTGTAGTCCAGAAATATATGATTCGTTTGCGCTCATGTCTGCTGTTAAATCGAAAGTTAAAATTGTAAATCCACTTTCATAACAAGACCTAGAAATAGAATGTCCTCGATCATCGCAATGAATACCCAATCCGTCTTGTAAAGTTTGAAAGCATTGTAAATATAGTCCATTTGTAAAATCTGGAGTTAGCGGTTGTAATGGATTAGGTTGTCCATTTACAAATAATTGAAAAAAGTTCAGGTCAAAGTGTTGAAAGTTGTATGGATTCAGCGAAACATCGCCACTATATGCTTGATTTGTAACAAAAGCTATTATAACTCTGCGAGGTACTTTGCCTATAAAAATATCATTTATAGTTTTACTCTGGGTTCCTCTCGGAATATTAAAAGGTTGTAGATCTACTCCTGTAAGGTGATATTTTGCATTATTTTTACCTAGTGCTTCTTGATGCGCTAACAGTACAGTAGGAGATGGATATATACGTTTTAAAGATAACTTAGCAGATGTAAAAATAGTTTTTCCCAATTTTTCTCCAACGAGATGAAATTCAGGAGTTGAAGGTGTAAGTTTTACAGTTACGGAAACGTTATTGACTAAATATTTTTCTTGATTACATATCTCGGTGGATAAACAACCCATTATTTCAAATTCTTTACTACCTTTTGTATAATTATTGCGCCATTGTATAGCATTATTTTGATCGAAATTATTCATCTTGCCTGCTGTATCTTTTTTCCAAAGCGACGCTTCTAAATGTGTATTCATGGCATCATTAGAGTAGTTTAATAGTTTTTCAAAATACGTTTTATAAGGATAACCTGGTTGAGGTTGAGTTACTGTAACATTATTTAAAATAATCTCTACTTGTTGAAAAAGTGAATTTAAAGAATTATTAACAAGTGTCACCTTGTCTGTAGCTTCTAAGTTTAGACCAGCTTCGTTTACTATTTTACAACGCAGACGTAATAGTACATATGTGAGATCTAAGTACGTATCAGCATTTCCAGTATAGTGAAAAATTAAAGGTGAATTATGAGATATGGCATTTTGAGGATCGAGCTCAATAATGTTATAATTTTCAATGCCTGTTTGTATGGGTTGTTCATCAAAAATGTTAAATGCTGAATGCATGTATATATTAGACATTATATATTTTTTATGAAAATATATCTTTTTTTCTCTTTCTTTCTTTTGCTGTTTTTACGTTGAGGATTAACTTTCGAATGAGTTTGTTTTCTTCTTTTTCGAGTTTTTATTCCAGAACCAAACATAGAATCTAAAGATTGATCTTTTTTCTTTAAATTACCTGTTCCTTCTTTTAATCTTGTGTTAAGTGATTGTTTAAATTGTTTTCCAGATGTTGCTACATCTGTTAGAACGTTAGCTCCTAAATTTAGTGCCTCTTTACCAACAGCTTTTGCTGCACTTTTAAAAAGTGGAGATACAAATCTCCATAATCCTCCAAGTGCACCAAAAAGTCCGTGTCCTCTTTGAAAACGCTTTCCTCTGTATAATACAAAATTTGGATCTTCCGCGCTTCCTTTTCCACTTTGATTTAAAAAGTATTTAGCAAGTTCGTGATGATTCATGTTTTTTAGGTCTAAAAGAAAGTACAACGGCTGAAGAAAATCCGTCGACAAATGGTAAAAATTCTCCTACACCTGTTCTTAAATCTATTTTTATAATGTTAAAATCGTGTTGAAGTAAAGGTACCCAATTTTGAGGAAAAAATGCTTTTTCAATTGCTAAATGCTTATTATCGATGTTTAATTCTACTATCGTACTTTCGATAATTTGAGCAAACGTATCGCTAACCATTTGTGGATCGATTAAGTTACAATAAACGAACATTTCATAAGGAAAAGTTAAATACGAATTCATTGGATATGATGCACGTGTACTCTTTGCAACATTGGTACCAAATTTAAAACCTAGTTGTCTATTTAAATCAGGTGACAAAAATAAGTTGCGAATAAAATGTTTATTTGTTTTTGGTTTTGTTTCATCCGATTGTATCGTTGTTGCTTCATTCTTTATTACAGGTTACGAGGATGAAACATTTTCTTCTCCGGTCGATTGTATTGCTGCTTCACCTTGTTCAGTATTTCGTCTCTTTTGTTTAGATTTACCAGGTTTTGTAGAAGCTTCGTCATTATTTTTTTCTACTGCATCGGAATTAACACTGACAAAACCTGTATTTGGATTATATTTAAAAAATGTTTTAACGAATGCATTTTTTTCTAAAGTACGATTAATTTCATTCAATAGCATTATATTATCAGTGATTGTAGATTCCCCCAAATCGTACCGAAAACTATACGTGCTAATTCCAGTATCTGTTACATGAACTGATCTTCTTTTATGAAATTTCCACTTTTGGTTATATTTTGAAACATTCCGGGATATCTTATTTTGGTTAATGCTACCTCCCATTCACCTAATAAAACTATTCGTTGGGGTAGCATGTTACAAAAACTAGATGTTGTATTATTTTTAAAGTGATCCATAGATCCATTACTAGTAAGTGTAACGGAAAAAGGTTCTCTTTTTATCATTGTGATATTAAATTCGATTGTTTTATCCAAGAATTAAATTTTGTAGGATATCCTTTCCACTTCACTAACACTTGTTTACTGCTACCTTTACCTCTTTTGTCTAAAATTTTATCTATCTTAAAGATCGATTGAGGTTGTACTTTTTGTATTTCTTCCGTGTAAAAAATTCCGTCTAAATCTTCTCCAGATAAATCTTCTAGCTTATACACAACGGGGATTCCATGTATTACTTCTCTAATGTTCTTATCCTTTATCAAATTTCATTTTTATTTTAGAAATGCGAACGTGATCACCAATTTTATATTTTTGTGGCTTATAAACTTTATATTTACGTAAATTTTTTCCGTACAAAGTGTCATAAACCAGTGAAATATTGCTTTCGTTTACTTCAATAGGGGCCATTTTTATGGATCTATGATATGAATTATTATACGATTTTATTAATTTGGGTAATATGTCAGTATATTTATAGGTATTTTTGTATGTAAAGTATCTCCACATTTTTTCTTTGAGTGTTCTGTTAAATCGTTCTATAACGCTTGCTTTTACATTATTTTTTGTAAGATAATGAGTAATTTCGTAATTTTTTAAAAATGATTGAAACTGTTTATTAGTAAATTCTGTACCTTTATCAGTTTGTAAAATTTTAGGAATACGTTTATATTTGTTAAATATTTCTTTGAAAGCTCTAACTATCTCTGTTCCAGATTTAGAAATTAGAGGAATCGCCCATGCGTATTTAGAAAAAACATCAATTATAGTTAATATATATACGGTTTATTATATTCTTTAATATTATTTAACACATTAAAGTCGCTTTCCCATAAATCGTCAATATTTGTCACGTGATAATGTTTAGTTGGAAAACGTTTTCTGGCATATTTATGAAAAGTATAACTGTCTTGTCCTTGTAAATATTTATTAATTTTGTGTCTAGAAATGCCAGTTGCCTTGTAAGGTTTGTTAACTGTACCAAGTCCTGCATAATGATCCAATTTAAAATAATATTTATCAAGTGCTTTTTTATCTTTTTGTGTTAAAGTGTCTCCCATTTTTTCCTAATAGAACGCAAGTTGTATGGTTTATATCTTATATTAGAAATTGGTTCTGTTTTTAATTTTGTTTCTACTGACTTTTTTTTAATTTTTTTATTTCGAGACTTTTTAACTTTTGTTTTAGGTTTTGCTGTTTCCCAATCACTTTCAAAATCAGGATCTTTATTATTTTTTCCTTCCTCCTCTTGTTTATTAGACTCTTTCCATAATTCTTTTTCCGATTGAATGTAAGGTTCACGCAGCTTTGACACAATATCGTGATAATTTATTAATTTATATTTAAGAAGTTTCCATTTATCATCGGGCGATATGGACTGTTTTTGTATACCTTCTATATCTCTAGTTAAAGTTTCTAAAGTTTTATCGATAATATTTATTTTTTTTAAACTTTCTGGCTGCGGATGCAACAACATAATTTGTTTTCCGTACTTCATTTTTTTTCTTTAAGTAAACTTAGATACTAGAGCACTTCCTAATGCACCTAATACCGGCAATATAAATGACGGAAGAAAACCTCCTTTCTGTATTAAAATACTCTTTTTCTTTTTTAAAGAAGTTTTTTTATTTATTAATTTTCTCCACAATTTTTTATGTTTTTTAATCTATTTTTACATTTATCAGAAATTAATACTTTTCCGTTACATACGTTTAGTGCACATTCGTCTGTGGCCTCTCGTCGTGTACGGTCGTGCGAGCGTTTGCTCCGCATTTAACCTCAATATGGTTGCCTCTAACAGTAGTAACAGTGCAAGTGGAGTTTTGAATTGCTGTAAACGATGTAAATCTAAATTGGTAAACGGCTTAAAGTGTAGTGAGTGTGACAATCAATATCATCTGAGTTGTGCTAAATTAATAACCAGTATAAAATTTATTGATGACAATACAATAAGATGTTGTGATGTCGCGAATGAACTAAATAATAAGGATAAGGACAAGGACATGGACGTGGACGTGGCTTTTTTTGATGCTTTAAGTGAAGTCTGTCCATCGGACAAAATTGACATACGTATTTTTAGATACGTGGTGCATCAGAAGGACTGCATTATAAGTGAATTGCGTGAAAAAGTAAACATTCTTATGCAGCAAGTGGTATCACCAGCAAGACCGTTATTAAACACTGATATGCAAGTGAGTGAAGTGGACAGTCAAGTAAATAAAATGCCGTGTTCCAATAATGACGCGGTAAATAAAATTGATAACAGTGCTTTGCCAATGGAAGGTAACGACAATACAAACGCTAAATTAGTATGTGAGTCTAATGTGGCCATCAGTGAAAATGGGTCAAATGTGATGATACAACCACAAAATTCACCTTCTGAATTGTGGAGCGATGTTGTCCGTAAGCGTAATAAACGCAAAACACCTACTGTAATTGGCAATAGTGTTACTGTGGATGCAGGAAATAATAAACTTAAAGGGGTACCTAAATGTGTATCTCTACATGTTTATAGACTTACGCCTGATACGAAACCTGAGAATATAAGTGATTTTTTAAAACCAAGTTTTCCGGAAGTTTGTGTGCATCCATTACCATCTCGGAATCCTGATTTATACTCATCATTTAAAATTGACATACATGAAGAGCAGTTAGCAGCTGCTTTAAATCCTAATGTGTGGCCCAGTAACGCTCGTGTGAGGCGTTTTTTTCATCCTCCTCGGCCAATAAACCCAGACAAAACATAGATGCAACTAATTCTGTAGCAGCTCACATGACCCATGATGTATTTTTCATTAATATACAGTGTATTAGGAACAAAATTAATGAACTTGAAATATTATGTAGTGAAAAAGACTATAAAGTTTTATGTTTTGCAGAACATTGGTTAAGTGATGGTGAAAGTAATGTGTATCACATTGAAGGTTATACAATGGCAGCTATTTTTTGTCGTAAGGCAATTAAAAATGGTGGGGTATGTATTTTTGTGTCTAAAGAAATCAGCTTCTCTGAAATTGATGTAACTAAATTTTGTATTGAAAAACATATTGAAGTAGTGGCGATTTATGTAACTCACCTCAAAATAGTTATAATTAGTCTTTATCGCTCACACAGTGGTGATCCCGAAATATTTATGAATAATCTTTAGGAAATGCTTATACATTTCAATAGAGAAAAATTTAATGTAGTCCTATGTGGGGATTTCAATATTAATATGATTGATGAATGTTCATTAAACTATCAGTTTAAAAATTTGCTTAGATCTGTTGGGCATTTCTGTACCAATTCTGAACCTACAAGAATCAACTCATGTTTAGACAACATTGTAACCAATTTAGATACGCAGCGGTATAATATTGAGGTTATTGACCCTATGCTATCTGACCATTCTGCTCTAGTTTTATCATTTTTACAGCCTGTGACTAAACTCAAATATATAACTCGTTTTATTAGACCATACAGTGAAGATAAATTTATTTATTTTATCGATTGTCTATCTCAAACTGAATGGAGGACGATTCGACTCGGTAATAATTTGAATGCTGAGCGTACTTTTGATGAATTTTTAACTATGTTTTTAATGCTATTCAATTTGTGTTTTCCTAAAAGGAATGTTAGATATTTTAATGGTGAAGCTCGTGGTAAAACTACAAACAAATTTTGGTTTACTTCTGACATTAAACAGATGAGGAAATATTTGCTAATCTGTTACAATATATATAAATCTACACACACTGAAGATGCTAAAAATGCTTTTAAGCGGATTTGAAACGAATATAGAATATTAATGTCACAAGCCAAGAAACTTGCAAATGCTAAATTTATTGAAATCTCTAATAACAAAGTTAAAGCTGCATGGAATGTTATAAATAGAACGGTCAAAGGTGAAAAGTCTGCCTCTATTCATTTTTCTCCTAATCAGGTTAATGGGTTTTTTATAGAATCTGTACAAGAGGTAAAGAGAAATATTTCAAAGCCTAATATACTGGCGCTTGATTACTTGTTAAATTGTGAGGTGCCTGTAGTTTCTTTTCAACTTAAGGAAGTGTCATGTGATGTGTTGAACGCCGTTGCTAAAATGCATAACTCTGATTCCAGAGATATCTATGATATTTCAAATAATTTTTTAAAGAAAATAATTGGTTATATTGTGTTGCCATTAACTATCTGTATAAATAAATGCTTCACTGAGGGCATATTTCCAAGTAAACTCAAATTAGCAAAAATAATACCAGTTCATAAGAAAGGTAATAAATCATTATTGGAAAATTATCGACCGATATCTCTGGTGCCAGTGTTTTCTAAAATATTTGAGGTATTAATCCACAACCAGATGTATTCCTATTTTGAACAAAACAAGGTCTTTTCTATCGATAATTTGGATTTAGGGCTAATAAATCTACTATTGATGCAGTTCGATTACTTATTGATAATATAACGAATACTTTTGAATCAAAGAGCTTTGCTTGGGTCACATGCTGTGACTTAAGCAAGGCCTTTGATTGTGTGGATCACTGTATACTGTTAGATAAATTAGCACATTATGGTATTTGCGGTACGCCTAATAAATTGCTCTCTTCTTATCTCTCTAACCGCAAACAAGTTGTTCAGATTAATGATAAGGTCTCGGATGTGGCTTCAGTAATGTGCGGTGTTCCTCAGGGCTCTATCCTAGGTCCTCTGCTATTCCTAATCATGATTAATGATTTACCATTCAATACTGAATCTAAAACCATATTATTTGCTGATGACACAACCTTTATTTACAACAATGCAAATATTCAGTATCTTGAATCTGAGGTTCAAAATAATATAATGTATATATCACAATGGTTTCAAGCAAATAAGTTTTTACTTAATGATTCTAAAACTAAAAATATAATTTTTACTTTAAATAATGCTGTTGTCCCAAATCTTTGTACTAATGTAAAGTTTTTAGGCATTTTTATTGATAGATTTTTAACCTGGGAGTCACACATTACATTTTTATGCAGAACGTTGTCAAGGGTTTTATTCCTGATGAGAAACTTAGTCAATTGTGTACCCTTTGAGTATATACGTGTCTCATATTTTGCATACTTTCACAGTATTATTAATTATGGTATTTTACTTTGGGGTAATAGCTCATATATCCAAGATGTATTACTTGTGCAAAAGAAAGCTATAAGAATTATGGCTAAGATAACTACTAGAACACACTGTAAACCCTATTTTAAAAGATATAATATTTTGACTGTTATAAATTTGTATATTTATACTGTATTGGGTTTTATGAAACAGAATCAACATTTGTATGACACGAGATCCAATATTCATAATTATAATATCCGTAATGGTCAAATGATCGATATTCCTCAGCATAGACTTAAGAGAACTTCTCAAAGTTACTACTATATTGGCATTAAACTTTTTAACAAGCTACCTCAAGCTGTAAAAGATTTGCCTTATAAAATATTTTGTAAGCGATTGCATTGTTGGCTTGTGGATAATCCATTTTATTCTATTAATGAATTTATTGTTTTTAATGCATCTGATATTAATATTTAATTGTTACTTTTTTGCTGTAAAAGTTGCACAAGGTGTGGTTTATGTTGTATTATTAATTTGTATTTTTGTATATACTGACAATGTCTATTGCAGTTGTATAACTGTTTAATGACAATAAATTGATATTGATATTGATATATTGATATTCGGAAATAGCTTTTATAAATTCTGGACTTGCTTCTTTTAAAATTTTTTTACGTAATTTCGGATTTGCTTTACTGAGAACAGTAAGATTGCCACACTGCCTTGCAACTGTGGGTGAAGATAGTTTACAGACTTTTTTAAAAACTTTTGGAGATAATCTAGGTGACATTTCGGTATATTATTTAGAAACAAAAGATGATAATATTTCGTCAGGTAATATTCCTGTTCTGTAACGATATTTATCGGGGGTATATTGCGTACAGTCTAGTATTAAATATCCGTGCGGCTTTTCTGTAACTTTTTCAAATGCTTCTAATAAAAATTTAGATCTTCTCGGTTCAAGTTGTTGAAATAATCTATCCAACTGTAGTTTATCTCTGTTGTTTTTAAACACTACAATATAATTAGAATTAAGAGACATGGTTCTAAATTTTTTACACTGTGGAAAGATATTTTGTAATATATAAATTATTCCAAAATTTTTATGATGCGAATCTTTGGTAAAAAATTTGATACATTATTACCATCTGCTTTGTACATTAAGTCATCCAATACTACTAAATCTCCGTTTCTAACTGATTCTAGTTCGGGTACTCCTTCATGCATACGTACATTAAATGTACAATTATTAAATTCTTTTTCAGTGGAAAAAGAAGGTGGATATTCAGAAGGATGACACCACAAGCATCTTTTTATAGGTTGATTAAATACTTTATCTGAATTTTTAAGCAAATTTTTAACAAAAGTAGATTTTCCACTGCGTGATGGTCCTGTAACTTGTATTGTACTAGGAAATTTAAATTTTGTAATATCTGAATCTACTACCTCGGAACGTTCAAGAGGTATATCGTTTTCTACGTCGTTGTAAGATATATCTTTCATTTCTACATCTTTACCAGAATTAACTTTTTTAAACTTTTTATAATTTTCATCTATAATTTCCCCCTGAGATAAATCCTTCATTTCTATATCTTTACCAGGATGAATCTTTCTAAATTTATTTTTCAAATTTTCATCAACAATTTCTCCTTGATTAAAATCTCTCATTTCAATATCCTTACCAGAATTAACATTTTTAATTATTTTTTTTAAGTTTTCATCAACTACTTCGCTTTGATTAAAATCCTTTATTTCTATATCATTATCAGATATATTTTTTTAAATTTTTTTTTTATTTTGCAAATCATTTTTTAATTTCATTTCATTATTATTTACATTATAAAGTCTCTTTCTCTTCAAGTTTCTGTATATATTATTATTATTATTTTCATTTACATTATGTATTTTTAAATTCGAATTAGAATATGCATTTAGCTTATGCTTTAAGCTTTCTTCATTTCTAGTATTTTCTTTTCTTTTAATTTTATGATTTAAAGCTAAGCTTTGTTGTAAGGTTGGATTAAAAAGTACATTAACGTTTTTTTTTAATTCTTTCATATTTAATGAATTGTCATTTATATTGGATTCATAATTTTTTGTTTTTTTAAAGGGTAAAATATATTCTTCATCCTTAGTTCGCTTTTTAGCTTTATTTAATATCGATAATTTAGCAACTTTATTAAAAAAAGGGAACTCTGAATTTGTATTTCGCTTAGTTGGTTGACTTAAAGATGATAATTTAGGAATTTTTTTAAAAAAAGAAATGTCTTGATTAGATTTACGTTTTAAAGGAAAACGTAAAGGTTGCACTTTAGATAACTCGGCTATATCATACTTCATGTTAACATCATCGTCCGAGTCTGATGACATGTTTTATACAACTAAGTGTTGCTTTAGATATTTTGTTCATTTTAACGACATAATTTTTTTTGAAAACCATGAGGTACGGTATCAAAATTTGAGGTTCTTTTGCGCTTATTAACTACTAAACGAAAAGTTTTAATGGATGGTTCAGTAACTAAAGTCCATAATGCTTTTCTTGATATTTGTGTATTACGTAATGTAATTGTCATATTATTATCATTTAAAACAATATCACTCATTTTACTTTCATTTATTTTTGATAAATTTCCAGAATTTAATGTAATTCCTTTAATTTTACATATAATTTTTGTATTTTCTCCATATTTTATTCTGAAGGCATAGCTTTTAGGTCCACTCGAAACAAATTTATCAATATATGCATCATTTCCATATTTTTCTAATTCGTTTGTCATGCATCCAAGAAAAGATCCAGTAGATGGAATCCAATCATTCTGTTTACTTACTGCAATAATTGAATCTGTATCAAAGTATAATACACGATCATTTAATTTTTTAAGATAAGAATATAGCTCTAGACGAGCATGAGCTGTAGTGTATGCTGCAATGATAACGTTAGTGGTACGATTTAATTTAGGACTTTGCTTAACATGACTCCAAACAACATAAATTATATCATCTGTTGCTGGAAGATATGTATGAACCTCTATGCTTGGGTTGTTTAAAAGTTCGACTAAACGAGAATATTCTGTTACTAATTCGGCTGTTGGTAAATTATCTCTTTGTCCATATTTTCCCCAAAACGAATTAAGCATTAATTTACTTAATTCTCGTCTACCTGGGTTGAAATCTATAGCATCAGAATCTAAATTAATACCTTCCTTTTCCTCAAAATTTTTAATATATGTTATTTTTTTATCTTTGGTGTCACAGTGTGAAGGCCACCCCAAAGCTTCTGCTTTTATTTTTAAAAACTGATTTACATACTTTTCAAAAAGTCCACATTGTTGATTTTGTAAATCATACTGTACTATTTGGTACTCCCAAATTTCATATATTTGTATTATTTTATACCCTTCAACAATTGCTACTTTAACTTCATCTATCACCCATGTTCCATTTAGGCATCTATCTTCATCGGTATGATTACACGTGGTCTGATTTTCTAGCTTTGCACAAGAAGTACATGAAGTAAAAATTAATTTGCCATTTATGCGTAAAGGTAATACAGGATGATAAAGATTGATAGGTGGTAAAATTTTACATTTAATAAGCCCACCTTTTACATGATTCAAATTCGGAAATGTATTTTCTTCAAAATAAATTTTAGGATGACCTACAGGATAGGGTTTAGTTTTGTTAACAAAAGGAAATAGACTACATACATCATAGTAAAATATTTTTTCATTTTTTTGAGTTTCGTGATATAACTTAATACAATTCGTTCGTGCGCCATAAAATGCATCTCTCGGTTCAAGAGGTTCAGGAATAATAGAAGAAAATTCTTTTACAAACTTTTCAAGATCTTTATCAATTTCAATCATAGCTTTAAATTCACATTCCCATAATTCCACATTATATTGTGCTCGTTTTATTTTATTTGTGATTCTCTCAGTTGATTCGTATCTAGAATTCATAGTTTCATAATGCGACCCGTAAATATATGACGATCTATTCTTAAAACAGTGTATACATCCATGGTAAAAACATCCATGAAAAAAGAATATAGTTTTATCGGATTCTCTATAACCATCTACCTTATGATTTAAAATTTTTACTTCTTTACCATTTAATGCATGTTGTATCGAAATTCCTTCTTTTTTTTCTAACCAGCAAAGCCAAATCAATGCTATACGATATTGTTTATCACCCAATCGATAACCTCCTAATGGTAATATAGAAATTGTATCTTTAGGCATAAAACGTTTTCTATATACATTCATGCAAGCATTAGCAATTGTAACACATTCTCTGAAAGGATCAATATCATTTTCATTTATAAATTCTTTTCTAAACTTAGATGCACCAAAACATAATAATTGTACATCCATTCGACAGTAATTGATAAGTTCTTTCTTCATATCATATATGTAATTAGATTCATTCTTCTCATTATACCATTTTTCAAATTCTTTTCTTTCATCTACAGACATAGACTCGGGACAATAGTATTTTTGATCAGGTATATTTCCAACATAATCTTTATTTTCCTTAGTATTAAATAAATAAGGAAAATATCCTTTTGTTTGTTGTAATTGAAACGTCTTTGAAAATCTAGACAAGGATATTGGTATAAAATTTAAGGAATCTAAAAATGTTATGTTTTTATATTTTATTCTGTATATTTTCGTACCATTTATAATTAATTCAGGAGTCCAACCCAGCGAACCCACCATATATTTCAGTAGAATATGTCCGTCATATGATTTTAAATTGTGTGCAATGACAGTTATATCTTTAAGTACTGTGCGTGGTAGTGTAATATATTCTATTAATTCACGTACAGGATCATTTTTGAATATCCACTCTTTTATACCACAGTTGTGACAAACTTTCATTTTTGTGTAAGTATCAATACATTCATTACAAGCTTGATAAAGAACGCACAAATTTGGCTCATGTTCAGATGTATCATTTTGTAAATTATACGGTTTTTCTTGAATACATTCAAAATCAATAAAAAAATATAAAATTTTTACTTAATAATTTGTTTTTATATGGCTGAATGTAACACAAATGATTTGATGTTACATATTGATTACATATGTAACAAAAAATTTCACCACATACATGCGTTACTTCTTTCCTTTTTTTTAAATTATAAAATTTACAGCAGTTATTACAAACTTTTTCTGTATCACAAACCGATATGTTATTGGAATAAAAACACCTTTTTAAGTGATTTTCATAGCAGACTGTTCCCTTAAAATTGCGGTTACAGTTTTGACAATAAACAAATTCATCATCTGAACCATTGCATTGTAAATGACATTTTGAACAAATAAAATCGCAGCGATGTTTTTCTATTTTATATTTAAATGGCTAATTACACGGTCTACAATAATATGTACATTTATATGCTCTGTGCATATCCACAATAACATTAAAGTGACTATTGTGATATATTAGATCTATATATTTATCACTGTTTATTGTAGATTTATACAAAACTTTTTTTCCATTATGATCTCCAAACACTGTAAAAGAATATTTATTTTGTAACTTGTTTTCAAAAGTAACGATATCATTCAATGTAAAACCCATATTTTTATTTATAAGGACACACAATTTCATCGCTTGTTCTGTTTGAGCTTTCCCACATTTTTTTATTGATTTATAATTTTTGTCATTTTCAATTTTAGCAATTGCTACAGCAATTGATCTGGGTAAACATAAAAAATCACTGTTTTCTATAGCTATAATGCCTTTATTTTGTGTACATGTTCGACAATCAGTAAAACAGTTACCTGATTGAATTTGAGTATAAACACATGTAAATTTTAGTGGTCCATGGAGAAATAAATTGTGATTACTTTGAATAACTCTTTCTATACCATTTAAAATTGCTTCCATATTAATTTGTTCAAATCGTCTAACACTTACGTGAAAGGTTTTAGGAGGATCCTCCGAATTGGTTACTGACAAGCCAAAATAACTAGGTTTATAATGTAGCAATTCGCGGTTAGCAAACTTTAAAAACTCCTCAAATATTAAATGTATCCATACCATAGGATCAATTTCACCTCTTTCATAATCATCATCGATATCCATCGTATCTACTAATATTTCAGTTTCTGTATATCCTGAATAAAACTTATTTAAGGTTCTTTTTCTATGACTTAAAATAGTAAAACATTCCATTCTACTTACGTATTCCGTAAGATTGTATGCTTTTTGCTTTCCTGTATTAAAAACGTAAGCGACAAATCAATTTATATCACACGCCGTCCTTGCCGTACTCGGTGTTTCCCCCGATGCAGTAAACAAGTTACATAAACGATCTTGTCCTTCTGCACTCAGTAGTTCCCCCGATGCAGTAAACAAGTTACGTAAACGACCTTGTCCTTCTGCACTCGGTGTTTCCCCGATGCAGTAAACAAGTTACGTAAACGACCTTGTCCTTCTGCACTCGGTGTTTCCCGATGCAGTAAACAAGTTACATAAACGACCTTGTCCTTCTGCACTCGGTGCTTCCCCAATGCAGTGATTTCCCCCACCCATACGTGTAGCGTATAGTATAAAATCTAAGGTATAAGTACTACACTTTGTACACAATGTCTTATAACCATCAATAACACAATTGCATCTGCGATGCATGTGTAGAAGATCTGCCGTATGCACAAAACCCCGACGAGTGTTTCGAGGAATTATTTAAATTAAGACAACAACAAAACCAAGAAGAAGATTCAGTTTCAGAATCTAATAGCAGCAGCAGCCAAGAAGAAGAACCAATTCCATAATTTACCAGCAACAGCAGCAGTAACAAAAATTCTCAGCCCCAAAATGAAAAAGATGATGGTGATATGATCATCTCGGACGAGGATGAAGAAACGTCTCTTCAACAATTAATCAAGGAGGAGCAAAATCCAATTCCAACATCCAGCAACACACAATCTCTGTCCCAGGAAGAAGAAGAAGATGGTGATGTGATCTTCATCTCGGACGAGGATAAAGAAACGTCTCTTCAACAATTAGCCAAGGAGGAGCAAAATCCAATTCCAGCATCCAACAGCAACACACAATCTCTGTCCCAGGAAGAAGAAAACACAAATACCCTATACTACAGCATACACGATTCTGCTGAAACAACGCCCACACGTAAGTACAATTCGGCTGGCTACGATCTATATAGCCCAAAAAATGTAATTATCCACCTTGGGATAGTATTATTATTGATACTCAAATATCTGTTAAATTTCCCCCAAACACGTGTGGATATATATGTGACAGGTCAAGTAATGCAATAAAAAATATATCTGTATTGGGAGGAGTACTAGATAGAGATTACACTGCCACAATAAACGTAATTTTATTTAATCCATCTAGTACAATTGCTACCATTACACCTAATAAAGCTATAGCACAACTTGTCATACATAAAATTGTGACACCAAAAATAAAGCTTTTTGACCATAATAAAAGCAAAAGAAATACTTTAAGAGGAAGTAAAAAATTTGGTTCAACAAATTAAAAAAATGGCAAGTTTGCAAAATTTATGTGTGGATACTATAGTTAAAAAAATTGCTATAGATATTTTGGTAAACATTAATTCGGGGACATTACTTGACATGTTTTCAAAATTTGATGATTTACATTACTACAATTTGTATAAATACGAGTTTTTAGAACCAATAATAGAAACAAATGTTAAAAACAAATCCATAGACACAATAAACTTTTCGTTTGATGTCATGGAAAAATTTAGTGATAAATTTAATTGGTTAGAAATTTCATCAATTCAAAATTCATCGGAAGATTTTATTATCTACTTTAAAGACAAGTTGGACTGGTGTTGGTTGTGCTATTACAGAGAAAGTAATAGATAGTTGCTATGATAATATGGATTGGGTGCTAACTTGTATTTATCAAAAATTATCGGAGCGAACAATGCGAAAATATTCAAATTATTTAGATTGGTCCAGTGTGACCAGATATCAAAATCTGAGTGAAGAATTTGTAACAGATTACAAAGATGAATTCCTTTGGACGGAATTGTTACTTTATAGTAATGTAAATGATCAATTTATATTAAACACATATAATATCAAATGTAGAAACTATGTCTAATGATAACTTGTATCTTTTTTAATATCTAGCAACTAATTTTTTGTTTTGTAAAACTTTTTAAAAATGATTATAAAATAAATATGTTCATAGCTATTACTAAAAAAACCATATATATATACAATAATATTACTAAAAACATTATATATATACAAGTACAATCTTAATGGTGACTTTTTTTAAATAACAAAAGAAAATATATTATATTATTGGTAAAAAATAAAAAATAAATGTACACCAACTTACCTTATTTTTTTATTTTGTAATGTATTCAAACTCATCCCCTCCTTCTACTTCTGCTCTTTCCTCTTCACTCCTCCTTCCTCCAATTTCATATTCTTTTTCTTCATCTCCTTCTAACTCATCAAGATCGTAGTTTACAAACATATCCGAATTCTCGTCTCCACCATTATTGCCAGTACAACCACCCGTATTAATTAGGGATGTAATTAATTTTTTCAATTCTTGAAACTCGTCATATATATGATATGCGTAACTCTTAATATTCTTAACCAAATCTTTATGCTTTGATAAATTATGATTTCGAACTTCCAAATCATTTCTTAAAACTGCTATTGTTGCAGTGGCCTTTTCCAATTCGTCTTTAATTATTTTATTGTCTTTTACTAGTACATTAAATTCTCTATTTAAGGTTTTCGTCTTTTCGGTGCACTCTCTTCCAAGTCTCTGCTTTATTCTGTTAACAGCCGATTTACATTTTTCAACCGAAGCTCTCCTCAAACTTTCTACAGAAATTCGACCTGCACCTCCCGATTCGGTAAAACTAGACCCCGAAGCACATTCCGATTTTATGTTAAACGTACCCTCTGCACCCCACCTAGACACAGATCTTTTTACCCTTCCCAATATAACATTTTTATTTCCTATATTTAATTTCCATTCCCCATCTCCACACTTTCCAAAAACATATATATAATTATCCGTAAAATAAGTATTTATATCATGAATCATGCTATATACAGTAATGAATTCAGTTTCTTTCGATGTTAATTTCCAATCAAGTCCTATTCCATCTGGTAAATCAAATATATTAAGCAATTCTCTGCAATCCATCATTTCAACCCATATTAAATTATTATTGTTCGTAATAATATTCACAGAAATACTACTAAAATCACACCCCACTTGAGTACCATTATCGTGCGTAGCTGTACTCTTAATACATTCACAACTTTCATTTATTACATATCCTGTTTCGCACTGTGCATGTCCGACCGTAAAATTACCATAATACATTAACCCACATCTATTTCCCGCTTGACATTTAGAAACAGGTTTTAAGCACGTATATACATTTTTAATGCTTCTTATATCCATGGATCTAGAATTAAATTTACATACACTATCTTTTTTATATACGCACGAACAATTTGTCATCAATTCATAATCCTTGCGACACATTGTTGCATTTTGTAAATGTCCCGTGTTTCCGTCAACTTTAAATCCACATCTTCCAAAACTAATACAATTCTCTTCCGCTATATTATTATTGCCGTAGCCGTTCGCTTCTACAAACGCCACTAATATCAATAACATGTACGCATTCATAATTTTTTAAAATAATATGTACCGCTAATAAAAACGCCAAACACGCTACAACCTTTATACATCATTCGTTCTAGTCTTAAATACTTTTTTTTATCACGTGACCTTTTTTAAGGTTTACGTCACTTTAAAATATTTTATATTCTATTTCCAAGTAAGTAACCTATATTTCCTTATAATTAAAAACTAAATTCCAAGAATTCTTTTTTAATTTGTGTTAAAAAAAGCCCCACGGGAGGTAGCTCCGACCAAGCCAAGGTTTCATTGCGTCGAGGGAATTCCCTCAAGGACGGGGGAATACCTCTCTTTGGCGCCATGACCTTGATTTGGCGGTGTCTGGCTCCCGTGGGGTATATACTACTCACACTACACAACACATAATTTCTACACACAGCACTTATCTCCACACATACACTTCGTATCCACAATCTTAATTGGAGCCAATTTCTCCCATTATAATAAAATACATCCATCTCTCACAAAATCTCTCCAATCTCCTTCTCCTACACGGCAACAACGGCGGCCTCGTTTACTTCTTCCTCTCTCTCCCCAAATTCCAAAAAGGCATTCCTATCCATTTTCTCAGGATTTACAGCCAAATTCTCTACACCGGCACCCTCCTCTTCTATCCAAAATCCTGATTTCCCTACCCATTCAGTCTTCTAATTCTTCTTCTTGCACCCCATTCTCACCGATCATCAAAACAACAAAATATTTTTCACTATTTATGTTTCATTAATATAAATTTCATCATCCAATAATACTTAGGGATTTAGAAGTAAATCATTCTCAGCATTTTGATTCCGATTTTGAATTCTTTCAGATCTTCTTCTCTCCAGTTCTACATTTGGTAAATGACGACTTATTTCGTCATATCTTGCATCTTGTTCCCATGCAGTTATGCTCACATAATTTGTTAGATGTTGCAATTTTAAAACCAATTCAAGATGTCGCAAAATTTCATATACAGCATGACCTTCCGAAATTTTTTGTTCCTCTATTAAATTTTGTTGATATCTTATACATTCAAAAACTGTATGTTCAGGAGTATCTTGAACATCACATATATCACAGACGTCATCAGCGGTTTTATTAATTTTTTCTAATATATCTTGTATGATCCATGACCCGTAATAAAATGAAGAAATCCCTTAATCGGTTGTAAATAGCTTAATTTCAATCTTTCTTGAATATTTGGAAGTAAATTATAAACTCTTCTTCCTTCATTTATTTCCTCCCATTCCACTGAACAACAAATTTCAACTTTTGCTTTGCACTTGAACGAAAATAGATGATTTTGTACATATTAGCTATGCTGAATTAAGATCTGAAATCAAAATTCCCTATCACATACCATTTTTTGGAGAAATTGGTTTCAATTTTTTTTAAAAAAGTGCATAAAACAAACCTAATTAAAATATTGTAATGACTCTTTAGGTGGAATTATTTCATACAGGTTAACATTATTACGAAATAAGTATGCAGAATCCATAAATTGCAGTTAAAGTGAGCTACAAGCAACATTTTTGTAATTTCATGCAAAAACTTAAAAATATTCTTAATTTTACTCACAGTTTTTAAAAAAAATTCGAGAAGACTTTCGCTTGTAGCTGGCATCAGGAACCATTAGTGCCAGCAATAGTCAGCTAACATATTTGGTGACCACTGTATCGCTTCTTCATGGCACTTATATCCTGATGAAACCGTTCTCCGTGCTCATCACTCACAGCCCCAGGTTGGCAGGGAAGAAGTCTAAGTGCGAGTGCAGAAAATGTATTTTTAAGGACATATTGCACCCTAAATGTTTATATGCCTTTAACATGTTCTCAATAATTTCCTTGTAGTTGTCAGCTTTTGTATCTCCCAGGAAATGTTTGCACACTGTCTTGAATCCCACCCATGCTGCTTTCTCGTTTTCGGAAAGTAGTTCTTCAAAAGTCTGTCTTCCATCAATTTGCGTATTTGTGGGCCAATAAAAATACCTTCTTTTAATTTTGCTTCGCTTATTCTTGGAAACCTTTCTTTCAAATACTGAAAACCCCTACTGTCTCTGTTCAAAGCTGCGGCAGTATCTTCTCCTGTCCGATGTTGTTGTGGTTTTTAATGCCCATAGCTCGCGGCTTACCTTTCTGCAGCCTCCGCGTCGACTCCAGATGTTCGAAGTATGCTGGTTCTCTGCATTTTTTTATCTTTGGCTAGCTGAAGTAATTTCTAGAATATGTGAGAGCATGGACTTTTCCTTGGTAAAGGAAGCGTAGATCTCGGGTGTGGTAAAGGAGAGAAAATAGACGTGCTTTAGTTACAAAAAGACGACACTGCTGTTTCTTTTATTTAGTTATTTCTGGTGGTACACAACACTGACATTGTCGCCGTCAAAACACTGTCCACTGCTGTTGAAACACGGCGCTGATATGACGCGAAGCTTATATATTTAGTAGATCTCTTTACGCGTGGCGATTCTTAGGTGTGTTGCGAAAACTGTCTTAATTCACTTTTGGCGCGATATCTCTCAAATATCCAGCAGCATCTTTCCCTGCCTGTAGTTTAGAAAATGACCCCTGATTTTGGTCCTAGCAGATCTATTTATAGTCGCAGGCTTCTTGGGCTGCTTCATTTCCTATTGGTGCATTTTTAGCGCCACCCAACGCGTCTCACTATTTCATATAAATTAACAGGGATCTCATTGGTCCAAGTTTAACATAAATCGCGGCTTTTCCTAATTTTACCGTTAAGCTTGTTGTCTCCCTCACTCTGGTCACGGCGAATTATCGTACAAAGGAAAAAAAGCTCTACGCCCTCTCTGTACGAACAATACGTTTACTACCAGAGAGACATCGTAAAACTAGACTTTTTGCTTCGAAGACACTTCTCCTGCATCTAAAATAGCTCGTCGTGGGCAGTATTTTAACGTAGCGCTTAAATTATTTACATTAAACAATTTATAACTCCTCTAATATTAGTAACCTAAATACAGACATATCGTTAAATCACCCTTCTTAAGCTACACAGACAGTAAAAGAAAAATATTTGTACATAGCATAATTTAACCTCACAAAAAATTAATTAATCAAATTATTAATAATTACATATCTCGGGCTCGGCCTAGAGTTACCGTTTCAAAGCCCTTACAAAATTTTTCATTAAGCCTATCTTAATGTGAAGCGGCGGTAGCAAAATGTTGTCTTTGTTAACTAATGATTCATACTTAACACTCTTTTCACCCGGTATTAAAGCACTCCTTACAGGCCAGTCAGTTACTTCATAATGTTTTTCTTTAGCCCGACTGTCCCACTCGCATATAAAACAAAACTTGGTGAAACCCTCTGCATTCCCAGGAGTAACCCTGTGACCTTTAAATCTCCACAGATTTGCTATTCATACTTTGCATAGTTTATAGCTGTCAAGACTATCTTCAAATTTGCATATGTTTCTTTCATCTGGACAGCATGAGCTATAGGAACGGAAGGATAAGAGTTACCATTATGTAATAAAACTGCCTTTAAACTTAACTTCGACGAATCAATGAAAAGACGCCGTTGGGATGGCTTGTAATTGTCACTCAGTTGTTCCATGAGCCCATTAACATCATTACAATAAACAAGTTCATTTTTTGTGAAAAAATGATGCCAAAGAGTGCTCACGTTTTCTGAATGATGTTACATTTACTCCAGGCTGAAGCAAGCTTGGGTATTGCAGTCGTGAGCTTAAAAGTTCCGATTGAGTTTTTGTTAAATTAAGATCCCTTATTAGATCATTCAGCTCGGCTTGGGAAATCAAATGAGGTTTAGATTGAGGTTCTGGTAACTGGAAATCTGGGTCACCGGTATTGCATACTCAAGGGCCGGGTTCTTCTTCAGGAGAATAATTTGAAGGTACATCGTCTAACATCCATAGTTCAGCTGGCTTAGGAACTGGAAGGGAATTGTCATGAAGTACAGGTCTTATAGCCGAAGGAATATTTGGATTCTCTATGACATGTTTTGGCTTTGAAGAGAAGCCAGATACTTTGGTTAAACAGAAGTAACAATCTGTAATATGATACCTTGGTTCTTTCCAAATCATTGGTATAGCAAATGGCATTGATTTATGAGTGCCATTTAACCACCCCTGAAGGTATCGCGAACTCCAGTGCAACATGTACTTGGTGCCCACCACTTCCCTTCATCCCCAGCTTTACACCCAAAATATAACTCGTAAGCCTTTCTCACCTTAGGAGTTAAAGATTTTCGTTGAGATTTTGTCGTAAATTCGCCAGATATAACAAAATAGGTTTGCAGAATTTAAACACTTGCGAGACGTTTCAAAACAATAACATCTGTATATAAATAAACAACTGCTGTCAGTGTCTGTAGTATGCAAGAAAACGCAGTTAAAAGGAGTCTGAAGTATATAACTTTTTTTAACGTAGTTCACCACTTCAAAGAACACAACATTCACTGCACTGTGCTGAGACAGATACTTGTATACAACTACTGCTCGTTCCAAACATGACACACGCTTTATGACGCGCAGTAGAGAACATGGTAAGGAATTCTTCTAGCCACAGAGGATGAGGAGGGTGGGGGTGAAGAATAGTCAGCTTTCGTCTAAAGATGGTGGACAGTGTTTGTGTAGTTAAAACGTTTGTGTTTAGCGCAAAAAGTAAAGTTTGGCAAAGGCAAACAGCATTATGCCATTCTTGCAGAGTTTTGCCATTATTGCTCCAGTACCTTCACGGATAGATGCCGTTTGCTGTCCGTCTTAAGACCTTTCAAGGAAGTCATATTTTAAGCCCCTTGTCAAAATGTTGAAGTTACCTCGCCAGCAATAAAACTCTTACCAGCCTTGAATGACAACGGATATTGAGAGGGCGAGCCGACCAATAAAGTTTGAGGCGGTGGGAGCGGCGTAGCGCAGCGGCTTTTCGCAAATCACAAAAAGGGCAAAAAACGTTAGGCGATATCACAAAACGGATTTCAGTTCTGTAATTCGTGCTTAAAAAGCTATTAGAATCGCCTATTTTTGGTCAGGTGCAAATTTCAGTGTTGTTCAGTGTTCTTTTTGCCATTTATATTTTAATGCTTCCTTAATTTCATGAATTGTATTACGTCTTTGTCCTATTATTATTTTCACCATTTCAAAGTTTCGTTTTTTCAACCAAAATTTTGCCTCTCTTAATCGTATAAGGTAATCGATTGGCCATATTGCAGTTGCCACAAATAATGCCATTGTAGGCGCCGTGCAAACCGCCCCGGTAAATCGTAATAAAATTTTACGTTGTGTTCTTCTTAGTAATCTTCTAATCTTGCATTCTTGAAGGCCAAACATTTGCTCCATAAGTAAGTATTGAAGAAAATATTACATTATGGCAGACTGATATGGTTTTCAAAGAAATTTTAATATTTTTCTGAAACATTCTTCCTAATTTAATCAAAACCTTTTCAGATTTTTGCTGAACTTATACAGTATGGTTCCCAAAATTTAATTTTTCATCAATTATAATTCCCAAGTACTTGCATTCATGCTGTCTTCTTATATTCTGACGATTTATTTTAATTGTTGGATCTCGTTTCAAGTTTCCTTTAAATAATATAAAGCCGGATTTATTCGGGACTATATTTAATTTTGCTTCTTTGCACCAGATATTTAATGTATAAGCTTTGTCCTCTAATCCTCTCCTACTCTGTCTTTCAATTAAAAATATCAAATCGTCAGCATATGCAATTGTACTTAATGTATTTAAATCACTCATTACGTCTACAATTAGGGTTTCAATTTCAATATCCCAAAATAAAGGCCCGAGAACTGAGTCTTGTGGGCATCCTTTGGTTATATTTTGGTAATACTATTGTTTATTCCAGAAGTATACATATTTCTATTCATACAATAATCCTTTAAAATGTGATATACGGTATCTGGATGTTTGTATTTTAAAGTACAGCTTGTGTAAATTGTCGTGACACTCCATATGCGCAAAAGAGGAGAAATGAGGAGTAGTGGTGAGAGTGGTGGGGAACAAGTGATATCTGAACTCGGAGACAGCCACATACACAACGCATTGTAAACAAATGTGTAAGGTTACCTTGCATTTGAGCTCACAGCAGGTGAATCACAGACCCCCACCTCTCTTATTATGCAAGTGGACTGGTCAGTGCTATTGCGTATATGTGCTTCAGGAGTGGGGGACTGTCACGACGATCTACACAAACTGTATCAGAAAAATGAGGCCACCACAGGTTGTTGAATGCATCAGAAATATCAGTCAGGATTCCAAATACATGATTTTTTAAACTATTTTTGACCGTTAAGATCATCTCATTAATTACATCATCAGTTGAGCATCCTTTCCCAAATCCAAATTGATTCATATCCATGCCAATCATTATCCTATATTCCACAATTCTTTTATATAATAGCTGTTCAAAAATCCTCCCCATGGAGTTTAATAAACAAATAGGTCTATATGATTTTGGTATTCTGGAATCTTTATCCTCACCCTTTTTTAATATTACAACCATTGCCTCCTTCCAAATATTGGGAAATCTATGTACCTTTGCAAATGCAGTCATTATACAGCATGTGCAGAAAGGGTATAATATAACTTTTAAATTATATAATACCTCATTCATTATCCCATCAGGCCCAGCAGCTTTTATGGATTTTAAATTTTCAAATAATAATTTAATTTCTGAGATATCTATGGGATAAATTACTCTCACATTATTGCTTACATAATTCATTTCAATCCTTTTCCTTGTGTGTATATTATTATCACTTATCACTTCATCAACAGGCAATGATATATTTAACATCAATGTAATAGAACCTTGCCAACAATCAGTCATTCCTTCATCTCCTCTCTCCAGTGTTATAACTTCCGGCTTCTTTATTTTATCCATTATAATTTTGTAAGGTATTCCCCATACATCCTGTTGCAATTTATTTTCTATAAAAGTTTGCCAATAGTTTTTCCTGTATCTTCCAACAGTAATTTATAATGTTGTTTTACCTCCCTATATTTATTCAAATTATATTCCTTTTCAGTAAAATTTACAGATGTTTGATAAATTTTTGGTAATTTCCTCATTAATGCCCTAGGCTTTTGCAACTGATCTGTCCAATTTGTTCGGAAAATCTTTTTATTTTTAACACTAAAGCAGATTTTTGTATAACGTTTTTATCGCTCTTGTTATATTTTCAGCATTCTGATCTAATGATAATCCCTGGTATCTTTAATTTATGTTCTTAAATTCTTCCCTCATCCAATCCCAATTCGTCTTTTTAAAATTATACATTTTATCATCTACAAATTGATCACCACCATATAATCCCAGAATATTATAATTAAAAAGTATTAGATTATGATCAATTGTGATTAAGCCTTCATCGACCTTCCAATTGAGGCAATATTTTATATCACAACACTGTGAATGCCAGAGTGATTGTAGTGTAAATTAATATTATTGCATCTACAGGATTTTATATGTTTGTTAGCCATAAGTATTGTTAGGAAAGAAGTTTACACGGCCTCACTGAAACTGACAATAGAAGTGGGTAACAATAAACCGAGTGGGTGAGTTGTTTATCAGTAAGAAGAGACAAACAAATGACGTCAGCGTAGCGTGCCTTTCTTTAGAAATGGAGGGAATATCTTCCCTAGAGTATATATTTTAGTGGAAGTGATTGGCTGACAAAACAGACGCTAATGTTGGCGCGATTTGGTAACTAATAGCAGCTCTATTATAATGTTTAGGCAACTCGAGGAGAGGGAACATATATTCTCGAGCAATAAGATGTGTCGCGCAGTTCGGAAGAACCTCTCCCGTGGTGAACGTCACACAGTTTTGAAGAATCTTTCACGAGGTGAATGTCGCGCAGTTCTAAGGAATCTTATGTGAGGTGCACGTCATACAGTTTGGAAGAATCTCTCGCGAGGTACACGTCGTAAAGTTAGATACAAAATGTGAAGTACGCGGCAACTAATACGACAGTAATTACATTCGGAAATATAACAGTTTCAGTCAGGCGTGTATAAAGATTAAATATGTGAATTATTAATTAAGTGTGATGGCAATAAAAGTGTATAAACAAATTATTTCATCAGTGTTATCTTTTAGCAACAACTCCTTTCCGTTTACACGCCTTGCTTAGAGATACTTGCTCAACTGAGTAATAATAGCTAGCCAGAGAACAAAGAACCCAAAATTTAAAATAATAAAACAATAACAGGCGCTCAGCAAATAAGATAACACGATGCAGATTACTGCGACACAATTTGTTATTTTTCTGAATGCATTATTTGAACAAAGTGTCACATCTATATTTTTCTTTTCTCCTGCTCTATTATCAAAAGTAAATGAATCGCTTTTTTAATTTAAAATACAAAGTTGTAACTGCGCAATTTGTTCATCTAAAAAATTACTATGCCAAAGACGAGATTTTGCATTTGCATCACAACAATGAATTATATCCATGTTTAAGTAGGTCAGTAGTAGGGATTTGGGGTTTCTGTATCACTTAATATGCAGGAATGTGCAATTAATATGCTAATTAGCCCCACCCCCTCCCCCTCCCCCCTCCCCCCGCAGTGCCGTGGTAGTTTTAGTTGCACCTGAGGGTCATAAATCTTGTTGAGTACAATGGAAGCTTGACAGTTAAGCAATTAAGGCTGTCAATCAACTGTCAAAACGAACAAAGGGGTCATAAATTTAAGGTTCTGTAACAAAGGCGAGATGTTTTTCCTACCCATTCTGCACCTGTGTCAGTTACCCACTCCATTCCTATTCTTTCTCGAACACGTGGCATACTCATTCCACTAGCTTTTAACAAAAGAACAATGCTTACCCTTCGGCTGTCAAAATGAACAAAGCCCATGATGACTTAGGGTCGTGACAATGAGAAACAAGTTCTATTGTCCGGGGGGCAAGCCTTTATTTCTCATTCCACTGCCCTATAACAAAGCCGGTCTCTTTCTACTGTCCGGAGCAAGACAACTTTAGAAAGACACCTGCGGCGTTCCCATTCCACTGCCTCCATAACAAAGCCGGTACCTTTCCATTGTTTGAGCACCTGCTAGCTTAACAAAAGAATCTGAAGGTGGCTTCATGCTCGTCCTGTCCTTGTTTGCGTGAAAGAGAGAGAAGCTTGTTTACCAACTCTGCGTAACAACGTCAGAGTCGGCCATCATTATTTTTGCCCTGAGGGGCTGTTCCCTCCGATGTTTTACGAGATCCTACGAATATATCCGAGCATAGTTAGCAAGCATTCTGTTTGGTTTATTTCAGGCAGCGACTCCGAAAAAAAGCGCCTAATATACATTTCATTACATGTAGTAAACCTCTGCGTGGATATCCATAGATCGGTGCTCGATTCTTACTGTAATCAAAAATTTATTGCTAAGGAGAAATTAATATTATTATATCATTACCTTAATTAATAAAAGTGCGTTCAGAGGATTGTAGCTCGAATCTTACCAAGTGAAACTCTAACGCGTAATAACTATTAAACTATGCACGGGCAGATTAAAAATGTATTTAACGAATATAATTTAATTTTTTGTATATCATTACCCTAATTAATGAAAGGGTGTTCAGAGGGTTCTAGCTGGAATCTTACGCATCGAAACTCTAATGCGCAATAAATATTAAACTATGCACGGGACAGATTAAAATGTATTTAACAAATATAATTTAATTTTTTATATATCATTACCTTAATTAATGAAAGGGTGTTCAGAGGGTTCTAGCTCGAATCTTACGCATCGAAGCTCTAATGCGCAATAAATATTAAACTATGCACGGGCAGATTAAAATGTATTTAACAAATATATTTTAATTTTTATATATCATTACAATAATAAATAAAAGGGTGTTCAGGGGGTCCTAGATCGAATCTGCGAAACTCTAATGCTCAATAACTATTAAACTATACACGGCTAGATTAAAATGTATTTAACAAATATAATTTAATTAATGAAACGGTGTTCAGAGGGTTCTAGATCGAATCTGCGAAACTCTAATGCTTAATAAATATTAAACTATGTGAGTATTGGGCGGTCAGATTAAAACGTGTTTAACAAATATAATTTAATTTATACGACATTACAATGTTTAACGAGCTGTATTCTTAGGAACCCAGAGGCCGCCAGCAAAAATCTATAATAACTATTAAATTATTGAAGCAGCGTGGGCGGCGGATTAAAATTGCATGTAACAACTATCATTATTTATATTAAACCACCGCGTATGCTTAGATATCCCGATGCCTAGACACCATTCTTTCTTCTCTCTTTTTCTTTCTATCTATCTCTTTCTTTCTCCACGACTTGTACACATTCAGGGGTTCGCATATGCACGAGCACTTGTACACACATCAGCAAACATACACTGGTGCACGCATGCACACACACGCACACACGTACATGCAAGTACACACACGCACACACATACGGGCAAGCACATACACACACGCACATACATACACCAGCACACACACATACATGCATACACCAGTACACACACGCATTCACACACCTCTAGCGTATACATACATACACCAGTGCTCTTACACTCACAAATACATATACATGCACACACACGCACACACACACGCACATACATACACCAGCACACACACATACATGCATACACCAGTGCACACACGCATTCACGCACCTCATGCGTATACATACATACACCAGTGCTCTTACACTCACACATACATATACATGGACACACACACGAATACACACACATACATGCACACACTCACGTACATACATACACCGTTACACTTGCACATACGCACACGACCACACACACACGCAAGCACATACGCCTGTTCACTTACACCCAAACAGCACCAATCCACACACGCACACACCAACTCACGGGCATGTCCTGAATGAAAAGAGACAAAATGATGCAATAAAAACTAATTATAGCTTGGGATGCGATGCATCATTTACGAATTGTTCGAAACTGGTCTGGATGTATGGGTTCGAATCCTAGGAGTGATTACAAATTCATCTTCTAATAATTTCAAAACTAATTAAAATAAAGACGGTAAGTAAACTTTATTACTTTTATGTCATTAGCTCGTTTCTTGTGCATGTATATTAGAGTCCAGGTGTCATGGGTTCGATCCTGAATTTTAAAATCTCAATTATCTCAGAAACTAGCAGGGATTAAGGTGCGGACCAAAGCACGATTTTTAGTTCCTACGATGAACAATTAATGCTTTATATAATTTCCAATCAGTTGTCCCTAGCTCGAATCCCGATCTTTCAGTGACTTCCTTAATTTTCCACTGTGTTCTAGAATATATCACTTAGATCGATGCTGTAACTGCATACAGGTCGTTTAAACACATCAAACTAATATTATAAATAATTTTGTTTCTGGCTTTGTGAGTTGGAATACCGATTCAATGAAGTTTACTTATAAATTTAATAACAGTAAATAATTAAGACACAGGTACCAAATAAACCTATTACGTTTATGTCATCAGATAATATCTTGCGGGCGTATATTAGGGTACCTGACGTCCAGGGTTCGATCCTTAAGTTTAAATCTCAATTATCGCAGAAACTAGCAGAGATAGAGCTGTAGACGAAAGCATGTTTGATAGCTCATACAATGAACAATTAATGCTGTATATAATTTTCAATCAGTTGCCCCTAGTTCGAATCCCGATCTATCAATGACTTCACTGATTTTCCTCTGTACTCTAGAATACATCACTTAGATTGATGCTTTAACTGTATGCAGCTTTGTGTAACGACATTATGGATGTACTCAGTGTGAGAGAGAGAGAGCGAGAGAGGGAGAGAGAGAGCGAGAGGAAGTGAAACAAGTAGGGATAGAAGTGCTGAGAGCCTCTGCGCATGCGCAGCAAGAGATGATGTCATTGGATGCAATAATCACGTGACGTGTAAGCATCACAGCCATGATGACGTGCCGGCATCGCCTGGAGGGGGTTTAGATCCCTATATAAACAGATATCCGCCCATGTTAGAACTGTTGTGTGCTTATTAACTTTACATTCAAGTTTTAAAGAGCATTAAAAGCAACGTGAGCTGCAGGCCGTCTACACATTCAGCACATATCAAAACGTGACAATGCAAGGTGAGTTTTACATAACTATACAAAATCACTGTTGGCTTTTACAATACATTTAATTTTGTTTAAACGTTACAGTACATGAAAGACGATTAATGTTTTCTAATCTGTGCTTTACATTCACATGGATTTCACTGCATACTCTTCTCCAGCTCACATGATTTTCGCAACACATTCTTCTTACATAAACATTCATACCATTTTCCCCCTCATTCTTTGTTTCACTATACACTCACATGATTTCCTCTACTCATTCTTTGTTCCCCTACAATTTCATGCTCTGTTAACATTCACACGACTTTCTCTGCACATTCTTTGCTTCCATTAACATTCACACGATCTTCGCTACACATTCTTCTTACTTAAACATTCATACGATTTTCCCCACTCATTCTTTGTTTCACTATGCATTCTTCGGTTCTCTGCTGGCTCACCTTCAATGAACATTCACATGATTTTCTGTACTTATTCTTTGTTTCTCTACACATTCATACGATTTTTGCTGCACATTCTTCTATTAATATTCACATTATTTTCTCTATTCGTTCTTTGTTTCTCTACACATTCATAGGCATACTTACAAAACATACACACACCCTAGTTCTAATATAAAGAAGTGTATAACTTGTTCTTCAACTTGAATAATGTAGTGAAAATAATAATTCATGACAATGTCTGTTACAGATTGTTTAGCTGATAGACTTAACAAGATGGTTGAAGAGCGTAGTTTCCTACCGACTCGTCGAGTTCAAGATCTCGAAATAGGTTTTAACTATGAGATAAAGTCCTTAAAGAGAGTTCAAACAAGATATGGTACCAGGATCGTATCTTCGCTGGAGGATTGTCAAGTGTTCTTGCCAGAGCGCTATAATTCGTTAACCGATCAAGAGATTGCAGAAATACCTGGGAACGTATATCTCAGTATAACGGTATGGCAGAGACGGGGAAATTTAAGACATGTAAATTGTCTTTTTTACATGCAAAGAAGGTGCGTAGAAGTGTCAAACTTAAGTATTGAATGTTCTCCCATTTCACAATGAAAAATTCATAAATAAAACAACTGACTCATTGATATTACATATAAAGATACAAAAGATGCATATTATAGAATTTTATAAAGAACTTACGAAATCACAATATCACATGATTTGAGTTTAATTATATCTAGCGCATTGAAATAACTCTAAATATCCGAATGTTTATACAAATCTTTGTGCTTCATTTTACATGCGCCATATGCTTCATTTTACATGTATCATAACAAAAAATGTAATTCTTTTCACGTTGCCTTTACTTGACCAAGATAGTTTTCTAAGACTTTCATTGTGCAATGTTTCAGGGTGTGCAATAAGAGGAAGATGAAGAGGAATAGCCTGCTGCTATGCAAAGGATGCTGACGCTATTGGAGGGTGGAATAAGCACCATCGGCACCTACAAGAAACATTTCGGCGAGAAACGGGTGCTGAGACATCTACATCACCGAAACACGTTAAGACAGGATCCTTATATAACATTACAGGGTATACGATGAAAAAATACGGCCAATTTTGTATACAATTCAATGCATAGCTGAGAGAGTTAGCTCGAACGAGTCTCCCTATATTCACTGAAATTAAGCATTGTGAGCAATAATTTAAGTGACTGTGAAAATACTTTAAGTAATGGTGAAATTTGTATCCTAAAAGACTTGAGATCTGTATACATTAACGGCATTAAGACTGTTTGCCACGCTGGAATACAAATTATGAAAATAAAAAGACTTTCATTTAAATAATAAGGAAATTTGCATAACCTGCTGTTACAAGTGTAATGACATATACAGAAACAATGAGTCGGACGAGAAAGTGATGGAAGGGTAAGATAAATAATAACAATAAAAGAATTAAGGTATGCTTTTACATAGTGTTTTTATTCATTAAAAATCCTTGCATTCCTAATGAAAAATAAATCATTACAATGATTAGTTTAAGTTATGTCACAATGATCAAAAAGAGAACCGTCTTTAGATGCATTACTCGATCTTAAGTCAGAGCACCAAAAAATGACAAATCACGGGTTCTCCATTTTAGATGTGGTGTCACTATTCAGGTAAATTCCTGTAACACGGCAGGTTGAGTATGCAGATCCGTGGTCCTAAATGGGTGAAACAGAGTCTTATCCAGCTTAACAGTCTTGTGGATCTCAGCATCAGAAAGTCGAATCACAAGCCTTCTCCACTCGATGAGTACAGGTTTAACAACAGCATTCTCTTCACCCTGAGACGGTGTAAAGTATATAAATGTTCAACTTGACAAGGGATTCTAAACTCGTTGTTAGAGTCCAGAGTTGATGTATTATATGGTGAAAACACATGTTCCTCTTCTTAGCGATCTTGTCGTCGAATCTAGGTGTCATTGAGGTGTCGGTAACATTGAAGATGTCCCATGATTATAGGATTCTGAAGCCCAATAACTGTAGGAACTGCTGATTGCGTGATGTTAACCTGATGGGCGTCAAGGGCAGAGCATGATGTGTGCGTCGAATCATTCCATTATTATATCCTCGACGTCGTTGGCTTCTTCTAAAATCTATAGGCATTATGCTTATATCCTTGTTTCTAAAGGCAATGATATTGCTGTTATGCTCCCCTGTTTGCTCTATGAAGCGAATGTTTATGAACAACAGGTAAAATTTGATTTGATGGTTCCTGTGAAATACGGTATCCAGCCGTAACAGATGGGAAAACTGGTAGATGGAGTGTCCACTTTTACTATAGAGGAAGGAGACTGATGCAATACTGCGCTAAATTCGTATGATGCTCAACCTAAATATATTCACTAGGAAATCAGATTCAGACAGCTGATTAGATGGAATAACTTTGTCACTGAAGGGCCACAGAACGTTCCTATAGAACAATCACTGGAAAAAATCAAGAGTGAAAGGACATTTTAATGACATTATTATTATTATTATTATTATTATTATTATTATTCACTGATCTAATAAAGAAGACATTCGCATCCTAATATGAGGAATCTTTAAACGTCGGGCATACAAGCGGGGGATCTATGTTACTCAATGCTTTTCCGGGGGCAAGTATAGCCATCTGCCTGAGCTTTTTGAATTCCCTTTCAGGCTCTGTCTCCTCTTCGTTTCGGTGTTTCTTCCCTTATTCTTCTTCACTCGAAAACCTCTCCCTCTTGCTTCAATTTCTCTGTTACGTCTCATCATTTCAGCAAGTTGTTTATCCGCAGCTTTTTTCTTATTTACAGCCGTAGCAATTTGTGATGCACCTCCAGCGGCGGCTCCTAGTGCTGCAATAATTGGTATGAGCGGTAGAAATCCTCCTCGTTTCTTCTTTTTGGACCCGCCGCCAACAGATACCTTTCTCTGAATTTCTCTCTTATGCCTCATCATTTCGGCAAGTTGTTTATCTGCTGCCTTTTTCTTATTTACTGCTGAGGCAATTTGGGCGTTAACTCCAGCAGCAGCGCCTAGAGCTGCAATAATTGGTATGAGAGGTAGAAATCCTCCTCGTTTCTTCTTCGTGGTTCCTACACATGGTGCTACCTTTCCCTTCATAATTGCTGTTACTAGTCACGCTGCCAACTTTTTCACCTAATGTAACATCAGATGTTTGTACTCTTTTCCAAGTCGTTTCAGCCAGATCTTGTCAGTAATGTTTCTCGAAGCAGAGACCTTATGCTGAGCGTAGGCAATGTCGCTAAGATTACACGATTCGTCTAACGGAATGATTCCAGGGTCTCCTCTCTTTAATTATTCTCTAGCTTTACCCCAGTTCCTCAGTATATGTAACCAGGTAAATGTACTTCAACGGTTGCAGGCTAGTGAGAGAGTTAATTAAACCGAAACCTCTTGCGAGCTTAACCACCTTAGCTCTCATGTTATACTAATCGATTTTATTCGGGATAGTTCTTTTATACTTTCTCATTAGCGTATATACATTAAGAGCGATTTATTTTATTTTAGAAGTCAAATTAGAGCGAATGAAACAAGAATGCTCACAGCCTATTCATATGTTAGACTTTGAAAGCGACTTTAGACGTGAACTTAGTGGAAAACTGTTTCATGTCAATGTTTTTGACGTGCCCATCACGTAAACCATTCAGGGAAAAGGTGACCAGCATAGGGAAAAATGTTACCAGCAAAGGGAAAAACGTGACCAGCAAAGGGAAAAACGTGACCAGCAAAGGGAAAAAGGTGACCAGCAAAGGGAAAAATGTGACCAGCAAAGGGAAAAAGGTGACCAGCAAAGGGAAAAACGTGACCAGCAAAGGGAAAAATGTGACCAGCAAAGGGAAAAAGGTGACCAGCAAAGGGAAAAGCGTGACCAGCAAAGGGAAAAAGGTGACCAACAAAGGGAAAAATGTGACCAGCAAAGGGAAAAAGGTGACCAGCAAAGGGAAAAAGGTGACCAGTAAAGGGAAAAAGGTGACCAGCAAAGGGAAAAACGTGACCAACAAAGGGAAAAAGGTGACCAGCAAAGGGAAAAATATGACCAGCAAAGGGAAAAAGGTGACAGCAAAGGGAAAAAGGTGACCAGCAAAGCGAAAAACGTGACCAGCAAAGGGAAAAAGGTGACCAGCAAAGGGAAAAATGTGACTAGCAAAGGGAAAAAGGTGACCAGCAAGGGGAAAAATGTGACCAGCAAAGGGAAAAAGGTGACCAGCAAAGGGAAAAACGTGACCAGCAAAGGGAAAAAGGTGACCAGCAAAGGGAAAAATGTGAACAGCAAAGGGAAAAAGGTGACCAGTAAAGGGAAAAACTGTGACCAGCAAAGGGAAAAAGGTGACCAGCAAAGGGAAAAAGGTGACTAGCAAAGGGAAAAACGTGACCAGCAAAGGGAAATATGTGACCAGCAAAGGGAAAAAGGTGACAAGCAAAGGGAAAAATGTGACCAGAAAAGGGAAAAGGTTGACCAGCAAAGGGAAAAAGGTGACTAGCAAAGGGAAAAATATGACCAGCAAAGGGAAAAATGTGGCCAGCAAAGGGAAAAAGGTGACCAGTAAAGGGAAAAATGGGACCAGCAAAGGGAAAAATGTGACCTGCAAAGGGAAAAAGGTGACCAGCAAAGGGAAAAATGTGACCAGCAAAGGGAAAAAGGTGACCAGCAAAGGGAAAAAAGGTGACCAGCAAAGGGAAAAAGACAGTATCTCACTCAACTCTCGCATTCTCTGTGCTAACTATCAAGAAAACTTGTACTCTTACCTCTATGAATCCATTTCTAGCTACTTGAAGCTGCTTGTGCTTAATAAGATAGTTATAATTAACGGAATTACAACTATTATGTGCGAATGCTACAATATTTTGCTTAGTCTAATTCGGACATGGCTGTTTATATGCATCAAAACCTGAGTACATATATAAATACATAAATGTTGAAAAATAGCTCAGTCTCGTGTTATCGTATACGAATTCAACATCTACAGTATACATTGACTAGTTTATATATACTGCTTGAGCATGAACACTCACAAAGACGGACAATTACAGTCAATTTACGAGAATCTTGATTTTTCGTATGTTTCCCAAGGGGGAGTAATCGCTTTGTTAAGCGCTGCATATGTAATAGAACTTTAAAAAACAGGACAATTTCAAGGCTTAAGCAACATAGGAGAAGATGCTGTAAAGCGATGACCAGCTGTGCATTGACTACAACACCCAAACGAGATCCTGAAATCTTCTCAAGTTCCGAAGAGCGGGATTCAAGATGTACCGTACTTGGAACCAGTTCAAGTGATCCTGTAATAACATCAAGAGCTACCACTGATGAAACAATAAGAGCAGTTTCTTTGAGTGAGCAAGCTCTGAATAAACACACCAATGAAAGCAAGCATACTAGTGTCAACTCACCTAGATTAGAAGATATATCCAAAGCGAATACAGAGGAGATGGTATACCGCTACACCGATCCTAATGATTTGGTAAACATGCTAAGGGTACTCATGATGCTTCATACACATGATAAAAATGACATTTCCGATGCGATTAGCGACATTATTCAGAATTTAAAGCTTGGTGGTTTTATAGCGTGACTAGCATCTGCAGAACCATGAAACCAGGAAAGACTTAGAAAGATTCCTCATATTAGGAAGATTCCTTATATTAGGATGCGAATGTCTTCTTTATTAGATCAGTGAATAATAATAATAATAATAATAATAATAATAATAATAATAATAATAATAATAATAATGTCATTAAAATGTCCTTTCACTCTTGATTTTTTCCAGTGATTGTTCTATAGGAACGTTCTGTGGCCCTTCAGTGACAAAGTTATTCCATCTAATCAGCTGTCTGAATCTGATTTCCTAGTGAATATATTTAGGTTGAGCATCATACGAATTTAGCGCAGTATTGCATCAGTCTCCTTCCTCTATAGTAAAAGTGGACACTCCATCTACCAGTTTTCCCATCTGTTACGGCTGGATACCGTATTTCACAGGAACCATCAAATCAAATTTTACCTGTTGTTCATAAACATTCGCTTCATAGAGCAAACAGGGGAGCATAACAGCAATATCATTGCCTTTAGAAACAAGGATATAAGCATAATGCCTATAGATTTTAGAAGAAGTCAACGACGTCGAGGATATAATAATGGAATGATTCGACGCACACATCATGCTCTGCCCTTGACGCCCATCAGGTTAACATCACGCAATCAGCAGTTCCTACAGTTATTGGGCTTCAGAATCCTATAATCATGGGACATCTTCAATGTTACCGACACCTCAATGACACCTAGATTCGACGACAAGATCGCTAAGAAGAGGAACATGTGTTTTCACCATATAATACATCAACTCTGGACTCTAACAACGAGTTTAGAATCCCTTGTCAAGTTGAACATTTATATACTTTACACCGTCTCAGGGTGAAGAGAATGCTGTTGTTAAACCTGTACTCATCGAGTGGAGAAGGCTTGTGATTCGACTTTCTGATGCTGAGATCCTCAAGACTGTTAAGCTGGATAAGACTCTGTTTCACCCATTTAGGACCACGGATCTGCATACTCAACCTGCCGTGTTACAGGAATTTACCTGAATAGTGACACCACATCTAAAATGGAGAACCCGTGATTTGTCATTTTTTGGTGCTCTGACTTAAGATCGAGTAATGCATCTAAAGACGGTTCTCTTTTTGATCATTGTGACATAACTTAAACTAATCATTGTAATGATTTATTTTTCATTAGGAATGCAAGGATTTTTAATGAATAAAAACACTATGTAAAAGCATACCTTAATTCTTTTATTGTTATTATTTATCTTACCCTTCCATCACTTTCTCGTCCGACTCATTGTTTCTGTATATGTCATTACACTTGTAACAGCAGGTTATGCAAATTTCCTTATTTTTAAATGAAAGTCTTTTTATTTTCATAATTTGTATTCCAGCGTGGCAAACAGTCTTAATGCCGTTAATGTATACAGGTCTCAAGTCTTTTAGGATACAAATTTCACCATTACTTAAAGTATTTTCACAGTCACTTAAATTATTGCTCACAATGCTTAATTTCAGTGAATATAGGGAGACTCGTTCGAGCTAACTCTCTCAGCTATGCATTGAATTGTATACAAAATTGGCCGTATTTTTTCATCGTATACCCTGTAATGTTGTATAAGGATCCTGTCTTAACGTGTTTCGGTGATGTAGATGTCTCAGCACCCGTTTCTCGCCGAAATGTTTCTTGTAGGTGCCGATGGTGCTTATTCCACCCTCCAATAGCGTCAGCATCCTTTGCATAGCAGCAGGCTATTCCTCTTCTTCTTCCTCTTATTGCACACCCTGAAACATTGCACAATGAAAGTCTTAGAAAACTATCTTGGTCAAGTAAAGGCAACGTGAAAAGAATTACATTTTTTGTTATGATACATGTAAAATGAAGCATATGGCGCATGTAAAATGAAGCACAAAGATTTGTATAAACATTCGGATATTTAGAGTTATTTCAATGCGCTAGATATAATTAAACTCAAATCATGTGATATTGTGATTTCGTAAATTTTTTATAAAATTCTATAATATGCATCTTTTGTATCTTTATATGTAATATCAATGAGTCAGTTGTTTTATTTATGAATTTTTCATTGTGAAATGGGAGAACATTCAATACTTAAGTTTGACACTTCTACGCACCTTCTTTGCATGTAAAAAAGACAATTTACATGTCTTAAATTTCCCCGTCTCTGCCATACCGTTATACTGAGATATACGTTCCCAGGTATTTCTGCAATCTCTTGATCGGTTAACGAATTATAGCGCTCTGGCAAGAACACTTGACAATCCTCCAGCGAAGATACGATCCTGGTACCATATCTTGTTTGAACTCTCTTTAAGGACTTTATCTCATAGTTAAAACCTATTTCGAGATCTTGAACTCGACGAGTCGGTAGGAAACTACGCTCTTCAACCATCTTGTTAAGTCTATCAGCTAAACAATCTGTAACAGACATTGTCATGAATTATTATTTTCACTACATTATTCAAGTTGAAGAACAAGTTATACACTTCTTTATATTAGAACTAGGGTGTGTGTATGTTTTGTAAGTATGCCTATGAATGTGTAGAGAAACAAAGAACGAATAGAGAAAATAATGTGAATATTAATAGAAGAATGTGCAGCAAAAATCGTATGAATGTGTAGAGAAACAAAGAATAAGTACAGAAAATCATGTGAATGTTCATTGAAGGTGAGCCAGCAGAGAACCGAAGAATGCATAATGAAACAAAGAATGAGTGGGGAAAATCGTATGAATGTTTAAGTAAGAAGAATGTGTAGCGAAGATCGTGTGAATGTTAATGGAAGCAAAGAATGTGCAGAGAAAGTCGTGTGAATGTTAACAGAGCATGAAATTGTAGGGGAACAAAGAATGAGTAGAGGAAATCATGTGAGTGTATAGTGAAACAAAGAATGAGGGGGAAAATGGTATGAATGTTTATGTAAGAAGAATGTGTTGCGAAAATCATGTGAGCTGGAGAAGAGTATGCAGTGAAATCCATGTGAATGTAAAGCACAGATTAGAAAACATTAATCGTCTTTCATGTACTGTAACGTTTAAACAAAATTAAATGTATTGTAAAAGCCAACAGTGATTTTGTATAGTTATGTAAAACTCACCTTGCATTGTCACGTTTTGATATGTGCTGAATGTGTAGACGGCCTGCAGCTCACGTTGCTTTTAATGCTCTTTAAAACTTGAATGTAAAGTTAATAAGCACACAACAGTTCTAACATGGGCGGATATCTGTTTATATAGGGATCTAAACCCCCTCCAGGCGATGCCGGCACGTCATCATGGCTGTGATGCTTACACGTCACGTGATTATTGCATCCAATGACATCATCTCTTGCTGCGCATGCGCAGAGGCTCTCAGCACTTCTATCCCTACTTGTTTCACTTCCTCTCGCTCTCTCTCTCCCTCTCTCGCTCTCTCTCTCTCACACTGAGTACATCCATAATGTCGTTACACAAAGCTGCATACAGTTAAAGCATCAATCTAAGTGATGTATTCTAGAGTACAGAGGAAAATCAGTGAAGTCATTGATAGATCGGGATTCGAACTAGGGGCAACTGATTGAAAATTATATACAGCATTAATTGTTCATTGTATGAGCTATCAAACATGCTTTCGTCTACAGCTCTATCTCTGCTAGTTTCTGCGATAATTGAGATTTAAACTTAAGGATCGAACCCTGGACGTCAGGTACCCTAATATACGCCCGCAAGATATTATCTGATGACATAAACGTAATAGGTTTATTTGGTACCTGTGTCTTAATTATTTACTGTTATTAAATTTATAAGTAAACTTCATTGAATCGGTATTCCAACTCACAAAGCCAGAAACAAAATTATTTATAATATTAGTTTGATGTGTTTAAACGACCTGTATGCAGTTACAGCATCGATCTAAGTGATATATTCTAGAACACAGTGGAAAATTAAGGAAGTCACTGAAAGATCGGGATTCGAGCTAGGGACAACTGATTGGAAATTATATAAAGCATTAATTGTTCATCGTAGGAACTAAAAATCGTGCTTTGGTCCGCACCTTAATCCCTGCTAGTTTCTGAGATAATTGAGATTTTAAAATTCAGGATCGAACCCATGACACCTGGACTCTAATATACATGCACAAGAAACGAGCTAATGGCATAAAAGTAATAAAGTTTACTTACCGTCTTTATTTTAATTAGTTTTGAAATTATTAGAAGATGAATTTGTAATCACTCCTAGGATTCGAACCCATACATCCAGACCAGTTTCGAACAATTCGTAAATGATGCATCGCATCCCAAGCTATAATTAGTTTTTCTTGCATCATTTTGTCTCTTTTCATTCAGGACATGCCCGTGAGTTGGTGTGTGCGTGTGTGGATTGGTGCTGTTTGGGTGTAAGTGAACAGGCGTATGTGCTTGCGTGTGTGTGTGTGTGTGGTCGTGTGCGTATGTGCAAGTGTAACGGTGTATGTATGTACGTGAGTGTGTGCATGTATGTGTGTGTATTCGTGTGTGTGTCCATGTATATGTATGTGTGAGTGTAAGAGCACTGGTGTATGTATGTATACGCATGAGGTGCGTGAATGCGTGTGTGCACTGGTGTATGCATGTATGTGTGTGTGCTGGTGTATGTATGTGCGTGTGTGTGTGCGTGTGTGTGCATGTATATGTATTTGTGAGTGTAAGAGCACTGGTGTATGTATGTATACGCTAGAGGTGTGTGAATGCGTGTGTGTACTGGTGTATGCATGTATGTGTGTGTGCTGGTGTATGTATGTGCGTGTGTGTATGTGCTTGCCCGTATGTGTGTGCGTGTGTGTACTTGCATGTACGTGTGTGCGTGTGTGTGCATGCGTGCACCAGTGTATGTTTGCTGATGTGTGTACAAGTGCTCGTGCATATGCGAACGCCTGAATGTGTACAAGTCGTGGAGAAAGAAAGAGATAGATAGAAAGAAAAAGAGAGAAGAAAGAATGGTGTCTAGGCATCGGGATATCTAAGCATACGCGGTGGTTTAATATAAATAATGATAGTTGTTACACGCAATTTTAATCCGCCGCCCACGCTGCTTCAATAATTTAATAGTTATTATAGATTTTTGCTGGCGGCCTCTGGGTTCCTAAGAATACAGCTCGTTAAACATTGTAATGTCGTATAAATTAAATTATATTTGTTAAACACGTTTTAATCTGACCGCCCAATACTCACATAGTTTAATATTTATTAAGCATTAGAGTTTCGCAGATTCGATCTAGAACCCTCTGAACACCGTTTCATTAATTAAATTATATTTGTTAAATACATTTTAATCTAGCCGTGTATAGTTTAATAGTTATTGAGCATTAGAGTTTCGCAGATTCGATCTAGGACCCCCTGAACACCCTTTTATTTATTATTGTAATGATATATAAAAATTAAAATATATTTGTTAAATACATTTTAATCTGCCCGTGCATAGTTTAATATTTATTGCGCATTAGAGTTTCGATGCGTAAGATTCGAGCTAGAACCCTCTGAACACCCTTTCATTAATTAAGGTAATGATATATAAAAAATTAAATTATATTTGTTAAATACATTTTAATCTGTCCCGTGCATAGTTTAATATTTATTGCGCATTAGAGTTTCGATGCGTAAGATTCCAGCTAGAACCCTCTGAACACCCTTTCATTAATTAGGGTAATGATATACAAAAAATTAAATTATATTCGTTAAATACATTTTTAATCTGCCCGTGCATAGTTTAATAGTTATTACGCGTTAGAGTTTCACTTGGTAAGATTCGAGCTACAATCCTCTGAACGCACTTTTATTAATTAAGGTAATGATATAATAATATTAATTTCTCCTTAGCAATAAATTTTTGATTACAGTAAGAATCGAGCACCGATCTATGGATATCCACGCAGAGGTTTACTACATGTAATGAAATGTATATTAGGCGCTTTTTTTCGGAGTCGCTGCCTGAAATAAACCAAACAGAATGCTTGTTAACTATGCTCGGATATATTCGTAGGATCTCGTAAAACATCGGAGAGAACAGCCCCTCAGGGCAAAAATAATGATGGCCGACTCTGACGTTGTTACGCAGAGTTGGTAAACAAGCTTCTCTCTCTTTCACGCAAACAAGGACAGGACGAGCATGAAGCCACCTTCAGATTCTTTTGTTAAGCTAGCAGGTGCTCAAACAATGGAAAGGGACCGGCTTTGTTATGGAGGCAGTGGAATGGGAACGCCGCAGGTGTCTTTCTAAAGTTGTCTTGCTCCGGACAATAGAAAGGGACCGGCTTTGTTATAGGGCAGTGGAATGAGAAATAAAGGCTTGCCCCCCGGACAATAGAACTTGTTTCTCATTGTCACGACCCTAATTCATCATGGGCTTTGTTCATTTTGACAGCCGAAGGGTAAGCATTGTTCTTTTGTTAAAAGCTAGTGGAATGAGTATGCCACGTGTTCGAGAAAGAATAGGAGTGGAGTGGGTAACTGACACAGGTGCAGAAGTGGCCGGATGTGGAATGGGTAGGAAACACATCTCGCCTTTGTTACAGAACCTTAAATTTATGACCCCTTTGTTCGTTTTGACAGTTGATTGACAGCCTTAATTGCTTAACTGTCAAGCTTCCATTGTACTCAACAAGATTTATGACCCTCAGGTGCAACTAAAACTACCATGGCACTGCGGGGGGAGGGGGGAGGGGGTGGGGCTAATTTGCATATTAATTGCACATTCCTGCATATTAAGTGATACAGAAACCCCAAATCCCTACTACTTAGGTCCTATGCATATAATTTAATTTATATAAAAATGGCTCATTTGGGAGACTGATTGAAAATAATAATTCATCAAAATAAATTTACCATTTTTATACGTAATTTCAACACAATTTATATGGCTATCTAAAAGTTGCGCAACATTTACTACTTGCAAATATGGATTTAGCACAATTATTGCGGCCATAGAATCTTTGCCAACTAAAATTTGACTGGCCCGTATATGCATATGCGTTACACAGCCATTTATTACATAGGGTTCTTGAATGCATATAATATCCAAGTCCAATTTCTCAAAAATCTTTCTTAAATCACACATTACTAAGTTACTTCTTTGACCATTACTTTGACCAATTTTTAAACAATTTGTAATCATCTCCGCGCCGGAAACTGTTATTCCTTCCCAAATTACACATTCTTGAGGAATTTGCTCTATTATCATTAACTTCATCAGTCATATTCTTATTAAAATACCCTTTCGGTTGTCGAGATGGCAACTTTGTTTGTGTTCGATTTAATTTAGCTATAGAATCCTTCGTATTTAATTGAGTTTAAAATGTGCCAATTATATTATCCGTTCTTTTAACTTTATCTACCTTCTTTTCTATGTTCATTTTATACACAGTTATTTTTTATTTAAATGCTTTATTGCTCAAATTTATAATTCTAGCGTTCGAAATTTTTGTAAATGTTTTGGTTATCTTCGTATTATTTGTAGCTCCTTCGTATCTTACTTGCGCATAACAATGCGGCCAATTTTGACTAGCATCAAAAGCTATGCGCCCAGAACACATAACAAAATCTCTATACACCTCTTCCAAATCAAAATCTTCACCTCTTCTGCTATATGCCTTTTTCAATAGATTTATTAATTCTACAAGTTTTGTGGGAAGATTTTTGGATCTTAATTCAATACTATCAACTGCATCTGGATAAGGGAATAAATTTTTTTCTCCGTTTTCACGTAATTTCCTAATCACGTGCCGCAACGCAGCAAGAAGAGTTCGATTCTCCTCCAGGCGACTCAAATGCAACATCAGCTCAAATGTGTAGTAAATATCCGTGGCATTGACCATACAGCTCGAAGTTGTTGCCGTCTCAGCTACTTCATGCTCTTGCGAGGTTATCTCATCCTTTATCGGCATTTAACACATCTAAACTTTCTTCTTGTAATTTTATTGCATCCTCTTCAACATTATTTTCTATTTGTTTTATCCTCTCCAGTGTATTACCAATACTCCGATTTCTCCAAACATTCATAAATGATTTATCAAACTTAAAACCCCTTTGCGTTTCAATAGTTAACTTTTACCCTTCTTTAAATATTTATTCCTCTTCTCTAGAACTGGTATCTTTTAAAATTGCATCATAGTCAACATATATTTTCTGTTTTGGAGGTTCATGAATAATTGCATCAACTTCTATTAAATTTAAAGAAATTTCTGCAGTTCGATTCGTTACATTTAACTCTCGTACTTCTTCTTTATAATGCTTCAATCCTGATTGTTTATATTTTCTTTTTCTTCATCTTCCTAAATGCTAATATCACACAGTTTAAAATTCTCAGTTTGAGTAGCAACATTATTACAATTCTCCCTTGTTTCTAGCTTTAATTTATGTTCAATAACCCTTTTAACATTCGTTTTAATTCTACTGAGAGTATTTTTCATAGATTTTTGTTAGCCTTCTTATAAACCAAATTATCCATAATTTGCCAAAACATTTGATATATAGGACAATTATTTTTACCCCCACAAATCTTCTCTCCTTTTGCACGGTATAGAACGGTTTTCCGGTTCTAAATCTCAATTTAATACTTTCTACAAATTCTTCCTTTGAAAAACTTTTTCCATCAAAGTTTAGATAGAAAGCATCATTCATCAAATCTTCAACCTTTACTCCAACTAACACATCATACATAATCATCAAAGGATTTCTATTTCTTGGTAACTCAATTCTTAAATATTTATCTTTCAAATTGCTACTATTCATGATTTTCTTTACATCATCTTCTGTATTAGCTTCCACAATTAGATTCTAACCGGCAGCTCTAATGGAATGAATTTTTATTTTCTCCTGTGTGGGGTTCAAATTCAGTGTCACAATTTTGTGTAATTCCTTCTGTTCAAGGTTTTTATTTGATGTTACAAACAATGTGTTTTTATGCTTCCATGGTTTTCTGTAAATTAGCCTGTTTAATAGTCATTACTGGAGTTGAAGCTACCTGTGCATAGGACATTACTGGTTTCTTCTCCTGAAATTCTTTCAACATCTTAACCTCCGTTTTCAACTTTTCATTTTGCAAACTTAATTTATGCATTTTATTCTCTATGGTGGCTATTAAACCAAACATAAATTTCCGATTCTCTGCCGATATCCTCGTCTCCTTTCCTATATTACCATTTAATTCCTGCAACTCCTTCATAATACCTTCATTAATTAGCATGGTTTCTTCAGATAATGCCTGATTATCTTCTTCCATATTCTTCATTCCACTTCCTGTTTTTGTATTTTTTTTCCTGTGAACGGCTCAATGAATTTTTTGGTTTAAAGGGATCTAGTATATTTACAACATCCTTTTTTGTTCTCATATTTTATAATATAATATAATATTATTTTATATATATATACATATAACGAAGGGAAAAGCCCCCCGAAATATTTGCTCTCGCCAGAATATTAATTTTAGCACACCCTTCGTAAAAATAGCCTGAAACGTACTAACAAGCTTCTTAACCGTACGTGCATTAAAACGGATGGCTGGCGCGTGAATTAGAGAGGCAGCGCACGTAGCCCTCTAATTTTGAATCTTTCTGTCTTACCATATAAACAAGTAATGTATTCTTGAAGCTCTAAAATTACTATTTATGTACTTACAATTTCTTTTTCTCCTTCAATTTAACACAATCACTCATTAAATAAATTAGTTAAACCACTACAATTATGAATGCATATGGAGCTCACTTTTATACGTATGCAGCGCTCGGCAACCACAGCGCCAATTCAAGAAATCAAGAAATATGGAAGAGGGGAAGTGGAAATGTGGTGTTTAGAGAGCGCGGAACTATCTGCACTTTCAGTACCAACTTAAATCCACTCAGTCCGACATGCACCACTGTTTACTTTCCCTACTACATATAGTAAGTAGGGGAAGTATTGCATTTCACCTAACAATTTGATGTTGAGATTTCATCGGAAATATAATGCTTTGAGGCTCCCTGAACCGAAAAAAGCATTTTTAAAAAAAAGGTCCGTGTATATGTGTTTGTGAACAGCATAACTCAAAAACGAATGTCGGATGAATACCAAACTTTATTTATTTAAATTCAGTGTTTTCCAAAGATACGACGCGAAGATTTTAAGAAAATCCCCCTATCCTAAACTACCCTTTACAAGAGCATTTTTGATTTTATAAAAATGGCCCTAACAATTTTAATTAATGTTTCATATACTGCAGATATTTTATAAGATATCTTGTATAACTGGTAAACGTTAAGCGATATTCGAAAGCGTATCAACTAAAAATGTAGGTCTCTTTAAGACACACAATTTATTTTACTTAATTTTTTATGGCATAAGCCATTTCTGAGATATCCGTTATTAATAGTTCGAATTGTTCATTATTGGTCATTATTTTTAAAGTCCTGTCAACATTCCGCTGTTTCTCGCGATGGCATGGAAACAGTATGGAATTTTAAGGCCAGCGTACAGCGTCCAATTCTTAAACATCTGACTATCGCTATTCCCTTTGTATCTATAATGAAATGTGTAATGTAGCCACTTTTGCAAAGGTTTAGTTCGAGTAAATGAAGTAGAGAGAAAATTAAGTTTTAGTAAGAATAGTTTGTGTACCCACTAATAAACGATAGAGGGTATAGACAGTCATGTGAATGTATCACAAATTTCTCTACTTTCGAGTGCACACAGAATGGTTTTCAAAGCGATTAACATTTCTAGTCTTCCACTTGGTATAAATACCTGAAGCTCCCATACAAACATTACCTCGTCTAATGTGCTATAACCTAATGAAGATAGATCGATTTTGCCCTATAGAATATTTGCTCTATGGAAGTATATATTGACACTTGACAGTAACAAGCCAAGACAATTGTTTCTTATTCACATAAAATAATAAGCATTAAGGCCTATCAGTTCAGATAGTTGGTCGTTGCGAATATGTGAAGATGAAAGTTCGGGACTTCTTTCGCTATCGAGCTGATTATACGGATCATTTCGGACGTTGAAGTTCGCAGCTTTGGACTTCACCAGGTATTGTAAGCCGTGCAGAGGAGCATTCTGCGGTTTCTTAAGTGTACTTCATCTCCAGAGTTTCAATGAGGGTACAACAGGAGCGTAGAAGCATAAATGCTTGCCAATTTAGCAATGGGTATTGTCATCGTAACCTATCCATTTCTCTAATTCTGCGAAAGTCAAGAAGTTGCCAAGAGGTTGTCAAAGGCTTACGAAGTTACAAGCAGTGTATGTAAGAAGTATAGCAATGGTTGTGAATGCTCAGTTATAGGTATGTCGGGGATGCATACCCGAATATACGACGTCCTCCGTGCTGTAGTGGTTATCATGCTAGCTTCTAGTTCCCGGGGTCGCTGGTTCAAACTCGGCGGAGGGCGGTGGACTTTTTCAGGCGTAAAAATCCTTAACATGGCTTCCTTCGGAAGCGAAGTAAGGCCGGTGGTCCCGTGTCGTAGATTTACGGCACGTAAAAGAACCTCACGCCTGATAAAGAGGCCTCTGAGCAAAATTACTGGTCTTTCACGGCCAATATAGAATGGGACGCTAAGGAAGACAACAGTTAAACAGCGTCCATATATAAAACGCAATTTATTTTTTTTTACCCGAATATACAATTTTATAACTTATAGTTTTTGGGATCATGGTGGTACATCCAAGTATTTCATTTCGGATCAATTCTACGTCTGCATCTCTCAACGGTTTAGCAGTTATGCTCCATTTACCAGTTTTATTCATTTGTTTTCAAAAGTTTTACCACCTTTAGTACTATGGATAATGATTAAATTCTTTTGCCCCATGTTTTTTATCATTAGAATAAATATATATTTCATTGAAATATACAGAAAAATAGAATTGTTGAATAAGCTAATTTTTTCTAGTAATTACGTTTTTTCATGGTAGTTTTCAAATAGGGGAATTACACTTTAGCTAGAATTACCCTTATTGGCTTAAAGAACAAGCGCACAAAATATGGTTTTGGCAACTTCATGCTTGTTTAAATAAAGTTTTTGTGATGCAAAGTATGAAAGGAAAAAAAAAATCCGAGGAAGTCCACTCCTTATGCTAAACAAACCTATCAAGATTCTAATAAACTGTATTGCAATGACTGGCTTATAAGATTCTAGAATGACAGGACAGTGTAAATGTGTTATTATTTTTCAAATATACCAAGGAAGAATTTACTTGGGTATGCTACAAAATGGCGAAAATGACATTAGACTTCAAATAAAGTTGTTCTTGGTGTATTAAAAACATGATACAAATTATTAAAGGTCTTTACTATTCTAATACCACTAACCTACGATATTGTAGATTTTTTTCCAGCAAATACATCTTTTCGTTTATTGTCAACAGAGAAGAGCTGTTGAATTGAAGTCCAAAGTACAAATTATTTTCCTTCACTGAACAGTGTAACCAAACATTGTATGGTCTTTGCTCAAGATCACAAGTGTTAACTCAAGCAGAACTAGCGCTACTGCATTCCTGGTTGCATTTCGTAACGACAAATCAGTTTTAGGAGAACTGCCAAAAAACACAAACAAAACAAACAAACAAACCTTGCAAGGATGAAAACACACCAGAAAAGTGCATAAATATTATCAGTCTCTGGATCAATTTGGTTTCCTTTTCAGCAAAAGACTGAAAACACACACACACCAAGGACCATACCATGTGTATACATTTTGATTTGCACAAGCGAAAAGAATATTAATAAGCGCATTTGAGATCTACTCAATCAGTCTAGTTCTGAGCGATACCTGAGACTTTACATTTATTCCTCATAAGCCTGGCATGCAATGAATTGAATTCTACGCATTAAATCGTCAGTTACGTTTGGATTTCGTTTTAGTTCGCCTACGTGCTTAGATTGTAAATAACTTGCAAAATTGATGTTCCAGGAGGAGGGGATTCTCACTGTTTAGAAATTAGCTAATTAAAGTCTGTGGGCCGCATTCAGGAGGTCGTGGGTTCGATTCCTGTGGCCGAACTTCCTGATCTATGGGTTTTTCTGGGGTTTCCCTGTGTCGCTAAGCGAATGCTGGGAAGGATCATTAAGTCCCCTGAATTTTCTGTCTCACCATTTCACCTCTATTCTCATTTCACTTCACCTTTCATCCGCTTGGTCTCTTTCTGGGTTGTACGTGTCGGCGGGAGGTTTCGGCGTGTGCATGGCAGGAGAAAAGGATGCTCTTGGGAACCTTCGTCCCCCGGAATGCGGTTGGTTTCCGAGTTCCGCGCCCTCCAGGGATGTGTAAGCTCACAGCGGAAGGGGAGCAGGCTGCACTAGTGCTCATCCGGGGAGTTTAAATATGTAACTGGTAGGAACCCTGCACTCTGCCTGTCATGCCCCTGGTCTGGCCACCCTCTGTCGCCTCTCACCCCGTCCCTCCCTTCCGGAGGAGCCCGTTTAGGGCATAGGTACAAAAGATCTGTGTAGGTCGACGGGCTTAACCCCCCGCGTTGAATCCTAATCCTAATCTAGCTAATCAAAACTGCATTTAACATGTTTATTACTTGTAACGCATTTATGCGCTTGCTTCTAATCCTCTTGAATTTTCATACTGCTCATTATTTTACGATCATTTTATATATATTTAAGCAGTGAAATGCTTTGTTCGGTGAGATGTTTTTATATAACTATAAATGGATGCCGGATACATGGGAATTCATAGCAATGAAAGAGCAGACGATTTGTCTAAAAAGCAATAGCTACCCCACCATCGGAAAGGAACTAAGAATATGGGGGTTGGGGGCTTATCGGTGAGTGGATTGCTGATAAACATAAGGAGTACTGGCAGTCAATTTCAGGACACAGGTACTCCAAAATAACAATCCCTGCTTTAAACAATGGCAACACTCATGAACTGCTTTTATACAAGGTGGGTAAAGAAGTTGATCCAACTTGTATGACATGCAAAAAGCCAGATGAAACACTAAGTCATCTGCTGTATGACTGCGAGCCACTTGCAGTTTAAAGGATTAAACACTGTGACCAAGGTTTTATCAATTTCAGAAACCTAGTAAGGTCTCAGTGAGAAAGTTAACCTCCTTTATAAAGGATGCAGGCGTTCTAGGAGACTAGAAAATAAAGGGATGCACAAGGCATTAGCAATAGTTGGGGTGCTTAGGGCTTCGATAGACCAGCCCTTCTAAACTTAACCTGAACCTAACGTATACCTGTAATTATAAATGTATTCCAAACTTTATTTGTGAAATAATTACTTAAAATGACTGTATTACGAAATCAAATAAATTCACAAGTAGATAAGACAGGAGAGAGCGAGGCCACTTTTTTGGGTTTATATGGGAAGAGATAGGGAATACGGGGATAGATGCTATGCTAGTAGAGAGTTGAAGCAGGGAAAAGTGTTTAAATAGGAGAGATAAGAAAAACGAGGAGAGATGATAGGTGAAGCAGGGGCTGCAGGAGGGGGAAATGTGTTTTATGTGAGACAGCTAGGGAATACCAGGAGAGATACTAGGCTAGACATAAGTTGAAGGGGAGAATATGCCTTTTATATAGAAGAGATAGGGAAAACGAGTGGAGATGCTATAATAGGAGAGGGTTGAGGAGCATAAATGCGTTTATGGGAGAGATAGGGAAAACGAGGAAAGATGCTAGGTGGAGCAGGGAATGAAGGAGGAGAAACGCGTTTATATGGAAGAGATAGGGAAAACGAGGATAGATTCTAGCGAGACTAGGGTCGCTGCATGTACAATGCCCCCGTCTTCTCCAGGGTAGCACCATCCGGCATTCAGCAGGAGGCCAGATTCCATGGTTTAGGTGCAGCATAGTTGCGTATGATTTCACAGGTAATTCAGGTAGTATCGTAGGTATTTAGGATAATCCAGGTAGTATCACAGGTGCTCGGGGTAATTTCGATCAGCGATTCGTATCACAGCTATTTAAGGTAATTTCAGGTGGTTTAGACAGTATCATAGGTATTTATGGTAATTTAGAGAGTAAATCAATACCTCATAAACATTTCTCATCCAATGTTACCACAATTTTATATACTTTTTCCAAATCCTATAAAATGCTATATGTTAAACAGCTAGCGTGTGTGACGGAGAGGGGTAAACTGTGTATAGGCTGACAGTGAGGGTATATAGAAGTATTCTAAACTAACCCATCCGCATTTTTTGAGGAGAAATTAAAACGTTTTAGTCACCTTTATTGATTTATATGGTTGCATTTTCTGTTTAGGTGTAGTAGCTTTGTCAGTTAATCATTGCTTCATTAGATAAGGATTGTAAGGGTAGACGTCTCTCCCCTTTTATCTGGGCTTTAGATCAGCACTAGGATTTCTTTCTAATGCCAGAGTTAACCCCTCCCCTTCCATCTTCTTCTTCTTTCTTCACCAGGTGTCTGCTAGGTCTATACGCAGCACATGAGTAAACTTCCATTTTTTAAAAATTGGAAAGTCATGGAGAAAATCTTAATCTTGAGATCCAGTTTACATTCTCTTAAGCGCTGTTTGTAATACTGTAATGGCCATATGCATAGACTATTATTCCATCCTCGGCAATAACGCGTTTATCATCGTAAGGAGTCAACGTGATTTTATTCACTTGCACGGAGGTAACACCATGCTCTCGCGAAAGGATCAGATTCATAGGCGTTCTTAGTGTTTCTTGGGTTTTAAGACAGTCTGTATGGTTGTCAAATGTAGTATACTGCTTAGGATCACTATGTTTTACACCTTTAATTCCTTTTATGATTGAACCTTGGATATCTAGTGCATATATCTTATGTCGTGGTCCTACAAAGCGCAGGAGAATTTTACCATTAGTCCCATCTTTAAATTTTCCCGACACTTTTTGTTTTGAGTGGAGTGGCATATACGGCTGACAGGGAAATCAGCCGTATCTAGATGTACAAGAAAACGTAGCTTGTTCTGCTACACATTTTCAGTTGTCACTCGATGAATGAATGAATCCGTGTTCATATATATAAGCTTCAAGGTTTCAGCTACATAATATGGCAACAACACATCGTAATGATACTGATAGATTAATGTTTTAGAAATGCCTAACACACTCATTCCAATGTATGTAGGCTTATTGAAGAGAATCTGTAGGGAGGCACAGCACCTAGATTAGCAGCATATATTGTCCTATCGATAAAGGTAGGCTTGTTGACCAACTTTTCTAAAGTCTTCTCGCTTGTAACCAGCTGTATATCTATACGAATACGCGGATTCATCATGGTTTTTTCAAACATGTTATTGTTAAGCAGCGTATAGGGATCCTCGAAATCATTTGCAGCATGTTGTCGTAGTCGGTTGTTAAATTCCACATAAGGTTTTAACCATTGAGACTGTTGGACCCTCGATTCCCATTCAAACGGTCTTTACATGCGTCTTTTTCCTCCTTAATATTCTTGAATAATGCGATCTCTCTATCGGAATTTCTAACCACAATAGCATACGACCGAAGGATGCTACTATAGATTCCCCCTCTTACCAGTAACACAACAAAACCTTGCCTTCGATTTTAACAATGGGTGCCCATATGTACCATTCGGGCTGAAATATTCACTTTATTCAAAAGTTAACACTATCACACGTTCCTGTAATTGAACGAAAAATAATGAATAAATTTTCTTAAAACGTGACGGAGCGCTGCCTGGGCAATAAAAGCTTTGGAAAGTAGGCTATATACAAAGAATTGAATGCATGAGTTTCTTCGAGTATAAAAATCATGTTTAAAATTTCGACGAGACAGAGAGGGGGATAGAGAGAGATAACAAGATGTGATTATATCTCTGGTATTTTTATGAGGTTAATACTCGATTATTTGGAGAACGATTGGCAGAAGCGAGGTTGCTCAGCAAGTCTTTCTGAAGGCCTTTCATGAAAGCTCGGCTGTTGTCACAGAATAGCTTCTACCGTTTCAAATGCTATTCATTCAAAATCACCCCCGTATTCATGTTAAAAACGAGAATTCAAATGAGTATAATGTTACGCATATAGGGGATGCAAGGTGTACAATAATTCATTGGAGTACTTTCATGACTAAAATTACTGTTATATTCGGGATATATCAGAAATAGCTTTTGCTATAAAAAGTTAACTGAAATAAAGTATGCGTTTTAAAGAGATGTACATTTTTCTGTGTAGTAAGTTTTCGTCTCTCTTAACGTTTACCAGTTGTTCAATAATTTACAAAATTTCTTTCGAAAGAACAGGACCTCACAAGTTATGAAAGGGCATTAAATTAAGTAAAAACGATTGCACTTAGGAGAAAGAAACATCACAGAACCTTAGATCAGCCATATACTGTGAGAGGGTTCCCTGGTTCGATTCCTCACACTAGGGTGGGGAAAGATTTCCTAAACAGGAATCATTCCTTACGTTATAGAATCGTAAATTATGTACGTGAGAGTGAATGAATGCATCACCCTAATTTAATGTTAAGATGGAATTTCTGATGTGCTATATTCACAAGAGTTTCTCTACCTCTACCCCTATTATTGGGTATACAAACTATTTTAGTAAAGCTTATTTTTTTAATCCGAATAAACCTTTGTAGAAATAGTTAAATTACATTTTTCTAAAGATTCAAAGGTAACAAGGATAGTCAAATCTTTAAGAACGGAGAGCTATTTGCTTAAAAGTCTATACCTTTTCCATGCAATCTCCAGAAAAAACTGAGTTTTGACAGGATTTAGAATGATCGAGAAATATCCAATTCTAGGTATGAATAACGAATATCTAGAAAATGGCTGAGGCTATAAAAGGTATTTGAAATAAATTGTATGTTCCAAACTGGGTTACATATTCGTGTGTGGTACGTTTTTCATCCATCGCTTAACGTTTACCTGTTATATAAAAATTATAAGAATCCTCTCTGAATAAGCAGGCTTTAACGGCTATTTCCCATTACAATTTCCGATATGCATTTTATTTGTTATGTAAATATGTTTAATGTGTAGTATTTTAATCAAAATGTTAATGACATTTTTAGGAAATAATGTCGAAAATGTCGAAAAATATTACATATAAAGGGTAGTTTGAGGAGAGGGATATTCTGGAAAACATCTGTGTCGCATCTTTGGAAGGTGCTGAACCTAAATACTAAGTTTGCTATTTATCCAAATTTTTGTTCTTGAGTTATACTATTCACAAATACACACACAAGCACACGCACGCACGCACCATATACACAACATATACGGCTATATGCATACACACTCGACCGCATACACAAAACGTATGAACACATACATAGCATATAGATGAACACATATTGACACCTCCTCTCAAAACACGTGGGCATGCACGAAGTCATACAAACACGCCCGAACACGTAAGTATGTACGAATACATACGGATACGCCCGATAACATGCGTAAACACCTATTGAAATATAAGAGTTTAGACGCTTAATCATCGTTTTATTATTAAATTCAGTACATGATTGATCCAAAAGGTTCGTGCCCCCTGTATAAATAGGGTGCATTCAGGCACTGACCTTAATTGCGCTAGTTAGTTTTGAGGTGTCAATATCGTGTTCCCTCCAAGAATAATCAGCTTTCGAAAGTGTTACCGAGGTGAATAAATCGACATTTCCCTGAAGAAGGATTAATACGTTATATCAAGTAATGATGAATAACTCTGCATATAAGCATATCATTCCTAGAGTAACAGGATATACGTGTTGCAAATGTGGAAAGAAATTCATGTGAGGTTATGACAAGAGAAGGTATGGAATGACTTGTAAACGAGTCTTTAGGTGCAAACATTGCAACACAGTCTTTAATGATGGTTATAAGGGACAACGACATGAGTGTGTGTGTGAATTAAGCAGTTCTAAGAAGAGAATGAAGATAAAACCTACTAGGCATCAGTTATTGTCTACAATGGAGGACTGTATCATGAAGGATTACGAGACTTCATTCGAGAAACGATTGAGATCGTATTTTATACGATGTAATTCATCGAAGGATATAAAGACAACAAATAATCCATGCTGTTTAGAAGGAATTGGACATACACAAGGGTGAGAAAATTAATTTGTTATTTGAATACCGATTTGTGAACAGTATCGGAGAAACCTGTGACAAAACTTTTAAAACATGGAATCAGGCCGTGTTACTAGAAACGAATCTGGAGTCCATGTTGGAAACGAAATTCAAGAAATTGGTTATAGAAATGGAGGAGTCACAGCTTAAGGGTAGCAACTTGGTTTTGCTTGCTGTTTAAGGAGTTTCGCTTCCTATCAACACGTATAACCCGTTACGAGGAAGTAGCTACATACCACTATCGCCATCAGTTGGAGCTAAAGAAGCTCGTAAAAACATCCAGAACTACAGCGACGAGAAATGCTTCATGTATTCCGTAGCAGCCAAATTCGTCAGCACCAAGCCTCAACGCATCAGAAATACAAGCAGCTTCAAGATACGTACGACTTCAGCTGTATTTTATACCCTACGACACTTGCTCAAATACGTAAGTTTGAGAATCTTAACAGCATGTCTATCAACGTTTCCGGGCTGGATGAGAAGCAAGAAGTGTATCCAATAAAGGTTGTTGATACTGAACTGGCTGACCATCATGATTTGTTAGAGATGAGTGGCAGCAAAGGAAAACATTATCAACTATACATAAAGAATTTTGAAAAACTTATTCGACGTCAGAAAACTAAACATAATGGATGAGTGTGCACTTGTAAGCGGTGTTTCACACATTTCAATAATAAATATGGAGGAAGTGGGTCGGAAAAACTACAAGAAATTGCATCCAACTATAACCAACATGATATTGTAAGGGTAGTTATACCCATAAGGGAGAACGCCGTCTTGCAATTTAAAAATTTTGAAAGAATGTTGAAACCACCTTACGTCATCTATGCAGATTTTGAAAGCATCCTCACTCCATGTCATACACGCATCCCCAATCTTGAAACTCCCTATACATCCCCTTATCAGGAGCGTACACCAATGAGTTTCGATGTTTACGTGAAACCTGCTCAATCTGTTGAACATATGGAAAATTAGCTTCCTATGCAACCCTATGTATATCCTGGTTTTGATGCTACCAACTTAGATATCAACTTAGAAACACTACAACAAGATGATGCACATGGATACATATTACAAGTTGACATCGAGTATCCTGCCGAACTTCACGATGTACACAATGCCGTACCTTTCCTGTCCTAGTGTATGAAGCTCAAGGAGTCGTCTACAAAGAAACTAGTACTCCATCTTGGCCCTCGGAAGAAGTATGTAGTACATTACATGGCTTTGAAGCAAGCTCTAACTCGGGCTACGCTTGGGTAAAATCGACCGTGTGCTGCAGTTCCAACAGCCTCAGTGGTTAAAGCCTTATGCGGAATTTAACAGACTACGACAACAGGCTGCAAATGATTTCGAGAAAGATTTCTATAGAGTAGACAAATTATATTCGAACCCACTCGCGGGTTCACTCTACTGCACGAGACAGACGGCAGTCGCCGGGGAAATTACGCCCGCAGAGGAGGACTAAAATCCTTACCTTATACTAGATGCTGGAAATGCTGACCTTCTGCTCTCAAACAGGCAGCATATTTCGTGTAAATATTCTAGTTCACTCTCCGAAGCTCGGCAGCAAGAATTCTTGTGACTTCTTGCACAATGTTTTCTCAAAATTCCTGTAGTGTGCGAGAATTGTAACAATACACTTTGCCTTTTAAGGAACCCCATAAATAAAAATGACAACTCGTTAGGTCAGGAGAACGAGGGGGCCGCAAATCAACACTAATTATTCTGTCATCAAGCACCTCTCTGATTGCATGTAATGATTCGGCAGCCGTATGTGCTGTAGCAGAATCTTGCTGGAACCAACCACACAATCTCTCTTCTTCTGTCAATCGATTGCAAAATGGCCTCAGAATTAACTTCTGATATCGCTCTGCATTTATTGTTTCATCAAAGAATATATACCCTATTATTCTTCTAGCACTTATCGCACACCACACTATAATTTTCTGATGATAATGAGGCGTTTCATCACAAAAGTTACTACTGCTGAGCTTTGGAGAGTGAGCGAGAATATTTACACGAGATACGCTGCCTGTTAGAGAGCAGAAGGTCAACATTTCCAGCATCTATTATAAGGTAAGGATTGTAGTCCGCCTCCGCTGGCGTAATTTCCACGGCGACTGCCGGTTGTCTCACTCAGTAGAGAGAGGCCGTGAGTGGGTTCGAATATAATTTAACTACCCTATATATAAGCTGCTTAACAATGACATGTTTGGAAAATCTATAAACAACCCGCGTAATCGTATGGATATACGGTTGGTTACAAGCGAGAAGACTCTGGAAAGGTTGGTCGCCAAGCCTACATTTATCGATAGGACAATAGTGATCCTAAGCAGTATACTACATTTGACAGCTATACAGACTGTCTTAAAATCCAAGAAATAATAAGAACACCTATGAATCTGGTCCAGTCGCGAGAGCATGGTGTTACCTCAGTGCAAGTGAATAAAATCACGTTGACTTCTTACGATGATAAAAGCGTTATTACCGAGGATAGAGTAATAGCATATGCATATGGCCATTGCAGTAATTCAAATAGCGCTTAAGGGAATGTAACCTGGATCTCAAGATTAAGATTTTCTCCATGAGTCTACAATTTTTAAAAATGGAAGTTTACTCATGTATACTTGCTGCGTATACCCTAGCAGACACCTGGTGAAGAAAGAAGAAGAAGATGGAAGGGGAGGGTTAACTCTGGCATTAGAAGGAAATGCTAGTGCTGATCTCAAGCCCAGATAAAGGGGGAGAGACGTCTACCCTTACAATTTTTATCTAATGAAGCAATGATTACCTGATAAAGCTAGTACACCGAAACGGAAAATGTAACCATATAAATCAATGAAGGTGACTAAAGCGTTATAATATTTCTTCAACCAATGCGGATGGATTAGTTTAAAATACTTCTATATACCCTCACTGTAAGCGTATACACAGTTTAGCCCTCTCCGTCTCACAACTAGATGTTTAATGTAGAAAAGTTTATCAGATTTAGAAAAAGTATATAAAATTGTAGTAACAGTGGATGAGAAATGTTTATGAAGCATTGAATTACTCTCTAAATTACCATAAATACCTATGATACTATCTGAATCACCCAGAATTAACTTAAATAGCTGTGATACGAATCGCTGATCGAAATTACCCCGAACAACTGTTATACTACCTGAATTACCTGTGAAATCATACGCAACTATGCTGCACCCAAAAACATGGAATCTTCCTGCCTGTATAAATTCCTGAATTATCCTAAACACATACGATACTACCTGAATTACCTATTAACTCACACGGAACTATACAGCACCCCAACCATGGAATCCGTCCGCCTGCTGAATGCCGGATGGTGCTATCCTGGAGAAGACGCGGACATTTTGCATGCAGCAACCCTAGCTTCGCTAGAACCTATCCTCGTTTTCCCTATTTCTCCCATATAAACGCATTTCCGCTCCTTCAACCCTCTCCTATCATAGCATCACTCCCCGTTTTCCCTATCTCTTCCTATATAAAAGGTATATTCTGCCAAATATGGCCTCGCCCTCCCGTATCTTACCTACTTTCGTAATTACTTGAATAAGGTTAAATATTTGTTTATTAAATGGATTATTTCTATAGAAGAATCCTCAAATAAGTCAGATGAAATTGACAAACGTTAATGCTAGTCTCGTATTAACGCAAATGGGTAGAAACAAAATGCACGCTGTGTAGCACAGTGAGGAGTAAATTAAGCACACAGCCCCTTGTATCCAATAACCTGTCTGACTATGGTCTGTTCCATATAACGTTGCCTGTATCTTTTAGCTGTCTCGTGTACTAGTCACCTCTCAATGACTGGCGTCATGGAAGAGGTGGTTGTGCGACACAAAATTGTTCCTTATTTAAAATGCTCATTATGCCATAATCATCATATATTTGAAGAGAAATGGCAAATCTGCATTCTATTAACCGTATGAATCAAATAAGGGTGTTTCAGAAATACTTTTACAAACTTCGCGTATGCGTTCCTTACACCACATGAAGGAAAAAAGTTCATATGAACACATGTCCCATAATCCGTTGTTTTCTCGTTAGGAGGTGTTCAATACAGTGGTACACTTATAACACACAAAACTCATAATAAATGCTCAAATGTCCTCCTCTTGCTTCTATGCATGCCTGTACTCGTCGAATCATGGAATGTCGCACACTGTCAAAAACGTCGGGATGGTGTCGAATGGTTTCGCAGGCTTCCATGACAAGTGGATGAAGCGTTTCTGTATCCGGGACGGTTGCTCCATAAACCAATGATTTAAGATGCCCCCAGAGGTAAAAATCCACAGGATTGAAGTCGGGAGAACGTGCAGGCCATGGAACTGGTCCTGCTCTGCCTATCCATCGATCATGGTAGATACCAGTCAGTTTATCTCGAGCAATGCGACTAAAATGTGCCGGAGCCCCATCATGCATAACCAAGATGTTTTTTTTCTGATTTGCAGGGGCACATCTTCGTAAAGTAAGTGGGAAAGAGTGTGCTGGATAAAGTCCCTGTAGACACCACCAGTAAGACGTGCTGGTAAAGCGCATGGACCTACCTGACAGTCACCTACAATGCCAGCCCACACATTCAGACTAAACTGTTGCTGATGTCTAGCCTGAAGTACAGCGTGAGGATTACGATCTGCCCATACGTGTACGTTGTGGAAATTAGTAACTCCATCTCTCCCAAACGTTCCCTCGTCTATAAACAAAACTGACGAAACAAACAACGGATTGGCTGTTTGTGCTACAAACCATCGGCAAAAGTTATCCCGTGGTGGATAATCGGCAGGCGAAAGGCCCTGCACACGTTGAATATGATATGGATATAGGAGCTGCTCGTGAAGTACCCTCCATTCTGTCATGTGTGATGTACCAGATGCCACAGCCAATTGTCTTGTACTGATTACTGGATCGTCTTCGACACACTTTAACATCTGTTCTTCGCGTTCCGGGGTACGAACAACTCTTGGTCTTCCTCGATCAATAGTCCGTGGTGCAACTGTTCCTGTCTCAGCAAGGCGACGATAAACAGCGACAAAGCTTGGATGACTCGGTTGTCTTCGGTCTGGAAACTCCATCTGATAGAGCCGTGCAGCCTCGCGTCCATTACCATTCGCGCGACCATACATAAAAATCATGTCTGCCTGTTCACGAAATAAATATCCAGCCATGGTGGAACGAAACACGTGCAGTTAACTCACTACATGTACAAAATTGAAACGTTGAAGACAGACTAATGATAAACGTAAACAAGTCTCCATGGCAACACTTCGCCATCTACCGTATGTATCGTAGTACAATGGGTCAACGCCTTCTATAAATGCATAGAGAAATGAAGTTTTGAGGTTGGACCCCGAAGGCCGTTGAACTCACACGTTCATTGTGACAGGAATAACGCGAAAACAAAGGATTATGGGACATATGTTCATATGAACTTTTTTCCTTATTTTGGCGTGAGGAACCCATACCCGAAGTTTGTAAAAGTATTTCTGAAACATCCTGTATATCGTGTAGCAGAGTCGATGCACCTAGGATGCATGTCACTTTTTATCAATACATAGATAGGGGATCCTTTGCCTCTCAGGATGACGAAAGTACGTGCATCTATCATGACGTAGTGTTGATATCCCCGAGCTTGCATTGCACAGGGTTTGTTTGTCACCGTCATCCAAAGTTGTATATAAGCCTATGAGGAGAAACATGAAGGAAAGTAAGCGCGGAAGGATACATGGCAGCGGGGCAAGGTTATAAGAAGCATGGTATAGCGAGGTGCCCAAGTTAAACTACGACTGCTGCAGGCACTTATGTATTTCCTTCAAACGATCAGTCACTTACAGGATACCTGGGAAAAACATGAACTACCTATATGAAAAGTTGCAAGTAAAAATTTTGCTTACAAAATTATTTGTTGCTGTTTCGAATCATATACAACTTAGTCTATAAACTGAAAATATTGAAATAAGTGTTTCAATTAAAAAAAGTTTAAGATAATTATAAGATAAACAGTGATGAAAATCCTAAAATATTTGGCATCCCATCAAAGGCGTAAGAAACGCTTCAGCACATTAACTTAAAATTGACAAAAAGGGCAAACTATGTTTATAGACTATTTTAACCTAAAATGCTTTATTCTGTGGAATATTTCTACTGATTTTGAAGTAATAGCTAACATTTTAAATAAATGTTAGCCGCAAACCACTTTTTAGGCTTTTAACACCCATTAAAACAGATTTAAAGCATAAAAGTTTTAAAAAATGTGTAAAACCAACATATACCAGGAAAACAATAATGGTTCAATTTAAAGTTATATTCATAATAAAGCTTTCAGAAACTTAAATAAACTTAATAATTTCTGAAATACATTCACATATGTAGTGATGCAGACAAAAAGTATTTAAATTAACTCTCACCTAAAAATCTGAAAAAAACCAAATTAAAAATATATTATTATCTTAAAACTCTTCATAGATTTAGCTCTAAATCATGTATATCTTAGGTTTATAGACTTTGCAAATTTCTCACAACTATTAATTATGTTCAATACTGTTGGATTTTCTGCCCATTCATAATATAGTAATTGTAATATTATCTATGAAGTTTTTTTAAAAACTCCTCAAATAAAAATTGAAATTACAATAAATATAAAATACGTAATTTTATTGTATTCAGCGAATATATGAAAATAAAACATCTATACTTTTTTATTTCACTTATACTTTTGAAGTGATATATTTATTTATTTGGAATTGACTTTCTGAATTAAAATAAAATGTTCGAACTTACCAATATGGTTCTGAAGTTAAAGAAATAAATCAAAATGTAATAGTGTCCTGAATTGGTTAATTCTAATAACGTGTATTTTCGCACAACCAGAATAGCTTTAGTTAGACCTGACATATTAACTACAAGACCAAAAAACAATATCTAGCAACAAGTTCATTGGTTCAGAGTGAGGTACTCAAGAGTGAGAACAATCCTCCAAAATAATGAAGAATGAAACGCTTTTCCTTTCTTCTGTTCGCTTTGCAAATAGGTAGCTATATGTTTTGGTAATCAAGTATCAAAATTATGTAACCATGCTGTGCAGTTTTGAAGAGGAAAGCTGTCAGAGCATTGTTTCCCATAAATAAAAGCTATGTAAACGTCAGTGCTGCTACGTGTTCTCTATTTGTTTAGGACATTCGGAAATCTGTTTGGGAAAAATATATGCCACTAGCATATGTTGTTTTAATTACATGACATCCGGTGCAACGATATGTAAGTCAATTATATTCTAAGGATTAAGAACTGTCCAGGCAATGAGTGAGGATGTAAAATGCTTTATAAGAAAGTCTGCGGCGATACTCATATAATAGAGATAGCCACTATAAGAAAACTTATTTTGCGAAAATATGAAATATGAAACATGTTATCTTTATGCCAATAATGTTTGTCCTTAAATCGTGTAGAGGAGGTTTATATAACTATTTTGCAGAGTAAAGCTTTTAAATTAAGCTTTGTTCAATTAGTTCCTTCATATTTAGTGATATCCAATAAATGAATGATTTTATAGTATTTCAGTATCGTTAAGTCCTTTTACCAAAAGAAGAGAATAAATCGCCGGTTACTTTATTTGGTTTTAAAGCTAGTTAATACGCTACAAGTAGTTTTACAACATTTTCTAGCAAAATGTTACGTCCTATAGATTAGTGCTTTGTCCAATAAATAAGATTGTTACACAGCATATGAAATGGTGGGATAATATTAGTATGGTATGAGGCAGTATTTTTAACACTTAAATGATTTTAGTCAAATTATATAATATAAAATATAATAACAGCCCCCCTTAAAGCAATATGTGTATGTAACAATATATAAAAAGTGTATATTACAGTCATTGTATATGTTTATATTATTGTATACATGTAATAATGTTATCTGAATGTATTACGTAATTTAATAATGTAGGAGCTGTGAGAATAATATGTTAAACGTTGCTAACAATGAGGTAACTTTGCGGCAATAATGAGTAAGAAAGTGTAATAATGCTACTAGTCATTCTTGGAGTAACAATAATGTAATTTTTGTGACAGTTTAGAAAATAGCCAATCAACAACCAGAAAAAAGCTTAAGTTAAATAAAAGTATTCTATTGGATTACGAATAGCCAATCACAGACTTGAAATACAGAAAAATACAAATTTAGGCGGTAGAAATCAAGTCAGTTGCATGTAGACAGCGCTCTTAACTGGACGAGTTGGTTGTAGACAGTGTTCCTAACCAGACGCCAGATGCGTCCTCGAGAAATTTAATATGTATTCAGTGTGAGACGAAAATAGTTTACGTGTTTAAAAAGTGCAAGTATTTAATAAAAGAATCTCACAGCTCTCTATATCAGTGAAGTGTTATTTAAATTGTGTCAAGGATTAATAAAAAGGAATGAATTAAAAATAATAATCTGTGTAAGCCCACATTCTTCAGCCGCACCACGCTTTGCAAAGAAATCCATGTCTCTAACAATAATACTGACGCAGCCGAGGCAAACATAAATATATAATATTTAAAGAAACAGTCAAATTACAAAGTTAATATTTTTAAATTTGGGACGAAGGCTACTGGGTACCGTACGTGCGGTTGCAACTACTTCAAGTTCGGCTCCCCAACAGTTGAAATATAATACAACCTACTTCAAATTGGCGCCCAACGTGGGGCAAATAAAAATACAACAAAATAACTTCAGGTAATACATTTAGTAGCTTAATATATGCTATTTCACTGCTCCTACCTTCTCTTATCTTGGGAGCCTGATAAGCGCACCAGGGAGTATTTTCCAATAGAAAATCAAATTTGGTAGAAACAGCTTTTCGTACCTTAAGCACTTCGTCCGTTAAACATTCCACGTACTGCAGTGCTATATACAGTTTTCCTGAAGAAAGACATAACGGTATCTCAATAAAAATATCTGTAAAACACAGATCATTGTAAATGGAAGTACTGGCTGAGATAAAAAGATCATGCAAAGTATGAAAATAAAATGTATTGTTAAAGGAAAGAATCACATTTTCTACAGAACATTAAATATTTATAATTCCCTAAAATAATGAAATTTTACCAAAACATTACGAAATGTGTAATTTTAACACTCGAAATCTACACACAACATGCCAACCTTGATTTAGAAAATGAACTTTCGTATTTTCCCTGCTTCTAATCATAGCATAGTGGAAGGTTTACTTAGGGCCACTGTGTTTACAAACAGAACACTTTCAACACATGTGTGCAATGCTGCTAAGGGAAACACTCAGGAGAATACAATATATCGAAAGAGGGAGTTCATTTTTAACATTGCAGTTGAATATCTTGTTGCTGCAAACGGTAGAAATAATGTGGTTTTTTACTTGTATAGTTAGGGACGGATATAGTCGGGTGACAAAATCACGGAGACTGCAATATCGAGCGGTACAGAATAGAGTAAATCACTATGCACACTCTTCTTGTTCTATGAAGAACTCGTGGCTGCTTTAGCAATTTGGAAAGCGTATGTACTCTAGAAGAAATTCGCAAAACCGTAGCAACAAAACGGGTCTGTCATTTATATGTATATATGATTTAAAAAAGCTTAGAAAATTTACAATATGTAACTGTGAAGTCGAAAAATATCACGATAAAACCTCCGAGGATCTTAATACCTGTTATAATTTGTATTTCGTTACAACTTGTCTTGAAGTTTCATAAAGTTGGAGGTTAAAAATTTGACCTACATTACGAGCTGCCATATTTGGGAGGTTGGGGCAGCAGGTGTGTGGGTAACAAAACGTATTTTGAAGCATTGCCCCGAAGGCTGTTTCTATTATGGAATATCATAGCTGATACTCTGATGAACACATTGAGAGTCAGTCGATCTATATGTGTAGGCGATTGGCATTTACATTATACGAGGGTAATTCAGGAAGAAACGACCGTTTGCGCATCCCGCTGCGCAGATCTGTCCGGCTTCTAGCCAAGTTCGAACGGCTTCCTCGACATCCTTTCTCAGTGCGAGTTTCAGTCGAAATAAGTTATTGTTGTGAATTCTGTGATTGTTCAAAATGAACTGCATCAACAAAGTCTCGTAGACTCTGAGGTGAGAGGTGTCATTCGATTTTTTAACGCTGGAAGTTGAAACCTCCAGAAATTTAGCATCAGCTAAAGAAAGTGTGTCGTGATGTAATGAACGGAAGAAATGTGACAACGCGGTGTGAAACTTTCAACAATGGACGCACAAATGTGCATGACGAGACTCGACCCGGATGTTCGCCACTCATCACAGATTATGTCAGGAACCAAGTGAGTAACAAAACTGTACAGGACAGTCTGTAACCCTAGACGAGTTACAAATTCCTTTTCGAAACATTTCTCGTTCTTTGGTAGGTGAAATTCTGTCCGAAAGTCTTGGCTTAATGGACTGGCGGCAGCCTACTACAACCCGGGAACTCTAAAGCTCGTGGACAGACATAACAAATGCTTAAATAAGGAGGTGATTATGTGGAGAAATAAGTAACTTTCAATTTTGTAAAGGACATGCCTCCTTTAATACAATAATTTTCTGAATATATTAAAGACAAACGGTGGATATTTCGTAAATTACGGATATTTCGTAAATTACCCTCGTACATAGGACCCTCATATGGAGAAATACTCGACCTCCTCATCCCTGTTTTATTCACAAATTAAAATAATGAGAAGAAGCAGATCTCGCCACGCAAAAGGTGTCACTAATTTCGTAATTACCTACTGCATAAAACCGACTCTACTATATCCTATACAGGAATAAAAATTGCTAAAACAATAATTTACAACATGACAGCCTCTGCGGTCGAGTAGTCAGCGTTCTGACTTTTCAACCCAGAGGACCCGAGTTTGATTACCGGCTGAAGCGAGGGGATTTCCTTAACCAAAATTATTTGCTGCCATCTGCAGAATTTACAGGTATGAATGTGAGTGTGTTTAATGACAAAAATGAACAAAATCAACGTAAAATCTTACAGTTCAACTATTAATAACGACAAAAGCTAACGGGAACATTTTCAGATTCCAATAGCATCAAAGTTAAACATTCTGTTCGCCAAACTTTTGTTTTAGGGTTAAATTTTATTAAAGTAAAGAAAAAGTTATAAATTAGCATTGTGACACGTTTATGGAACATTTTAAAATATATAGAAAGCAATGTTAAGATTGGTTTCAAGAATTATATATGACCAAAAATCTGCAACTTTTAGGCCATGTTTCCCAAATTGTGTTTCGGAGAACATTAGTGTTCCGTGAGACGTGTGTAAGTGTTCCTATCCAGTTCCAGTGCAAGTAAATTTTAAATGGTGCTGTGGAAGAAAACACAATATTGGTAAGCGCGCTGTAGAGTGCTTCTTCCTTTTCTAACAACATATTGTGATGAATGTCCTACATGGCGCGCCCGGCTTTGCTGCCGGCGCATGATTGGGGAGAGGGGGGAAAAGGCATACAATGTAACTTTCTGCACTTAAACAAAAATAATGCCTGTATAGAATAAAAATAAATACAGATTTAAATAAATCACATAAAAGATTTCAGAGTTTTAAGGATTGAAGTTTTGAATTTTAGGAAGATACGATAAATTTAAACAAATTTAATAACAAAACAACTAGGTTACCAATTTTCAAACACCACATAGAGCAATGTATCAACTTTGTTTACAATGCAGAAGGTTTTGCTTGTTTAAAACATGCAACGCCTATTTACCCTCAATTACTGACGTTTAGAGATAGAATAACGCATACATGTAGAGTGGGTTTGGGTATACAATTACTAGCGTCTAGTTCCCGAGGTCGCGGGTTCAAACCCGGCGAAGGGCGATGGATTTTTCGGGCACAAAAATCTTCAGCATGGCTTACTTTGGAAGGGAAGTATAGCCGGGGGTCCCGTGTTGTAGATTTACAGCACGTAAAAGAACCTCAAACCTGATTAAGAGGCCTCTGAGCAAAATTTCCGATCTTTCTCCCCAATATAGAATGGGACGCTAAGAGCCATAGTAGTTATAGAGCGTCCATAAATAAAACCTTTTTTATATACGATAACCTCGGATGCCTTAATATAGCTAATCACTCAGGGGATTATTCGCTAAATTATGGCTAGTAATGAAAAATCTAAAATAAAGGAAGGGGAAACAGTGGAGAGAAGGAGAATGGAGGAGGAAGTGGTAATGCAGAGACACCAAAAAAAATTACATAGCCATCATATAAAGAAAAAAAATACTAAATGTGAAAAATTTTCAGGACCGAAATAGAAGGAAAAAATAAATTTGGCTACGCCAACGAAAATATCGCGACGCCAAACCTTTAAATAATTTAGAATTTCCGGTGTCAAGGCCAGTTACTGAGCCGAAATGTGCTGCCTACACGTGGTACGCCATTTCTTAAAAAGAAAATCGTATCACATCGCTGCGATCCTACATGAAAAGAAAACTCACAGTTCAAATTCAGATAGACAAAGAAATTCCTCACACACTCACATTTAAAAACAACTTACCTCAAATTATAGATATAACCATCACGTGCACAAAATAACATTTAACACACACACACGCTATAAGCACACGAAATTTTCTTCACAGAGATGTGATAACGTTTACAACACACATATTAATTCACACCCGGCGACAAACCACCAAAAATGTTATTTCATACACGGCGCTTCCAACCAAAAACGTTATATAATGGGGTGAGGCCAAAAAGTTTTGCAGCTAGATATTAAACTTAGTTACCCCGGCATAAACATTGGGGAGCTTAGCTGCAGTGGCAACGAGAGGACCAGGAACTTAGCTGCAAAAAGTTTAAGGAGGCGTGGGATATTCATAACAAATTACACTTAATTTCACATTTACTCTGGTTTATTATAAATTTAACTTGGTGCCACTACATCGTTCACAACAGATTACAGGTAAACATTGAAGGGAGATGCTCCACACACACGGTCCACGCACTCTGCATACACATCCACTCACCCTGAAGACACACACAAGACTGACTCACGCTACTGACTGATGCCACCGAACAAATACGCTGATACCTCTACTTGCCTTCACCCCCATTTCCTCTCTCCACTCCTGACTAGGAGTTGGGGACAGAAATGCCGCGCCGGACAAAATTCAAACTCCCAAACGAAATAATTATGCCCAACAATGTCATGCTACAAAGCAATAATGTGTCCGATGCGACAATGCACACACATACACGCTACAGTATTCCTTAAATTATGGCTAGCAATGAGAAATCTCCGTTATGTGAACACTCGTCTTAATGCGCACGTGGATTTTTGTAAGTTTTAGAAGACCGCAGGATCCGAACAAAATAAAAAAGGATTGACTTTGCAGACCACTCACCACCTGGTATTTTCTGAGGTGTTGCAAGCCCAGTAGTGGTGATTATGCACACATCGTACAATGTTAGTTCTCAATTAGGCGATATAGTACAGAATCCAGCTGTAGCTGACTTTTATGCAAATGAAACACAACGAATGTTTTTAACAAAATCAAATGCATCTTAATGGTAGGTATGTTTCAACTATTTTTATAATCTATCCTTGATACACACACGTGTATGGCTTAAATTTAGTAATATTGTCAACATTTTGAGCTTTATAGTTTCATTCCTAATAATAGCTCGGTTTTCTGTTTCATGCAGTGTTATTAGTTTTGCGCCATGACTGTTTAAATCCATAGCTGTAAGTTTTGAGATCTTAAGTGTGGAATTAACATGGAGTACACACTCCTTAATTCACATATATTGAAACAATACATTCAGAATAAAAAATGCAGGAGCGAAGACCAAAGTAAAGGAAAAGAACCAGCCTACTTCTGAAAATATCAGTGGAGAAGACAAGAAAATTGTCATTATTAGCGGGAAATATACAGTGTGGTCGCTTTCCTTCTTCCTAAAATTTTCAAGCCTTATAAAAATCTACTTGAGAAACACTTTTATTTTCTTCTGTTACTTTGAGAACGTGCTAACAATTGTGTAATGTAATAGAAATGTATGTGGGATTAGACATTGATTTTACACTATTCATATACACAAAATACCCGTGAAATAAGAATTTTAAAACCTTTAGAAGTTATCTTAACATATATTTATCAGCAACATTCTTAATTATCCCTTTGCATTACCTCAGAAAATACCAGTCCAGAGAAATAAAACTTGCAGTGCAAAGAAAATTTTAATGAAGACGATTGTATTATATATATATATAGGGGGTCGGACGCACTTTATGCTTTTACATCGGAAACGATAGGGAAAACGAGGGTAGATGCAACGGTTCAAGGACGAAAATGCGCTTATATGGGAAAGATAGGGAAAACGAGGAGAGATCCGAGGTAGAGCAGGTGCCGAAGGAGAGGAACACCTCTTATATGAGAGAGGTGGGGAAGGCGAGGAGAAGTGCTAGGCTAGACAGAGTTTGAGGTTTGGAGTATACGTTTTTATGGGAAAGATAGGGAAAACGTGAACAGATAATAGGCTAGACAGGTGCTGAAGGAGGGAGGGATACGTTTTATACTGGAGAAACAGGAAATACGGAGAGAGATGCTAGACTAGAGAGGGCTTAAAGGGTACATTATGAATTATCTGGGAGAGATAGCAAATCGAGGAGAGGTATTAGGATAGGAGGGTTTGAGTGATAGAGTATGCGTTTATATAGGGAGACGAGGAAAACGATGGCAGTAGCTAGGTTGGAGGAGCGTTCAAGGAGGAAAATGCTTTTATATGGGAGAGATAGGGAAAACTAGGAGAGATTCGAGGTAGAGCAGAGCTGAAGGAGGGGAACGCCCTTTATATGATAGAGGTAGGGAATACGAGGAGAGGTAGTAGGTTATACAGAAGTTGAGCAGTAGGGTATACGTTTATTTGGGGAAAATATGGGGAAAAACGGAGAGAGATCCTATGCTAGGAGAGAGTTGCAGGAGAGCAATGCGCTTTATATGAGAGAGGTATGGAATACGAGCAGAAGTGCTAGGCTAGACGGATTTTGAGGTGCGGAGTATGCGTTTATATGGGAAAGATACGGAAAACGTGGACAGATGATAGGCTAGACAGACGCTGAAGGAGGGGGATATGGACTTATATACAGGAGAGGTAGGGAATATGAGGAGAGGTACTAGACTAGACAGCGCTTGAAGAGTAGAATATGGCTTTTATATGGGAGAGCTAGCAGACCGAGGAGACGTATTAGGCCAGGAGGGTTTGAATGGTAAAGTGTGCATTTATATAGAGAGACGAGGAAAACGAAGGTAGATGCTAGGTAGAGAGAGCCTTCAAGGAGGAATATGCGTTTATATGGGAGAGGTAGGGAAACGAGGAGAGATCCGTGGTAGACCAGGGGCTGAAGGGGGGAGGAATACCCTTTATATGATAGAGGCAGGGAATACGAGGATAGGTAGTAGGTTAGACAGAGCTAAAGGAGTATGGTATTCGTTTATGCGGGGAAGGTATGGAAAACGGAGAGAGATGCTATGCTAGGAGAGAGTTGAAGGAGGGCAATGCGCTTTATATGAGAGAGGTAGGGAATACGAGAAGTGCTAGGCTAGACCCAGGTTGAGGTGTACAGAAGGCGTTTATATAGGGAAAACATGGAACACGGAAACCGAAGCTATGCTAGACGGAGGCTGAAGGTGGGGGGATGCAGGTTAATACCAGTGAGATAGAAAACCAAGGAGAGCTGTTAGGCTAGACAGATGCTGAAGGAGGGGATACGATTTATTTGTCAGAGGTAAGGAATACGAGGGGAGGTGCTAAGCTAGACAGATGTTAAAGATAGAATGCGTTTATATGTGCGAGGTAGGGAATACGAGGAGAAGTGCTAGCCTAGACAGAGGTTGAGGAATAGAGAATGCGTTTATACGGGAAAGATAGGAAATACGAGGAGATGTGCTAGGATAGACAGAGGTTGATGAGTAAAGTATACGTTTATATAGGTAAGATAGGGAAACTGTGGAGAGATGATAGGCTAGCAGGCTATGAGACTAGAAAATACATTCATATGTGAGAGATAAAGAATACGCTGAGAGATAGTGGGATAGAGAGATGCTGAAGGAGGGAGGGATTCGCTTTATACGGAAGAGATAGGGGAAACGTGGAGTGATGCTAGACTAGACAGAATTAAAGGTAGAATGTGTTTTTATATGAGAGAGATACCAAACCGAGGAGAGGTAGTAGGATAGGAGGGTTTGAAAGGTAGAGTATGCGTTTATATGGAGAGACGGGGAAAACGGAGAGAGATCCTATGTTAGGACGGAGTTGGAGGAGAGGGAAATGCGTTTATATTCAAGAGATAGGGAATACGAGGGTCGATGCTAGGATAGACAGTATACATTTTTTTTAATCTTATAAACTTTTTATATGTTAAACAGTTAGTGTGCCAGACGGAGAGGGATAACTGCATATTGGTTTACAGTTTTGATGCATGTAGAAGTATTCTTAACTAACCCCACACCAAACGCCCAAACCCATCGCTACCTTGACTGCTTTGGATCATCTTCTCATTGTCTATTCAATCCTATCATCGTCTAACCTACCAACGTAACAAGATGTAACATCACGTAACATAACCACGTAACCACGTAACAAGACGTAACGTAACCAGCAAACATAAGCACGTAACAAGATGTAATACTGCGTATCATAACCACGTAACAATACGTAACGTAACCAACAAAGGTAACCACGTAAAAAGACGTAACACTACATAACATAACCACGTAACACAACGTAGCATAAGCACGTAACCACGCGACAAGTCGTAAAACCACGTAATAAGGCGTCACACCACGTAACATAAGCACGTAACCACGTAACATCTCGTAACACCACGTAACCTAGCCACGTAATACGACGTAACACCACGTAACATAGATACATAACCACGTAACAGGACGTAACATCACGTAACAAGACGTATGACCGCGTAACATAACCACGTAACAAGACGTAATACTACGTAATATAAATACGTAACCACGTGAGAATATGTAACATAACCACGTAACACAACGTAACACCCCGTAACATGACGTAACCAGAAACGTAATCACGTAACACGACGTAACAAGACGTAACATGAGTAACCAGTAACGTAAACACGTAACAAAACGTAAGGACAACACGTAACCAACCCATTGCTAAGACAATCTAAGGCAACCCATCCTTCATAACTTAGACAATCAGTACGCGAGGCTAGCCTATCCTAACCTAACCAATCCTAGGTCATCATCTATTCTACTCAGTCATCGTCAAACCTAATCTGCCCAACCAGAGATAACCTCGAGTTTCTTTTAATGAAATTGTGACGTTTTATTCAGATTTTATCATTTGAGAGTCTTAATTGAAAAGCTTTACGTCAACATACCTTTATTTTAGTTCGTTGTAGGCGCCTTTCCCCTTTATCTAGACTTGAGACTAGCATTAGGATTTGATCTTAAAGGCAGGGTTAACGCCTCCCCTTACATCTTCTTCTTTCTTCGCCAGGTACCTGCTAGATTCATACACTGCACATAGGTAAACTTTAATTTTTTTTAAGATTATAGACTCGCTGAGAAGATATTCATCTTGAGATCCAGGTTACATCCTTTTAAGTCCTGTTTGTAATACGAATTCGTCCATACGCATATGTAGTTATTCCATCCTCGGCAATAACTCTTTTATCATCAACAGGAGTCAATGTGATTTTATTCACTTGCCCTGTGCTTACAGCATGCTCCCGTGACAGGATCAGATTCATGGGCGTTCTGATGATTTCCCGGGTTTTAAGACAATCTGTATAGTTGCCAAATGTAATGTACTACTTAGTAGCACTACATTTTATTCCTTTGATTTTTTATCATCGAGTCTTAAATATCTAAGGCGCACATCTTAAGTCGTAGTCCAACTAAGCGTAGAATGATTTTGCTATTAGCCTCATCTTTAAATTTTCCCAGCACCTTTTTATTCTGAGTGGAGTGACATATATGGTTAATAGGGTAATCAGCTGTATACAGATGTTCGAGAAAACGTAGCTTGTCCTGGTACACATCCTGAGTTGCCACACGATGAATGAATGAATCAGTGCCTATATACATAAGCTTCAGGTTTTCAGCCCCATATTATGGCAACAACGCATCTTAATGATAGTGATACATTAATGTCTTGAAGATGTCCAACACACTCATACCGATGTATATGGGCTTGTTATATACGATCTCATATGTACAGCAGTTAGATTAGCAGCATATATCGTCCTATCGATAAACGTTGGCTTGGCGATCAACTTTTCCAGAGTCTTCTCATTTATAACCGGTCATGTATTCATACGACTACGTAGGTTCTCCATAGTTTTTCCAAACATGACGTTGTTAAACAGTTTGTAGAGGTCCTTCTCGAAGTAATTTGCAGCCTTTTGGCGTAGCCTACTGTTAAATTCCACATAAGGTTTTAACCACTGAGACTGTCGGAATCGTAGCACAAGATGGATTTTTGTTAGTCGTAGTCCATGACTAAGAGCTTGCTTCAAGTTCATGTAATGTACTACATACTTCTTTCGAGGTCCAAGATGAGGTACAGTTTCTTTGTAGATGACTCCTTAGGCTTCAGACACTCGGGCAGGAAAGGTAGATCGTTGTGTAGATCGTGAAGTTCTGCAGGATACGCGATGTCAACGTCTAATATGTATCCATGAGGATCATCTTCTTGTAGTGTTTCTAAGTCGATTTCTTCAGGTGGCACCCACTCAAATCCTCCATAAGGGAGGGCGTGGCACATTGCCCAACCATATGGGTTATTGGCGTCCTCGTATGTAATAAATTGGGTTGGTCTCGACGGATCATACTTATCCATGTAGGCATTGTTTGCTTCGGCATACCGGTGGGAAACTGCTCTTATGTTGGATTCCACCATGAGTAATTGATCATAATCCTGTGGTAATTACAGCTGAATTCCTGTATGCAGCAACATGGCATCCCATGTAAGTCTTGGAGATGTGAAATAATGAGCGGGGTCGACAATGTGTGTTTTCAGTGTTTGATCTCTAAATGTCTCAAAGGCATCGGCTAGAAGAAGTACATTAGAGGTTAAGTAGAGGTCGCTGTAATCGCCCAAGTTTCTCCCATTAAACAGCCCCATGCATTTCTAGCATGGTTGTAGTCGGAATCACTAATTTCTTCTTTATTTAACCCATTGTAGAATGAGTCCATAGTAGGCAAGCAGGTTTCTTTCAAAACATCCCATGACGTGACATAATTATAGGGAAATACTCCCTTACGAGTGTTCAACTTCAACTTGCCTTCTCCGAGGTGCTGCAGTGTTTCAGGATACGACGTCAGATTTTTCACCAGCTTATTCAAGCTTGTACTGAGGAGTCGAAGTCTAACCATAAACCGAAGCTTTATATCTCCTACATACTCGGAGAATTATATATAGCTTTCTTCAGAGCTAGCAATTAGTTCCACCCGCTCACTTGTACATACCAGCTCCTTAACAATGAAGTGTTAGTCATATCCACTGAGGTTGTGCATGGAGACTGGAATATAATTAGGCGTTTTGCAGGATAAATTACATTCATTATGTAGACTTCCACGATATTCACCGCTGATGTGATCATGGTCGCGTACTTTGCAGAACGCCCAGGAATCTGATCCTGTCACGGGAGCATGCTGTTAGCACACTGCAAGTGAATAAAATCACATTGACTCCTTTTAATGATAAAAGAGTTATTGCCGAGGATGGAATAACTACATATTCGTATGGACATTATCGTATTACAAACAGGACTTAAAAGGATGTAACCTGGATCTCAAGATGAATATTTTCTCAGCGAGTCTATAATCTTAAAAAAATTGAGGTTTACCTATGTGCAGTGTATGCACCTAGCAGATACCTGGTGAGGAAAGAAGAAGAAGAAGATGTAAGGGGAGGCGTTAACCCTGCCTTTAGGAGCAAATCCTAGTACTAGTCTCAAGCCTAGATAAAGGGGAGATGCGCCTACAACGAACTAAAATAAAGCTTTGTTGACGTAAAACTTTTCAATTAAGACTCTCAAATAATAAAACCTGAATAAAGCGTCGACATTTCACTAAAAGAAACTCGAGGTTTATGCCTGGTTTGGCAGATTATGTTAGACGATGACTGAATAGAATAGATGATGAGGAGGATGGCCTGGGATTGGTTAGGTTAGGCTAGGATAGGCTCGCGTATTGATTGTCTAAGTTATGAAGGATGGGTTGCCTTAGATTGTCTTAGCAATGGGTTGGTTACGTGTTATTCTTACGTTTCGTTAGGTGGTTACGTTTCTGGTTACGTCATGTTACGTGGTGTTACATCTTGTTACGTTGGTTAGGTTAGACGATGATAGGATTGAATAGACAATGAGAAGATGATCCAGAGCAGTCAAGGTGGGGATAGGTTAGGGTGTTCGGTGTGGGGTTAATTTAGAATACTTCTACCTGCATCAAAACCGTAAACCAATATGCAGTTATCCCTCTCCGTCTGGCACACTAACCGTTTAACATATAAAAAGTTTGTAACATTTAGGAAAAGGTATACTCTCTAGCCTAGCATCGACCTTCGTATTCCCTATCTCTTCAATATAAACGCATTTCCCTCTCCAACTCCCTCCTAACATAGGATCTCTCTCTGTTTTCCCTGTCTCTCCATATAAACGCATACTCTACCATTCAAACCTTCCTAGCCTAATATCTCTCCTCGGTTTGCTATTTCTCTCTCCCTCTCATGTAAAACACATTCTAGCTTTGATTCTGTGTAGTCTAGCATCACTCCACATTTCCCCTATCTCTTCCATAAAAAACGTATCCTTCCCTCCTTCAGCATCTGTCTATCCCATTATCTCTCAGCTTATTGTTTACCTCTCGCATATAAATGTGTTTTCTGGTCTCCTAGCCTGCTAGACTATCATTTCTCCACGTTTTCCCTATCTTACCTATATAAACGCATACTTTACTCATCAATCTCTGTCTATCCTAGCACATCTCCTCGTATTCCCTGTCTTTCCTGTATAAACGCATTCTCTATTCCTCAACATCTGTCTAGCCTAGTACTTCTCGAATTCCCTACCCCGCACATATAAACGCATTCTACCTTTAACATCTGTCTAGCTTAGCACCTTCCCTCGTATTCCTTACCTCTCACAAATAAAGCGTATCGCGTCCTTCAACATGTCGTCCTCCGTGGACTAATGGTACCGTGCTAGCCTCTAGTTCCCAAGGTTGCGGGTCCAAACCCGGCGGAGGGCGATGGATTTTTCGGGCGTAAAAATCCTTAGCATGGCTTCCTACGGAAGGGAAGTAAAACCAGTGGTCCCGTGTCGTAGATCTACGGCACGTAAAAGAACCTCAAGCCTGATAAAGAGGCCTCTGAGCAGAATTACCGGTCTTTTACACCAAATATAGAATGGGACTTTAAGGACCACTGTAGTTAAAGAGCGTCCTTAAATAAAACTCAATTTAGTTTAATTTTCCTTCAGCATCTCTCTAGCCTAACAGCCCTCCTTGGTTTCTTATCTCACTGGTATTAACCTGCATTCTCCGTCCTTCAGCCTCCGTCTAGCATAGCATCTCTTTGCGTTTTCCATATTTTCCCCATATAAACGCATTCTCTACTCCTCAATCTCGGTCTAGCCTAGCACTTCTCGTATTCCCTACCTCTCTCATATAAAGCGCATTGCCCTCCTTCAACTCTCTCCTAGCATAGCATCTCTCTCCGTTTTCCATACCTTCCCCACATAAACGAATACCATACTCCTTGACCTCTGTGTAACCTACTACCTCTCCTCATATTCCCTGCCTCTATCATATAAAGTGTATTCCTCCCCACTTCAGCCCCTGGTCTACCACGGATCTCTCCTCGCTTTCCCTACCTCTCCCATATAAACGCATATTCCTCCTTGAAGACTCTTGCAACCTAGCACCTACCTTCGTTTTCCTCGTCTCTCTATATAAATGCATACTCTACCATTCAAACCCTCCTAGCCTAATATCTCTCCAATATAAAAGCCATATTCTACTCTTCAAGCCCTGTCTAGTCTAGTACCTCTCCTCGTATTCCCCATCTCTCCTGTATATAAGTCCATATACCCCCTCCTTCAGCATCTGTCTAGCCCAGGGGCGTAGCGTCAATGGATGTGAGAGATGTATTACATACCCTATAGTTTTCCCCAAACTGCGGCAAAATTGGCGTTCATTATAATTTTGTGGTACACAATCGTTCTAATGCCATTAAAAATCGAGGTTTCTTAAATATTATGATTTGAATTCGCGCCATGCTGCGATAACTTGAACGCAGTCTGCATTGAAATAAAGCTCTGGTCAACGCCACCTGCCGTCAGCTGGAGGAAACTGGTGTTGTGTGTTTGACCCATGGTATGTGCCGTGTTGGAGTACATCTCGTGTTAAAAATCATGCTCATACTATTGCGCTTATAAACGCGAATAGAGAGTAAATCGCGAGTTTTTTGTTTCTTGTATGTGTGTTTCTTCAATTGTGAAAATTTGAGCTTGCATTGGACACTTGGTTACTTACTATCAAAGCAAATGTAGGCTAAGATTTGCGCGGTTTCTAGGAGAAAGGTATGTACACAGGCAGTGTACATCCGAGAGGTCACGAGGCGGATAATAGCTACTACAGAACACCAAAGTATAAGATAGCTACAATAGCAAACAATACATTGTTTCAGTGCGGTTGTGGCAGCGAAAATGGAAACAAGCTGTTATGTGATCGGCAAACTCTAGCTAAGAAACTTTCAGTCATTAAATTTCCCTGAATAGGAAGATGTAATTAAAACAGGTCCTTCAAACTCCGCACTCAATATTACAACTAACATTAAAACAATGTGTAAGGCATTTCAACATCAAAGTTTATGAAAGTGAGTCATGGCTGTGCGGTTATAAAACCTTAAACAAAATGTTTTGTTGGTCATGTCTTTTTTTCAAATGAAAGGTGCATCTGGAATTCCAGTGGTTATGAAGATTTAAATAACATTTATAAGGCAACCAAAAAAACCCAACTATTCTTGTAATCAAGAAATATGTGAAAAGCAACTAAAAATCTTCGGGAAAACTCCCAGAATAGGATTTTTATTGAATAGTCAGTATAATCTCTCAGTTGAACAGCATAACAGTGAAGTGAAAAAGAATAGAGGTTTACTTTCTCAATTTGTACAGGCCGTATGCTTTTTAGGAAAACAAGCACTTGCGTTTCGTGGTCACAATAAGAAAGAAGGATCTTTAAACAGAGGTAACTATATTTGGTATTTAAATGGATTACCAGTATATGATACCTCTCTGAAAGAACATTGGAAAATCGACTGTTTTTCGTGCAACTTCACCTGATATTGAGAATGACTTAATCTCAAGTAAGAGTGTCGTCATGACGTATGAAATTAAGGAAATTTCTGTTACCTTGTTTGTTTCACTGATATTAGATGAAACTCCTGACATAAGTAATAAACAGCAACTCTCTGCCGTTTTACGATACATAACTGTTGGCGGAAATGTTGGCGGAAATGTTGGAGAGGTTTATTTGCTTTACAGATGTAAGCTCTGACAGAAAAAGAGACCTTCTCTTGAATCATGCTGTCTGTATTATTAACTTTTATTGTTTAAATAAACATAATGATAACATCATGATCCTAAATTATGTTATTAAACTACCTTCCAGTGTACCAAGCATGCATTAATGAGTTTACTAGGTAATAATTCTAAATTGTATAATGAAAATCTTGTTTACACTACATATTGTCTAGCTGAGATTAAATATACTGATATGGACAATTCTATTTAGTTTGGGCCACATTTTAACGAATTTTACAATATACGTTGAATTACATACCCGAGTCCGACAATCAGGCTATGCCACTGGTCTAGCCTATCATCTGTCCACGTTTTCCGTATCTTTCCCATATAAACGCATTTTCCGCACCTCAAACTCCGTCTAGCCTAGCACTTCTGCTCGTATTCCATACCTCTCTCATATAAAGCGCATTGCCCTCCTGCAACTCTCTCCTAGCATAGGATCTCTCTCCGTTTTCCGACATATTTTCCCCACATAAACGTATACCCTACTCCTCAACCTCTGTATTATCTACTACCTCTCTTCGTATTTCCTACCTCTATCATATAAAGGGCGTTCCCCTCCTTCAGCCCTGCTCTACCTCGGATTTCTCCTAGTTTTCCCTATCTCTCCCATATAAACGCATTTTCCTCCTTGAACGCTCCTCCAACCTAGCTAGTCCCATGGTTTTCCTCGTCTCTCTATATAAACGCATACTGTGTCATTCAAACCCTCCTAGCCTAACACCTCTCCTCGATTTGCTATCTCTCCCACATAAAGTCATATTCTACCCTTCAGGCCCTTCTAGTCTATCTCTCCTCTTATTCCCTATCTCTCCCGTATAAAGCGTATCGCTCCCTCCTTCAGCATTTGTGTACCCTATTATCTGTTCACGTTTTCCCTATCTTTCCCATAAAAACGTATACTCCACATCTCAAACTCTGTCTAGCCTAGCACTTCTCCTCGTCTTGACCACCTCTCTCATGTAAAGGGCGTTCCTCTCCTTCAGCACCAGCCCTACCTCGGATCTCTCCTCGTTTTCTCTATCTTCCCCATATAAACGCATTTTCCTCCTTGAACCGTCGGATCTAGCCTCGTTTTCCATATCTTTTCCCATGTAAATGCAAAAAGTGAGCCAGATTCCCCCTATATATGCTAATGACGATGTAAAATCAATTAAAACGATATTAGCTATAATTGCCTTGTGAGCTACAAAAGCTCAAATTAGCAATTATGAAACATAATTGACGCAAATAAACTATAAGGACAAAGGCTCAGTTTGCAAGGTGTATAAACTAAAAAATGAAGGCCTCCGTTCCCTTAATCGTTATGCAGCTACTCCAAGCACTCTTTAAATAAAACGGAAAGTAAACTGTAAACATGGTGACTTGTCTAGCCTAGGTTCCGAGGAGTGGGCAAGGAAGGTTCAGGCTGGAACTCTTGCAGATGGCAGTGCGCTACTTTCTCATTTGGCGGCGGGAATACTTTCAATAGTGTTTAACTCCCGCTCTTATTGCATACGGCACCGCAGGCGATGGTCACTAGTAATACAAGAAATGATATGGTTTGGTAAAGGAAATTTGGTAAAAGAAAGCTCCTAGCCTCATTTTATGGTATTTTCCAGGTATTTTTGCTAATTATGAGGACAGGAGAACCTGGGAAAAACCTCAGCTAGGGAGGACTCTCCTGGCGGGATTCCTGGCTACGGGTAAAGGAATTAAGCCCTCCTGGACACCATGAACACTGATGAGGCAGATAAGCAGCTAACAAGGGGAAACCCGCAATCAATATTTAACTTAACAGCGACCTTCCTTAGCAATTCTCTGCCAGCCCAGTAAATAGTTATTTTAGATAATAGAGTTTATATCTTGACACCAAGGCAGTTGGCGCTGGTGTCTTTGTACATCTAGCTAATCAGGGCCTTTGAAATTGACACATTCATCTGTTTTCCACTTGTACTACAAAAGGCGACTGGTTTTCCGTATTATTGCATTTGGCGTGATGTTAAAAATTGGAAATACGGGACTAAAAGCTTGGAGCAGTCCTCTCCTACTTAAATACGAGGGCGGATAGAAAAGAAACACACAGTAATTTTTTTACAATAAGTTTAATAGATAAAACAACAAAAATCACAAATGAACTTACATTTTTTACCTACTTTTCGACATAGTCACCAAGATTCTCAACACATTTCTCCCATCGTGAAACCAGTTTCAATATGACCTGTTCGTAGAAGTCCGTTTCCTTGGAGTATAGCCATCTGCGGACTGCTGATTTCATTTCCGCATCTGTCGCAAAGCGTTGGCCGGCCAGGAATTTCTTCATGGGACCAAACAGATGAAAGTCCGATGATGCAGGGTCCGTACTGTATGGTAATTATGGAGTACCTCCCAAACAAATTTTGTGATTTTCTGACGAACAGCAGCAGCAACATCGGGGGCATTGTCATGAAGAATTTTGACATCGTCAGCATTCATGTTGTGGCGTTTATCACGAAGGACACTACGCAACTTCACCAAAGTTGTCACGCAGGCTGCAGTATCCACAGTGGTCCCGTGTTCAGCAAAGTCCACCAATACAACACCATGCATATCCCAGAACACCATCACAAGCACTTTCCTAGCAGATTGAGTCACTTTTAATTTTTTCTTCCCTGGGGAACCAGCATGTTTCCATTCCATGCTTTCCTTCTTGGTTTCGGGCGTGTAGTGGTATGCCCACGACTCATCACTCGTTACGATTCCTTTCGGAAAGTCATGCCCTTCTGCGGTGTACCGAGTTAGGTGATCCAAGCTCGTCATCATTCGCTTGCCCTTGTGGTTGTCTGTCAGGTTCTTAGGCACCAAGCGAGCACTAACTTTACGAAATTTCAACGTATGATGAACAATATCATTCACTGCACCATAGGAAATGTTGAACTGTTACGATAAGGTTCGCAGCTGCACACGACGGTCGTTCAAAATTGCCACCTTATTGCCTCTGACATTCTTCGGAGTTGCAGCTGTTACCGGCCTCCCGTAGCGTGGCGCCTCACTAAGATTCACACGGCCCTCTAGGAAGAATGCACACCACCTGGAGACATTGCTACGGTCCATAAAATCATCGCCATACACGCCACGCATGGCCCTGTGAATATCACTCGGTTTATGCCCTTTGGCCCACAAACATCGAACCACACCTCTCTGCTCTTCACACGTAGACGACAGTAACATGCGTGTCATCTTTGTTGCATAGTTCACGCTTCTCTCGCTAGAACTGCACATGAAACAAAAAAATGCCCTCTGTAGTGAAAACTTCAAAATATATCTGTGTGAAATTGCAACATTTCAGCTGCAATACCATCGGAAAAAAATTATTGTGCGTTACTTTTCGATCCGCCCTCGTACATGCTTACTCGCAAAAGGTAAATTTGAGCCATTTATTTATATATTTAAATCGTCTACTTTTGTCCTGTGGAGGACCAAGAACATCACTTCTAACATCATCTATGACGAAGTTATGATTATTATAATGCACTTACGAGCAGGGTGACTCAGGCGGTAGTGTCTGTGGCCTGATTTGGGAGGTCGTAGGTTCAATCCCCAGCGACCGCCCCCTCTGACCAACTCTGCTTCCAGATGCCAAGTCAATTCCCGTTAGGCCGGCAACGCGTCCACAGGGATTCTCTGTATATGGGCCACTGTTTCAGCATTCAAGTATACCCAAATGCTTATCATAATAGGGGAAATGTCGAGTCTGGGTTTATAATTTGGAAACAGGAAACAACTGTAGCCTTTGTCCAGTATTTTGTTTTTCATACTCATTAAACATATAATTAAATAGGTGCGTTACTTGTCAATAATCCTACATAAGATCTACGAGTGTGCGACAAATTAAATGTGAATACAAGAATGGATATACCGGTTAAACTAATATCAAATATGCACGTTCTTTTTTATATGCAGTTGGGGCACATGTCAACTTATACTTAGATGTTCATACCTTCACATCAGTATTTACGTTTAGATTATACGTCACTTGATATTTATATACTGCACATGATACGATTTTAAGTCATCCTCCGTTCTTGGGTTATCCATGCTAGCCTCTAGTTCCGGAGGTCGCGGGTTCAAATGGAGTTTTTTCGGGCGTAAAAATCCTTAGCATGACTTCATTCGGAAGGGAAGTAAAGCCGGTGGTTCCCTGCCATAGGTTTATGGCACATTAAAGAACCTCGAGCCTAATAAAGAGCCCACTGAACAAAATATCCGATTTTCACGCCCAATATAGAATGGGACGCTAAGAACGATAGTAGCTAAAGAGGTCCATAAATTAAAAAAAATACGATTTTAAAATAAACTGTTTATTTTACATTAGGGTATGAATTATAATGCAGAAACTTGATGAATCAATCATTCAAATGGATTATCTTCAATATAAAACATTGCAGTTTCTTTTACAAAGCTTTAAAATGTTATGAAGTGATTTATCACTTAGTGTTTGACAGAACAAAATTATTTAAAGTACTCTTTAGCTAGACCTCTACAGTTGATGAAATCATTTCCCTTGTGGTTAGTAACAAGAGCTTTAAATATTTTAATTGTTTAAAAACATGTCCCCTCTAATAGCACATATTTTGCTTACCCTAATATGTCATGGCATGTACACGAGAACTTCGTTTATCTGGCCTAGGTGGGATCGGAGACAAACGAAAACCCGGATAATCCGGATACAAACTATTAAATGAATATAAACTACTAATGTACATAAGAATTTATTTTGGCGCTAACAGGAATAAGAAAAATGCATTTTTGGCACTTAGATTTAATATCATGTTTCTTTTGTTTCAAATTTGTGCTGCGTTTGAGAATCAGAAAGGCAAACTAAGCAGAAGTGAGAAAACAAAAATCAATCTGATAAACCAAAAATACGAGTAAATGAGGACTGGATGAATTAGGTTCTTTGCGTTTACTTTTAAACCTAAAAGCATGATTTCTTGTCCTGTAAACCCTGTTTTTCGATCCACATTCGCGACAGATCGTCTCAGTTATATATTTATCTGAGTTCCACCTGGTAGTTTAAATGCAAATGGACTGCAGAACCTCTACACAATCATTTGCTTCATTTATTTCATGATCAGAGGAGACTTTGACTGTTTGCGGGATATGAAACAACCATATGGTGTTATCTGCCTACACACAGAGAGAACATTTCAGAGAATTTTTGTTATTATTGACCTCGTTTTTGTTTTTCAGTTTGAAATACAACGAACGGTGGTGTGAATGGTGTGTTATTCCTGTAAAGGGCTATTTCTTCCTTACGCAACATGACAAAAGGGGTTTTTGACATTGGGTTTACAAAGCACTAAGAGCTGCTTTTAGTGATTTTTTCAGCGTCTACGTGTCATGTATAGACTCCGCAGTCTGGACATGTCACCCTGACTTCTGTTGTGTTTTAATCCCACACATGTCGCTAACAAAGACTATGAAATGTATTTTCACATAGATAGGTATAAGCAATTATCAGTAGATTCAAAGAGTCTGGTCTCTGTAATGAAAAATAAACAATAAAAAATCATTACGTGAATCGTATAAAACAGTAAGCTGAATACCGAGCTAGTTGTCTGATGTAACGTGTAGGCTGGCATTCTAGAGTCCCGGTTTCGATTCTCATTAGCCCGGCAACTCTTGATCTTGGCTTTTTTCACAGTGTTCCCTGGTTGGTAGGTGAATGCTGGGGTGGATTGTATTTTCCTATCCTCCATTTACTATCACTTAATTTCATTTTATGGTTCAGGGTCGAAGGATCAGGCGAGTGAACGGCGGTGTAGTTTACCTTGAAGAACTCCCTTCCCTGGCATCGGTGTGTGACGGGTATTCAGAGAGACTTCTCGTGTGGAGAGGTGGGCCCGCGTGAGAGGTCTCGCCTGTGTCAGGATATAAATACCTGGAGACGTTAAGGTCCCCGCCTGCGTCCGAGCCTGCCAACCTGGATCTGGTCGTCCTCTGTGTCCGTTTCAGCCTTTCCTCCGGAAGGTTTCCAGAGGCATAATAAGCCTTCATGTGCGCTTAAATGCCGAAATCCTCCTCCGTTTGATGACAATGATAGTAGGCGCACTGGTTGTGTTTCCATTTCGGTGTCTCTTTCAGCGTTAGGGTAACTTGATACACATATGGTACTTGTGAGGTGTTCTTCTGCATCATCATGCTAGCTCCATCCACATGTTTCCCAACAAAGGCAAGAAAATGAGCACGTGATAAAACTTGCGCCACAGAAGAGGCTGAAACCTACCATAAGAGCTATACTGAACACAGCGTAGCACAAACATTTAGTTTTGGAACATATCTCCCTTTTAGTAGCACATTTAACTCGTTTGTGTTCACATCCTTAGCACAGTTGAGTGAAAATATTCCTATGTGTAACAGTCGTACGAATTTCTCTATACATTACTATACAGTGTCCCCTTATACCGGGGGTTATTATCGTTTACACTGTTTTAGGAATGATAGAGTGAATAAAAAGAATCTGATGTGTTACATTCGCAGGACTTTCTCTATTCTCTATCGTTTATTAGTGGGTATACAAGCTATTCTTACGAAAGTTTGTTTTTCTATCTACTTCATTTTAATCGAGAAAAAAACTTTTCAGAAATACCTTCATTACACATTTTGTTATAAACACAAAGGGAGCAGCAATAGTCAAATGTTTAAGAACAGGACTCTATATGCTAACCTCATAAACGGGTATTGAACAATTCGAACCATTCGAACCATTAGGACTGATATCTCGATACACAAGATTATACAAAGTTCCTTTCGAATGAAGAGGACTTTACAGGCTAGTTCCAGATAATTAAATATATACATTTTGTTTGTCATATATAAATATCTTTAATACATAGTATTTTAATCAAAATCGTTTGAGCCATTTTTGCAAAAATAAACAATTTTTAAAAGTGTTCCACATAAAATATAGTTGGATTGGGGAATTTTCTTGAAAATCTTCGTGATGCATCTTTGGAAGGTATTGAACTTACATATCGAGTTCGATATCTATCCCAGTTTTCGTTTTTCAGTTATGCTGTTCACAGACACAGACACCCGCAAATACACACACAGGCATACTGACACATGCACACAAGGACCTTTTTCTGAAAATGCTTTTTTTGTACTCAGTGGTCTCAAAACGTGTATTTCCGGTAAAATCTCTTTTTTGGTAGAACGCAATACTTTCTCTGCCTGCTAAGTACATGGCAGAGAAAGTAATGAGCTTCTGTATTGCCGTAGAGAAACTTATCGGACCTGTCATTTATATGCTTCGTGTTCATAAGTGTGTTACGAATTTATTTTCGGACTCTTGTTACTTGAATGCAGGGATGTGAACAGATGTTGCTCAAACTGCCTTGAATTTAACTGAATACGCAATTGATGTTTCCATACTGTTGACTGACTGACTGATACGATAAAAAATGGCAGGCATTGAAGCTACAGAGTTTATTCGACAAGCGTTTTTGAGTCTATCAGTCCGTCAATAATACACAGGAATAAAATGTGTCTTCAGTTAAACGGTATCAGCTGGAATAATACGTCTAAACAAAATTTGTTCATATCCCAATTTCAGAAATCAATTCTTAACACCACTTACGAACACGAAATGTTTGAATGCCAAGTCTGAGAAGTTTTTGTCATATACGGTAAAGAAGATGCTTTACCATCTCTATCTACACGAGACCTAAAAGTATTTTGACATCCTGTATGTTACACTATTCATATAAATGTTGCTTCTGTTTCCCTTATGCTATTGAAGGTTTTCTTCAAAAATGTGTTTAAAATAGTTCTTAAGGGCTTTATTACATGCAAGATGTGGAAAAGAAAAAAGAAAGAAACGCTCAGGTACAAAAACCGCAGCACAATGTTTCTAGAAATGAAATGATGCGAAACAAAAATAAAATATAGCATATTTTTAACACGTTCGGCCACCAAAGTAAACTTCAAGTGAAAAAATTTAAAGTAGGCAACCAATGAGGGTTTTGGAAATGTCCAACACTACGAAAATTGTGATTTCATATAAATTGCATATTTTATTTAGGTCCAAAGTTTTCTTATTTTAAAGTAAGCTTTATCTATCTTTTGTGGTTTTGTGTTTATACAAAGTTCATTGCAAATGGAGAGAAATTTACAGGGCATTTACAGAAAATTTAAGTTTTAAAAGTTATTGTTATGTAACCATCATAAACGTTAATCAAATTCATTAGAAATTTTCAAGACAATAAAACATACCGTAACATTTTTCCACAAAATGGGGGAGCCTGAAGATCTTTACCTTGCATACCTAAAGGTGCTCAACCTAAGTATGAAATTTTGTTTTTATCCGAATTTTCGTTTTCCTCGTATACTATTAATACACATGTTTTTAACTTTTTAATAAATTGACCATAAACACGTATTTCGGTGAAATCACCGAGCAAAATGACTCAGATGGTAAAGTTATAGCTCGTATTCGGGAAGCACCGGCTTCGATTCCCGTTGGACCGATCACGCTGACCTTTGGTTTTTCCAGGTTTTGTCGGATCGGTAAGCGAATTCTAGGGTGTTTTATGTATTACTACGAGTTGTTATTTCATTTCATTTCCTTGTCATTCTTTTTCAGTGCTGCAGAGCCAGGCGATGTGGATAGGTACTCTGCGGGGGGTGGGGTACACTGGAATTAGCTCTATTGAAACGGTTTGTCCCTGTCGCCCTCGTGTGGTCTCAAAAGGAGGTACCCTTTAAGATGGACTACTTGCCGGACCCAACTGTCGAGTGCTCAGCAGAAGGCGCCCCTTGGTGGGTTAGTGCCGGTATCAGAATGGGCATAATGTGAATTTTCTATCAATATTTGAATTGTGTGCTATCAAATCTAGGTTTAAATGTGGTGTTTAGATTTCGAATTGACAACCGCTACTTCACAAAGAAGAATTTTCCGTTACACTAGGATGCATTCATTATACTGGTGTTAATGAACTACGCCGAAATATCTTCAGAGAACGTAGAGATGTAAAAAAGTAATTTGAGACAGGAGACGTATGGCCCGTTTGTTAAAATTTCGAAGTTAGGCTATAAGTTTCTAAAGTAACAGTACTCCACTGGCTAATGCGATACCATTCGAGAGCACAACACACGAAAAAACGTTTCAGAGCGTATCTCTCTGCCACAATGGTTATGACATTAGCTTTCTATCATGTTTCAATTTATGCTTTGTAATGAAAGCATACCAGTACAATTAATTACAATCCTTGCTAACAAAGGGGTGAATCGTGCTTAATACATTCACATGCGGCACTTCAATTTGGGAAGTGGTATAAAGGGCTAAAGAAAGAATAAAAACATCAAAGTTTGTACGTCTGTTTTATAGGAACTGCTCGAAAGGACGATCTGCAATTTTCAAGGCAAAGCTGACAGCGGCGAAGGAACGATTGTCATACTCGATCCAAGATTTCTGGTGTGTGTTAAATAACGTCACGTGCTGCTATTATTCGGGCAGTTATATCCTGTTCTGAGATGATGGGGTTTCATACACCATAGACTTGAGGTGACTCGAGAAAAGGCAAACAATTAGATTGGTATCCGGAGAGAGTGGTGGCCAAGCTGCTGTTGGACTCCCCCTTCCGATTCATAGGACAGGAAAATCTTGGTTAAAATGCTTTCGCACAGCCTGGGAGAAATGGAGCGGAACTCCATCATGTTGTAGCCACATTTGACGACGAACATGCATAGGCACATCTTCTAAAAGGATAGGTATAATTTTCTGTAACAAATAAAGGTACGCATATCCATTTAGCCGAGAGGAAAGTAGATATGGGCCAATGACATGGTCTGAAATAATTCCGAACCATATGATAAAATAAATGAGTCAAAATGATATTAAAAACCTTAACTTACATCATGATGGTAAAAGATGGACGATCGTTTCGAGGCTATCAAGGCCTCGTTTTCAGCGGGAGAGTCGACTGAACCCTGCTCCAAAAGCACAAAATGTATGTACCCATGTAGTCGATTGGAAGCAATCAATTTAACATTTATATCCGACCCATATGTTCACCGAAAACGTCTGCTGGTGATTCTTCTCCACAACTGCATGACAATTGACATATTCCCACACATTGTTGTTTTCTGAGTTGAAAACTAAACAATCCCTGGCTTCATCAGTAAACAGTACCGACGAAAAGAATTCAAGCTGCTGGAGCAAAGCCATTTACAAAATTGTCCCAACGGCCAAGTCTCTCGGGCTTAGTGTTTGCACCTTTTGATGGCGAAATGGATATAGTTGTCCTTCGTGTATGGCTTATCATACGCTAACATGGTTATTGCGCATGCAATAGCGCGTGTGCTGGTAGATCGCTCTTCTGCAATTCTTTGCAGAACATTCTCCTCAAATTGCACTGTGCGTCGAATTCGTGTAACACCCGTATCGCCCTTGCTTACCTTGAAGGTAAGGCTTATCGATGGATTGGAAAGTGGAATGATGTGGTTGGCGTCTATCGGGATACCGTTCCCTGTATAGTGCAGCCGCTAAGCCACTATTTCTTGGTTCACTGTAAATAAGGTGCACATCTGTAAGTTCAGAGAAGGTGTACATGTTCTCCATGCTGTCTCACAGAAAATCCTCAGCATACTAACCTCAGTGTACGGAATTAAGGAAATGATAGTAGTATTATTGAACTGGCCAATCAGAATCGCGTCCTGAGTTTATGTATCGCAGCACTTCTTCATATGGGATTAAAAAACAATTAAATGCATGACAGGAAACGAACCCTTGTCCTTTCAGGAGATCAGCTTTTGGCGTTACACATTAAGCCACACGAACAGTTAAGGAATGCTTATAGAATAGGTGCATAACCCAAGAAGACAGTTGATTGATGTTCTGTGTCGCACTGTCAAGCAATTTTTCCAGATTTGAGAGATTTTTGTGGCATTAAATCTTGGGGAATGCTAATAAGGAGCTGCTGAAAATTGTAATTTCTATACTCGTGCAACAGTTTTAAACACACTCTTAGCCAATTTTTCATTCAATTCTGCTTTAACGCCGATTTATCGGCATATGATATCAATATGTTTAACACCATATAACTGCGTTGTGGTCCATGTTGATGCTGACCCGGATCTCCTTGGTATTTATTCTGCTGCTACTCCGAGAATCCTCGGAGTCATGGGTTTGATTCAGGATGGCAATGGTTAGGAACTATTCAGGGGATAATTTTTTTGTAGAGCTTAGGTTCTAGTTTTCAGGGTTGTAACACTGCCTTAACAGTCCTAATAACTATCCTTGAGCTGCCGGCTAAACTGAACTATTCTTTTATTCCAAAAGATTCTTTTTCGTCGACCCGCCACCTTCGTTTATCGAAGCCATTTTCGTTTCTTAAGGTTCACAAAGTCGCGACTTATGAGTTGACATATTTTCGACCTTATTGTACATTCTTCTGATCTATGCGCGTTGTCTAAGAAACGCGTATTTTGATTCGCTCTTTACCGCATATAGGTAATATAATTATAACCGCTCATGTTAACTTGTGGGTTCGCGGTTTAGCACCGTGACAAATTGAACCTTAATTATTTATAAACGATAACTTGTCTCCTTAGGAGAATATAGCAGTGTTAACTTATCGCCTTGTTCGTTTTCGCCGAGTGAACTTATCGTCTTGTTAGTGCTTCACCGACTGTCGTACTCTGTTACGACACTTTGCGCCATAATAAAATACCTCTCCCACTTTTTGTATGTTTGATGCCATTTTGCGTTCAAACCGTATCACGTGACATGTACTCAGTCTTTAGCTATCATTTTATTTCATGATTTTTCTGATTGGTCATCCACACTTCGGCAACCCCAACGCTTAATTCTGACAACGTATTTTAAGGCAAAAATCTTCCCACGCATTTTCTTAGATCAAAGATTGAGCACGTCCAATTTCTGACCGTACTAAGCTTATGGTCTTTTGTGTCTATCACGTCCGAGTCCGAGACACGAAAGCTAGACCTCTAGACTCAACAGCACCATAAGCACCGTAAGCTATTTCCCACGAAGTAGGTAAGTCTATACCTGGTCTTTTACTTGGGAACAAAATTTCGCGTTCTTTTTTTCGGCGAACCTATTACTCACAAGTATTTACAAGGCGACATATTCAAATCCTATTTCACCGGATTTACTTTATGCACTTTTTACCATTTTTCTACTGATTACTCCTTATAATCAATCCTGCCTTATCATTACTATTATTATGTATTATTCACCTCGGTCTTGATAACCGGCTTCACTGTCAGAAATTTTTTATACCAGACACATCTACAATCTCTGAAATTATTTCCGTGCAGTTCATTAACTGTATATTGTGTACATGTGTATGGACGTTTGTTTGTGTGTCAGTTATGTCTTCGGTAAAGCATTCGTCTATCTGGTCGAGTTCAAGACCGTTAGAATTACGAGTGCTAAGGGATCGCAGCGCTCTCTCCTCGGCAGCTGAGGGAGCCGTTATCCACCATACGGTTCCTTTTAGTAGTGTTTAATGCCCCTTCTTACTGCATGCGGTACCACTGGTAGACATGGTAGACACTGATGATACATGAAATAAAATTATAATTGGAAATACAATGGAAATTTGGGGAGAATACGTTTAGACACAAGTTTAAGGTACCCCCTGACATTTGTCAGTTGAGGACTGAGAAAAACCTGAAAAACCCCTCAGTCAGGAAGAACGATCCTGGCGGGATTTCAACTGTGTTCACGAATCTGTGCCTTAACGAATTCCGCTCCCCGTGTCGGTTTCCCTTTGGTTTGGCCGCATATACAGGTTTACAGGATATTTCAGAATTAGATCGCATAAACTCAAAGGGATGCGAAGGCATAATAAACAGTGATGTTGCCATAGAGAACCTAAAGCCTGTGGGTTTAACTTTTCTTACAATGGAATAAAACGTAATATGGGGTAGCACACCACTGATTCGACTGCCATTTACCTAGTTTTACGGTCAATGTGGACAAGCAGTAGAAGCAAGTTCACTGTTGCTCCGTAGCTCAGAGCCTAAGCTGCGGAGCTGGAAGTAAGCGTACAATCAAAGATAAGGTTTCGAGCTATAAAGAGTACTTTATACTTTGGTCAGAGTCTTTTGAAACAGTGGGAGGTGGAGAACTTTTATTTGCGTTTTTCCGGTATTTTGAATTACCGAAATATGGTTTTTCTTACTTAAAAGTACTTCTGGGTTTCTAGTTTAGTAATGTTATGAAATACAACGAAACCATATCGATGAAACTGTAAGGTTTCTGGTTTTTGTGTTTGTCAGCATGTGCTTGAAAAACTTTGAAAGGAGAATTTAAAGAGAACGAAATTTACAATTAATGAAAAGAATTACCTTCTTTTGGGAAGGTAAACAATGAAAACACAGTCTGACGAAGAAAAAGATAAGAGTTATTGCTTTTAGAATTAGAGGATGTTAAAGAATGAATAAATGGTAGGAATCACACTTCGCGATTTACACTCCATAATGGAAACAATTTTCCCATTTCTGAAATGTGCAAAAGCTAGGAAATTAAGTATAATGAAGGAAACGAACACAATTCTTACTTTTACATTTATCAAATATTATGATACATATAAATAAAGCATAACATTCGCACCTTTTACGCTTCTTCAATGTATGTAAAAAGCAAACATCGTGAATAAAACTATGTTAAGGAACAAATAAATAAAATCTGAACATACTATCCCAGCACCCTGGTTACTACACCGGGACATACATTCAAACTTTACATTTGCTCTCACAACACATTTACATTTTATATTGCATCAAATTTTTTCAGATAAAATAACTACAATTTACACAATGTCTACAAAATAATAAATAAATAAGAATTAAAGAAAGAAAGAAAGAGGGTATAAATTATTAGGTTAGAGTAAAGGCGCAAAAACATAACTACAATTCTAAATTCTACATTTACCTGCACTTTTTCGAAACCAGCAAACTTAGCAATTGGTAACCAGCTAAAATCTACTTCTATTTAACTATACTCACTGGAAAGCAGAGAAAAAATATTTGTAGCCAGCACAAAATCTTCTACTAAGCTGCTAATCATTTTAATAAGTTTATTTATATTTCTATGTTATTTAATATTTTCCTTAATTAAAAAGCATAAACTTAAAGTTATCTATTTTCATAATATTCCATTGTTTTCATAATATTTATTTGATTTATAGTGCTTTAATATTTTGTTTAATTCATTTATATCTTTATTTAAGCATTTGTGTTTATTTATTTATTTACCGTATAACATTTTATTTAATATCCATATTAACTTTCTCTTATTTTACTTTTTATTTATTTTGTACATCAATTTTAAATTTTACCACTATATACTAAACCTTTACCTCCTTTAACCAAACACTAAACCTTCTTTCTACATATCCACTCACTTTACTACATAGCATTTTACTTCACTCATATTCTCCATTTTATTCTAACACCAACTCCACCTCCAACCTACCTAAAATCCAAACTTCTCCTCCTCTTAATAACAACAACAAATTCACGCCTCCGTGCATCTAACTTCACCATAACTCCACTCACTATCCCTCTGAAACCACTTTAACTGCTCCTCCAATAGCAAATCTACTAGCTGCACCTCCAAGTGTGGCAAAACTGCTGGCCACTCTTCCAATAATGCTAAACCTGCGCTCCCAACACCACCGTCGTCTTCTCTCCTTTTCTCTTCTTCCTCCATTCTCGTTCTATAATCACCAATTTCTCTACTTCCCGTCATTTTAATTAAAATATTCTTCTCTCTACCCATTCGTCCTCCTCTTCTTCCACCTCCTCTTCCTCCTCCTCTTCCTCCTCTCGATTCTCCATCAATGTCAACATTTGTAAACTGACAATTTCTTCACTTATACTTCTATCCTCTCCCATATCTAAACTTTGATTTATTATTTTAATCCTCTCATACCTTCTAATTTCCTCTCTCCCTCTCGGTAACTGTTCTCTCCTTACTTTTGGTAATATAGCTCTTTTCCACGCTAGTAGTTATTAATTAGCGGGAACCGAACCAGAGAGCATCGGTTCGATTCAGGACGAGTGCAAAGAATTAGCATAGAATGCCCATAAATCAATCACTCTACCCCGCCCCCTGTCAATGGGACAATTGTATGTGATAAATTTTGTATTATTTAGTGGAAAAAAGGTTGACAGGCAATATGCACCTGTGTTATAATGGATGGGATTGGCAACATTATTCAGAAGTTAAAGACGGTCAGTATTATAGCGTGATTAATAGCTGTGGAAACTTGAAACACTCGAAAGAGTTAGAAAGGTACCTCGGTGGTGTTAATGTGATGTATAATAGCACATGGTTTCAGGTAAGGTATCTGTGGTCACTTGTGATTGCAATTTCTATCGCAATGAGTTACACTATCGCTGTCAGTGGCAACGAATCTGTTCTTACTACATACCTGAATCCCTCTTTGCTGATAGTCCCTAAGGGGCATTATGAGATTCCTCCACTGAATTTTTTGAAACCTTCTATTCCATTCCCAATGTTGATCAGAGTAATAATCAATTTCAATACATTTACAATGATGAAATTAAGGTCATCGATATACCCTATGGAACTTACGAGATTACTGATATTAATCAATACATCAGAGAGAGATAAGCTAGGGGTGGATGAGAAGGTCTTCTTTATTAGACCTATTAATAATGATACCATGAAGGCTTAAATTAAATGTCCTTTCACCGTTTATTTTTCCAATGATCGTTCTATAGGATCGCTCTTGGTCTTCAGGGATAATAAAGTTATTCCAGCTAATCAGCTTGCCGAATTTGATTTCCTGGTGAATATATTTAAGGCGAGCATCATACGAATCGAGTGTAGTATTGCAACAGCCTTTTCATCGACGGTAAAACCGGGGCGCTCGATCTATGTGTTTTTTCATCTGTTCCAATCAGATATATTTCTCAAGAACTACCAAATCCAATTTACCTGCCGTTCATAAACACCAACATTATAGAGCAAATCAGTCTTCGTGTAGTGGATCAGAACGGTAATATCATTGACCTTAGAAACAAGGATATAAGTATAAGACTTCACATCCGTCGTAATGCCAATAGATTTTAGAAGAAATCAGCGGCGTCGAGGATATAATAATGGAGTGATTCGACGCACACTACATGCTCCGCCATTGACAACCAGTGTGTTAGCATCATTCAATCGAGAGTAAATCCAGGCATTGGGCTTCAGAAAAACTATAATCATGGACATCTTCAATTTTACCGAGACACCAAGATTCGACGACGAGATCACCAAAGAAGAGGAACATGTGTTTTTGTCTTATATTGCATCAGATTTGGACTCTAATGACGAGATTAGAATCCCTTGTCAAGTTGAATATTTATATACTTTACCTAATCGAAGTTATCTATACATCGAGGGAAGTATTACTAAACCTAATGGAGCAGCTACTATTCCAAAGCTTACCCAAAACTCTATTGCATTCATGTTTGAGGAGATTCGACTGGACATAAACGGCTCAACTATTGATCGAATCAGAAACACCGGGATCGCATCAACTTTACGCAGCTATGCTGCTCTCAACCCGATGGAATCTGCTCGTCTGCTGGATAGTGCTACCCTGGAAAAGACATGAAGACATGGACACTGTACATGCAGCAAAATGATACCTTCAATGCTATAGTACCGCTTTCGATGCTTCTGGGATTTGCTGACGACCACAAGGAGCTCATACACAATAGCAAGTTTGAGTTGGTGCTGATTCGATCCAAGGACTCTAAAAACAGCATTATAGCGTCTCAGGGGGAAAGAATGGTGCTGTTAAACTTCTACGAATCGCGTGGAGAATGCCTGTGATTCGACTTTCTGATGCTGAAAAGGTTGAAATCCTCAAGATTGTTAAGTCGGACAACCGCCGTTTCACCCCTTTAGGACCATGGATCTCCATACTCAGCCTGCTGTGCCGCAAACTAAATCATTCACCCGGAATGTTGCCACCAGAACAAAAATGGAGACGCCCTTGTCATGTTGGGTGCTCAGACTTCAAGATCGTGTAATGCATCTAAAGACTGTTCCCTTTTTGATCATTGTAACATAACTAATTTGAAGCTTTATCTTAATAGTGAATGTTGTCCTTACCAGACATGAACTTGGATTTTGGAAACTCTAGATTTGCATCATTGTATTACATGTACTTAAAGTTTCAAACACTTATTATGAAAAAGAGAATTACCCTTTATTGAAGAAAAAAGATATTCTGAAATATGGCCCTGCATTTGTTATAGATTGCTCGCGTCAATCTGAGGAATTTGTAAATGGAGCTGACAACAGAATGTAAATTCAAGCTAGTGAACATATCCCTGCAGAGATCTCATTGTATTGTGTGATAGTTCATGATAAAGTATTTACATACAAGCCTCTGACTCATGCGATGCAGCTCTTATTTAACCGAATCATTGTAATGCAAGGATTTCTTTTTCATTAGGAATGTATGGATTTTTTAATGAATAATACAAGTTGTAAAAGCTCACCTTCATTCTTTTTATTACTTTATCACACAATTCCAGTAACTTCCTCCTCCAACTCCTCGTCGGTGCATATGGTGTTACACTTGCAATGGTTAGGTTACCTAAATCGTTTCTTTCATTCCCCCAGTGTAATCACTTAAAATTGACTATTTTCCTAATGTGGAGAGTCATTGGATCGAGGTTTGTCACGTGATTCATTCTTCAGAAAATATATTAGCTACATTGTCAATACAGCTCTTAGACAATAACAGAGATGTGGCATAACATACCGGTTTAACAGACGACATGAATGCTTTGGGAGGGTGGAGGGAAAGAAAACAAAACCATGCTATTACAGAAATGAAATGGCTCTCTATTCCTTTATAATTTTTTAGCCTCCAAGATCGCCTCGCTAAGGCCCAAACTCGGGTCTCTGAATGTGAACATGTACTTGGATATCCCGAAACCAGCAATTTCTTTCAGCTATGCGTATGCGCTTAGCATAGTATATCAGTATGGAACACTAAGTTTCAACCTCTGGTCTCTGATTGTGTCTGTGTGCTTAGGTATCGAGAGCCGGTAATTTCTTCTTCCATATGTGATTGAACCGTATCAGGCATTCTTTTTAACCTGTACACTCACATCGCTAAGGTTCAAACTCGGGTCTCTGGCAGTGACTGTGTACTTAGGTATCCTGAGACCTGCAAAATTTTTTTCAGCTGTGGCCATGCGCTTAGCATAGTATTTTTAGTTGATTTTTCCCGAGTTTCTGCATATATAATGCATTTATTTCGTGTAATTAAATGAGTTTTAATGAATTATTTTTTCATAATGCTATCTATATCATCTTAGGAAAGGTAGAAGGGAAAAGTAAAAGCTCATTGCCATTATTGAAATGAAGGACTCTTTATTTTTCATCATTTTTTACCCTCACAGCAAATAGTCTTGACACTGTTAATGTATACAAGATTCAAGTCTTTCTAAATTACAAATCACATCGCTATTTAAAAAGTATTTTCACAATCATTTAAATTAGTGCTCCTAATTCTTTTTTTCGTTAAATATACGGAGGCTTACTTGAACTAACTCTCAGCTATGCACTGGAATGTATACAAAACTGCCTGTGTGTTTTTCACTATATGCACTGACATGTCATATAAGTATCTGATCTTAACATTGCGGCTTCTCGGTATGTAGACGTTTCGGAGCGCGCTTATTGCATGTATCGGGGAGGCAGTGAGGCTGGTTATTCTATCTTAAAAGAGCGCCAGCATCATTTTCAGATCTGCAAATCTGTTCTTATTCTTCTTCGTCCGCTTATTATTCCATCCGAAGCATTGTACAATGAAAGTCTTAGAAAACATGCTTTTGGAAGTGTAGGTAGCCTGAAAACAATTACATTATTTTGTTAGGCTATGTGTAAAATAAAACATAAGAATTTTTTAAACACTCAAATTTCAGACCTTATTCCAATGCGATATATATAAACTGAATTGAAACCATGTGACATTGTGACTTCATGATTCTTTTATAAATTCTATAGCCTATATCTTTTGTATTTTTATATGTAATATTATGTAGATTGTATATTTTATATGTAACATCAATGAGACAGGTGTTTTATTTATGAATTTTTTGTCCTTGTAAAATAGGAAAACATTGAATACTTAAATTTGGCTTTTCTACATACGTTTGCAGTGGGTACAAAAGACAATTTACATGTCTTAAATTTCCCCATCTCTGTCATGGCATTGTGTACCAAATATAATTTCCCTGGCATTTCTGCAAACTCTTTGTATGTTATCGAATTATATCGTTAAGGCAAGAACACTTGGCAATCCTCCAGCGAAGATACGATCATGTTACCGTATCTTGTTTGAGCTCTCTTTAAGGCCTTTATCTCATATTTAAGACCTATTTCGAGATCTTGAACCCTCCGAGTCGGTAGGAAACTGCTCGCTTCAGCCATCTTATTACGTCTATCTGGTAAACACTCTGTAACAGTCATTGATCATGAATTATTTTTTCAACGTACTATTCAGATGGAAAGAAAAGTTATGCCTTTCTTTATATTAGAACTATGTATGTGTGCATGTGTGCACGTGTTATGTGTGTGAGTATGTTGCTACATATAAGGGGTTTGTAAGTATGTTTATGCATGTGCGTACAAGTGGCATGTATATATTTAACTTGTGTTCGGAGATCTTCGTAGGTCTTCGTGTAGGTCCGGTTGCGTGGTAGAAGTGTTAGCTTTTGACGATCATGCATGTGGAGAAATCTGTGTGATGTTGAATGGAAGAAGAGGGTGTAGAGAAAGCAGTGTGAGTAGGAATGGAAGAAGTGCGTGTAGAGAACGTAGCATGATGGTGCCAAAAGGGCGGGTAGAAAAAACAGTGTGAGTGTGTATGAAAGAAGAGTGTGTAGAGAAAGCCGTATGAGGGTGAAAAAGAATGAGTAGGGAAAACCGTATGAATGTTAACGCAAGAAGGGTGTGCAGTGTAGTCTCTGTGATGTAGAAAATAGTGTGGAGAGAAAACCGTGTGAGTGTGAATGGAAGAAGATGGTGTAGAGAAAATCGTATGAATGTTAATAGAAATAGAGAATGTAAGAAAATCCCTGTGATACGGAAGAAGCGAGTAGGGAAAACCATATGAACGTTAATGGAAGAAGAATGTGTAGATAAATCTCTGTGATGCGAAGAAGAATCCGCAGAGAAAACCGTGTGAGTGTGAAGGGAAGAAGAGGGTGTAGACAAAACCGTATAAATGTTAATGGAGGAAGAGTGTGTAAGGAAATCCCTGTGATGTGAAAAAGGTGAGAAGGGACAACCGTATGAATGTTAATGGAAGAAGAGTATGTAGAGAAACCCCTGTGATGTCCAAAACAGAATGAGTGGGGAAAACCGTATGAGTGTTAATGCTTTAGGGTCTAAAGAACTACTTGTACCAGCGATGAAAGCTCTACATTTTTAAAAAATTTAATTTTCAAGGATATTGTTCAAAAAATTAAGTTCAGATAAAAATGTTCTCTTGCTCAGATTTGTCTTTCATGCACTGCATCGTTTAAACAAAATTAAATGCATCGTAAATATTCCAAACTGATTTGTATAGTTATACTCACCTTCCATTGTATTAATGATGATGAATGTTGTGTAGAAAATAAAAGTGTTTGCGCATCTCAATTAAAAATGCAGCAAACGAGTTTGTTTTTTAATTTTGATGTAGAGTTAATAAACTCACAATGATTCTAACAAGACACCGCGACCTGTTTATATCGAACCCTAAAGCCCCCTTGCGATGCCGCAACGTCGTTGTGGTGGGGTGTGTTTACATGCCACGTGATTATTGCATCCAATGGAATTATCTCCTGCTACACATGCGCAGAGAGATCTTTCTATGTGTAAGCATCTGGCACTAAGGAATGGAAGGGGTAGGGGGAAATAGAATCGTAGCTGCTTTTTATTGTCGGCGATGATAAATAAAAGACGCACCAGCCATAATAGCGATCAGGGTGGTCTGTAAGAACACAGGCGCATGTTACCTGTCATTCCCATAAAACATTACAAAAAATGTATGACTCCCAGATAGTCTGTGGTAATGCAAGCGGTCCGGGGTAAACAAAGGAAGAATGGAATGCTAGGGGAAAGGGGAAATAGAAGCGCGTCTGTCTTTTGTCGGCGAGAATAACACAGGTGCATGTTACCTGTCATTCCCGCAAAACAATCCAAAAGTTTTATGACTCCTAGGTAGTCTCTGGTAATGCTAGTGGTCCGGAGTAAACAAAGGAAGAGTAAAATGCTAGGTGAAGGGAGAAATAGAACCGCGTCTGTCTTTTGTCGGCGAGAATAACACAGGCGCATGTTACCTGTCATTCCCGCAAACAATACAAAACAATTTAAGACACCCAGGTGGCCTCTGAAATGCAGTCCAATGGTGGTCTGGGTAAACAATAGGAGTAAGTAGAATAAGGTATTCATTAGCATAGCCGGATGTGCTAGAAAGCACCTGATAATATTTTAAATGGCATATCAACCCTCCAAGGCTCCTGTAATCCAAACAAATACCCCCACAACCAATGTAACAAAAAATATCTGGCGCCAATCTATACACTATTCAAGAGACAACAAAGCATAGTTTATTTGTATCCATTGTTCCCATGATCAGGAGTTGGGGGCCATTATAACACAGGTGCATATTACCTGTCAACCTTTTTTCCACTAAACAACTCAACATTTATTACATCCCATTGTCCCATTGACAGGAGGCGGGGTAGAGTGATTGATTTATAGGCATTCTATGCTAATTTTTTGCACTCGTCCTGGATCGAACCGATGATCCCTGGTCTGGTTCCCGGAATTAATACCTACTCACACAGTTTTACTTACATAACTTGTTAATTGTTGTAAATATTTAATTAAATCAATTGTATATAGGATATATTCCCTAAATCTTTGCTTTTTTCTAATACATTTTTATTCTATCTGTCACATTCAAAAACTGTATGTTCCGGTGTATCCCTAATTTCACAACTATCACATATGTCACCATTTGTTCTAATTTTATTCCAATACGTCTTGTATGGACTATGACCCGTAATAAAGTGAATTAATCTTTTTGTTGGCTGTATGTGTGCTAGTCGTAGTCTTTCTTGAACATTTGAAAATAGCTCTTCTTCCCTCCTCTATTTCCTTCCATTCACGTTGTCATCTTGTCTTCAAATTTTGTTTAATATCTAACAAAGTACTGCACTTTACTTCAATTATTTTTCTACCATTTGAAAACCTTTTCTTTTAATCCAAAATCTAGCTCTTTTCAAACGTATTAAATACTCAATTGGCCATATTGCCGTTGTGATTAACAAAGCCATGGCGTGGTATTTACAGCGCCAATAAAACGCAATAATATTCTTTTTGTGTCTTTCTCGATAATTTTCAAAAAAACTACATCACCCATCCTGTTTGCCCAGGTTCCCGCCGCATATGTTACAATTGGAGCAAATATTACATTATGGTAGGTTTGTAATAGTTTTCAACGATAATTTTAAATTTTTCTGCGTAATTCTACCAAGCTTCATCATTATTTTTTCTGAGTTTTACGAATATATTCTGTAAGCTTTTTAAAACTTAATTTTTTATCCAGCATAGTGCCCAAATATTTGGAATTGTTAAGGAACAATCATGGATCAGCGACACCTGCCTTTGTTTTAAGGTTAGTGCGACATTTAGGAAAACGCTAAAGGAATTGTTGGAAATGGCGACCGCCAACATAAAGATTACACCAGCGGATAAATGAGTTTTGCGGTTTCATATATTCGTGGAGTGCCACGAATTTAAACAAAAGCAAACAATGTCCTCGTCAGCAGTTCTTTGTCACGTGCAACAGGTATTTTTAACACCAGACTCTTTAGATGTTCTCATAAAAAGAAAACTATGCGGGTGAGATAGGACAGCGGGATGGCCAGGCTGCTAGACTGCTTCTTCAAATCCAGCTGTCGGAAAAAAAGCTCCAAATACTCTCCCACATTCCTATCACGAGGAGGAGTCCCAACATATTGGAACCACATTTGATGGCGAAGGGACGTCTTCCAGGCACACGGGCAGTACGTTTATCAAACGCTTAAGGTAAATCTATCCATTTAGCTATAGAGAAACACGGTACGGGACAGTTAGGTGACCACATTTAGATTAGAGGATGTCGCTGCCCATACGGTTACACTGAACCTACAATGACTACGTGTCTCGACAATGGCACGTGGATTTTTACGGTTCCATATGTGGCTGTTTCTGTGGTTGAGTACTTACCCATCTCTGGTGAAAGCGGCTTCTTCGTTGAACAGGGCTAAGGACAAAAAGTGTGGATTTTCCGTAATTTCTGCGTTTTCAGGTGTGGGTGAAGCCGTTTCTCCTGCGAGACTTACCAAAAAGTACGTCTGATTGCATGCCTAGCCATTGCACGAGTACTTGAAACATGAATTTTTAGGGCTCCAGTCCCTCATAGACTCTGAATGGTTAGACTGAAAGGTGCTATAATGGGAATGTCGTCTATTTGGATATCTTTCCTTGTACAGCTGCGCAGCTAGGGAGGCACGTCCTCTAATTTCAGCGTGCATTAAATGCAAATGTACAGTGGGCTTCAAATGTTTTACGATAGACCAAGGGGTGTAGAAGAAGAGGGAGAAGGAATGTCTTCTCGACTAGTCATGCCTGGCTATAGCCAACAGAAAGTGCAGGTATCGTCTCAAAGGTCACATTTACTTCTGTGTATGCCAATGTAATTCAGCGACCTGACTCTAGGAGGAAAGAAGACGAAACGAAATACCTTTTTCTTTATTAAAACTATTCAAGGGAAATAAATTAACATTTTCTTTGCATAATATGTTGTTTAAAAATCAAATATTGCGCATTTTATGAGGGTGCTACACAAGTTTAAGATTCAGTAATTTTCTTGGGAGTCAAGGTTCGCATAATGTATATCTTGTTTTTAACGTTTGTTGCTAGTAATAAATAATAATAATACTGCTAATAATAATAATAATAATAATAATAATAATACTAGTTTCATAATTATCAACAATAGGACGTTTTACACGTACTCTGAAGCAGAGAGTATTTATTACCTTGCATATAAGTTCGTTTTGCTTTTTAATTGTAATAGATATTGATCACAACGTTTAGCGCAAAGTGTGTAGTTCCATACGATTGGCACATTCAGTTCTGATGATACTCAAGTAATGTTTTAAAAATATGGAAGCAAAAGTAATATTAATGTCAAGCTGTTGAAGCAGTTTGGGCACAATTAAGTGTAACATTAAATTTTCTTCAAAATGAGATATATTTTGCGTTTGTTACTGCAAAACAATAAATATTGTTTTATTTGAAACATAATTCCCCTTAGACACACTCACAAGAGAAAGAAAGAAAAACCGTGCCAGTCGTATAGTGGAAGTAGGGTAAAAACACTTATGTTGTTATTGTATCCAAAAGGAGAAAATGTTAAAAGATACGAGGGAACAACGTTTAGCGCAAAATATGCAGTTTCTATATAGCTGCTTTATTCGTTAGGATAACATATAACCCAAATTTTCAAAATAGTGACCCGAAAGTATTAATGAGACAGGTTGATGTGATTTTGTTGCAATTGGTTCATTTGAAAGCACTCTATTCTGAAAATTAAATTGCTTTCAAGTTACAAATCTGAAGATGCCCCCCAAAAGACTTTGTATTACGATTCACGTTCTAAACTCTTAAAAGGCTTCTCTTCCCTGGTCTGGAATGGAATGGGACGTGTAACAGAGGGCAGAGGGGACTCGACCCCAAACCAGTTAATGAGGATATTGTGCTTGTGCCACTCGAGAGGGTACTCCAGAGAGGGAGGGGGGAGGTGAGAGACACCGGGCGGCCGTAAACAGGAGTGACGGCACAGCAATTACAAGGTTCCTAAAGTTTCCAGATTGAGACGTCCTAACAGTCCGGCAGGCAAACCAGGGATCCCACCCCACACAGAGGGTCCAACGCCCCCCCCCCCCCAAGAAGCGGTCCGTATACCCTGGCAAGCAGCCGAAGTCCGAGAGACGGATAAGGTTTCACAGAGAGCATGCTTTTTCTGTGGCACGCCGCATCGGAATACCATCGCCGACACCTTCAACCCTGAAACAGACCTAACGGGGCTAAGAATGAATAAAATGAGGAATGGAACGACATTCCAGGGCTGAGAGAAATCATATCAGCATTCGCTTGGCAACCCTGGAAAACTCTCGAAAAAACCCGTGGGTCAGATTGGGCGGTCGCTGGAAGCGAACTAGAGATCTCCCGAATGCGAGTCGCACGCGTTACCGCGGCGCCACCTGGACGTAAACTGGAAGATCCGTAGTTCAAATCTCGGCTATAACATTGAATTTGTCCATCTGATTCTATCTTTCCAACCTTGTCCTTCACACGGCTTCAGTGAGAGTTCCTTCTTGTTAATTGAGATGAAACTGCCATTACAAACTTCGTTGTAAGTATAAGAAGAATGCAGAAGCTCAAACGATAGTCAGATTTTTATGTGGTGTCTTTGAAACTCCACGCTCTTTGCATTACCACGAGAACAAATTAACGTGTTGCATTCACATAACTTTCTCTTCTCACCATTCTAGAAATTCCTTTTTCTAAATCTCATTTTTCTGTCTACTTCTTATAATCCAGATAAACTTGCAAATCACATTTAGCCCATCTCTGTGGTGTGGGAGTCTGCCTCACATTCAAGAGATACTGAGTTCGAATCTCGCTTAAAGTGAAATACCTGGGTAAAGCTTTTTCCAGGGTTTCCTCTTATCCTGAGAAGATGCATGTTAGATTCTAATTTCTAGGGACCTCGGGCCCATTTGAGCATCATTTTAACCATTTCGTTCATTCACCGTCCGTAATGGCCTACCCGGTTAAAGGACTTTAATTAGATACCAAAAGAAAAAGTTCACATTTACACATTTCGTTGTAATATACCCAGATAAAGCGATAGTCACATTTTCAAAAAGCATGTCACTACGTGATGCTTTGAAATTCCTTGCTTTTTGTATGACCGCGACAAAAACAAAACGAATAGCGACTTCTCAGTTACAAAAAATATTCAAACCAATAACAAAAAATATCTGGAAAATAGCTAATCTCATAAAATATATGTATAACAAACTGCATGCTTTAACGGAGTCTGCATTTTTTGTAGCAAAACTTTGTCCAATCTTTTAGAGTTTACCAATTATACAAATGTCATTCAGAATAAAGAAGACTTGAAAGGCTCTTCTCAGTAAGTTCAAAATATATATTTCGTTTGTCATGAAAATAGTTTACACAGAGAGTATTTTAATCAAAATCATTAGAGCCATTTTTAAGAAAATAAATTTCGAAAAATTTTCCATGTAAAGGGTTGTTCAGTATGGGGGAGATTTTCTTGAAAATCCTTGTCACATCTTTGAAAGATGCTGAACTTAAATATCAAGTTTGGTATTTAACCGATTTTTCATTTTGGATTTATGTTGTTCACAGGCACGCAGGCATATGGAGGTTTTGCTATAAAATATGATGTGTGGCATTCACATGACTTTCTCTGCTCACTCTTCTACAACCTATTCTTACAAAGCTTACTTTGCATCTATGTCATATTAATACCGATAAATCTCCATCACTTATTTTCACAATTCGTTGTAGGTATAACCAGAACATATTAAGCTAAAGCGACAGCCAAATTCCTCAAAGCTGATCGCTATGTGATAGCTTTGGAATTGTTGGCTACGGAGGGGACTCGGCACTGATCCACATAGTGGACATTGTGCCTACGCCCGACAAGGGGGCGTCTCCGGGATGAAGGATGAGGCGAGACAACACACCGAGTGTCCGGAACTAGGAATGACGTCACAGAAATGGCAGGGTCCCTACGTTTTCAGATAGAGACTCCCCGTCAGACGGACAGGCAGACCGGGGACGCCACCCCACCCTCAAGGAAGTTCGGATACTCCCGACAGCCAGCCAAAAGCCGAGGGACAGAGAAAGTCACAAAAAGCATCCTTTTCCCCTGCCACAGTACACCGAAACACCATCGCCGATACTTCCAACCCTGAAGACATCAACGGATGAACGATGAAGGGAAATGAAATGGCGGTTCAGGAAATACGGGGATGTGAGAATCCTTCCCAGCATTCACTTGGCGACCCGGTAGAATCCCCCGAAAAAACCAATGGTTCAGGAAGGTCAGCCAGAGGAATCGAAACCACGACCTCCCGAATGCGAGCCACAGACATGATAGCTTTGGAATTCTGTTCTCTTTGTATGAACACGAGAAAGAAAGAAAGAAAGAAAGAAAGAAATAAGAAAGAAAAACAAAAGCTATTTGCAGTTGAAAGAATTATAAAGTATTTGAAAATTAAAACTAATAACAAAGAAAATTTCAGAATAGGTAAAATATAAATATTATTTGACATAAACTAAAACTGTTATTTGATATAAATTTTGTGCTTTAACAAGATCTACAGTTTTTGTGCAGTAAGATTTTGTCTCTCTCTTACGATTTACTAATTATCAATAGTCATTGACAATAAAGACTAGTTTACAGACTATTCCGAGAAAATAAAGGATATAAATTCTATTTACCATGAAAATAGCTTAAAAATCTGTATTTTAATCAAATCCTTAGTCATTTTTAAAGAATAAAAAATTTCGAAAAATGTCCAATGTAAAGGGCAGTTTGGAGTGGGGGATTTTCTTTAAAATCTCAGTGTCGCATTCTTGGAAGAAGTTGAACTTAAACACTAAGTTCGGTTTTTAACTAACCGTTTGCTTTTAAGTTATGCGGTTCGTGGATACACACACACACACACACACACACACACACACGCACACTTCGAACGTTTTCTAAAAATAAATTCATTGAATTCAGGGGGTCACAAACGTGATTTCTAGAGAAATTACGACGTTGAATTTTTAGGTGGAACACTATACTTTCTCTACTTACTGTAGCTACGTAGTAGAGAAAGTAAAAATGCTTACTTTGGATTCAGGGGTCTCAAAACGTGTATTTCCGTTGAATCTCGTTATTCAATTTCTGGGTGGAACGCAATACTTTCTCTACTTGCTGTAACTACGTAGTAGAGAAAGTAAAATGCTTACTATGGGTTCAGGGGTCTCAAAACGTGTATTTCCGTTGAATCTCGTTATTCAATTTTTTGGTGGAACGCAATAATTTCTCTACTTACTGTAACTACGTAGTAGAGAAGTTAAAAATGCTTTCTTTGGATTCAGGGAATCTCAAAACGTGTATTTCTGTTGAATCTCGTTATTCAATTTTTCGGTGGAATACAATACTTTCTCTACCTTCTGTAGCTACGTAGTAGAGAAAGTAAAAATGCTTTGTTTGGATTTAGGGGGTCTCAAAACGTGTATATCTGGTGAATCTCATTCAATGTTTGGGTGGAACACAATACTTGCTCTACTTGCTGTAACTACGTAGTAGAGAAAGTAAAATCGCCTTGTTTGATTTCAGGGAGTCTCAAAGCGTGTATGTCCGGTATATCCCGTTGTTCAATTTTTGGGTGGAATTCAACGCTTTCCCTACTTATTATAGGTAAATAGTAGAGACAGTAAAAAGATGATTTGTGGAATAGATAAGCGGCTGTTTGTCGTTACGGCATCTTGCATGCAACCAAATAAGTAGAGTGTAACTTAGACTGTAACCTTAAATAATTTCTGGCCTAAACTGTTGTCACGATGCACGGAAAAACCATACTTCATAAGGACATTATGAAAATAAAGAACATATGTTAGTTGATAATGGGTAGAGGAAGCAGTAAGTATTGAAAACCAAACCATTTTGTTTCAACACTTGCTTGTTATACAATGATATGAAACCTCTAATTCCTAAAAATTAGTTTGTATACTGCTTATGTCGCTGTGTTGTAATGTTATTGCTGTTTTCTTTTCACAGTTATTACATTCTTACAGCCAAGTCTAAGGGAAATGTGTTGGAATGATATTTTCTTTAGCATATTACATCCCTTAACCTTCCTTGTAGAGCAGGTATGAGCTAAAGCACCTGGCATAACCTCTCAATAAGACACCCGCTTACCCCGCTACCGGTGGAACGGAAAACATTTGGAGCCGTCTGTACCAGCTCTGCAAATGAATAATCCTTATTCCTGTTCGTCTGTAGAACTTGTGAGCGGCCCGCTGAATGGTATCGAAAATGCTACTTGTGGACGAAAAGGTGCTCAATAGCTCAAAGCAAGCGTACAGAATAGTGGAATGGGAAACTAGTTCGCAATCGCAAGCATTACTGTTTCCCTCTAATCTGTTTCTTCCACAACTTAAGCGTTGATGGGCTATCACTACCATTCGTCCGCAGTATTGTATGCGAAGTGCTACTACCACATTTAATGGAATAGTAATGGAGTTTGTTTTCAATTTGGCTGTCCTGCAATACTAAGGTTCATTCTGGTTCGCTGTTTGGCTTCGCTAGTTTCTCTATTTAGTGTGAAAATAGATCTTTTAGCATTACACAGTACTAATATAGCTTCATATCACAAATGATTTATCTCCGTGATTTATGTTAACACTAAATGAGTCCTCAGCAGGCCTAAGGCCCCATTCATAGTGAAGACGTTACGCTAACTTAGCGCAGCATAAGGATATGTGTGAGATAACACCATTCTTAGTGCAGTTGCAGGTGTAACGCAAGAAGTTGCATAGGTTTTTAGATCCGTAAATTGCACTCGAAAATCTTCCTGGAATACCGCAAGTTTCAAACTCAGTAACATAATCAATAACATCCAATATGAAAATTTAGCCAATATTTATAAATAAATAAATAAGACATAAAACGTGTTGCATAAAGTAAACAACAACACGGAGTCTGGCGTCAGAATTTAAAATGACGTGGCAAGGCCAAATGGAAGAACACCAGAGTTGTACAATAAATGGCGTAAAATCTCGTACCACGATCGTGTGTTGTTCAGGAGCTGGCACTGGATGGATAAATAAATGAAGAATTATTCATCTATGCATGCAACGCAAGCTTAAAGTTTGGAGTTTCATAACTCTTGCTTTACGTAGCGCGTTACATGATTGTATCCATTAAACAATAAGGGTACAAAGTCTTGCGCTTATGCTGCGTCTGCACTTACTTTTCATTGTGAATGGGAACTAAAGAGTAATAAGTTGATTTACGAGAACACTAACAAAATTGTATGGGGTTCGAACCACCTACCCTCTAGTTAACTATCCTTCACTTTGCCAACTTAGCTAAACATACAAGTAAGTCTTGTATGATTAGCTTCCACAGACGCAAACCTCTTAGTGGGTACATGCCTTGGCCACAGGCAAATTTTTAAAATAACAGCGATGCCCATATCATTGAAAAGGAATATCCATGCTGATGACTCCAAGTTTTCTCCTTTAAAGGGAACATAAATGAACGTTTTGCATGATACATCAGAGGTTTGTGTCGTTCTAATTCGATGCATCTCTAACTTCCAATGCACACGCATCCTCGAATGCTGAGCCTATGGTCTTAAGTTCCCCATCTCAAAATGTTTATGACACCTCTGCAATCCTTCAAATTTGTGCGGTGAATTCTGAAACAGCATGCATAATCGTGCTCAAAAAAACAACCATTCTTTCCTCTAATAATATACTCCCGTAAATGCTACTCGCAACACAAACAACCCACACTTATCTCCACAATTATTTTATTGTACACTGCGATCGTTTTGTGGCAACACCACGGATCACGGTATGGATGCTCCGCACACTGTCTTTTGCACTGGGGCACTGGAGCTTTTTATTCCGTAACTCCTGATAGTAACATGCACTATAATGAGTACTAACGTTGTTATAAGTGGTAGAAGTGGTATCCAACTACGTGAAGGCATTCCTGGCATCTTCGAATGAAATTTCCTTTCACACGCATAAGTTCTTCTTGCGTAATGTTAATAATTTCTGCCTTTATACTGTGCTTAAGTTCGTCTATGTTGTGGGGATTGTTCCTATAAACTTTTATTAGGGTTCCCCACAAATAGATGCACCAATTTCGTCGACTTTTTCCTCCGTTAGGACATTTCGTTTTCGCTTCTTACGTTTAGCGTTTAGCTATCCCATTGCTCTAAACGTATTAACCAGACGTCTAAACGTTTCTCTACTTGGGACTGGAATACCAAGAAATTTCTCCTGAAATTGTCTGCATACCTGTCTGTATGATCGGTTTTTACGTATGTATCGTACATAAAAATTCGTTGTTCAAGCGTGAATTTGTCGACAGGCATTGCAGTGGTCTAATAAAAAGACATTAACACTCTTAAGCAAATCACACACAACACAGATGTCGTGAATGAACTTTTACCTTTGACATGCACAATGTCAACCCTCTTCTCTGCACAGAACACAAAGCAGCGACTGAAACACAGCTGACAAAGATAACCTTGAACGCGTCATGTGACGCCAGTTGCGCATCGGAAAAGTACCGATTTTTAAATCATCCATTATCTATAGGATTAATTCTTTTTATTCAAACATTATGTATATGTTGCGAGGTCACTGCAGTACAGCGTGATACGCATATAACCGGTCTGTGGCCTTACCTTAAAACGCTCGCACAGTATAACGCAAATATATAACATTTGAACACTGTACATAACATATTTTAATGCATTTATCACGATTATTTGCACTTCTGTTCATTATAAACAAGATACGCACACATCTTGCTCGAGGCATTATGAGAACATTGCTTCCACTGCCAACATTGGCGATCCGAATATAGCGGATGGTATGGAGTGCTCCCAACACTGGGAGGGTCCTGAGCGCAAAAGGTACCCCAGCTTTGTTAGTCCTAAGCCGTGTGGTGTAACTCAGTGTTGAGGATCGTAAGCCGCAAAGCGTAGCCGGGGGATGCTTTTTATAGGTAGAGGAGTGAAGCAGTTAAGGCTGCAACTGCGGAGCGACGACAGGACGTAGCCGTAGGATCTGTGAAGTTAAACCCCAATGATCTAGGGTTGTTGGCGACACTGATTTAGCGACCTTTTTCCGATTCTTTTAGCGGCTTCTACTACCATCCATTCTCAAAATGGCGCCAATTTCTCCTATATAACTGTTATCGCTAAAAAGGGTGGAAGGGTGAATTAGATGATTTTGTTCGAACAGCTAGTGCTGAACTCTTCCTTTTTCAATCCTCATTATTGTGGATTTACTCTGTCCTCGATTTCTAAGTTTTATAATGTAAAACGATAAGTGTCATACACGGGAAGAAAGCGTGTTCTTGGGTACCTGAATTTCCACCTGACAACAGGAAAACTGTTTAGCAAACCTATATCTAGCTTATTAGTTCACAAACTTTACTAGTTATTATATTCAGTTACCCAAATTCCATGCCTCTCTGCAGGTACTAATTTTGTTTTTCTCAGTATCGGCTTTATTTGAGGATAGTGTAGGAAAAAATAAAGGATTTCAAAATGCACAGAATTACAATAGCCAATTGCAAAAAACAAGATAAAAGGCTACAGAATGTGTTGCTGAAGCAAATTTAAATATTTAAAAATAATTATATAAACAAACTTCTAATACACTAATGCTTCAAAACATAACTGTTGGTCCAAGGAGAAACGTTATTTTTCAACTACTTTACTGAAATGTTTCTAAAGACTTTGAATTCAAGTACATAGAAGCAGCTTTTCTCTCTCGTCAGCCATATATTGCTTTAATCATTTTCTTAACAAAAACCAATAATTCAGTTACAATTGTTAATGAAATACATGCTTTTGACACCAGGAGTAAATTTCCCCACTCAAATCTTTAACACCAAGGCAACTGATATGAAATGAAACGGGGAAGTATTTTAGGAGATACTTAAATCGTATGTTTCAATTTTATATTTAAGTTACTACATTTTTTCAATAAGAAGTAATAATTATTTATCCACGAATTGGATATATTTTATGCAATGTTAGCATTATAAATTGTAGGAAATAATTCTGCATACATGATTGACATAAACGAAAGCGTCTTAATATATTCGTAAATGAGAAGGTAGCTTCTCTCCCTGCATTTAATTTGTTATTAACTGGCGTGTTGAAGCGATAAACAAGGCAACCTTTTTCATGCATTCCCTTCCTGGGAAAGGAATTAGCAAGTGTTGCATGCTGTGACGTAGACTATTATCAGTACAGCATGGTAAGTAGTTATAAATTCAGATCGTAATTATTCTATATTTAACAATGAACATAGGTTTTTGTATCTTTGTTGCTAAGAGAAAAGAATATCACAAAATGTATTCATCTTCTCTCTATAAGCCTCTGCAACTTGGAATATGGTTACTGCGTCATTGCTATTATTGGAAAGCGTGCCATAATGAACCAATTATGCACGATATTGAATACAGTAACAACCTGTTTCTAACGTTAGGGTTGTATAATGTGTACTTCTAATGCGTTATACATTGATGGTGTCAGAAGGTTTGTATTAATTACTCTGTTTATCAAATCGCAGTCTTTTTTTAGTAAGTTATCCGTACCTTTTAGGCGGACATGGCACCAGTCTGAGAACCTCTTATCTATTTTATACCAAGAACAGGAATAGAGACAGTCTTGGTGAACTACTTAAGCCGTGTACTCAAGTTATGGAAAATCTGCATTTTTGACCAGATATCTTAACAGTTATAAGGATAAGAATACCTAGAACTTGTTTGCACCTCCATGCTTGATGCACTTTGTTAAGAAGTTTATATACCTTTATAGTTGCTAAGGAACTATTGTAACCGTTTGATAGTTCATCACGAAGAATGTAGTAGATCTTGATCAGAAAGATATGCAGTTAAGGATACTCCCATAGTTACCCAGCATGCAATTCAATGCTTACTGTTGCACCTGCTCAAATGTGCCCAGTTCAAGCGGGCTCGATACTGAATATTTGGTTCGAATGCAATGCTACTACAGAATTTGAATACCTAAACCAGAGAGACAGTAAAGCGGAACATACCTGCGATATTTACATATTAAATTCGAAAAAAGAACTTATTTTAATTTGGAAAACACGATGCCTTCTTAATTACATCAGAAAAATCCCCCTATAGAGCTGATATAGATACAGGCCATCCAGAATATGCTCCTACCGTTCGCACAGGGTTTTAGGTCTCCTGGATATCCCACAGCCGGCCGTCTGTATTCTGACCTTGCTTCGTAAAGCTGTATATTAAAATCTTAGCTAATGACAAAATACCGGAAATGTCATCCTCCTCAAATAAAAAGCCTTGCAACGAGTAAACACACGATGTAGTTCTGCCGTTGTAATGTTTCTCATTTCATTTCGTATGTTATCCTCGAGTTCCTCTAATGTGAGATGGCTCCACGGTAGGTCGTGGGTTCGATTTGCGACAACCGCCCACTCTGACCTTGGGTTTTTCGTGGTTTTCGATGGTCGGGAGGTGAATTCTGGAGTGGTTTCTCATTTACCACGATTTCCTTTCCATCATTTCCATTTCATTTCGTTCCCTTCTCATCCTTCAGGTGATCTTTTAGATTTGTGGCCTATGGCAATTGCGGCGATCACCTCCTCATCCGTGCTGTTAGGCTTACCTTGATGCTTCTCCCGTTGCTTCCAGAAGTTCTCAGTGGGTTGGTTCTCTTCAATTTATCCTCGGCTAGCCTCAGTAATTTTTCTTAAATTATATGGGAGCATGGACTTATCCTCGGTAAAGGAAAACGTAGATCTCGGGTGGTGATATAGGAAGACATAGACTTGCTTTGTTTATGAAAAGATGACACTGCCGTTTCTTTTTATTTAATTAACACTCGTAGTATACAAAACTAGTATTGCCGCTGTAAAATACTGTCCACCGCTGTTAAACTATGGCGCGGATATGAGACGAAGTTTAAATATTCTTATTGTCGCTTTAAGAGTAGCAGATCTTAGGTGTGTTGTTAGAACTATCTTGATTCCCTGTTTTGGCGCGATATCTCACACATCCTGCAGCATCTCTCCCTGACCACACATGACATAAACTGCCCCGAATTTTCCCCAAACAGATCCATTTATAGTCTCAGGCTTCTGAGGCTGCTTCCTTTCCTATTGGTCCATTTTTAGCGCGACTCGACGCGTCTAACTATTTCGAATAAACTTTCAGGGATCTCATTGGTCCAAGTTTAATATAAATCGCGGCTTTTCCTACATTTACCGTTAAGGTTGTCTTTCTCGCTCACTTGGTCACGGCGAATTATCAAATAATGGGACAAAGGCTCTACACCCTCGCTGTAGGAATAATAGCACTGCGACTGAAGAGAGGTAATAAAACTAGGTTTTCTGCCTTCGAAAGCACTCTTCCTGTAGCTAAAACTTTCCCTCGTGGACAGTATTTTAACATAGCGCTTAAATTATTTACATTAAACCATTTATAACTCTACTAATATTAGTAACCTAGATAGATACATAATGTTAAATCACCCTTCTTAAAATATACAAGCAGTATGAGAAAAAGATATTTACATAGTAAGATTTAATATCAATAAAAGTTAATTAATCAATTATCTATAATTATGGTTCTCGGGCTCGGCCTAAAGTTGCCGTTTCAAATTGCCCTGTTCTGGAAAAGAATAAATTTTTGAGCACTTGATACAATTTTCTTTTCCAGAATAATTCCTCTGATTATGGCCTTTGTTCGTTTGTTTTGTTGACATAGACCCTTCGCTATACCGGTTCCTTCACAAGGGTCCTGCCAAACCAGTGGTGTTTACATTTGGGTCGTTCACTCTACATTTGTTATGGTTGATCCCCTCTCACCATTTAAAAACAGGTTTCCGAGAGACATTCTTATACACAATACATTTCGCGCACACGAATAACTTGTAACGCAACAAATACTCTAATACCCAAATTAAGTTCTAAAATTAAATCTATTTACATACGTATTGGTACATAATTATTATGCATTTATTTATTTCTTTGCATCCTTATTTATCGGGTGTATTACCTTTACTATTTGTTCATAGGGTTGCTACCTCATTCCGAGTAAAACTAATCTGATTCTTTTCATTACATTCTTCACCCTTCTCATTCTCTAAACATTTGTATGGTTTGAGCAACTGTTTATGATATCTCCCTACGATCTTGGAATTCTTTATTTCTTGTAACTCAAATGTATCCGAGCCAAAAATGTTAATCACCCGGTATGGACCTTTAAATAAATTTTCCATTCTATGATACCTTTTGTTCAGAATGCTAGACTTTTTCTTGTCCCGTACCAATACTAAGTCTCCCAATTCGATCAGCCAGTGTTTTCGTTTCTTTTTCTTAAACTTTTCTTTTCTTTTCTGCGCCTTATTGGCCATTCTTTCAAAAGCTTTCTTAAACATCTCTTCTTCCGTTAGTGCTTTCGGATCTTTAGCTTCTAGTGTCTGTGGTAATTCCCCTTCAAGTGTTTCCATTAATTTCCCCTTCATCAGCTCGATGGGCTTATAACCGGTAGTAGGGCTCACACTTTCATTTAAAATACTTTCGATGCGCTGATAGTGATTTGCCCAATCACTGTGTTTTTTTATTGGCCAAAATTCTCAAATAAACAGAAATGTCCCGTATTATTCTTTCGCAGGGATTGCTTTGTGGGTGGTATTTTGAGCAATGATACAACGTGATTTCGTTTTCTTTTAAGGTGTCTACAAATTTTCTGCTGGTAAATATTGAAGCATTATCACATAAAATTGCCTTCATCTTTCCAAATTGTGGAACATACGACTTCATTATCTTCCTTAGGCATGTTTCACTTGTAATCTTCCTGACTGGGTAAATTTTTACAAATTTTGAAAATACATCTATTAACACTACTATATACCTAAATCCAAATTTACTACACGGCATCTCACCATGACAGTCCAAGGTCACTAACATGCCTGGTTTTTCCCTTAGTATGGAGTTTGTCTCGTATTCATATTGTATATTCAATGGCTTTGCTTTTTGACATTGTAAGCATGTCGAAATTATTCTCCTTACTTTATGGTGTAATTTTGGAATATACAGATTTTCTTGGATCATTAAAACTGTGCGTTCTGAGCCAGAATGTGCTAGAGCTTGATGGAACGTGCTTATGAGTTCATTCTCCATGTTCTTAGGTATATATGTCTTCCATTTCTGTATTTCGCTGCCATGTAGTTTATATAACACGCCCCCTTTTACCCCTATGTTTCCCTTGATATCTTCATCTATTTCTGGGGCCTTTTTTATTAATTTATTTAACTTCTCATCTCGTCGCTGCTGGTCCCCTATTCCTTTTAATTCTTTTATCAAACTTTTACTCAAGGGTATTTCAATACTCATTAAGGTTACTTCATTTTTAGGGCGTTCTATTCTCTCCGGTATTTCACTGTTGTTATGTAACCTAGACAGCAAATCGCTAAAAACATTTGTTTTTCCTGGAATGTGTTTCACCTCAACATCATATGAAAGAATCTCATGGATGTACCTAGATAATTTAGTACTCGTAAGCCGACAACGTTTCATAAATGAAAGACTCACATGGTCTGTGTATATAATAACCTTCTGTAGATATATATATGATCTAAATTTCTGTAGTGCGTAATACACAGCACAGATCTCTAATTCGGTGACCGAAGCATTTTTCTCTATTTGACTTAAACCTCTTGAAGCGGTACTTATCACGTGCAGTTGATTTTCCTCATCTGATTGGGCTAGGACACACCCATATCCGTGACCTGAAGCATCCACGTAAATTACATATGGTAGGTTGTCCTTGGGTCTCTCTAGTAGAATTGATTTTGCAAATAGTTCTTTTATCTTTTCAAAAGCTTTCTGGTGTACCTCGTCCCATTTCCATCGCACTTTCTTTTTAAGTAATTCGCGCAAAGGTGCTATTTCTGCGGCGTACCTCAAGATAAATTTGCTTTGATAATTTAGCACTCCAAGAAACGACCTAACCTGCTTAACACTCTTGGGCGCTGGTATTCTTCTCACAGCCGCTACTCTTTCTTCGTCTGGCTTTATTCCTCTATCATTAATTACATAACCTAGAAATTCCACCTCACGGATGCAAAATTTGGATTTATTAATGTTCACCGTCATACCGTTTTCTCTCAGCTTTCTAAGCACATAATCCACATGTTGAATATGCTCATCAAAATTTTCATCAACTATTAGAAAATCGTCGATATATTGGATCAAAAATTCGTCGGCTGAGTCGCCAAATATTTTATCGATGGCTCTTAATAGTCCACTACATGACGTAAGCATACCAAAAGGCATTCTCAAAAATTCGAACTGTTTCCCAAAAAAATAAAAAGGAAGTATACTTTCTAACATCCTCGTGAAGCTCAATCTGCCAGTATGACGCAGTTAAATCAATAGTGGAGAAATACTTGCCTTTGGTTATTTTTGACAGCAATTTTTCTACACTTTCGCTCCGAAATCTGTCTGGTTGAGTATGTTTATTTATCTTTCGACCATCTATCGTCATCCTAAGTTCGCCATTGCGTTTCGTCACCCAACATAATGGACTGCTGTATGGAGAATTTGACCTTTGTATTATTCGGTCTCTCAACATTTTATCGATCACTTGTTTGGCTCTCTCCCTTAATGCAATCGGAATATCCCGATACTTGTGTGTGAAGGGTGCAATATCTTGTACCTTAAAACTGTGTTTGTATGCTTTGCACTTGCCTGGGACGTCCGAAAATACCGCTTTGTTTTCTTGTAACATTCGCCTTAATAGATGCCTTTGTGTCTCTGTGAGGTTCTCGGCAAGGGTCACTTTCTCCTCTACTGCTTCTACCTGGCTGCCGGTATCTTGGAATTCTTTATTTTGGGCGTAACCATAATCTTTCTCATTGTGCTCCGTATACCCGTTGTAAAACCTGTCAGCGAACGCATGCATCTCATCGGTTTCTTCCCCTTGTACTATAGCAATTAATTTCTCACTCCTACCTGTTTGTACTAATTGTACGAAAAATCTTTCTTCGGCGATATCTTCTTCTCCTTGGGTTTTGTTATAAGTATCCGGCTTCATGCCCTCTACAAAAGGGATTTCTAATGGTTTTCTGTTCTTCACTATTTTCAAAACTTTATCAGCAAAATCAACCCTAGCTCTTAATTCAAACAAAACGTCACACCCAATCAAAATGTCACAAATCAAATTATTGATTACCAGAAAAATAAACTCAAATTTTTCTTCTCCTATTTTCATGTTCAACATTACTTGCATTTTTATTCGGGTAACCTCTTTGTTAGTTGCTACCCGGCATACCGTGTTCCTTATGGGTAATGTCATTAGCTTAATTCCTTTATTTACCAGGTTCTGATATAACCTCAGGCTGCATACACTCACATTGGCTCCAGAGTCTATTAAAGCGTTATATTCTTCATCCAATAATACTACTTTTATGCTAGGGGAATCTGTCAGATCCTTTTCCGAGTGATTTTGAATAGTAGTTATCAGTTCTCCCAGTATAAAGTCATTTTTGAGCCCTGTTTCACATTTTCTGTTTATTTGAGAATTTTGCGCGCTTAGGATCCGCTCCGAGCTCTTGAATGGATCCTGTCTTAGTTTTCCGGGTTATCGACACTATTTGGTGCTCCGCTAGTCTCTTCCACATTTCCCTCTCTCTGAATTTGCCTATAGTTTCCTCTGCTTCCTCTAAAATGTCCCCGGGAAGGTCTCTCTCTCCTTTCGTTTCTTTCTGGGTAATTTTCGTCATACCTCTCTCCTATATCGCTTTCCCCTCGGTCAGAAAAATAATGTTCCCTGGATCTGTTTTCATTGTTTCTGCCTCTCCTATAGTTAAAACGGCCACTATATCTTGGTCTGGTTTGTATAGCGTTTATGTGATATTGGTTATCACCTTCCCTCCTGAAACGGTTATTTTGACAGTTTCTGTTCCCGGATTGAGGCACGTCGTTCCAGTACCTCTCTCTGGGGTTATAGTTCCCTCTCGCGTTTCCTCTCCAATTCGCATTCCTTGCATTATCTGGTATTGGTCGAACTGTATAGTTTTGTACGTGGTTCCTACTACTTGTCTCAAATGATGATACCAACTCAATCAATTCGGGAATAGAATTTGGCTTCGCAATGAGTAGGTAATGGTGTATACGTTCTGGATAATGTGGTACAATCATATTAATGAAATCCCTCTCGCTTATGGGTGGCTCGATTAGTCTACTACTCTGTGCTTTAGTTAGCAAATAATCTACCATGCTTAGGTTTCCGCGTTCATCGTACTTGCCATTAACTAGGATAGATCTCACCTGGTTCTGAGTATTAGTACTCCAGTACTTATTCAAAAATGCCCTTCTAAAATATTCAAAATTATTATTCTCTCCCAAAGTCAATCTTACCCATTGGAGAACCCTTTGACGTAAACCTTTACGAACGATTAACATCTTTAGCTCGTCCGGAATCTGCTTCAAACGGAAATACTCCTCAAGGTCATTTAGGTATTGTTTAGGATTATCAGCCGAATTTTCCTCGAAAGTAGGTACCCCTATCTCATTTAATAAATGGTAGTTTGCATTACTTGCAGGGTTAGATGTACATTGGTGCCCTGAATTGAAATTATATGGGTCGGCAGCTGGACTTTGGCCTCCATTTGCCTCCCTAAAAGTGGTGCTAGTTTCACTGGGTGAGCTATCATCACTCTGTCTCACACTTATCCCTAGTCTACCAATAGAGCGTTTTAACTCCTTTACACAATTTTCATGCTCTTCCACCCTCTTCACAATTTCATGATGATTTGAGAGCTGTTCAGTCATTTTTGACGAAAGTTCATTCATCTTTCCCTGATCCTTTTCTAACACTATTCTAAATTCTTTGAACTCCCTTTGAATGTTAGATTCTAAGGTACTTTGTTTTTTTTCTAAAGAAACATTTACAGCTCTTAAGTCATCATCCAATTGCTCCTTTATGGCTAAGCTGGTAACACTTAATTCTGTTTCTACATCCTTCCTTAATTTTTCTACATCGTTTCTTAGACATAGTTGTCCTGCCTGAATTTCTTGCACTACCTTCCCTTGCTGACTGAATTTGGAGTCCAATTGACTTTGTAATCGGGTGACCTGTTCACCTAAATATTCCCTCATCTCCTGAGCTAATTCCCCTCTCATCTTCCTGTTTTCCTCTCTGACATATTCACCTATCTGTATACTCTGCTCATTTAATTTCCCTTCTAAATTTTTACTTTGTTCACTCAAATTTCTTTTTGACTCCTTACTCAGCTCATTTAATTTCCCTTCTAAATTTTTACTTTGTTCACTCAAATTTCTTTTTGACTCCTTACTCTGCTCATTTAATTTTCCCTCTAAATTCTTACTTTGTTCACTTAATTTTTCTAAGTTTTTACTTTGCTCAGCTAATTTCCCCTCTATCTTTGCGCTCAATTGTTGGAGGAATATCATCAGCTGGTTCTGACCTGCGTCAATGACCTGCTCAATCGGTGATTGACTTTCCAGCCTCACTTCTACCTCTGCTGCACCCATATTTTCTCCATCTGTTGTTATGCTGACAATAGCCTCCCCATTAAGTTCTTCCAAATCTTCCCTTGACCTACTCATGGTTCCGTTAGCAAGTTCTACCTCCCTAGTAATGACTTTACCCCCTCTCAATAACATGTGTTCACAAAACTGAGTCACTACTCTGCATGCCTTTTTGTTTGTTTTTGAATAAATGTTCTAACCTGTATTTTTTTCAATGTTAACTGATGCGTTCCGGGTTCGAATCCTGGTGAAGTTCTAGAAGCGATGTTCTCAGCTGTTTTGTTGTCCCACGTAGGTAGACTAGAAGTTCGCGTTGTAAGTTTGTTCTGCTGTGCCCCTTTCCTCTGAAGATTCTTGTCTGCTCGTTGTTTCCTAGTCCTCCATTTGTGTCGTTCTTCCCTTCGAGCTCCACGTTATGGCGCCAGTTTGCGGCGATCACCTCCTCATCCGTGCTGTTAGGCTTACCTTGATGCTTCTCCCGTTGCTTCCAGAAGTTCTCAGTGGGTTGGTTCTCTTCAATTTATCCTCGGCTAGCCTCAGTAATTTTTCTTAAATTATATGGGAGCATGGACTTATCCTCGGTAAAGGAAAACGTAGATCTCGGGTGGTGATATAGGAAGACATAGACTTGCTTTGTTTATGAAAAGATGACACTGCCGTTTCTTTTTATTTAATTAACACTCGTAGTATACAAAACTAGTATTGCCGCTGTAAAATACTGTCCACCGCTGTTAAACTATGGCGCGGATATGAGACGAAGTTTAAATATTCTTATTGTCGCTTTAAGAGTAGCAGATCTTAGGTGTGTTGTTAGAACTATCTTGATTCCCTGTTTTGGCGCGATATCTCACACATCCTGCAGCATCTCTCCCTGACCACACATGACATAAACTGCCCCGAATTTTCCCCAAACAGATCCATTTATAGTCTCAGGCTTCTGAGGCTGCTTCCTTTCCTATTGGTCCATTTTTAGCGCGACTCGACGCGTCTAACTATTTCGAATAAACTTTCAGGGATCTCATTGGTCCAAGTTTAATATAAATCGCGGCTTTTCCTACATTTACCGTTAAGGTTGTCTTTCTCGCTCACTTGGTCACGGCGAATTATCAAATAATGGGACAAAGGCTCTACACCCTCGCTGTAGGAATAATAGCACTGCGACTGAAGAGAGGTAATAAAACTAGGTTTTCTGCCTTCGAAAGCACTCTTCCTGTAGCTAAAACTTTCCCTCGTGGACAGTATTTTAACATAGCGCTTAAATTATTTACATTAAACCATTTATAACTCTACTAATATTAGTAACCTAGATAGATACATAATGTTAAATCACCCTTCTTAAAATATACAAGCAGTATGAGAAAAAGATATTTACATAGTAAGATTTAATATCAATAAAAGTTAATTAATCAATTATCTATAATTATGGTTCTCGGGCTCGGCCTAAAGTTGCCGTTTCACAATGCCGAACAGATGACGTGAATGCTTGCTCAAAGGTAAAAGTACTGCGTGGACACTAGGGAGCTGCCTGTTCGACGGGTCGTTCGTCGCCCTCTGTAGGCAACTCCAACAGTGGGACGGGTCTTCGAGCCTGGAGCTGTTTGGGACTTCCGCGCGTCTCTGCGGCCTGTAGCACCTGTGGTTCCTTCACTTCATCCCTTCCTCCTGGGGGATGGTAGCCACAATAGATCTGTGTAGGTAGCAGTGTACGAATTATCCCCCTCCGTTGTATAACCTATACCTACAACGTGTGAGGAATTGTTTTCTACACTTTGTCCCCGAGACTAGGCTACAAATAAAAATCACACACCGTCAGATCTGCGCAGATAGAGGATTATTGTTATTATTATTATTATTATTATTATTATTTACTCTCCAAAATTTAATAACGCTATTTCACCTGTAAGGTACGTTAGGGTTCTAGTTTAACAAAGAAACATATGAATAGAAAAGAAGCAAATCACTGAAACAAGATTATAGTTATAATGATTTGAAAATTTGGCTAATAAAATGCTCAAAAGTGAAGGAGCAACATTTTTTTATAGAACACATTAGTCAACGGTGTTTGAAGATCCGTATTACAATATAATAGATGCTGAATAAGAATATATATCTTTCTTGAATTAAGGTCAGATTTATATATTAAATGTTCAACACTTTTTTCAGAACTTTCACATTTACATAGGTATCCATCTGGAGAGTCTATATGAAATCTTTGAAAGTAACTTTTAAATTTAGCATGTCCGATAACAAACTGGGTGAAAATAAAATTAGGCGTAAAGTATTTACAACTTTCATTATCACTAATAGTAGGAAAAATATATCTCGAGTGATCTGTCCTTTATCGCTGTTTATCCATGAGCTATTCCGCTTTTGAAAGAATTCTTTTTTCAGTGTGTTTTTAACATATGTGATTGTACAGCCTTTAAAACTGAATTCTTTTTTTAAATAATGCCTAACGTTTTGCAATTTCATCTGCTCTTTCATTGCCATGTATACCCATATGACCTTTAACCCATGTGATACATACCTGATTAGTGTTTGCTATAACGTCATTCCTTATTTTAGTAGTAAGTGGATATGTAGTATATTTGTGACCGATAACACTGACAGAGCCTGGGAATCGCTGATATACATGCGCTATACGCATTATAGTGGCACCATTCCACTGCTTGATTCAGTGCAAAAAGTTCGGCCTGGAATATAATACACTTAGCTGAAAGTCTGTATCCCTTATAAAGCAACTGCACATTGCTTTGTCGTAACAACGAAGGTGCATCTCACATAAGATAGACTCTAGATGATCAGCATATCGTGAGCCATCTATGTAGATGCTGTAGTCAAGAGTTAGTTTGCAGTTATCCTCACTGACAGTGTTGTGATATAAACCAGTATGCCCAGCTTTCAGGAAGTGAGATTTGGTTTGAAAGTCGAAATCAGTAACTTGAAGCGAAACTTGGTAAGCGTTCTTTAGGTTATATATATTTGCATTGAAGATTGCTAATAAGTATAACGATTCAATGCCTACAATTAAAAGTGCAGCATCTGTGGAGATCGCTCTATATACCTTGATGATCCTAAATATAAACCTTCTTTGTTTCTGATTGAGTTTATATTGCACCCAGCGTTTACTTAGTGCGTCTTGGAATACTAATGAACTTTATAATACAAGAGGTTTAATAGCTCCACACTATAATCTTTTCATCGCCGAAGAGTTGAAATCTCATGTAGGACGTGATGCAATTGATAAACCGTTAAGAAGTTTACTGGTTTTTATTTTCACATGATTAAAATGTTCTGGAGATGTTAATTTGGGGTCTGAGATTATTCCAAGGTAAGGTAATTTCTTCATAAAATTGATTCTCTGTTGTTAAGATGTACTACTGGTTCTTTTTTCACCTCTCTCCTACTGACTACCATTGCAGTTGCTTTCGACAGATTAAAAGTAAGTTTGTTATCTACTCCTCACTGGAGAAGTTGTTCCAGGGTCCTATTTGCCAATGTAGATAGATCATTGGTATTTTTATCTTTCACCAACAGAAGCGCATCATCTGCATATGCTACGAAAGAGCAGTTTTGCAGTAAATGTATATCTAAAAGATCATCATGCAATATATTCCAAAGTCCTGGGCTGCAGGAAGATCCTTGTGGACAGCCTTTGGTAATATATCTTTCCACTGTCGAATCACAGAGGGAGAGCTGCGCTCTTCTATTATGAAAATATTTCTGCATAATACGAAATAATTTCGTTGGGAAACGCTTCCTCTTTAATCAGAAAAATATTCTAGGTTACCAGCCGTTATTGAAAGCACCAGTCATATCAAGAGATAAGTATACCAAACAGTTTCTATTTGAAAGTATTTTTTAATCCAGTTTGTAACGTGTATCACTGCATCCTCAGTTGATTTGTGTGGAGTGAATCCATATTGATTTCCATTTAATAGATTATTACTTTGAAGGTGATGCATAATTCTATCAAATTATCGGTTTTCCTAAGATTTTCCCCATAATTGGTAACGGACTAATTGGCCGAAATGAAGTAATGGTGGATTTTTGTGAATCATACTTGTTTTGGATTATTTTAAGTACGGCAATTTTCCATGCATCTGGAAACACGGCTAGTTCTAGGCATTTATCGTATATAGTAACAAAGAATTTCGGTAAAGCAAAATGAATATGACGCACTATGTTGGCAGAGATAGCATCCCTCCTGAAGCCTTTTTATCATTCTGTCTTTGAATAATACATTTCACTTCCTTCGCTTTTAAGGAATGTCATCTTGTGTGTTAGGTGGAGCACAAGACTGTTGACGGATAGACAGTTGATTAAGGTCGTCATCAGAGTCCACTGGGAAAAAAGTGTCACTATAAAACAGCATCACTCAACACTGATGCAGTTTCAAAAGGAGTTGCAGTGAGTCCATCACCTTTATCAACTGTACCGAGCGTTTTGTTAGAATTCTCTGCCTTTGTAGAAAGTTTATATAGGATTTTCCATAGATTTTGATTCTTTGAGGAACCGAATTCTTTGCAGAAGTTTATCTTTATATTTCGGATGGCATGTTTATATTAAAATCTTACAATATGATATTTTTTATTGTATAATTGTCGCAGTGGCTCACATGTCGTTCTTTTAACTCTTCTCTGCAAGACAGCAAGCGTTTTATGAGTACAGTTAACTCAGATGTCCACCAGAAATTTCTTTATTGTGTTGTATGTTGTAGATTTGGTAAGGAAGACTCACATATTTTATTGATTGTACCGGTGGCTCTATGGATAATTTAGATTATTTTCCATGCTGCAATTATTAATTTTAACCAGTGTAGGCTCTAGTTGCAGCCGAGTTGTTAACTCAAAATGTATCTATTTTATATTTTTAGTTTTAAATTCCTAGTGATGTACATCTCATTTGAAGTATCTTAGTATGTGAGAGAATAGAAAATGTGATTATAATTAGTTTGTAATCGCAAAATGTATCCGAATCACGTGCTATATAACCAGTAACATATGAAGATATTGCTACATTACATAAACTGATGTTAATATAGCTAGGCGTACCTCCATTTCTGCGATTATACGTTGGTTTGTTGCTATCGTCGAGAAGGTTTAAGTTTTTGGAGCACAGAAAAGCATATAGTTTCGTGCCGCTCTGGTCACAGATCTCACCTCCTCATGCTGGATGATGTGCAATGAAATCACCAGTAATAATATTAGGGTTATGACCTGTTGAGTTAATAATAATCCCTAATGTGTTTAGGATATTTTTCAAAGTCACAAAGAGGTTAGTTATATACTATATATGACAGTTTGCCGAATGTTACACATATTACTGCACAATCCGGTGAGCAAATCTGTGTAATAAATAAATCGTTTGATATATTTGTGATTAGGGCGATGATTTGTAGCCACGTAATAAGAATTTAACTTCAATCCAAAACCTAGTACTTTATTTCCTCTTGTATTAGGCTCTTGTATGCTGAGAATTATGTGATTGTGATTTGAAATATTACTGTTTGTATTTAAGCCTGCTTTTTCTAATAATTCACATGTATGTATTATAGTTTTATGTAAATTTTGTAGCTAAATTGTTAATTCAGCCAAAATTCGTTTTTGATCTTATTATTCCGACATTTTTTTATATGCAGGACACTCTATTGATGTTGCAAGACGCGCACTATCACATCGTGTAGCATAGCCTCTGTTCTTCATTTGTTGATACATTGTAAACAATTAACACATTTGACTTCTGTACTTGTGCAGTGTTTAAAATCATGCTCACAGGAGCATTGAAGACAGCGCTTTGGAGATTTACAGTCAGTACAAAAAATATCAAAAACCATGGCAATTGAAACAGAGTATAATGGAGACAAATTCTTTGATTGGCTTCCACAATATCCTATATAAAGTTTTTCCATCTGCATCAACAAATGATACATTTTAGGTGTTGTTCTGATCACAGCATACTGTGATTTCTCCTCTCGAGTTTTCCTAAAAAACTGTACACCACGTTTTTGTGTAGGATCCAGTAGGCACTGCTGTACTCACGGGTTTTGGTATATAATGCATGAGTACAGCTCTTCTTTTGTTATCATAGCCTTAGTATCACGTAAAATAACTTGTGGATCTCTCTTTTTAAGCATCTTTGCACAAAAATCGTTAGATGAAGTTTCGATATTATTTAACAATCGCTTACATTCATCCTCAGTTCGTAATTCCATTAAGACTCCTTTATTTCTCACTTTCTTTACTTTGTTAACCCCACAACTCATGTGTTTATAATTGAGATTACGTACCAATTGAAGTGTTTGCTCTGATGCCTTTATTTTCTCCGGATCCTTTGGATATATTAGAACAACATGTATAGAACATTTAGAAGGTTGCTGTTGTGTGTGCAGACTTGAGAACGCGATTGTAGCCTACGTAGGTGAAGAAGGAACCGGAGTACATTCATGTTTATCCTTGATGGATACCGATGTTAATTCAAATAATGCGTCTCTGTAGGCAACTATTATGTCCCTTTCAGTTGCCCCGATTTCAAAACATTTTCACACCATTTTTTAACAATACGTATATTTCGTAAGCACTTCATTTATATTATTTATTTTTGGGGTTTTGGTATATAATGCATGAGCACAGCTCTTCTTTTGTTATCATATCCTTAGTACCGCGTAAAATAACTTTTAAGCATCTTTGGACAAAAATCGTTAGATGAAATTTCGATATTATTTAACAATCGCTTACATTCATCCTCAGTTCGTAATTCCATTAAGACTCCTTTATTTCTCACTTTCTTTACTTTGTTAACCCCACAACTCATGTGTTTATAATTGAGATTACGTACCAATTGAAGTGTTTGCTCTGATGCCTTTATTTTCTCCGGATCCTTTGGATATATTAGAACTACATGTATAGAACATTTAGAAGATTGCTGTTGTGTCTGCTGACTTGAGGATGCGATTGTAGCCTACGTAGGTGAAGAAGGAACCGGAGTACATTCATGTTTATCCTTGATGGATACCGATGTTAATTCAAATAATGCGTCTCTGTAGGCAACTATTATGTCCTTTACAGTTGCCCCGATTTCAAAACATTTTCACACCATTTTTTAACAATACGTATATTTCGTAAGCACTTCATTTATATTATTTATTTCATTTTCTGCAGAGCGGTATGTTGTATTGATGTCTATAAGATTCACGGCCATCTTGAACTTCCCAGATAGAGGCTTATACACCAGGACTAATCGCAGCATCTTCAAACAACTCCCTAATTTTACACATTGATTCCTCTGCTGTATGAGCAGTGGTGGGATGTTGTAATTTCCCACATGAATTATACTCTGCAGCTAGTCGATTAAAATGGGTCAGAAGTCGTATCGGGGCTTCTCTCCGTTTACTGTCTGCTTGTAACACATGGATCAGTTTGCGTTAATCTCACATCCTCCAAACAGACAGACAGACAGCCATACATATGTGATGATGATAGGTAGCCTTGGCCTAGAGGCAAAATCCCATGCAAGTGGGGATTAAATATTCAGTATTTAATTTATGTGACACCGCTATATGAGGAGAATCAGCAGCTTTTAGGTTTCCCTAATTATGGATTCCGCAGATAGAGTCTCACGTGAAAACCTCGCCCCGTTTGTTAAAAAATAACTTTTGCATCTTGTAACATGTTTATTCGTCCCTATGCCTAACCAGAATTAATTATTATATGTTACACAACGTAAATAAACTGCAAAAAGCAACATTGATATACATCCAAAAGGAGAATGCATAGATAATCCGTTTTGAGCATGTCAGCAGAGCTTTCCTTTGATCGAAGAGCAATGGTTCAAGTTTCGTGCCATATAAGCCCTTCTTTATGTTTATTTATTGAATTGTAATGCTTTACCGCCTGAGCCAAAGGGGTTAAAATCAATATTAATTTTGGTCGCATATGTAATCTATATTAATATTATACGGAGAAAATTTGCATTTATGTATGGTAATCTCAAAAACCGCTCAGCATGTTTGATAATTCTTTCACCAATAAAAAGCCATATTATTTCTGACAGACATGAGCTACAAACCACCTTCAAATTTAAATTCATAAATTACTAACAGCTAAAATGATTTAGAAAGTATATACCAGAATACGAACTGAAGTGGTATACTTGTTATATTTAATTTGTTGAGTCCCACGTTTGGGAGCCAATTTGCGACGGTATTACTTATAATGTTTGTGTATGTGTGTTTACTCCGCGTGGTGAAGCCATTTTGTGACGTGATTCTTTATAATGTTTGTTAGCTCCATCTGGTGTTAGCAATTTGCGGCAGTATTAGTGTTTGTTTGAAAGAATGCTACTGTTATTTTATTTAATTTTGGTTCTCTGTCCTCCGGCTAGCTATGATCTTTTTGGTCGAGCACTTCTCTTTATACAAGTTGTGTGAACGGAAAGGAGTCTTTTATCCAAAGATAACACTGATGAAGGAATTTGTTTTACACTTTTATCGTCGAACACAGTCACTATCACATTTACACATTGATCTTGACACTCGCCAAACTGAAACTGTTATAATAACTTCATTACTGATCATTCCTAATTCGCGTACTTCAACTTTTTGTATAATTAACTTTACAACACTTTAGATTTTTCATAACTCTGCTACGCGTAACTTGTGAATCGATAGCCGACGTATACTTTACAAATATTTCTGCTGGACTGAGGGCGACGTGTAGCATACAAATATTTTCGGTGAACTGACGGACTGAAGGACTTTACCTCTAACCTAGCCCTTTTTATACTCCTACACCCCGATATGCCTAAAGATTATAACTGAGCTGCTATTGGCTAATAAAACGCGCCAACATTAGCGTCTATTTTAATATCCAATGAAAATTATGAATACATATGCTCTAGGGAAATGTTCCAGAAGATTCTAAAGGAAAAACGCGCCAACATTACGTAACTTCCTCGTCTCTAATAATGATAAACAGCTCACCCCCTCGCTGCATTATTGCACGCTATTATTGTCAGTTTCAGTAAGGCAGTATAAACTTACTTCCCAACAATAATTACAATCAACAAACATCTCAAATCAATGTCACATAATAATGCATATTCATACTATAATCACTCTTTACATTTAAATAATCTGTGATACAAATTACTGCATCATATGCCCCACTAGAAACATAATTATAAATATTTACAACTTGTTTGTAAATTTTATAATTGGGTTTTTAGTCTCCTAAATCTTGGAACACACGCTATCACTTTCACTTAACACTTCACACGTATTTAACACACGACATATGTTTTGTCTTTATCTTGCCACTATTTCCTGGCTCTGGTTTAATGTGTTTAGACTTTAATCTGACATTACAATTTTTTATAGCAAATACTGTACCCTGAATTATTTAATTACTGTTACAAAATTGTTTGCTTTCTTAAGTTGTTGACAAAAATTTATACCTTTAAGAATTTTTGTAATTATTAAACATATTTACCAAAAATATTCACCCTCTACATAAATATATTGACATCTCTTAAATCTAGGCACTGTTTCACATGTTCTGTTTGCTACATAAATATTTGGTTTAATTATTTTTACCCCATTTTTGTTGTTTTGTACTTTATATTCACACTACTCTTGGAATTATAACTATGTACTTTTACTTTAATATAACATTAAGTTTTAATTATTACATGCTTCATTTCAAATGCTGTTACAGTTATTAAGAAATTTTTTAACATTTTTTTTATAATTTATTTCTCTTTACCTATGACATATATAAATAGTTAACCCTCTTACATTCCAATACATTTCTCTGCAGTTCAACTTTAACTATCCTGAATTTACTTTTTATCATCTTGGTCTTCTGTTTCACCTTTATCGTCATTGTTGTATGGTTTCAGCATCTCAATATGGAACTTTCCAATGCTTTTTCGAGTTGTTGGGTTACATAATTCATATGTATTTGTTCCATATACTTCAACAACTTCATATGGTCCATGATATTTGAGAAACATTCGCCAATAAAGTTTATTTGCTTTATCCGACAATTTCTTGGTTTTAACCAAAACTAAATCTCCTATTTTGATCCTCCATTCCTTTCTCTTCTTTTCTTCATGTTTAATTTTTCTTTTTATGGTCTTTTTCTTCATCCTCTCGAATGCTTTTCGGAACATCTCTTCTTCTGTTTGTGGTATCAAGTGCGTATCTGGAATGGCTTCTGGAATTTTCTTACACATTGTATTGATCTTCTTTCCTAACTTAAGTTCACATGGTTTGTATCCTGTCACATTGTTTACGGTTTCATTTAGTAGATTCTGAACGAAATTCACGTATCCATACCATTGGGTTTGTTTTCGATGACACAGCACCCTTAAATAATTTGAAATTTCCTTAATTTCCCTCTCCACTGGGTTGGACTTCGGTCTGTATCTTGACGAAAAGTATTGTTTAATGCCATTTTCTTTAAGTCCCTCCATAAATTTTTTTCCTGTAAAGTACGAAGCATTATCGCTCAATACAGATTGGATCGGTCCTTCTTCTATCACATATGACTTGAGTAGTCTATTTAAACATGCTAAACCTGTAGGTTTTCTCAAAGGGTAAATTCTTACATATTTGCTGAATATATCATAACAGACAAATATATATTTATTTCCAAATTGACTTGGAGGCATCGGACCATGAATATCAATACTAATTACGCATCTCGGCTTATCCCTTATAACCGAATTAGTTTCAAATGCATATGCTGCATTTATTTGCTTTGCCTTCTGACACAGATTACAGCACGATATAAATTTCCGCACTTTCGGACGCAATTTGGATATGTATAAATTTTCTAAAATCATAGAAGTTGTCCGGTCCGTCCCTGAGTGTGCTAACCCTTCGTGAAAATTCTTAATTAGTTCCTTTTCTATGCTTTTCGGAACCATTACCTTCCAAATAGGCATTTCTTTTCCATGCTTCTTGTATAATGTCCCATCCCGAATTGCTACAATTTCTTTCTTTGCCTCCTCAATTAATGGTGCATTTTCTTTAAGTTCAAATAATTTTGCGTCCTCATTTTGAATTTCCCCATATTTTTCAATTTTCTTATCATTTCTTTGCCTAAAGGAATTTCAATTGTCAATATTTTGACTTCATTTCTAGGCCTTTCAATATTTTCGGGAATTTGTGGGTAGTAGTTCAATCTTGATAGCAAATCACTGAAGGTATTATTTTTGCCAGGAATGTGTATAATCTCAATATCGAATGCAGATATTGCATGAATGTATCTAGCAAGTTTTCCACTACATAATCTACACCGTTGTATGAAAGTTAAGCTGATGTGGTCTGAATATACTTTCACCTTTTGCTGATAAATATAGGTTTTAAAACGAATTAATGAGAAATATAGTGCTCCAATTTCTAGCTGAGTCACTGAAGAATTCCGCTCAATATTTGTAAGTCCTCTAGAAGCTGTACTAATGACGTGAAAGTCATTATTGATGTCTCGCTGTCCTAAAATTCCGGCGTATCCTTGCATTGATGCGTCGACATAAATCTCGTATTCCAAATCTTCCCTGGGCCTCTCGAGTAATATGGACTTAGCAAAGAGTTCTTTTACTCTCTCAAAACATTTTTGATGATCCTCTGTCCATCTCCACTTATTGTTCTTTCGGAGTAGCTGCTGCAGTGGTTCTATTTCAGCCGAATACCTTGGTACGAACTTACTCTGAAAGTTCAATACCCCTAAGAGACGTCTAATTTGCTTTACGTTCCTTGGTGGTGGAATTCTCATTATTGCTTCTATTCTCTTCTGATCAGGTCTTATACCTCGTTCATTCACTTCATAACCCAGAAAATTTATTTCCTTGACACAAAATTTTGATTTTAGTATGTTCACAGTCATACCATGTTGTTGCAGTTTGTTTAACACATAATGCACATTATTCATGTGTTCTTCAAATGTTTGACTAATGATTAGGAAGTCGTCAATATACTTTATTAAAAAGTCATGTGCAGAATTTCCAAAGATACTGTGAATGGCTCTCAAAAATCCACTTCCTGAGTTTTTTAAACCAAAAGGATTTACACAAAAACGATACTGGATCCCTGAGTACTGAAATGAAGTGTAATCACGAACTTGTGGATCTAATTCCACTTCCAATATGAAGCAGTGTGGTCAATGGATGTCAAAAATCTCCCTCTTGAAAGTTTCGTAATTAGTTGTTCAATTCCTTCACTTTGAAAATGATCTGGCTTCATATACTTGTTGACATATCTACCGTCTAAAGTTAATCTCAAACTACCATCTCGTTTAATACTCCAGCAGATTGAATTTATATACTGAGAATTACTTTGCTCAATAATCCCATTTTTTAACATGCTATTTATTAGTTGTCTAGCTTTGTCCCGAAGACTTATAGGTAAATTGTCATACTTGTGCCTATATGGTGGTACGTCTTCTACTTGAAATGTATGCTGATATACATTACATCTGCCTGGGATATTACTAAATACTGAACTATTGTTCATCAAAACATCATGAAGGATTTGTTTTTGCGTTATCGTAATGTTATAGGCTTCTTCACACTTGTGTATTATTTCCTCATTTCTCTTCTCTTCCCAGCTGTCTGTCTCGCTCACATGGTCGTCTTTTGTTTGGATTGTAAATTTCTCTACTTTCTCTGGCATTTCTACTAGCTGTTGAAAATATGGCGTGGTATTCCATTCATATTCTGTGACTACCTGCTTTATTTGACTATTTGTATCAGTCTCGGTTATTTGCACAAAAATCTCTTGGTCACAAAGATTTTTCTCATCCTTTGTCATATCAATCACAGAAACTTTCTCTTTTATAAATGGTACCTTTATTTCTCTATCGTCTTTTGTCATTTTTAACTCTTCATGTTTAAAATCTATACGTGCTTCATATTCATGTAGGAAGTCACATCCTATAATTATGTCACAAATCAAATGGTTTACAATTAGAAACATAACCTCAAATTTCTCTCCGCCGATAAGTATGTTAAGTAGAGCTTGTGTTTTTATGACCTGTGTCGTTCTTCCGATTGCAACCCGACAAACTAAATTACTAGTAGGAACAGCCATAATTTTGTTACCTTCATTAATCAAATTTATGTAAAATTTCTGTGAGCAAATTGAAGCTGACGAACCAGAATCTATAGTTGCAATGATCTCTTTCTTCGCAATTTCCATCCTAACATGAGGTGACTCGAAATTTTCTCCCTTATCTTTTGTTGCTGCAATCTTATTACAGGGTGTGTGTGTGTAGGCATATTATTTGTATTGGTAATGGATACTGAATTATTAAAGACGTCCTGAGAACCTAATACACAGGAGTCTATTAACAGTTTTCCTGGTTACTTCCATGTTCACGTACGGGACTGCCATTCCTAACAGGAGCTAAATCTATCTCATTGTCGCTACCATTGTTTTGAGTTCCCCTTCCTCGAGTTCGAAATCCTCGATTTCTGAAATTATGTCCCCTTGGCACGTAATTTTCTTGCCGTTCCTCAGATCTTTCCCGGTTATTGTTTTCCCTCCAGTGAGTGAAATTTCCCCTTTGTCTAATGTACCGCCTTCCATAATTTTGTCCTCTTTCCGGCAATCTTTCTGTCCTGACATAATTTATTTGTTCCTGTCGACCTGGTCTCCCATCTATCCTCGATCTTTCAAATTGTGGAACGTATGATTGATACCGTTGTCTGGTATTATTCTCATGACGCCTGTCTTGTCCTCTACTTTGCTGATAACTACCTTGGTAATTTCGTCTATCTCGCACATCTAAAAATCTATGCTCCCACTCTCGAGATATATCTTCTTCCTGTTGTTCCAAAGCTGTCATTAATTCTGTCATCTCATAGATGCTACGTGGTTTTGCAATTAATAAGTAATTTTGTATCCCTAAAGGATAATGCCTTGTGAGCAAACTCACAAAATTTTCCTCATTGATTGGAGGTGACAAGTTCCTAACCTGACCTGCATGTTTCAGTAAGTAATCAGTCATTGATATTCCCTCTCGTGGATCAAATTGACCATGACTAAGCATTGCTCGAATTCTGTGCTGTACCGTAACATTCCAAAATCTGTTCATGAATAGCCTCTTAAAGGATTCATATGAAATTTCACCCCCTGATACCATTTGTAACCAATCTAAAGTTTTCTGGTCCAAACATCTTTTGATCAATAGCCATTTTGGGTACAGGCATGTCTCTTATTAGGAGGAGCAGAGTAAATTAAGTGGCTTTAAGCAGTTTTTTCACTAGATGTGCAGCTTTCGTCTATCTAGATACGTAAACGAGATGTAAAGCTGTTGGAGAAAACGGACGTAAGGCAGGTTGGATAAACTCGAAGAATCTAGGTTCTGGTGATTTATGTGTTGCATTTCACACAATCTGTGCATTTATCTGTCCGTGGTAAAAAGATAATAAGAATAGTAGGAAGTATATATGTACCGCAACAGTAGTAAAATAAATCCTTTTACTGAATATATTTAAAGCTGAAAAGTTCCTCGGAAGTGATGATACTAAGAATCTCTCTCTCTCTCTCTCTCTCTCTCACACACACACATATTATATATATATATATATATATATATATATACACATCGCCAGAATTTAAATTGTCCTGCGTCATGGCGCTGTGGGCTAGACTGTGAAGTTCCGGTTCCTGGCCACGGAATGAGACCGGGGGTTTGATCCCACCCATGGGGTTGGGGATATTAAGTCCCAGTATAGGACCGGTGCCCACACAGCATCGTGAGGAAAGTGAGGAACTGCGATAGGCAGCGATCCCGGCCAGGGAGGCAAATATTCCGTCTGGGAGATGCGTGAAGATGACACATCACCACCCCGTATCGTTTGGAAAATCGCCCACCGCTGCAGTGCATACGTGGGCGTGAGGCCGTCAGTCGCGTTGGCTGAAATAGGCCCTTAATGGGCTGTACCGCCACGGGATTGTTATAGTTATATAATACTAATAATAACAATAATAATAATAATAATAAAATAATAATTACAGTTTAAATTGCGTGCTTAAAATGACACACACGGATGAATTGCAAATACCTTTAATAAGAACTACACAAAACACAGAAAAATAGAAGAATACAAAATTCTTCAGCATCAGCAATGCATTTTAAACGGAAGCTATAGAATTTTTATTAAGATTTTACAGGATGTCTTAACCCTTAAAGGCCACATTTAACCACACCCAAGCTGAAGTTACACTGGGCAAAATTTCAACCTCTAAAAGTTCTGTTTATACCAGGTGGCCCGAACCAAACGTCCTTTGCAGCTTTATGTTTCCGCATACATATGTACAAAAGAAGTTCCCGCGATATGGATGTCCAAAGGGGCAGTGTAGGTACAAAGTAAGAAGTCACTGAGATAGTGTTGCTGTCTGCATGTGTTTACTTGGTAGTTTCGTAGTGATAAGCGTCGCCTGCTTGCAGTTCGATGATAATGATGATGAGATGCGGTTTAAGGGCGCTAAACTGCTATGGTCATCAACGCCCTTACAAAGTATAGAACGTAAAATTCAACAATAATATATGAGTAAAAAAACGCATTGTCAAAAACTATAAAACAATCCAATAAATTCTAAAAAACCACCAAAAGGAACATGGTAAGTAAAACAACAAAAAAGTAAAACGACGTGTCAGGAACTGTAGAACGCAAGGGAAAAGAGCGCCATATCTCTGGCGGGGAGAAGAGTCCCCATGAAAACACACAGTATAAAGTCACAAAGCTAAAAGGCGCTCAGCGCATTAAATGCGTCGGCTAAAACCAATTTCACTGATAAAATGTAAAAGACATTCTACAGTATGCGCGTCATCTGCCAAAACGTTGTCTAAACCAACAGGCAGAGACACGCGAACGCGCAAGTAAGCTAAAACCTGACACTCTGTTAAAACGTGACGCACCGATAAGGGTGACGCACACCGCTCACAGAGGGGTGCGGGGTCACCACTAAGCAATTTTCGATGACAAAAAAGGCAATGTCCGATTCGAACGCGTGTTAAAAACACCTCTTCCCGACGAGAAGCAAGAGAAGAGGTGGCCCAGACAACCGGGAGAGGTTAAACTTCCCGCAACTTGTTCCCCCGGAGGCCCGTCCACTCATCGCGCCAAAGCGAGAGGATGCGGCGACGTAAAATAACACACAAATCTGACGAGGGAACAACAGAGGTAAAAAATCTGGGCAATAAAATCGCCGATTTGGCAGCGGCGTCGGCAGACTCGTTCCCTGAGATGCCCACATGACCTGGAATCCACATGAAGGAGACGCGGACGCCAGAGGCGCCAAGCGAATGGATCAGGTCATGTATGCGCTGCACGAGAGGGTGGTAATTGTACAGCGCACTAATACTTTGAAGAGCACTCAGGGAGTCTGAACAAATAAAGCAGTGCCGTAAGTCGTACCGCTGGGCGTATAAAAGTGACTGATAAATACTAAAAAGTTCGGCGGTAAAAATCGAACATTGCCCGGGTAAACGAAAGGTAAAACTACGTTGACCATAAACAAAGGCACACCCTACTCCAACATCAGTCTTAGAACCATCAGTATATGTAAAATGGAAGACCCCAAACTGCGCCTGAAGTTGTAAAAAAGCCGATCTAAGAACTGAAGAAGGGGTCTCATTCTTCGACATTGACGTTTACCCAAGGTGACAGTGGGCCTCAACGCGCAACCACGCAGGAAAGCGTGTTTCCCCCCTGGGAAGGGCCGGCGCTGGCGTAAAGTCCAAATGCCGAAGAAGCTTGCGAAATCGAACCCCTGGAGGGAGCAAGGCAGAGGAGCTAACGAAATATTGCCGATCAAGCGAATCTTCGTAAAATAACGCGAAGGACGGGTGGTCAGGCAAGCTTGAGATTGGACAGGCATAGCTGCATAAAAGCAGCTCACGCCGGAAGGATAGCGGAGGCTCTGCAGCTTCAGCGTATAGACTGGGTACAGGGCTAGTTGGAAAGGCCCCTGTAGCGACTCTTATACCACAATGATGAATGGCATTCAAGCGACGTAACACAGATGGACGTGCCGATGAATAGACAATGCACCCGTAATTAGGCTTGGATCGGACCAAGGAACGACAAAGACGCAGAAGAACGGTCCGATCAGCTCACCAAGATGTGCCACTTAAAACACTTAAAATATTAAGAGAACGGTCACACTTTGCTTTTAAAAAGGAAACGTGAGAAGTCCAGCTCAGCTTTCGATCAAAGATCAACCCCAAAAATTACACCTCGTCTGCATATCGAAGGACCGCCGACTCAAGATGGAGAGAGGGCGGAGGAAAGCCTTCCGGCGCCAGAATCTGATGCAGACGGATTTCTCGGCGGAGAAATTAAAGCCGTTGGCGTTACTCCAGGCGTAGAGACGGTCGAAACAGCTCTGGAGACGGCGTTCGAGCAGACAGGTCCACCGTGAACTACAATAAATGGCAAAATCGTCAACGAAAAGGGACGATGAAATGCCAGGTGGATTACAATCAACAATGGGGTTGATAGCTATCGCAAAGTGACACTGAGTACAGAGACTTGCGGTACTCCGTTCTCTTGAACAAAACGACTAGATAAAACCGAGCCCACACGTACACGAAAGACGCGGTCCGTCATAAACTCCCGAAGAAATATGGGAAGACGACCGCGGAAGAAATTCCATGCATGGAGTGTACGTAAAATGTCGCCCCTCCAACAAGTGTCATAAGCTTTCTCCAGGTCAAAAAATACAGCCACTGTTTGACACTTTCTCAGAAATCCGTTCATAATATGCGTCGACACAGACACCAGATGGTCGACGGTAGAGCGATGGCGACGAAATCCGCACTGATCGTTCGCCAGAAGTTTCTGAGACTCAAGCCACCATGTCAACCGCCCGTTGATCATGCGCTCCATCACCTTGCAAATGCAACTGATGAGGGAGATAGGGCGGTAGCTGGAAGGTAGTTGGCGATCCTTCCCAAGCTTAAGTATAGGGACAATGGTGGCTTCGCGCCAAAGTGAAGGTAAAAGGCCGTCGTGCCAAAAGTTCATTATAACACTCCGTATTAGAGGATCGAAAATTATAGGTCTCGGAATCCAGCCGGTCTATGAGTGCGCGAAAGCCAGCGGAATAATGGGCAGAACTGGAAACCGCCTCAAGGGCAGCACCCAGGGTGTTAGCAATGGCAGCCGGATCCACAATGGTGGCATTGGAAACCTGAAGGCCAGAAACAGTACAATGCGACACTTTACCTGATAAGTGACGAAGTTTATCCCAAACAACAGATGAAGGCGTAAAGCGATTAAAAGACTCGACAAAACGAGTCCAGGACGCCTTCTTGCTATCCTGAATAATGCGACGGTTCCTGGCGCGCGATTGTTTAAAAGTAACCAAATTATCAAGTGTAGGGTGTCGCCGAAACACCCTAAGTGCAGTTCTATGTGTACGAACGGCGTGCCGACAATCCTCATTCCATCACGGAACAGGTATTCGCCGAGGGTGAGAAAAGGAACGGGAATTGCGCGTTCGTCGGCAGATAGAATAGTGGACGAAGGATGTTGCACCATTTGGTTAACGTCAACAAAGGACTGGTTCTCAAAACACAAGAGGATGGAATACCATCTCCAGTGGGCTTTTCTGAATATACAGTAGGTACTCTGGAATGCTGGACGTGGTGAGACAGAAGAGAAACGATGCAGGGGTAATGGTCACTGGAGTAGGTGTCAGCGACGACGTTCCACTGCAGACGACTAGCAAGCTGGAATGAGCAAACGGCAAGGTCCAAGTAAGAGAATGTACCGGAAGAATCAGAAAGAAACGTAGGCTCACCTGTATTGAGAATAGAGAGGTTGAACAGATCACAAATGTCAGAAAGTAGAGTTCCCCTCACAAGCCCTTGTCGAACCCCACAGGGGGTGATGGGCATTAAAATCTCCCAACAGAAGAAATGGTGTTGGGAGAGCGGATAGGAGAGATCGAATGTCCGCGTTAGCGAGGGGAGACGATGGAGGTGAATGCACAGAGCAAACAGAAAAGAAAAAGCCAGGTAACTGTAGTTTAACGGCAACAGCTTGCAAGTCGGACGTAATAGTGAGAGTTTGAAAATGAACGTCGTTACGCACTAATAACATGACACAACCATGAGCAGGAACCCCTCCTCCGGTTCAAGATCGTAGGGAACTGGAGTATACCCTCGAAGATCAAAAGGGTTGTGAGGGCGAAGCTTGGTCTCCTGCAAACACACGACCATAGGTGAATGGGAACGCAATAAATGTTGCAGTTTCGCCCTATGCGATCGTACACCACGTAAATTCCAGGTCAGGATAGCCATTAAGAAAAAGGGATAAACTTAGAAGGGCGGCTTAAAATTATCTTTGGTTTAACCTTTGGGCTCGGGCTTTAGGAATGGAGTTGGTCAGACTCCATAGCCTCCTCGAAGGGAGGGCACACGCGCTAAGAGCCATAAACCGATTCAAGCGCCGAGAATCGGTTCTGGGTGGCAACGGGTGATGGGGGCCGCTGAGCGCGGCTTGTCCTAGTAGCATCCTGGGACGGCGACCTCCGAGGAGGAGGAGGAGGAGAAGGTGAACTTGTCTTGCCGCGCGCACGCGGAGGGTCTTTCAAAAAATCTTCCCTACCTAATTTCTGCTTCGATTTCTTCTCAGCGCCTTGTGACTTCATAGACTTTTGACCAGGTTTAGAGGGCTTGGTAACTGTAGCTGAAATGGACGGCCGGATGGTAGTGGCGGTCATTGCAGTTATGGCCCAAGTTTGAGTCTCTTCATCCTTCCGGGATACTGGCGAGGCAACAACAGAACTGAATGTTTCCGATCGCAGGAGCGAAGGTTGGTGCGCATGGTAGCGCCTCCGGGCTTCGGCGAAGGAATGTTTCTCCTTTACCCGTATCTCCTGGATCGCCTTCTCGTCCAAGTACCGCGGACAGTCAGCAAATGAAGCAGAAGGAGACTTTTTGCAATTAACGCAGACGGAGGCTTTTGAACAGGTACCTTCGTGTGAGGGTTGGCTACATGTTCACAGATGTTAACGGCACTCTTACAGGAGACTTGCGTATGCCCAAAACGTTGGCATTTGAAACAACGCAAAGGTATAGGAATATAAGGCCGAACCGCAATACGTTCGTACCCTGCTGAAATGCTCGTGGCCAGATCTAGCCATCAAAGGTTATACAAAGGATACGAATGGGTACCAATACTCCGTCGCGTTTCGCCTGCACTCGATGCACTCCTGTCACCTTTTGATCGAATAGATATTCGACTAGGTCCTCGTCCGATATACCATCGAGTTTATGCATGGTAACGACGTCCCGACAGGATTTCAATGTGCGGTGCTTCTCAAGACGGATGGGATAACCATGGAGAAGCGTAGCGCGCAACAAGGTCTTACTTTGCTGATCGGACTTCGTTTGTGCCAATAAGGAACCATTCCGTAGACGAGTGCAGGACTGAACCGCACCAGCAATTGCATCAATGCGCTTCAGAATTATAAAAGGGTTCACCTTCTCAAAGCTTTGTCCTTCTTCTGTTCTTGAAATTACCAAGTAACAACCAGATGTCGACGGTGTTACTTCCGTTACAATAACTTTACGGCGCTTGTTGGAAATAATGGAGGAAGGGCGCTCCATAGCGAAATAAATCCTCCACCATTACAACTGTCTCCGACCTCGGGCTCTGACTTCCTGGACGTTACCCCGGCTTGGGTGAGTGGCCTATCTATACCAGACTCACCCCAGGGTCACACCTCCCAGAACATAGGCAGAGGGACCCAATCGCCTCAGAAGTCAGCAGCTCATGCAATGCCCCCCCCCGCGGGACTGCAGTTGAACAGCGGATACGAACACATGCCCTACATGACGACCCCGGGTGGTGGGGATGACGTCATTACCCACTCACCCAGCTGCGCACTTCGTGCGCGGGTATCCGTCAGGCTGTGTCCACGGAGGATTAAAAGAAAAGATAAAATAAATAAAACTGTGTGGGCGTTTCGCACGCAAGGTAGGCCGGCGAGGAAGAAAAAGAGATCTGCGAATGTCGTGGTGCGAAATGGCAGGAAAGTGACAAGAGAAGAAAGAAACGATGGCGAGGTGCGGTATGAATGTAATGCAAAGAACGCACGAGAGCCTACCTTGTGTCCCCCGGTCACGAAAACGAACCCAACTCGACCGGACGGGATGAAGCGATGAAGATGACGATGAGTGGTTCGGGAACCCCCGGGTACGCCAAAACCCGTACTCACATAACGTGAGCCCCTGGGGGGTTGCAGTTCGAGCCAGGTCATTCAGACAAAAAGGTAACATTCACGAATAACGAACACAGGATATGGTTACGATGTGCGCGGAGACGCACCAAAATGTAGTTGAGGCTCGCAGGCTGTGTTCTGAACGTTTTCTTCTGCGCACTTTTTATTCTTATTTTATTTTTACTATTGTTTCATTTTTCTTTCTTTCTTTCTTTCTTTCTTTCTTTTTTTACGTACAGAATGATACTATGATATCCTGGATCAATCCAGGTAGAACGTGGGCCTGAGAGGCCTTTACATTAATTCGTCCACCAAGGGGTGGGCATTGCACATGAGTAGCTTATAATAGAGAGAGCGAGGTTACTATTTTGCGTTTATATGGGAAAGGATAAGGAAAACGGGCAGAGATGCGGTGCTAGGAGACGCTTCAAGGAGGAAAATCCGTTTATATGCGAGAGATAGGGAAAACGAGGAGAGTGGCTACGTGGAACATGGATGAAGGAGGGGAATGCGTTTATATGGAAGAGATAGGGTAAACGAGGAGAGTGGCTACGTGGAACATGGATGAAGGAGGGAAATGCGTTTTATATGGGAGGGATAGTAAAACGGAGAGAGATGATAGGATAGACAGGTGTTAAAGTTAGAATGTGTATTATTGGGATTAGATAGGAAACCAAGGAGAGATACTCGGCTAGACAGGACTAGAAGGAGGGGGTTATGCGCTTTATATGAGAGAAGTAGGGAATACGAGGAGAAGTGATGGGCTAGACAGAGGTTGAGGAGTAGAGTATGCGTTTATATCGGAAAGATAGGGAAAACGTGGAGAGATGATAGGCTAGATAGATGCTGAAGGAGGAGAATAAGCTTTATATGAAAAAGGTAGCGAATACGAGAAGTGCTAACCTAAACAGAGGTTGAGGAGAAGAGTATGCGTTTATATGGAAAATATAGGGAAATGGTGGAGAGATGACACGCTAGACAGATGCTGAAGGGGGAGGGGATACGCTTTATATGCAAGAGCTAAGTAATTCGAGGGAGGTGCTAGGCTAGGCAGGGCTTGAAAGGTAGAATATAGGTTTTTATATGTGAAAGGTAGGGAATACGAAGGGAGGTACTAGACTGGACAGGGGTTGAAGGAGGATAATGCGCGTTATTTGAGAGAGGCAGAAAATACGAGGAGAAGCGCTAGGCTAGTCACATGTCGGGGAGTAGGCTTGCGCTTATATGGGAAAGATAGGGGATACGAGGAGAAGTGCTAGGCTAGACAGAGGTTGAAGAGTAGAGTATGCGTTTATATAGGAAAGATAGGGAAAACGGAGAGATGCTAGGTCAGACAGAGGCTGAAGGAGGGTAATGCGCTTTATAATAGAGAGGTAGGGAATACACGGGGAGATACTAGGCTAGACAGGGTTAAAGGCAGAATGTGTTTTATATGAGAGGGAGATAGGCAACTGAGGATAGGTATTAGTCTAGGAAGGGTTCAATGGTAGAGTATGCGTTTATATGGGAGAGTTGGGAAAACGATGATAGGTGTTACAGAGGTTAGTGTTCATGCATGTGTAATGTACAGTCTTCTCTAGGGTAGCACTTTCAGACATTAAGCAGACGAGCAGATTTCATAGGGTGAGTGCAACATAGTTGTATATGATTTCATAGGTAATTCAGACAGTCTTAGAGATATTTAGCTTAATGCAGCTAGTATCACAGGAGGGAGGATTCCAGGGTTTAGGTGTGTATAGCTCCGTATGATTTCATAGGTAATTCAGGTAATACCATAGGTATTTAGGGTAACTCAGATTTCAGGAATCGGATGTATCATAGTTCCTACGATTTCAAGGTAATTCAGCTAGTATTGGATGTCATTTAGAGTAACCAGAGTAGTATCACAGGTGTTCGTGATAATTTCGATTCAACGATTTGTATCACAGCTATTTAATGTAATTTCAGGTGATTCAGGTAGTATCAAAGGTATTTGAGTCATTTTTAACAAGTAATTCAGATAGTATCATTGATATTTAGGATAAACCGGATAACATTGCAGCTGTTCATAGTAATGTCGAGTAGCGATTTGTACCAGATCTATTTAAGTTAATTTTCATATGATTCGGGTAGTATGACGGGTATTTAAGTCATTTTATCAGGCAATTCAGATAGTATCACAGGTATTCATGATAATATAGGGAGTAATTCAATTCTTTATAAACATTTCTTATCCAAAGTTACAACTCTGTAATATGGTTTTTTGTTCTAAATCTTATAAACTTGCTGTGTGTGAAACAGTTAATGTGTAAGTCGGAGAGGGTTAAACAGTTTACAGGGTTACAGTGGGAGTACATAGAAGTGGTATAAACAAGTCCTTTCGCATGGTTGAGGATATACTATAATGTTTTAGTCAGCTTTATTGTTTTATATGGCTACAGTTTTATCCAAGTGTAGCAGCTTTATCAGTTTAATCATTGCTTCATTAAATAATTATTGTAAGGATTCGGTCTGTGGGTAGCTTTCGGTTTCTGAGTACAAGCTTGGATAAGCTGGTGATAAATGTAACATCGTATCCTGAAACACTGAACCACTTCGGAGAAGACAAGTGGAAGTTGATGACTCGTAAGGGAGTATTTCCCTATGATTACGTCACTTCATTGGATATTTTAAATGAAACCTGCTTGCACCTAAGGACTCCTTCTACAATAGGTTAAATGAAGAATAAATTAGTGCTACTGACTACAATCATGCTAGAAATGTATGGGAGCTGTTTAATGTGAGAAACCTGGGCGAGTACAGCGACCTGCCCTTAACCACAGATGTACCTCTTCTAGCTGATGTCTTTCAGTCATTTAGAGATCAGACCCTCAAAACACACAAAGTCGACCCCGCTCATTATTTCACCTCTCCAGGACATACATGGGATGCCATGTTACTGTATACTGGAATTCAGCTGGAAGTGTTACAGGATTATGATCAATTACTCATGATATAATCTGGTATAAGAGGATGTTTATGCTAAGTTTCCCAACGGTATGCCGAAGCAAATAACACTTACATGGATAATTATGATCCTTCGAGACCAACCCGATTTATCAAATTTGACTACGCCAATAACCAATATGGTTGGGGATTGTGCCACGCCCTACCTTATAGAGGATTTGAGTGGTCTCACCTGAAGAATCGACTTAGAAAGACTACAAGAAGATGATCCTCATGGATACATATTAGAAGTTGACAACGCGTATCCTGCAGAACTTCACGGTCTACCTTTCCTGCCTGAGTGTATGAAGCCCGAGGAATCATCTACACAGAAACTGATATCCCATCTTGGACCTCGAAAGATGTATGTAGTACCTTACATGACTTTGAAGCAAGCTCTTAATCATGGGTGGCGTTTGAGTAAAATCCATCGTATGCCACAATTCCACAGTCCCAGTGGTTAAAACCTTGTGTGGAATTTAACAATAGGCTACGACAACATGCTGCAAATGATTTCGAGAAGGACCTCTACAAGATCTTTAACAACGCCATGTTTGGAATATGGAGAACCTAATCCTATAGTCATACGGCTGGTTACAAACGCGAAGACTCTTGAGAAGTTGAGCGCCAAGCTTACGTTTTTCGATAGGACAATATATGCTGCTAATCTAGCTGCTGTGCATATGGCCTCTCGTCAGATTGTATTCAACAAGCCTATATACATCGGTATGAGTATGTTGGACATCTCCAAGACATCACTATCATGTATCACTATGATAGTATCACTATCATTACGACGTGTTGTTGCCATATTATGGATCTGAAAACCTGAAGCTTAGGTATATGAACACTGATTCATTCATTCATCGTGTAACAACTGAATATGTGTACCAGGACAAGCTACGTTTTCTCGAGCATCAGTATACAGCTGATTACCCTGTCAGCCATATATGCCACCCTACTCGGAACAAAAGGGCGCTGGGGAAATTTAAAGATGCGGCCAATAGCAAAATCATCCTACGCTTTAATTGATTACGACCTAAGATGTATGCATAGATATTCAAGGATAGATGATGAAAACATTAAAGGTATAAAACCAGTGATATTAAGCAGTAAATTACATTTGACAGATATACAGACTGTCTTAAAACCCGAGAAATAATACGAACGCTCATGAATCTGATCCTGTCAAGGGAGCATGCTGTTACCACCGTGCAAGTGACTAAAATCACATTGACTCCTTTTGATGATAAAAACGTTATTGCCGAGTATGGATTAACCACATATGCATATGGACACTATCGAATTACAAACAGTGCTTAAAATAATTTAAACTGGATCTCAAGATGAATATTTTCTCAACGAGTCTAAACCTTAAAAAATTGGTTGACTCATGTGCAGTGTAAACACCCAGCATACACCTGGTGAAGAAAGAAGAAGACGAAATGGAAGGGGAGTTGCTAATCCTGCTATTAGGAACAAATCCTAGTGCTAGGCTCGAGCCTAGATAAACGGCAGAGACGTTTACCCTTACAATCATTATCTAATGAAGCAATGATTAAACTGATAAAGCTGCTACACTTGGATAAAACTGTAGCCATATAAAACTATAAAGCTGACTAAAACATTATAATATATCCTCAACCATGCGAAAGGACTTGTTTATACCACTTCTATATACCCCCACTGTAACCCTGTAAACCGTTTAACCCTCTCCGACTTACACATTAACTGTTTCACACACAGCAAGTTTATAAGATTTAGAAAAATAACATATTACAGAGTTGTAACTTTGGATAAGAAATGTTTATAAAGAATTGAATTACTCCCTATATTATCATGAATACCTGTGATACTATCTGAATTGCCTGATAAAATGACTTAAATACTTGTCATAATACCCGAATCATATGAAAATTAACTTAAATAGATCTGGTACAAATCGCTACTCGAAATTACTATGAACAGCTGCAATGTTATCCGGTTTATCCTAATATCAATGATACTATCTGAATTACTTGTTAAAATGACTCAAATACCTTTGATACTACCTGAATCACCTGAAATTACATTAAATAGCTGTGATACAAATCGTTGAATCGAAATTATCACGAACACCTGTGATACCACTCTGGTTACCCTAAATGACATCCAATACTAGCTGAATTACCTTGAAATCGTACGGAACTATGATACATCCGATTCCTGAAATCTGAGTTACCCTAAATATCTATGGTATTACCTGAATTACCTATGAAATCATACGGAGCTATACAACCTAAACCCTGGAATCCTCCCTCCTGTGATACTAGCTGCATTAAGCTAAATATCTCTAAGACTGTCTGAATTACCTATGAAATCATATACAACTATGTTGCACTCACCCTATGAAATCTGCTCGTCTGCTGAATGTCTGAAAGTGCTACCCTAGAGAAGACTGTACATTACACATGCATGAACACTAACCTCTGTAACACCTATCATCGTTTTCCCATCTCTCCCATATAAACGCATACTCTACCATTGAACCCTTCCTAGACTAATACCTATCCTCAGTTGCCTATCTCCCTCTCATATAAAACACATTCTGCCTTTAACCCTGTCTAGCCTAGTATCTCCCCGTGTATTCCCTACCTCTCTATTATAAAGCGCATTACCCTCCTTCAGCCTCTGTCTGACCTAGCATCTCTCCGTTTTCCCTATCTTTCCTATATAAACGCATACTCTACTCTTCAACCTCTGTCTAGCCTAGCACTTCTCCTCGTATCCCCTATCTTTCCCATATAAGCGCAAGCCTACTCCCCGACATGTGACTAGCCTAGCGCTTCTCCTCGTATTTCCTACCTCTCTCAAATAAAGCGCATTATCCTCCTTCAACCCCTGTCCAGTCTAGTACCTCCCTTCGTATTCCCTACCTTTCACATATAAAAACCTATATTCTACCTTTCAAGCCCTGCCTAGCCTAGCACCTCCCTCGTATTCCTTAGCTCTTGCATATAAAGCGTATCCCCTCCCCCTTCAGCATCTGTCTAGCGTGCCATCTCTCCACCATTTCCCTATATTTTCCATATAAACGCATACTCTTCTCCTCAACCTCTGTTAAAGGCTAGCACTTCTCGTATTCTCTACGTCTCTCATATAAAGCTTATTACCCTCCTTCAGCATCTAACTAGTCTATCATCTCCCCACATTTTCCCTATCTTTCCGATATAAATGCATGCTCTACTCCTCAACCTCTGTTTAGCCTATCACTTCTCCTTGTATTCCCTACCATTCTCATATAAAACGCATAACCCCTTCCTTCCAGCCCTGTCTAGCCGAGCATCTCTCCTTGGTTTCCTATCTAACCCACATAAAACACATTCTACCTTTAACAACTGTCTATCCTATCATCTCTCTCCGTTTTACTATCCCTCCCATATAAATGCATTTCCCTCCTTCACCCATGTTCCACGTAGCCACTCTCCTCGTGTTCCCTATCTCTCCCATATAAACGCATTTTCCTCCTTGAACCGTCTCCTAGCACCGCATCTCTCCCCGTTTACCCTATCCTTACCCATATAAACGCAAAAGGTGGCCTCACTCTCTCTATTATAGGCTACTCACATGCTAATTATGAATAATCACTAATAGAATGTAATTTAATTCTAACGCACGTTTAAAGGTACATATATGTAATAAAAATAGAACTTCTTGTTAGCCTTGCGGCGCCAATTTATACCATATAGATGTATTGAGTGTAGATTTACTGTCATAGAACTAAATGACTTAACACGTGTGGTTGAGTTTACTTCAAGCAACAATCCTGAATTCTTGTTAATGAGCGAATTGGTTATTAAATAACCGATGGCACCCCCCACACACATATACACATAGGTACTCTTACATTCAAACCCATACCTGGGAATACTGTGAAATGATTTTGTTTAAATACAACTTTCTGGGGCTCAGCCGGGAATCGAATCCGCAACACATAATACAGGTAGTTTCTCTATCGAAGGAGCTCCGGGACCAGTAATAAGAGTTAAAGTAATCGTTTCCAAACATTGGTCTTTCAGTTAACGGTTTACTCTCTGTCGGTATGGAGTCCCCTTTGCAATTCTGCTTAGGCAAACCTTTTGGCAACGACACTATCCGGTAGAAACTAACTTCAGGTAAGGACAGCTTATGTGGGCCACCCGGTATACTCTTGTGATGTTGATTTAGGTATCTGAATGATATCTGATTGAGATATTTGGTATACATGCATGCTATGACGTTCCTTTATTAGTAAACGAAATACGTGCCACAGTACTAAATACTTCAAAAAAGAAACTAGTTTAAACTTGCCAAATCTATGAAATCACGCTGCATATTTTACTTTTAATAGCATATATCTAGAGGTACTAATACTTAAAATACTATCTTAACTTCCCTACAAACCATTTCATGTGGACATCTTTAAAAACAATACTGTGATAGTCACAGAACCAGAAGAAAAACTTCGATCACTTTTCTAGCACACCTTGATTACTTTTATGCATTGCTTTTAAGGAAAATAAGTCTGTAGTGTTTTGGTTTTTGGTTATCAGAACTTCTATGAATGGCATCATACAGTGTTTCACTGATTCAATATATCCAAAATATGATCCCTAGAGTTAATTTCCATACATTCATAGCAAAATGTTGTATATGCTAAAGTTAATTTAAGAAACTAAACACCAACAAGCCGGGTAAAGATACGCTGCAGCTATACTAAGTGAAAAATCACCAGATATCCAACAATACTGAACTACCATCGTGCACAGACTGAGGTAGCATTACACATAGGAGTACAAGGTGATATCAAGGACTACAGAATTATAATGGCGCAAGGAAAATTCATTCGGATGAAATTTCATTCACTGTAGCCTTTAAAGTTAGGTGAACTACCAACGAGGAATATATTTTAAAATTATGCAAAATAAAAGCAATAATAAATTATTTCAGTCTGAAGTGAAAGTAATAAATAATAGTTACCACTAACAACAGGCAAAATATAAAGAAAAATTGAAGAAACTATTAAAATTATTTTACCAAAGTATTTAACGCATATATTAATGCCAAAGTTTATCCGATGTAAAATGGGGCCAAATGACAAACTAATAGATTAAGTAAGCAATTCTAAGTTTTAACATATCCTCTTGCCAGAAGAACGAAATTAATAATAATCTCAGTAGCCTTTTTAAAATGAGTGGAGCAATAAGAACACCGAGAAATAAAACTTTAAAAACACACAACTGAAATTTTATGGTAATGCTGGTTATTGATGTACGGAGGCGAAAAATAAACGGTAAACACATCGGATAAGTTGGAATTGGAAACAGCAGATATGAATTTCTTAGGTTCAGTTACTGGTTATACTCTAATGGATATAAAAACCTAACGATTCCATAAGAAGATACCTATATACTTTCCTACATTTGGAAAGAAACAAAATTCATTAACACGCTAGTATAATCTCAAGAGACGTTCCTTGACAGAACACTCGTATTTTTAAGCTGTAAGAGAGAAGTTGGCCTCCCCATTGTCCACATGGAATTACCAATTACTGGATGTAAAAGAAGGCCAAATTCCATAAGGTGAGAATCGCTCGTAGTGGGTTTACGTGATTATTCCGTAGAAGGGGGAATAAGAGCCTTTGGAGCTCAAGTTTTTCAGTGTTTTCTGAAAAAAGTTACATACTCTGTCAGTACCGCTCTGTAATGCGCTACGCTGCTTAGCCTAACAGTCTTTTATTTCATTTCTGTTGGCCACAGGTATTATAGTAACTTAACTAAGATTAAAGCAAGACGGATTAGTTTCCATTAGCAAATCTGGTTCGGTAGAAACGGCTTCTCCAACGTTCTTGGAACCTCAGTCCTTAAACCCTTTGATTTTAAGCCCCTTTGGAATTAAGCTTTCTTAGAAAACTACTGCCGTATAATATCTGGAAAGGCCAGTTAATTGCTGAAGGAAATATTAAGAGAGGGAGAAACAATCCTGTTAAGTATTAAAATAAAATGTTATTTTTAAAAGCGAAACATTTAATTTTACAAAATACAATGTAGAGATTTTTAGCAAAATAATGTGACATTTTGACTTGCAAATTGAATTATTCACAGTGCTAATCATAAAAACATATGTTTTTAAGCGGGAGCAGCCTTGTTTTGGAAGATAAAATGTCATACTTTGCCTATCTCTAGTCATCACTACTGATAAAAGAAATTTCGCAACTTATAGGAAAGAAATAGTTAACTTGGGAGCAAAACAGTGTTGACCAACTTTTCTTACTCTTAATATATATATAGGTATATAGCAAATATCGAATGTCAAGCGGAATTAGAATTATATAAAAATCTTCTCAGCCATTTTAAATACATACTATTTGCTGATGACATGATTTTATGCAGACAATATTCAACTAGCCTAATGTCAGTTTAGTTAAATAATATCATGTGAAAAATAAATTATTCCCTTTACTGAAAAGTTTCAAACTAGATCTAAGTTTATGATCTATCCTAAATCTATAAAGGGAGAATATCTGAGTGTGTATTTAGATGTTTTTACACGTAATCTAAAAATCACTCCAGGCGATTTTGACAATTACTTCACCACTGAAAAGCATTGTTCTTCCTTGGCCGACGCAGACTTTAAGTTATGTTCAAAATGTTTTATTGTGGTTTAGTTAATTTTTAATATCCATCTAAGCCAATTTCCATTCCATTATGTTGAATATAAATACTAAGGGAATTTATTACCTACCAATTTATAATGGTTAAAATGACCGATTTTTGAGACCTTCAGCCAAAGGGATAAAAGGTTAGCTTGAATTATCTAAAACTGGCTGATTGAAGGAAGGATTTTTTAACATTTATATTCCTCCTTTAACATCTCAGGTCTTATGGGCGACGTTTTACTTTTGGAACAATCAGCAATGATGTCCATTTCTTTTACAGTTGGGTGGTATTACTTTGAGTAAAATTACATTACATTCACTATTTCCAGACTCTAGGGAGGATGGGGAATAATCCTGGCTATAGAAAAAATTCCCACCCTCCACAACCCGGGACCTCTGGATTTGAACGCTAGCACATGCTAACCACCAGACCACAAAGGCAGTCGGGAAGAAATTGTATATCGTGTTCGAATAACCGAACTTCCCTCTCATTTCATTAAACATTTTACTCGAAGTACTTTGGTATGATTTTAAGAAGGCTTTGTAAAGTTGGATTTTAGTATGTGGAATAAATTATAAGCAACCCCACAACATGCAAAATGGTACACGATATGCAGACCAATAGAAAGCAGGACTTCAGTTCTTGACCAGTAGAAAGCAGGGCTTCAGTTCTCGTTTTCTCGCATATCAGGTTTTCAGCACTCTGAATTCTTTGAAATTAATACAAAATTTTCGATAAACTTACTAAATATGCTCCAGATCTTTCTGAAAGTGTAATGAAAAGGTGATGAATACTTTTTATATACTCTTCGAAAATTCTTCAGTACTGTCTACTGAACTTTTTAAACTGAATTACGAAATTCGGAAAATATTGTAAAGAAATCTCTTCCTAGGAACGAGTGATCAGACTTCACAAATCCTATGCGAGTTTCTAAATTCTATAGCCAGGAAGGTATTTCAAATTCACTTCTTTTCCAGAAATTTTTGTCAAAATAGGTGTTTACACAACATTAAATTAATCAAATAATTTTTAAAGAATCGAATACTATTTTAGATAGGAGGCTCAAGGCTTATAACATGATCGTTTTATTTGAAGCATGTGGCCAAATATTCATACATTTTGGATCAAAAATTTATGAACATATAAGTTTCTATAATGGTTTGTTTTAAAAGTGTAACAGAGTATTTAACGAAGTATTACTGAATTACAATGCAAAAGTGTTGCATGACATATGTTCAATATAAATATTTTACAGGAACTTTTAGAATGCGTTCTTAACAATTTTAAATTAAGTTAAAAACCATTTTTTGCCTCGTAAGAATCAACCTGCAAGTGTTGCTTTTGTTTCTTAGTGAGGTTTCTAAAAGTCGGGGTGTAGAATCCAGTAATGATTACGAATATCACGTAATAACGTTACACTGGCAGCGCTATTTACTTTCCATATCCTTAACATTGTAACGGAGCTATCGTGGGTCGGGCTAGCTGGCGTGTACTTCAGCGCCGGCTGACTGCTTGTTTGGAGAGTTTAGAAGGTCGGCGCTCTTCCCGACGTAATTACTAGGAACGCCTTCGAGAAGCAACTAGATATTTCCAAGCGCTTCTCCCCATCCGCTTCCTGCGAGCCCTCTCGTAGCTCCAGCGACTATATAGCGGCGAGCGTACTCGCGACAATCAGTCAGTAAGTTAGTTCGTTTTTTTATGTTGATGCGACATTAAGTGCTGGTTACTCAATCTGTTCTACGAGTGAGGCTTGATGACAGCTGTGACATACAGTGAGTGCCACTCAGAGTGTGGTACAAGAGAAGTCCTGTGAAGAGGCTGCTTCGCATTTGTTTCATTACACCGCAAAGAAAAGTGAAGTGACGGTGAAAACCGAACTTTCACCAAAAAAACAAAACAAACAAAAACGAAGTGAAAACTGAGCGGTCGCAATGTATTGATGAAAATTTGTTCTCTCTCAGTGTAACAGTGTTACGAGCTTGTCAAAGGAGATTCCACGTGAATATGGAAATAATTAAAGTTAGTTCATCAAAAGTCTTTGAAATTCATCAATGCATTTTCAAACTATTTAGACCACAGCGTTTTCTCCTTGGGAAGTTTGTAGCTACACTGCTGAAGGTAGTGTAACCGCCTCTGTCAAAGCTAAGCATGCATAGAATGAGAGAACTTTAGAGGTTTTTAGTTATGGATTTATTATCCTTTCTTATCTATTAAGTATTAGACTCGTAGCTAATAAACTGTTTTTCCACAATGGTTTCCACATATCGAATTTTTATAAAGAAACGTTGATAGCTATTACATTTAAAACAAAAATATTATGTTCATATTCATGTTTTATATTTAATGGAAACAGCAGCTTCTGATAAAAGCAGCTCCACCTTGAACTGCCTCCACACTGGACACAACCAGATTCTTAAAATGTTGAACACAAACATTTTCCTTATTGATAAGTAAATAAATGCGTTTTGCTTTAGTACATTCAGAACATCTCAAATCCGCAATCAGAGGATGATTCCAGTTGAATGATGAACTTTTAGGTTAATCTTAAAATGTCAGAGCACTAGAGTCTGAAAAAAATAATACTTGGGCCCCATTTTACATTAATCGAAAAGTTTATCACTACAGCACCTTTACGAAAATCGAAAAAAATCGATTACGTTCCAAAAAGGATTTTCAGGCTTTGAAAAAAGGTATGTAATGCGACATTTTTATCTTAATTACAGGAATGCGTTAAACAGCTATTTTTAAAACGAATTTTCATTCGTGGCTCTGAGTAATCACCCCATAACGTGCTTCAAACAGCGAGAGGATGGCTCTGGCAGTAGCGCATTCTGGAGATCCCGGGTTCAATTCCAGTTTGAACGGCCATCCTTACCCTTGGGCTTTGTCGTAGTTTTCTCAGGAGGGTAGCCGGATGCTGGGGTGGATTACACACTATCAGAAATTTTCCTGTTTGTCATTTCGTTTCCTTACATATTGCAGAGTAGTAGGATTAGGTACGGTGGACGGTCGTGATCTGCGGATATGCTGTGCTTTGACGGGAGAACTGTTTCCTCCTCGCGTGTAATATTATCCAGGAACCTATTCCTGAGGATAAGAGTGCATCGAAGGGGTAGTCAGGGATGTCCAATCCAGAAGCTTCAGGGACAGATTACGCCTGTCCTCCCCATCAGATCTGGTCGCATTTTGTACCCTCTCCCCTCTTTTATTCCTCTCGGAAGTGTAGGGCGCACTAGCCCAGGTAGTGCCGAAATCCTTCGTTTCTATTTCCTATCCCTAATCCCTAGCATACTTCAGATGCTGAGAATGGCATCTCGCGACTCCCGAGTCGTAGTTGTAAGGATTCTTGAAGGGGGTGGGGGCCAGCTAGTAATTTCGAAAGTAAAATTCGGATGGTCAAGGAGTAGAGAGGGAACAAATCACATGTGGACAGTAATATCGATAAATAAGACGCTAACTGTGCTGTGTTGGTGGACCTGTTTTATGCAGTCATCAGTAGCATTAATAAGCAAAACATAAACTACTTGTGCGTGGGTTTACTTTTATAGAGTAGCGGCTACCATGTAGCTGCACCTATGGGAATTATTTCCGAGTTCCATAATCAACATGGAGAACGGTTTAATCCTCCGTAAGGTTCTCGTTATTTCATAACAGTATTAGTCCCGGGTTTTGTGATTGTCAAACCGCAATTTCCAGATATGAATCTATTTTAATGCTTACATGTTTAAGTATACATTACATTACAAATTAGGATTAATTATGATACAATATATTCATTATATAATTAGCATGAACACAAGTTTTAAAGAATTAATAGAATTAAGTCATTAGAGTACTGGTACTCTCCAAAACTCAGATCTTTAACAGATACATCTCGTAATTAACATTTATGTGCTTTACAATCCTGTGGCATACGTTTTTATATACGTAACAGTAGTTTTATCGTGGAGAGGAAACTTTTGAATATAAACGGACAATTCGTACTCTATAGCTTGTTAGGTCAGGCCACGACTAGTTGACTGAAGCGTATGTCAGAAATACATCTTCCGAGCAGAGCTGTACGTTTGCTAAGCTAATTACTTACTCCAGTAGGGAACGTAGTACTGTACAGACGTAACTTGGATCTTCCTCCGCAAGATTCTACACCGTCCTTTTCACTTCTCTCCACGACTGGATTAAAACAAATTCCAAGAAACGGTATTAGCAATTAGCGATGTTGTATTCCATATGAAACTAAGGAGTGGATCAGAAATAGCCTCTGAATGAAGTATGCTTTGATAGTTGTAAATAACTGGAGGTAGGTATTAGACCAATGTATTGTAATTAGCGATGCAACCCTGCAGAGGGAAGGTGGGTGTGAAATGAGGTAACTGTGGCGTTAAAATGCACAAAAAACCACGATTTTTGTCAAACATTTCTTCTGAAGTAGTCGTGGAAACGGAGGTTTAAAGTTATTACCACCGTCGAACGGGGACGTAGTGGCGAAAGCGCTGCTGACTTGGACATATCTCAAAGAACAATCCCGTTTGTGGAAAAACGATTAACTGTACTCTGTGGTGAATTCTTGACAAGATTTTTAAAAAATTCTTAGAATGTTCATGGAAAAATTCTCAGAAATATTAGAATCCGGATCCACCTTGTTTTTTGCTTTCATGCCTTTTAAATTCCCAAACGCGACATTTAAATGAGCTTGCGTGGGTGTATGCAACAAGCGAGTGAAATGTTAAAACTTTATTTTCTCATAATCTTGCTTTCTAACATTTCTATCACTTTAAAATGCTCCCCACGATGCAGTTTTCATTGAACTTCTTTCAGACTTCCATGGAAATTCTTTGACGGTTGATGAGATCTGAACAGGCTTTTATTCATATACAAATTATTTTTGGATTTAGGCCTCTAATAAGTTAATAAATGAGTTTTAGAAGATTAAAAGTGTTACATATATTTTCACAACTAATGGGAAGCTGTCCCTTGTCCCGAATGGAAAAGAATACTGTTCTAGTTGTAAGCTTCTCGGCATATTAGAATCACATTGTACATATCAGACTATTCACTGTAGAAAATATTCAAAGCGGCCGTCACATGAAACAGCCGCTAGAGCTCTCTATCGCACCCGCATAAAGAGTGCAATATTTGATTTTAGACAACATATTATGCAAAGAAAATGTTAATTTATTTCTGTTAAATAGATCTAGTAAAGAGAAAAGTATTTAGTTTCGTCTTCTTTCCTCTTAGAGTCAGGTCGCTGAATTATAGAGCATACACGGAAGTAAATGTGACCTTTGAGACGATACCGGCACTTACTGTTGTCTATAGCCAGGCATGACTAGTCGAGAAGACATTTCTTCCCCCTCTTCCTCTACACCCCTTGGTTCATTGGAAAACATTTGGTGCCTACTGTACACAGTAGTGAATCCCGGCGTTGTTGTCCTTCACCTTTGCACCACTGGGATAACATGCTCAAAACTGAATATGTTATGTCTATTTTACGCGTATACCTGATATGCTGGTAGATACATTAGAACTGATGTATAACTCCATAAAAGCGTCTGTTTTGTTATGCGGACATGAAATATGGGATGGGAAAGAGCAGAGCATATAAATAAAACGCAAGTAGCATTTTGGAAGAGAGTTCTTGGAGTTTCGCAAGGCATGTAAAATTTTGGGTAATGAGTGAGGTGGGAATGTTATGAAGACACAGTACACTGTAAAAGAAGAGCACTGGAATACTGGCTGAGGCTGATGCATGGAATTAATTTCATACTCCACTCCAAATGTTGTAAACACCAACAGAGAAACTTGACCCGTAAGTTTTGAACAGCTGAGCTGGAAAGAATTTTAAGGAGAATGGGCATGGGATCAGTATTGCAAAGAGGGGAAATAAACGACAGAAACATGGAAAGGTGTCAAAGAAGACTAATAGATATCGGCCAACAAGGAATTTATTTCGATTGTAAAATTAAGCCTTAACTAAGCTAGCAAATAAAATAAATGAAATTGGAGTAAAAAAGCATATATATAATATATATGTGTGTGTGTAGTCAGGAAGAAAGGAAAGATCAGGAATAGTATGGTTTAGACTGGGAGACCGCAGGGCATAGAAAATGACTGACAATTCTAGCAGCAGAATGTGTCCAATTTCTGGTGCGGATGAAATCTGGGTACATATTTTGGCGTAATCTACAGTAGGAGCACCAGCGAAGAATTAAATTCACACAAAAATTCTTAAGTCCAGCTAGAACAAGATTGGCATATTTGTTTCTGCTGGCTGACCGGAGAAATTGGCAAAACGGGGCAATTTCCTGGCTGAAGTATCGAAGCAGACAGTTTATCTCTACTGTTTATTTCTTTTGTTTTTATTTCTTTTCTTTCTGTCACCTTTAACTTGTATCCTAAATATGCAAGAACGGTCAGGACCCACGCAATAAGTTTTTGGGTAACTGAAGTAATGTAGCTGGGATTTCTCTCGATGAATTTAGCGAAATTGATTATTCATGTTTCTAAATTATGCTATATATCGTTTTCAAACTAAAAATTATTACTGTATATAATCAAACACATTTTCTCATATCTGTAAGATATAAATACTAAAAACTGTTATTTGTATGGCATCTAAAACTTTAGTTTCAAGCACTATTCAGCGCAGTTCCGAAAATTGAACGCTTTACTTTACCATTCAAAAATGCTTTGCAAGTAGAAGGTTTTAAAAAAAATGATTCCCTGTAGCGAGCTGGAAACACAAATATAAATATTAACTATTTGTTCGAGAATCAATAAATTTGTGTTTCATTCTCAACGTAATTTGGAGTTATCCGTTTAGAACTGAACTTCCACTGTTGACATGATAGCCTTAAGGTCTTTTCTCACTGGAACAAAAATTAAATGTAAGTCACGAATGTGTGACCTAAAAATAAAACGTATTAATTTTCTCTGGCAACTTGAAGGAAGTGCTCCGCGTTGGCACGTCTAGGTCCAGTTTCTGGCAGAGGAATTGTCATCGTGCGGTTAGTACACGTTTCCTTGAAAAGCGTTCAAGCTCGATTGCACGTGATCAAGGAAAAGGGTTAACGTCAACTATCGTAGGGCAACTTCATTTTATTTTACATGCTGTTCTTCATACCACTAGTAAGAAAATCTGCACAATTCGGCAAATGATAATACTGTGCTATTTTAGCTTGGCATTTTAATATACTGAAATGCCTCTCTTTCTTCGAATTCTACAGTTGAGAACAACTTAACGTAATTTACCGTTGATACAGATAATCTATTTTCATTTATCCCTTGAAATTTAGTCTGTTTTTTCTTTGGCAATATTAAATGAATATGATTTACAAGCTCCCCACAGTTTTTATCCGTTATGAGCATATTTAACGTTTTTACTGCTTTACAAGTTGTATGGCACCGGATTTACCACGTAAAATGCAACCCTGGGTAAACGAACAGACTTAGCTTTCATAGCCAGAATCGGTGACCTCCCAAGCCGGCTAATTCAATGTTTGTTGTCAAAACTAATGTAACATTTCTGCTATGAGCTAGTCCTGTGTTTATAACTTTTGAATCAGCTGCATCCCCGGGTATTCATATCTATCCTGTTTGCAGATTGTACAGATACAGTCTATCGCTTTTTTGTCCTCCCAAAAAACTTTAAAACTATACTTCTTTTAACATAAGTATTTATTCGTTCTTGTGACAAACCATTATTAATTACCAGGCTAAGGATCCTGGACAACTTAAGAGTGAAGCGATGCTTGCTGCGCAGCTAGTAGGGTGCAGTGATGTGGCGCATTGGGGTGTTGCTTACCTGCGCAGCCGTATACAGTCCGCTTCCTGACTAGAGGTAAGAACTTACAGGAGGCTTTAAAACCTTTAGGGGTGTAGACAAACTACATCTCTACAGAAATATTTTGGTTAAGAAAGTTCAGGCAAGGAATCCGTATTGCCGAGTGGACTAGCGCTTAGGAAGCGGCAATGTGGACGCCAAGATCGATTGTTCAAGCCTAACGCTACAAGAAGCCTGTTTATTTAGTTTTAATGGTCACCCGCCTGAGCAGAAGAGGTTAACTCAAATATTGGTTATTTTGGCCATAAATTTATTATGTATTGCACTGTATCCAGTGCTACAAGATAGCTATTTACTCTTAAGACTTCACGAGTAATACGCGGTTCCATGACCGAGCTTTCGGCCCTCTACACTCCGAGGCCTTCTTCAGGACAATGATGAATTGGGCAATCGTGTCACATTTTATAATTAAAATACAACCTTGTGATTCATCCGGTTACGTCCGCCAATACTGCGTCTTATAAGTTTCAAACGCTGCGATTGGTAAGCTATAGCCAATCATGAGTCTAAAACACCAATCACATAAGGAACACTTTTTGTGGTTTTCACCCATGAGATGCAATTAACAACAAAATCCAATTCCACATAATCTCTTAAGACACGTGAAGAACAGAAACATTATTACTAATCCTTTATCCAAGGGAAAGCAGGTGAAGGAAGAATAAGTTAAATTTCCTCACACTCTCTTCACTTATAGAAAACTTGGTGAAAAGCAAAATAAAGTTTCTCCTAAACCAAACACCTGAAGTAATATATAGTAATATAAAAGTAATATGAAATGCTCTTCATTTATGTATTTGGTAATAATAACTAATTTTACTGGTTTTTCTCTTTCCTCTTCTATTAAATTTCTTTAAAAATGTAACAGCACAATGAAATCACCCGGTAGTACTTAATTTTTTAAAATCAGCATGAGAGTCTTAAAAGTGTCCACTGTGGAATCTAAGTTCCAATATTTGTGCCTTAGTTACGCTCTAATCATCCAATCTGAAGATACAATAAATTAGGGATTATTGTACTTTGCGGTATTACCAATAGCTAGGAATCTTTCAAATATTATTGACAATTTTTAAAACAAATACGAATTGTTTTTTCTATTCCTTTCGTTGTGCTTTTATTTCTTTTTTGCAATTCCGGGTTTAATGCAACATGCCACAGAAATATCACGTAAATTAATAGATTAATTATATTGAAAATTCGGACGTGAGTGTTGTTTCATCTGCTCAGCATTTAACAACAGACGTAAGATGTAGCTCATTATCGAGACATTCAAAATGCCATGATATATTCCTTTATTTTACTTCCCTCTAACATTTTAGTTCCAACACATTTTTTTAAATATTAATTTTCTCCGAATGTTGTTATCTCCCGAACGTAAATTTCCCAAATCCACAATCTCTAAGGCAAGTTTTTGCAGCCAGGACACTGAATAGTAACTCTAAAATGGTTATGCTTTGCAATAAATTACGACAGTATATACCTTTCTTTTTCCTTTGTTTTCTTTTTTGCACTCCTAACATATGCTTGAAGGAAAACAGGCAGGAAAAGAAGTGGAAAAAATGTCTCTCAGGAATAAGTGTTCAGAGAATTTTTTTTCAGCATGAAAGATATTCTGGAAAATTGTTCCGAGATGTGGGCTCGTAAAAATGTATCGTAATTTTAGTTAAAAGAAGTCCTTAATTCTTAAATATATTCAGATTTACAGGTTAGCGAATAAACATTTCATCGTCCTTTTGTCAAAATATCGGAAATATAGCTAGAAATTTAAAACCTAAAAAGTTCTTTCTGTACGAAAACTAAGAAGTAAACAGCATTAAACGACTCATTTTTCACCAGTGTATGTAAACAACGAAAATATAATTTTTTCGTTACTTTGGAAATGCCGAAAAATACAAACATTGTTAATAGTCTTTAATCTGATCACAAAACACGCATATACACGTATGTGCTTGAAACCACCAGATTAGCAATACATTTCTCGCTTACAATACTAAGCCCTTTTCTTTTGCGACTCAGTTAAACAAATATCCTACCAAGTTATCTAAATATAGCATGGAAATCAATAATTTAGGTGAATTTTGTTTATTTTTACCTGAAGAAACAAGTACCAAAATGGATTCCCGTACAAACTCGTCACCATAATCAAACAAGTGAAGAGAAAAAACCAATTATTTACAGCACCTTCACCTAAAGGAAAGTGGATGAAAAACAAAACCATATTCCTCATAGTCACTTTACCCATGGGAAAGTATGTGAATATATTTTTTTCTCCTAAAATCTTCACCTAAGGCAATGGAACTGAATAACTGAATATTTTTACATATTTAGTTTCCAAAAACTAAATGCCGTTCTGCTTGCCTTTCGCCGTTTATTCTCACTGTTTGAATATATAAAGAATTTAAACAGTTTAATTTTTATTGAGTAGTAATTCTGGAAGTATCTCCGACTTTTATTTTACAGAATTTGAATTATTGCTTGCACAAAATGTTAATTACCCGCAAAGACATTACCTTCACATTCAATTAATTTGTGATTAAAATTAATTTTATAACTTTTTTTACAGAATTTAAGTAATTTTTTTGCATAAAATCGTAATTACTCTCAAAGATGTCACTTTCAAGCTCCATTAGTTTGTGGTTCTGCTTACTCTTAATTTGATTTTGAGATTTATTAACACATCCAAGACATATTTCCTTCCGTCGCTTTCGACTGTTTTTCTTCATCATTGGACACTTCTGGCTGTTCAACTAAGCGTTTGCCTTGTCTTTCGCCGTTTCCTTTTATAAACCTTTAAAGCTGTTTTATGTAGGAGAGGATATCGATAATTATCATTATAACAACGATTGTAGCAATTACAGCGTTATGTCAGGGTTGGCAATGTGATTTTGTCATCAGGAGTATCTTTATATACAGTAGAACTCCGTTTAACTGAAGTAAAGGAGGCAGAGCATTTTTTTCGGATAATCGGTGGTAAAAAGTTTAAGCAGCAAAAGAGGAAAACATTGTATTCCAAATGCACAAAGTAATGTTTAGTAAGAAACATCCTACTGCATATAGTATTAAATTTGCATTACAGTGTTTTAAAAGACTTTCATAAAAATCAGTTTTTTTCCTGGACTTCCTTCTCACTACTCTTCCGATCAGCTGTATCATGCCACTTTATGATAAGCATTATATCTGTTGGTGTCGATTCACTGCTTTGGATTACAAAACGCAAGGCTCCTAAAAACAAAAAGATGTGTTATTGATAGTGAAGTAACCAAAAACTTGCCATAATGATTTGAATACGAATTTGTATTATTTCTTACCTGTAATGTTTGAATCCCTCGTCCGCTGTCACTCTCTTGCTAACGGCTTCAAGTTTCTGTCCAATGCTTATTAAAACACGCTTTCTTTTCGCCAACATCTTAATAATAAATAAACCACACTGAGCAACACCAACAATAAAATAACGGTGGGCCTCCGCTTTGAATGCAAGCAGTTAACACTTGTTAAAGCGGTACAGTATTTCATGGAATGTGGGGTAGGACGTGAGGATTAACTGCATAAAACACCAAGTACTTGTATTGGACTTTAGGGTTGGGGCAAAAGAACATTGCTAATTGTCGCAGCAGCGTTGCCAGAGCAAATCGTAATTTCTCGTTCACTTTTTCTTACTTTTTTTTATCTTCTCTCCTCCGCCGTTTCGGTTAAACCGGGCTTAGGTTAAGCGCAGCACGGTTAACCAGGATGTTACTGGACCAGTGAATCCGCTGAAACAAAGTGGTTACATTTAAGCACACCTAAATGGCATCCTGCCTTCCAATAATTCAAACTGCAACCTTGGGCACACAATGGCAGTGTTCAAGACACTTGCACTATCCAGTGCAAGAAAATCTTAAAAGGAATGTGTTAAAGCCATCATGACCAAACAGAAGAGCAGTATTCACCGCCTAATAATCGTTACACCTTTTACCTATATGAACGGAAACACTAAATTATTAGATTTTGTGAACACATATTCCACCAAGGAAAATATTGGCATTCTAGTTTACGTCCATTTCAACGCGAGCAATTATCCCTTGAAAATAGTGTTATCTAATACCTTCTATTTTGTATAAAAGCCACGTGTCCTATATTCGTGAATATGGTTTGTCTCACTCATTTCGTCTTACTTTACAGAATCAATATTTTAATATGAACAAAGTACTGTCCAATCATTAATCAGTTATCGCATTTGCTGGACTGTAAAGCAACATTCTCCTAGAAGGCGCATTTTTAGTGCAAAACTTGTGAATTAGCAGAAATACCTTTCATCAAACAGCAGCATACAGCCCTTTGTAAGCTCCGCATAAAATTGACCCCAGACAGAGAAATTCCAAAAAAGATCTCTCCCTATTCAACTCATTCAGCGGTAGACAAGTTTATTTGACACATACAGCCACGGTTTAATTTAGAACATCTTAATGCAAGCAGATTTTGTGTCCCCAACTGGATGTTTGATCCGCATGTTGTTTGACCCTTGCTCTTATCCCTATAGATTAATGCTCATATTTTTGAACTGGGTGCGTGGTATCGGCAACCTCATTTTCGAACTTTGAGTATTTTCTCTAACGAAGAATGTCATGCTATTGTTGCAGTCTATTTCACAGAATATTTTCTCTAACGAAGAATGTCATGCTATTGTTGCAGTCTATTTCACAGAATATTTTCCCTAACGAAGAATGTCATGCTATTGTTGCAGTCTATTTCACAGAATATTTTCTCTAACGAAGAATGTCATGCTATTGTTGCAGTCTATTTCACAGAATATTTTCTCTATCGAAGAATGTCATGCTACTGTTGCAGTCTATTTCACAGGATATTTTCTCTATCGAAGAATGTCATGCTATTGTTGCAGTCTATTTCACAGAATATTTTCTCTAACGAAGAATGTCATGCTATTGTTGCAGTCTATTTCACAGGATATTTTCTCTAACGAAGAATGTCATGCTATTGTTGCAGTCTATTTCACAGAATATTTTCTCTAACGAAGAATGTCATGCTATTGTTGCAGTCTATTTCACAGAATATTTTCTCTAACGAAGAATGTCATGCTATTGTTGCAGTCTATTTCACAGAATATTTTCTCTATCGAAGAATGTCATGCTACTGTTGCAGTCTATTTCACAGGATATTTTCTCTATCGAAGAATGTCATGCTACTGTTGCAGTCTATTTCACAGGATATTTTCTCTATCGAAGAATGTCATGCTACTGTTGCAGTCTATTTCACAGGATGGCTAGACATTCGCATCTCTTTCTGTAGGATGTAAAACATGAGCAGCACGATATTCTTCGACCAATATAGTGCCTAAGGTGCTCAGTAATAAATGAAAAACCACCCCAGAATTCGCCTATTGATCAGGGAAAACCATGAAAAACCAAGGTCAGAGTGAGCGGTCGACGGCAATCGAACCCGAGACCTCCCGAATGTGAGCCTCATATGTTACCGCGGAGCCAACTTGCTCGGTATATCATCAGTTGAATTCCTAATTTTTAATCGTGCAGAATCCAAGATTGTGTATTCTTTAGCAACCCCGGCATACCAGGCGAATCAGCTGTCATTAGGTTTCCGTATCTATCCAATCTCACAAATTATAGTCTTTCATGAAAGCACTGAACATTTTGACAGAAAAGACATTCCTCTAAGCTAAGTTTTAATAATATATTAGCCTGTACCCATGTCTCACCAGCGCTAATCATTCAATGTCGTCCAGATGAAGCAAAGTGCAGAAATCAATAGGTTGTTCTAGACCTGTAAACAGGATGATGCAGACAGGTTTTATTATAGACCTCTCAGTCAAGATTCACGTGATAGAGGTAATTAGCGTTCCATAATTGAATGGGGTAGAATTGAAGATCGATATTTCAAACATAGTGTAGACTCAGATGTACCCGAGCCGAAGTGGCTATCTGAAATAGATGAGCACAAAATTCTATATGCACAGGGATGGGCAAAAATAACGTAGCGGTTACATTATGATAACTGTTACAAAAGTAAAGGAGACAAGTAACTCATATTCTCAACAGTAACACGATACGCAGATGTAACAGTTTCGCTTTACCACGTGGCGACAGAAAATCAACTAAGTGATTTTTAGTTGTGTTTAAAGCCCGTTCGTATTATATACGGCATCAAAGGCGGTGGAAACTGATGCTACATGAAATGAAATTATAATTGGTAAAGGGAATTTGGGAAGGAAACGTTCCAGGTTAAGTTTAGGTTACCTCCCCGGCATTTTCCAGTTATGAGTACTCAGGAAAATCCGGAGAAAGCTCTCGTCAGGTAGGAACGGTCCTGGCGGTATGTGAACCGCGGACCTCCCGTTCGAGTCCTGTTTTGACGAGTCGGTATCTAGGCGCTTTGTAAACAGTGATATGATTCAGAAGATAACGTAACGCTATAAAAGTAAACGGGGGTGGAAGTAACTGTTCAATCCGTTACTTTAACTGTGTATCAGAATGCATGGATATTACATTTTGAGAGCTGTTAACAGCAATGTTACATATTCAGAACTTAGTGCTGCACTGGACTGCAAACAGAGCGAGATGGCTGCACCATAACGTGTGAGACTTGCATTAGGGAGGTCCCGGGTTCGATTCCCGTCGGTTCGGAATTCATGGCCTTTTACGTGGTTTCCCCGCGTCGTAGGCAAATAGCAACCTACTTGTATTTCATGTAGTAGACGAAACAAGAAATGCAGAGGTAAGCAAGACTGTCCCGCCTATAAACTGATGTGTGAAAGAGTTATTGCCAGGGCAGATTATAGATAAACAGAAAATGGATAAATTAAGAAAGAATTTAAAAAGGAGAAATACTCCAAGTAGGATTAAGAGAAATCTTAAAAGAGTAATAGGCAGCGCATAAATTATAATTAATACATATAATTAATAAGGTAAATACGGAAACACAGACAGAAGATAACGAACTTACTGGAGACTATTTGACAACTATAGTAATAAAAAATCAGGAAAATATAGTAGACAATAAACCTTATTTACCCCCAAAATTAATAATTCATAATAACAGTCATGAAATGGGCATTAAGAAGAATATATCAGCAGCTTATTATGCCTTATTAAACGAAGAAATTAGTGCAGAAGAAGAGATTGATAAAGAAGAAATAGAAAAGGAGGCGGAACAATTGGGTGCACATAGGAAGACTGGTGCAATAGAAGGTTTTTATGATATCTGTGGTTAAATAGGAAAAAATACAAAAGTAAACGTAAAATAAGAATTAAACACCACAACGAATAATAATAATAATAATAATAATATAATAATAATAATAACAACAACAATATTGAGTTGTAAGAATATGTTGAAAGTGAAATTGATAACATAGAAGAAGGAAACGAAGACGTAAACAGCAATTAGGAAGCTATAATATCCAACTTGAATCAAAACATGATCCGAGAACATACACAGTCTATTAAAACTGCTGACAGCAAGATCTCAGACGTAAACCAGATTTATGTGGATTTTTACATCACGCTACAGATGAGACCGCTAGAGAAGAGAATATGATCGCCGCCTTGCGGCATGTAACATGAAAATGGTGAATCAATAATTTTTCCCCTACCGGATACTATTGATCGCATAGATCTAAAATCGCAAAATATTACAACTAATCAAACGGAATTATTCAAACCATTAATCGCAGTTTTTGAAAAAGGGGTGAAAAATTGGACCTTAATGAAGTGTATAAACATTTTGTGCTGTGTTACGGAAGAACTGTTTTTTATATAAATCAAAGATTGCCTAAATTCTCGGATTCGGCACGATGGAGTACATTATCCTAAAAGCTGCTTTAAATGCGACCCCGCAAGACCCATTTTCCCATCAATGCTTTGTCAGTTTGGCAACACACCATTCATAAACATAAGTCCTATCATAAAACAAAGCACCTATAAGACCAAAAGTAACAATAATCACACAAAATGCTTTTGGCACTTTTATCGGCAGTTAGGTAGTGATACTAAACCCAAATTTAAACCTAAACAAACATACCCAGCGCTCCCAAACTGAAAAAACCAAGGTCAGGTTACATTCCGACTTTTCAGAGTTCATGAACTAGAGAGGTGACCGATCAGGAAATAAGAAAGGCACCAAACATCACTCTTTTGCGAACTCTGGGTATATGTTACTTAGAAGACAACAAGATAGATTGCAGCGAGTATAGGATTATTAAAATTGATCAAGTAAATGCCCAGAGAAGTAAACAAGTGATGTCTGAACTTAAAAGAATTAAACTTAGACTTATATGTATTCAGAAACCTTAAATGTACAAAGGAAAAGTAAAAAATGCCCCAGTTAGAGCTGGAACGATAATAAGTTACTGCGAGAATCCAATGGTATCTATCATTATTTATAACTCAAATTTGCATAGTTAACTTCACACAACAAGAGACTCACAAACGAATTGTATTGAAGTTGTATACGATAGCGGCAAATGTATTTTAACAAATCAATATTTTCAATACAACCATCCTATTGATCCATAAATAAACAAAATAAATCAATCATATTTTTAAAAACCATGAGAAACCTTTTACCTGCGATGCCAATGCCAAGTCTGACTGGTGGTATAATAATATTAAGGGGAAAAGAGGAGAAAAATTGGAAGAAATTATTTAGGAACAAAATATGTTTATTAAAAATGAATCCAATAACCCTCTAACCATCAAAAATAGAATCGTTGCTACAGAAAATATCGATATTACTCTATGTAATTTAAATTAAAAAAAACAAAGTCTTAAACTAGAAAGTTGGACATGACATGACGACTAGAGACCATAGATTAATTTGTTATGATTACCAGTTTGGGAAAACTAAATACAAAGAAGGAAGAGGAGACAACATTTATAATTATAAACAAGCGAATTGGAATCCTTTGAGACAAGAGTTTGATAACTTACAGCTGGAATATGAAGGGGAATGTGTTGACAAGGGCGCTAAACATTTAGTCCAAACAATGCAGAAGGCGTTAGAAAAATCAGTCTCAGTGATTAAATCTAAAAAGTCTACGACAACATTTGAACAGGTGCATTTCAGACGGCGCATAGAAATGTTAGGAAATTTAGAATTCATTAATGATCAATAATTGCGAATGAAAGAGAGAAAAATTTGAATAAATGTAGAGAAGCATAAATGAAATATAAGGGCAGTTTAGAAGAAATTAGAAAAAGTTCGTGGAAAAATTTTGTTGAAATAAAATTAGAAACCAATATATGGGGAATTCCCTATAAAATCATAATGGAGAGAATTAAAAAAATTGAGATTTTAAACACTCTAGGAAAGGATAATGGGGAAATGACAACAAACTGGCAAAATTTGAAAAATGTTCTCCTAGACAAGTTACTTCCACAGGATGACAAAAGTATGGACATCATTCTACACATAAAAAACATAATTTATATCAATATGCCATACAGAAATAACAGATTAACGTTTGTCTTTTATATTTCCGGAATTGGATTAATTATAAGCAAGCTAAACATGAAGAAAGCAGCAGGGCCAGGTGGCATAACAAACGAAGTTTTAGTGGCCTTGGAAGATAAAATCACACCTTATTTGTTACAACTTTTTAACCATTGTAATGGAAAAGGCGTTTTCCTTATTGTTGTAGAGAGGCTAAAGCAATTATTTTGAAGAAAAAAAAGTGCTGAATAGGACCCAAAAGTTCCGAAATTCTATAGGCCAATATGTTTGCTGAATACTTTAGGAAATATGTTGTAAGAACTAGTTTGTAAAAGATTAAAAGAATTCAGGTTAATGATAAGTATGAACGGAAACCCATTTGGCATTACGAAAGGGAAATCTACAGAAGACGCGATAAATTGTGTAATGGAATCTGTTAAGGCAACAGATTCTAAATATTTAATTGGAATTTTAATTGACATTTCCGGCGCATTCCATAATTTATGGTGGCAAGATTATTTAAAAAATTACTTGAGAAAGGATTCCCAAAATGCCATTTTAAAAGATTACTGTAAAGATAGAAGGGCCCATAAAAAGGAATAGATCATATAATTTATAGAGATGCTACCAAGGGTTGTCCGAGAGGCTCGATTTTGGGACCAACCTTTTGGAACATTGTTTTGGAGACATTGTTGGACGGTTAATTATTGACGCAAATCTTAAAAATATTATAGCGTGTGCGGACGATGGTTTATTCTTAATAGAAGGAAACAGTAGATGTGAAATAGAATACTCGTACATTGGAAATTTAACTAATAAACTAAGCAATTGTTGCAATAATACCAAACTCTAAGTAGCTCCAAATAAATCAGACACATGGTTCTGAGAGGTAACTTTAAGAGAGATCCATGCATAAGGTATGATAACAAAAACATCAGATGCCAAAGTGAAGCTAAATATTATGGGTATTTATTTAGATGAACGTCTTAATTTTAGAAAACACAACGAATACGTCCGGAAAACATACTAAAAACATTATATTAGTCAGATTATTACAATCAAATTTTAAAGTCCATTAAATGCCATATCAACCTATCACACAAGCATATTTGCCTCAATAATAACATATGGAGCAGGAGCCTGGCTGGACAATGAATATTAATAACGAACAAATAAAGACTTTACTACGGGATCTCAGAGAAGAGTTGTTAAGATTTACTAGAGCGTTAAGTACCTCAACTACCCTGGCCCTATTAGTAGCAATAGGTATATGGCCAATTGATTTAATAATAAAATTAAGGGGTGAAGTTAGTTTTTTTTAGAGAAAGGAAACACGGAGAAGGTACATGGAATAACTGACAGACAATGTAATAAATACGTGATATAAAATTTAGCTTAAAAATGTAATGACAGTGGGAATGGGAAAACACTAAGGCTGGAAGAAAAACTTGTAATTTATTTAGCAACATCTCGGAAAGATTAATGTTAAAGCACATACAACCCACCAAAGGAATGATCCATTACCTTACAAGTCATGGGACATAAAACGCATTGGAAAAAATTAACAGAACACAGGACGGTATATGTAGCCTTTGTAAAAGACAAGCCAACCCAGAGCACGTTTTATTTGAATGTGCTTAATTTTCAGACCAGATTAGAGGGGAAAAATAGCCTTAAGCGGCCATCAAGTGGCTAATATATTGAAAAATCACGAATTATACTCGTACATACTTGGAGCAAATAGCTCTAAAAATAAGTAATTTAGCGAGGGAAATAGTTATACCACAAGAATTGATATTAAGTACCAATGAAGAGGAAGCAATAGTAAGAAGATCAGAATGCATACGAACCCACCAATTCATCTCACAGGCAGAAGAAACAAGGGATGAAGAAGTCGGAGAGAAATAAGAGAGCGAAGAAGAAGATAGTTATAATAGAATACGAGGGGCACTATTTATATTTTGAGTTTAATAATTAAAACAAAGTAATTTTTGATTGAAAACTGCTTTATTGTTTTTCAAAATATTATCCTTTATGATCAATACACTTTTGCATCTGTTTGAACCATTTTTCAAAGCATTTATTACAGACTTCTTGAGACACCTCCAAAACATGGTTTTTGAAGGCATCAATGACTTCTTCTGCCAACGAAAATCGTTCTCCACGCAATTTATTCTTGATGTTCGGGAACAAAAAGAAGTCATTGGGTGCCAAATCAGGGCTGTGTGGCGGATGACCCATCAATTCGATTTTTTGAGCCTTCAAATACTCTGTTGTTAAACGAGATGTGTGTGCACTCGTTATTGTCTTGATGAAGAACTATCCTACGGTTTTTGTTGGTTTTCCTTACTTCACCGAAGACTTCCGGCAAACAAATGGTTGTGTACCATTCAGCATTGACCGTTTTACGTTCCTCTAAAGGCGCTATTGCCACATGGCCAGTTTTGCTGAAAAAGCAGGCGACCATTTTCTTCGAAGTGCTTCAGTGCGAACAACTTTTGTTGGATTTGCTTCATCTTGAAACACTCATACAGTCGACTGCTGTTTACGTTCCGGCTCATACGCATAGATCCATAATTCGTCACCTGTTACAATCTTATATACGTCTTTTGAGGCACCACCATTGTATTTCCTGAGCATTTTTGTACACCAATCGACACGAGCATCTTTTTGAGATGCGTCAAATTATGTGGGATCCAACGAGAGCAAACCTTTTTTACGGCTAAATAATCATTCAATATTTTATATATGCTGGTGGAACTAATGCCTAGGGTTGCCTCAATCTCACAATATGTCGTATGACGATCTTTCATTATTAGTTTTTCACAGCATCAATGTTTTCTGGCACAACTGATTTTGGACGACCTTCACGAACTTCATCATTGAGCGAACGGCGGCCATGATTAAATTCGTTATACCAGCATTTCACAGTGGCATAGGATGAAGCTTCGTCGCCAAATGTGGAAGTTAGTTGATCGATGCACTCTTGTCTTGATAATTCACGTTGAGAGTCGTAATAAATCATTGCACGAACATTTTCACGAGTTCATTCCATGTTTTTGTTGACACAATTTTCAAGTTAGTGTAAACAAAACAAATGACACTCTATTGACAAAATGTTTGAAGTAGATTATGGTCAAAAATGTCAAACCTTCCATTGGAAACTTCAGATGGCACCTACAACATTAAGGGTTGCCAAGGCTCAAAATGGAAATAGTGTCCGTCGTAGTATTATATTATAACATGGAGAAGAGAATAGGTAGAGAGAATATTTTACCCCAAAAGAGGTGGAAATTAAATTTATGTAAACATCTACGAGACGGTAAACGAAGTGAGAAGACAGAAGAATGTGTGGTGGTTAAGAAGAAAGAAGAGAGAGAATAATTTATAGAAGAAGTAAATTATGACTTAGTGAGAAGAGAGAAGAAGATTAAGGGAGGAGAAATATGTAAATAAGTAAAAGAAGAGAGAAGAATGTGTATAAGAAGATTTAATAGAGATGTAGGCTGTACATTATGTGGTGGTAAGAAGAGAGCAAGAAGAGGGGGAAGGGGCAGACGAAAAAGTAGGGAAGGAGAAGAAAAAGGGAGGGAAGCGGAAGAAGAAAGAAGAGGGAGAGAACGAGAAGAACAAAGGTGATGAGAAGTAGAAGAAAAATAAAGAATAAAGAGGGAGGGAAGGAACGGAAGAAAGAAGAAGGAAGAGAGAGAGATGTAATAGAGAAGAGACTAAGACCTAATATACATCAATACATACTTAAAGTAGATAACAATATTATGAACTACCACAACAATTATCAATAACATAACCATAGCAACAATAACAAATATAGAAAACATTATCAATAACTAACATTTAAATAATATCAGTAGTTCCAGTAGATATCAAATGATATATAAAATACAAAAGAACAACAACTTTCTCAATATCACAACAACAATGTAATAACAAGATTCAACATATTAGCTACAACCACTAGACGTAAATAAATATATTAACAAAGCAGTATATAATGGAAGGAAGAGCAGCGGGATGACCGAGGGGATGAACGATAAAGGGAAAAGGAGGTGCCAGCTGGTGAACGAACGGCGAGAGGAGAAGGTGCAAGATGTGAGGTGTACCTATTGGAAGAAGAGATGAGGAGACCAGCGTAGCTATAAAGGAAGCAGCACGAAGGGGAGTTATTGACGGCATGAAGAAAATATTTGGTGGATATTAAATAGTGAATGTGCAAGTGAAGTGTATAGTGCGTTAGTTAAAGTGAGAGTGATACATATTTTATATTTTAAATAAAAATGAAATTGCCAGAATAGTGAAGTGTAAAGCTTAATAACAGTGAATTTTGTTATTCATTTTAATGTTGAGTGGTTAGGGTAAAAGAGCGAAGTTATTACAAATTAAAACTCAACTAATCATAGTATAGAACTATATAAACTCCATAAAAATAAAAGAGAAAATAAACCTAAAATATCCCATAAATAGTTAAAGTAGACAAGGATAACAAATTTGCAACAGTATGATTGTACATTATTTGTTTCTTATAGTGTTAGTTTAGTAATGGATGTGCTGGATACTAGTACCTAATTTGCCGGCTTACGACGCACATTTTAGTCAATTGGTTTTAGTTAAATAGCTGGCTAGCAGTAGAAATGTAACTGCTGAATGTTTATTTTGACTTGGTGGGTGGAAATTTAATCTTTCCTTTAGTTTACTTTTTCTTTCTTTTTAATAGTTATAGTTAATTATCTGTAGAAGAATAGTTTAAGTTATTGTAATTAATAAACCGAGAATTTGCTAATACACGTCGCGGGTTAGGTAACAAGGCGACGGGATGAAGTATTACAGATTTTGTCTATTTATTGATTTATTTACTGTCGGTAGGCAAATGCTGCGGTTGTTCCCCTTATACCACAAATTTATTTCAAGGCTTCACCTCATTTATTTCAGGTTTGTAGGGTCAGGTGACGGTGGTTTGTGTGTTGCGGCAGGGCGGTGGAATTTACGCATTGGAAAGATTTCTCCATGGCGTTTGGCGGGCTTCTGGAGCCCCCTTCATTACTGGGAGTGTGCTCTTCTAATCCCGAAACCTCCAGATTACGGGTGTCCATGAGGTAAGACTGGCCGACGTCAGGATTGGTGTCAAGTTGGAATCGTTAGGGACCCTGTCCTTGATAGCTCACATGGTCGTCCGGATATGGTCGTCCGGATATGGTCGTCCTTCCGATCTCCCCTTCACCCCTTCCAACGAGGGGCCACGTTAGAAGTACAAAGGCCCGATCATGGCCTACGTGCGGTACTGTGTTCCAGTTACTGTTGGACAACGAGAAGAAGGCGAGCGGGGCCTGAGGGGCGAGCGGGGTTCTGTAACTGTTTATCTGCTCACGTACTGTCGATTGTTTACTACGTTTACTACGAAATGTGTTTATGTGTGCAAATGAACCACCCATGCTGCCAGATCTGATACTAGTAGAACAGCAACCGCCGTAATAGGTGTTAACGCATTGGCTCTTGCCATGAGTGAGTACTTGACAACACTGTGTGGTAGTTTATAACCTCCTAACATGCTTATCGTATCCACACGGCGAGCGTAAATATGATACGGAAGCAGGAAAGTGTTGATGTTACACTTCCTCTTGCTTGCATTCTTCTCGTGGTCTATGAGTACTGAAGGCGCCTCCCCGTCTCACAACTCCTAACTGGGCTGCAAGAGTGTGTGATGTTACCAACTCCTGTATACTCAGCACTGCGATGCCTAATTAACAATGAAGCAACACTGGCGACGCGACAAGACGACTGACCAATAGGAATTCAGCATGAACCAGACAAAATCACTGCTACGAAAGTTGAACTGGAGTTAACGCTTACCACGCGGCATTCACAGATTTGGTTTGCGTGTTCTTGCCAAGATGGCAACAACCCCAGGTTAATGCACGGTACAAAAGCCCAAGGCTGAAGTGCGTCCGGAGCAATGATGGAAATCAGTATCGCATAAGACAAAGTAAATGCATTCTTTTTCGAAAGAGGCATTAAGTTATGCCGATTTATATGAACTGGGGTCGAATGCGTACAAAAATAAATTAAAGATGTGAACTTTCGGCAAGCCATGCTCGGAAATGCTAAATTCAGTCCCCTCATTGTGAATACTGGAGTTTCAGGAGCAATATCTTGTCGCATGTCGCTCATGTCCCGTTGCCGGTGTCCTCCGTTGTGAATTGGGCACCAGGGTTTCAACTTGAGACACCCCATCACATCTAGTGCCTATATGTGTAGTTATTACTTGGAAATTGAGTAACCTCCATTGCAACGATTAAACGGGGGATTAAAAGTGCAATCATACTTAAGATACATCGATACTTTAAGGTCATGGTGTTGGGAAGGAAAGTGTTACTTCGAAAAGAAAGTACTCGATTTATGCGAAGACCTTCCCTCACTCCCCCCCAAAAAACCTGTTCTTTTTTTTCTCTTTCTTTCTTAAACCTATTAAGCGTGAGCACGTGAGTAGATACATTAGAAGAGATCGAGCACAGTTTTTGGGCATATATGGGAAAGGATAGGGAAAACGAGGCTAGATGGGGCGGTTCAAGGAGGAAAATGGGTTTATATGGGAGAGATAGGGAATACGACGACCGATACTATGCTAGACAGGGTTGAAGGAGGGAAATACGTTTATATGGAAGAGATAGAGCAGAGGTGTTAGGCTAGACAGAGGCTTAGGAGTAGAGTATGGTTTATATGAAAGGTATAGGAAAACGAGGAGAGCTGTTAGGCTAGACAGAGTTGAAGGGTAGAGTATGTCTTTTATGTGAGAGAGGTAGGGAACAGGAGGAGAGGTGTTAGCTAGACAGAATTGAAGGGTAGAGTTTGTCTTTTATATGAGAGAGGTAGGGAACAGGGGTAGGGTGTTAGGCTAGACGGAGGTCGAGGAATAGAGTAGGGCTTATATGAGAGATATAGGAAAACGAGGAGAGATATTAGGCTAAGCAGGTTGAGTATGCGTTTATAAGGAGAGACGAGAAAACGGAGAGATCCTATGCTACGATAGACAGGTGTTAAAGGTAGAATGTGTTTTATATATGTTAGATAGGAAACCAAAGCGATACTCAGCTAGATAGGGGGCAGGAGGGGAATACGCTTTGTGAGAGGTAGGGGATACGGGGAGAGATGCTAGACTAGACGGTGGTTGAGAGTAGAGTATGCGTTTATATGTATGAGAAGTATAGGTACTGGAGGAGGGGTGTTAGGCTAGACAGAGGTTGAGGAGTAGAATATGGTTTATATGAGAGGTATAAGAAAACGAGGAGAGGTGTTAGGCTAGACAGAGGTTGAGGAGTAGACTATGGTTTATATGAGAGGTATAGGAAAACGAGGAGAGGTGTTAGGCTAGACAGACCTAGAGGAGTAGAGCATGGTTTATATGAGAGGTAAAAGAACAGGAGGAGAGGTGTTAGGCTAGACAGATACTGAAGGATTAGCAATATGGGTTTATATACAGGAGAGATAGGGAATAGGAGGGGAGGTGCTAGACTTTCAAAGCGACTTTAGACGAGAACTTCCTGGAAAGCTGTTTGTTGTCAATGCCAGGACACAAATTCTAGACAGCTGCAGCACGTAACCCCCTCACGTAAAAAGGTGACCCACTTACACAAAAAGGCGACCCACTTACACAATAAGGTGACCCACTTACACAAAAAGGTGACCCACACAGGGAAAAAGGTGACCCATAAAGGGAAGAAGGTGACCCACAAAGGGAAAAAGGTGACCCATAAAGGGAAAAAGGTGACCCACAAAGGGAAAAAGGTGACCCACAAAGGGAAAAAGGTGACCCACTCAAGCAAAAAAGGTGACCTACAAAGGGAAAAGGTGACCCACAAAGGGAAAAAGGTGACCCACTCAAGGGAAAAAGGTAAACCACACAGGGAAAAAGGTGACCCACATAGGGAAAAAGGTGACCCACAAAGGGAAAAAGGTGACCCACTCAGGGAAAAGGGCAGGGAAAAGGTGACCCACAAAGGGAAAAATGTAAGTAATTCAGCTAACATCACAGGGTAGGACAGATTCCGGGAAGCGGATATAGCATAGCTCCGTATGATTTCACAGCTAATTTAGATAGTATCGTAGGTATTTAGGATAATTCAAGTATCATAGGTGTTTAGAGTCACTCAGCTAGTATCACAGGGTATATTCCAGAGGCTGACTGCATCATAGCTGTATATGATTTCACAGGTAATTCAGATAGTATCGTAGGTATTTGGGCTGATTCAAGTATCATAGATGCTTAGAGTAACTCAGCTAGTGTCACAGATAAGGACAGATTCCATGGTTTAGTGCGTGTATAGTTGCGTGTGATGTCACAGGTAATTCAGATAGTATCGTGGGTATTTAGGATAATTCGAGTATCATAGGTGTTTAGAGCCTATGATACTCGAATTATCCTAAATACCCACGATACTATCTGAATTACCTGTGACATCACACGCAACTTAACACGCACTAAACCATGGAATCTGTCCTCTGTGATACTAGCTGAGTTACTCTAAGCATCTATGATACTTGAATCAGCCCAAATACCTACGATACTATCTGAATTACCTGTGAAATCATATACAGCTATGATGCAGTCAGCCTCTGGAATATACCCTGTGATACTAGCTGAGTGACTCTAAACACCTATGATACTTGAATTATCCTAAATACCTACGATACTATCTAAATTAGCTGTGAAATCATACGGAGCTATGCTATATCCGCTTCCCGGAATCTGTCCTACCCTGTGATGTTAGCTGAATTACTTACCTTTTTCCCTTTGTGGGTCACCTTTTCCCTGCCCTTTTCCCTGAATGGGTCACCTTTTTCCCTCTGTGGGTCACCTTTTTCCCTATGTGGGTCACCTTTTTCCCTGTGTGGTTTACCTTTTTCCCTTGAGTGGGTCACCTTTTTCCCTTTGTGGGTCACCTTTTCCCTTTGTAGGTCACCTTTTTTGCTTGAGTGGGTCACCTTTTTCCCTTTGTGGGTCACCTTTTTCCCTTTGTGGGTCACCTTTTTCCCTTTATGGGTCACCTTTTTCCATTTGTGGGTCACCTTCTTCCCTTTATGGGTCACCTTTTTGTGTAAGTGGGTCACCTTATTGTGTAAGTGGGTCGCCTTTTTGTGTAAGTGGGTCACCTTTTTACGTGAGGGGGTTACGTGCTGCAGCTGTCTAGAATTTGTGTCCTGGCATTGACAACAAACAGCTTTCCAGGAAGTTCTCGTCTAAAGTCGCTTTGAAAGTCTAGCACCTCCCCTCCTATTCCCTATCTCTCCTGTATATAAACCCATATTGCTAATCCTTCAGTATCTGTCTAGCCTAACACCTCTCCTCCTGTTCTTTTACCTCTCATATAAACCATGCTCTACTCCTCTAGTTCTGTCTAGCCTAACACCTCTCCTCGTTTTCCTATACCTCTCATATAAACCATACTCTACTCCTCAACCTCTGTCTAGCCTAACACCTCTCCTCTATCTCTTCCATATAAACGTATTTCCCTCCCTCAACCCTGTCTAGCATAGTATCGGTCGTCGTATTCCCTATCTCTTCCATATAAACCCATTTTCCTCCTTGAACCGCCCCATCTAGCCTCGTTTTCCCTATCCTTTCCCATATATGCCCAGAAAACTGTGCTCTATCTCTTCTAATGTATCTACTCACGTGCATAGGCTTTTCTTTATAAATGCATTGCCAACGATATACAAAGTTTCAACAGTGATAACTTATGATCTAAAGTAACCCATTTCAGTAAATCTACTCCTTAGTTAGCTTAAGGGAGTTTAAAATTTCGAACTTTCGAATTCGTAAAACCAAAGCAAATTTGTGCACCTTTTTGCTTGCTGCTCCTTTAGAATTTGTTAATCATTGGTGTTTAAGTCTTGTATTACAAAAGGTCAGCAAAGGTACGACAAGGTTAAATCGTTGAATCTAAAGTCATGGAATCGGGACTCAGGCATGAAAGGAAAAATAATTGCTTCACTACCGAGCACTCCCTAGCGGCGGTTGGATACTCTTTATGAATATGCAATTGCTTGCTTCTGACACTTCGTTTGCATTCACATACGTGGTGTTTCAGAACCACCGTTTTGTTCGAATGACATCAGACAAATATCCCCACGGTTTTTATAGGGCTGTTCACTCCTGTTTGAGTTATTTTAGTTAAATGCGTTTGGTATTGCTAACACTGTCACCACGAACGAGATAGTGGAATTGGTTTACTGACATTTAGCTTTATTACATCGATATAACCAAACATACGATTTCTGTACTATTAATTGTATACTTCGTATAGTGTTAGTAGATTTGATAGAGCGCTTCTGGCGCACTTTTTGCGTTTATATGGGAAGGGATGGGAACATGGGGAGAGGTGCTATTCTAGGAGAGAGTTGAAGAAAGGGAAATACGTTAATATAAGAGAGATAGGGAATAGAGGAGAGATGCTAGATGTCGCAGGGGCTGAAGGAGGGGAAATGTGTTTATATGGCAGAGATGGGGAAAACGAGGATAGGTTCTAGGGAGGCTAGGATTGCTACATGTACAAGTCCGCGCTTCTCCAGGATAGCACCATCCGGCATTCAGCAGGTGAATAGATTTCATGGTGAGCATGCAGTATAGCTCCTATCATTTCACAGGTAATTCAGGTAGTATCGTAGATATTTAGGTTAATTCAGGTAGTATCACAGGCGGGAAGATTTCATGAATTGAGTCGTTATAGAATATTGATTATAATTCTTAAAACTAATCTCGTAAATCAGAGATTGTTATGTATCTAGTACATGTTAATTGTGATAGAACCTTTGCAAAAGTAGTTATACTACACATTTCGTTATATATACAATGAATGACTTAGCGACAAGTTTGATCCGTCGAGATAACCCAATTTATCACCCATGAGGATGCAAGTAACAAATATTGTAGGCAATGTACCACGCCCTCCCTTATGGTAGATTTGAGTGGGTTTCTCCTGAAGATATCCACTTAGAAACACTACAAGAAGATGATCCTCATGGATACATATTAAGTCGGCATTTCACGATCTATCTTTCCTGCCTGAGTGTATGAAGTCCAAGGAGTCGTCTATAAAGAAACTAATACCCCATCTTGGACCTCGGAAGAAGTATGTAGTACATTACATGACTTTGAAGCAAGCTCTTAGTCATGGGCTACGTTTGAGTAAAATCCGTCGTGTGCTACAATTCCGACAGTCTCAGTGATTAAAAGCTTATGTGGAATTTAACAACCGACTACGACTACAGGCTGCAAATGATTTCGTAAAGGACCTCTGCAAAGTGCTTAACAATGCCATGTTTGGAGAAACTATGGCGAATCTGCGTAATCGTATGGATATACGGTTGGTTACAAGAAAGAAGACTGGAAAAGTTGATCGCCAAGCCTAGGTTTATCGATAGGACAATATATGCTGCTAATCTAGCTGTTGATCTGTTGTGCGTATGACCTCCCAACAGATCGGATTCAACAAGCCTATATACATTGGAATGAGTGTGTTAGGCATGTCTAAGGTATTAATTTATCACTATCATTACGACGTGTTGTTGCCATATTATGGAGCTGAACACCTGAAGCTTATGTATGTGGACACTGATTCATTCATTCATCGGGTGACAGCTGAAAATGTGTACCAGGACGCTTTCTTGAGCATCTAGATACTGCTGATTATCCTGTCAACCATATATGCCACTCCACTCAAACAAGAAGGTGCTATGAGAATTTAAAGATGAGGCTAATGGCAAAATCGTTCTGCGCTTTGTCGGACTAGACCTAAGATGTATGCACTAGACATCCAAGGCTCAGTGATAAAAAATATTAAAGGTATAAAACGTAGTGCTATTAAGCAGTATATTACATTTGAAAGCTATACAGACTGTCTTAAAACCCAAAAAATAATAAGGACGCCTATGAATCTGATCCTGTCACGAGAGCATGTTACCACAGTGCAAGTGATTAAAATCACGTTAAATCCATACGATGATAAAAGAGTTATTGCTAATGATGGAATAACAACATATGCATATGGACATTACACTATTACAAACAGCGCTTAAGAGAATGTAGCCTGCTTCTTAAGATGAAGATTTTCTCCGTGAGTCTACAATTTTAAAAAATGGAAGTTTACCTATGTGCTGCGTAAACACCTAGCAGACACTGGTAAAGAAAGAAGAATAAAAATAAGAAGATGGAAGGAGAGGCGTTAACTCTGCCATTAGGAGCAAATACTAGTGCTGGTCTCAAGCCCATATAAAAGGGGAGAGATGTCCACCCTTACATTCCTTATCTAATGAAACAATGATTAACTGATAAAGCTACTACACTTAGACAAAACAATGTAAGCATATAAAACAATAAGTCGGATTAAAATGTTATAATATCTCCTCAACCTTGCGGATGGGTTAGTTTAGACTACTTTTATATACCTTCACTGTAACCCTATACACAGTTTAGCCCTCTCCGTCTCAAACGTTCGCTGTTTAAGATATAAAACTTTATAAGATTTAGAAAAACAAAGTATACAAAAGTGTTGTAACATTGGATAAGAAATGTTTATAAAGTATTGAATTACTCTCTAAAATACCATAAATACCTGTGATACTATCTGAATTACCTGTTACAATGACTTAAATACCTGCGATACTGTCTGAGTCATCCAAAATTGCCTTAAATAGCTGTGATGCGAATCGCCCATGGAAATTACCCCGAACACCTGTTATACTACCTGAATTACCCAAAATACCTACGATAATACACGAATTACCGTGAAATCATAGGCAAGTATACTGCAACCAAACCATAGAATCTGCCCGCCTGTGATACTACGTGAAATGTCCTAAATACCTATGATCCTACCTGAATTACCTGTGAAATCGTCAGGAACTATTCTGCACTCAACCCATGAAATCTTCCGCCCGTGGTACTATCTGAATTAACCTAAATATCTACGACACTACCTGAATTACCTGTGAAATGATACGGAGCTATGCTGCATCCCAACCATGGAATCTGTTTACCTGCTGAATGCAGGATGGTGCTATCCTGGAGAAGTCGCGGACATAGTACACACAGCAATTCTGGCCTCCCTAGAACCTATCCTCGTTTTTCCTATCTCTACCATATAAACGCATTTTCTCTCCTTCAGCTCCTGCGCCAGTTAGCATCTCTCCTCGTTTTCCCTATATCTCCCATAAAAAACGTATTTCCGCTCCTTCATCCTCTCCAATCATAGCATCTCCACCCGTTTTCCCTATTTCTCCAATATAAAAGGTATATTCTGCCCTTTAAACTCTGCCTAGCCTAGCATCTCTCCTCATTTTCCTATCTTTCCCATATAAACGCATACTCTACCCCTCAAACTTTGTCTAGCCTAGCATCTCTATTCGCATTCCCTACCTTTCTCATATAAAGCGCATTTCCTCCTCCTTCAGCCCCTGCTCCACCTATCATCTCTCCTTGTTTTCCCTATCGCACCTATCTTACCTACTAGTGTTATGACAATTTATAATAGGTATACTAACGCAATATATGCAATATATTACAGTAGAATAATAACAATAGTAATAATAACAATACGTCCCGTTCTTCATCAATGTAAACAATTTGAACTCCAATGTTACTTAAAATCAAGGGCTACATTTTGTGTAGCATTAAAGCTTTTTCTGCTGAAAAAAGCATACAACACTTTTAATGTTCTAAAAACCAACCATATTAAATTATTAAAAAGCTAAATCCAAAACTAAGCTTGATATCAAGAAAGTACTCTTTAGATCCCTTCATCCACCTTCAAAAAGGTACACTGAAAATTTGATAGAAATTAAAATGTGCAACACAGGAAGAATTTTGAAGTGGCAAAACCACAAATAGCAAGAGTTAGAGAAAATACGGTTTTAAATCTTACGCGATATTTGCACACACCTGCGCACATCCGTTTAAATGTTGCGTTTGTGCATCTAAATGGGCAAAATTTAAAACCTCAATGGGATTATTATTTCTATAATGTTTGTCAATTTTTCTAGGAAGAAGAAAGGAATAAAACCGTTTGTGGATTTAAACATACGAACAAAAAATAGAGCTAGTTGCTTTATTAAGTTACTACATGACACGCTTACCATGTCAAGACGTTCTGGATACATAGAGGGTCGTTCTACGGCCCTGTGTGGATCATGTATATGCGTGTTTCTCGAGCTGTCTACTACACCAGGGAAGTTTTCCATTCTAATACTCCCGCGATATATACTCATGAGTAATAGTAACTTGCACTATAATGAATACTAATCTTCTTATAAGAGTAGGATATATAGAGGAATTCGAGCACAGTTTTTTGCGTTTATATGGGAAAGGATAGGGAAAACGAAGGTAGATGCTAGGTTGAGAGAGGCTTCAAGGAGGAAAATGCGTTTATATGGGAGAGATAGGGAATACGAGGACTGACGCTAGGCTAGACAGTGGTAGGAGGGGAGTGCGCTTTATATGAGACAGATAGGGAATACGTGGAGGGTGCTAGGCTAGACAGAGGCTGAGTAATGTATGGTTTATATGAGCGGTATAGGAAAACGATGAGAGGTGTTAGACTAGACAGGGCTTGAAACGTAGTGCATGGTTTATATGAGAGATATAGGAAAACGAGGAAAGGTGTTAGGCTAGGCAGAAGTCGAGGAGTAGAGTAAGGTTTATATGAGAAGTATAGGAAAACGAGGAGAGGTATTAGGTTAGGAGAATTGAGTTTGTGTTTATAAGGAGAGACGAGAAAACGGAGAGAGATCCTATGCTAGGATAGACAGGTGTTAAAGTTAGGTTAGATAGGAAACCAAGGAGTGATACTCAGCTAGAGGGGGGGCAGGAGGGAATGAGCTTTTGAGAGGTAGGGGATACGGGGAGTGGTGTTAGACTAGACAGGGCTTGAAACGTAGGGCATGGTTTATATGTATGAGAAGTATAGGGACAGGAAGAGGGGTGCTAGGCTAGACAGAGGTTGAGGAGTAGAGTATAGTTTATATGAGAGGTATAGGAAAACGAGGAGAGGAGTTAGACTAGACAGAGGTCGAGGAGCAGAGTATGGTTTATGTGAGAGTCATAGGTAAACGAGAGAGGCGTTAGGCTAGACAGAGCTAGAGGAGTAGAGTATGGTTTATATGAGAGGTATGGGAACAGGAGGAGAGGTGTTAGGCTAGACAGGTAGTGTAGCAGTAGGAATATGGACTTATATACAGGAGAGATAGGGAATAGGAGGTGCTAGACTTGAAAGCGACTTTAGACGTGAACATAGAGGTCAATGTTCTAGACATGCCCATCACGTAACCTATTCAGGGAAAAGGTGACTCGTTCAGGGGAAAAAGGTGACTGCTCAGGGAAAAAGGAGGCCCACAAAGGGAAAAAGTTGACTAGCAAAGGGAAAAACGTAACCAGCAAAGGGAAAAAGGCGACCAGCAAAGGGAAAAATGTGACCAGCAAAGGGAAAAAGGTGACCAGCAAAGGGAAAAAGGCGACATGCAACGGGAAAAAGGTGACCAGTAAAGGGAAAAATGTCACCAGCAAAGGGAAAAAGGCGACCACCAAAGGGAAAAAGGTGAGCCATAAAGGGAAAAAGGTGACCTGCAACGGGAAAAGCTAACCCACTAACACTAACAGGTAAGTAATTCAGGTAGTATTGCAAGAGGCTGACTGGATCATAGCAGTGTATGATTTCACAGGTAATTCAGCTAGTATCGTATGCATTTAGGCTAATTCGTCTAGTAACACAGGATAGATTCCAGATGCTAACTGCATCATGGCTCTGCATGATTTCACAGATAATTTAGCTAGTATCGTAGGTATTTAGGCTAATTCAGCTAGTATCACAAGAGGATAGATTCTAGGGTTGGGTATAGCATAGTTTCATATTTCAAGGTAATTCAGAGGGTATCGTAGGTATTTAGGATAATTCAAGTAACATAGCTGTTTAGAGTAATTAAGCAAGCAAGGGTAGGTTACAGGGGTTGGTTATAACCTAGCTTCGTATTTCACAGATAGTTCAGGTAATATCATAAGTATTTGGATAATCAGCATAGTTTCACAGATGCTCGTAATAATTTCGATCAGAGAATTGTATCACGGCTATTTAAGGTAAATGCAGCTGATTCAGGTTGTATCAATGGTATTTGAGTCATTTTAATAGGCAATTCTGATAGTATCACAGGTGCTCGTACTAATTTAGAGCAGGAATTCGTATCTGAGCTATTTAATGTAATTTCACACGATTCGGGTAGTATCACAGGTATTTAAGTCATTTTAACAGGCAATTCAACTAGTATCACAGGTACTCATGGTAATATAGAGAGTAATTCGATTATAAAACTTTTCTCATCCAACGTTACAACAATTTATATACTTTTTTCTAAATCTTACAAACTTATTATATGTTAAACAGTTATTGTACGATGCGGAGAGGGATAAACTGCATATTGGTTCACAAATTGAAAATCTTTACGTCAACAAGCTATGCATGATTTCACAGCTAATTCGGCTAGTATCGTAGGTATTTAGGCTAATTCAGGTAGTATCACAGGAGGCTAGATTCCAGGGTTGGGTATAGCATAGTTTCATATTTCAAGGTAATTCAGAGGGTATCGTAGGTATTTAGGATAATTCAAGTAACATAGGTGTTTAGACTTATTAAGCAAGCATTACAGGAGGGTAGGTTCCAGGGGTTGGTTATAACCTAGCTTCGTATTTCACAGATAGTTCAGGTAATATCGTAAGTATTTGAGGTAATCGACAGAGCTTCACAGATATTATTGATAATTTCGATTAGAGATTTGTATCACAGCTATTTAAGGTAAATGCAGATGATTCAGGTTGTATCAATGGTATTTGAGTCATTTTAACAGGTAATTCAGATAGTATCACAGGTGCTCGTGCTAATTTAGAGCAAGAATTCGTATCAGAGCTAGTTAAGGTAATTTCACATGATTCGGGTAGTATCACAGGTATTTAAATCATTTTCATAGCCAATTCAGCTAGTATCGTGAGCATTTAAGCTAATTCAGCTAGTATCACAGGAGGCTAGATTCCAGAGGCTAACTGCATCATAGCTATGCATGATTTCACAGCTAATTCAGCTAGTATCATAGGTATTTAGGCTAATTCAGGTAGTATCACAGGAGGCTAGATTCCAGGGTTGGGTATAGCATAGTTTCATATTTCAAGGTAATTCAGAGGGTATCGTAGGTATTTAGGATAATTCAAGTAACATAGGTGCTTAGAGTAATTAAGCAAGCATTACAGGAGGGTAGGTTCCAGGGGTTGGTTATAGCCTAGTTTCGTATTTTACAGATAGTTCAGGTAATATCATAAGTATTTGGATAATCAGCATAGTTTCACAGATGCTCGTAATAATTTCGATCAGAGATTTGTATCACGGCTATTTAAGGTAAATGCAGCTGATTCAGGTTGTATCAATGGTATTTGAGTCATTTTGATAGGCAATTCTGATAGTATCACAGGTGTTCGTACTAATTTAGAGCAGGAATTCGTATCTGAGCTATTTAATGTAATTTCACACGATTCGGGTAGTATCACAGGTATTTAAGTCATTTTAACAGGCAATTCAACTAGTATCACAGGTACTCATGGTAATATAGAGAGTAATTCGATTATAAAACTTTTCTCATCCAACGTTACAACAATTTATATACTTTTTTCTAAATCTTACAAACTTATTATATGTTAAACAGTTATTGTACGATGCGGAGAGGGATAAACTGCATATTGGTTCACAAATTGAAAAGCTTTACGTCAACATACCTTTATTTTAGTTCGTTATAGATGTCTCTCCCCTTTTATCTAGGCTTGAGACTAGCACTAGGATTGCTCCTAATGGCAGGGTTACCACCTTCCCTTCCATCTTCTTCTTTCTTCATCAGGCGTCAGCTATCTGCATATACAGCACACAGATACCTTCTTTTTTAAGATTGTAGACTCACTAGAAAATCTTTATCTTTAACTTACATTCTTTTAAGCACTGTTTGTAATGGCGTAATGTCCATACGCATATGTTGTTATCCCGTCCTCAGCAATAATTCTTTTATCATCAAACGGAGTCAATGCAATTTTATTCACTTGTACTGTAGCAAGGGCATGCTTTCGTGATAGGATCAGATTCATAGGTGTTCTGATGATTTCACTGGTTTTAAGACAGTCTGTATAGCTGTCAAACGAAATGTACTGCTTAATAGCGCTACGTTTTATACCTTTAATCTTTTTTATCATTGACCCTTGAATATCTAAGGCATACATCTTAGGACGTAGTCCAACAAAGCGTAGGATGATTTTGCTATTAGCCTCATCTTTAAATTTTCCCAATACCTTCTTGTTCTGAGTAGAGTAACATATGTGGTTGGCAGGGTAATCAGCTGTATCGAGATGCTCAAGAAAACGTAGCTTGTCCTGGTACACATCTTCAGTTGTTACACGATGAATGAACGAATCAGTGTCCATATACATAAGCTTCAGGTTTTCAGCTCCATAATAAGGCAACAAAACGTCGTAATGATAGTTATACATTAATGTCTTGGAGATGTCCAACACACTCATACCAATGTATATAGGCTTGTTGAATACAATCTGACGAGAGGCCATATGTACAGCAGCTAGATTATCAGCATATATCGTCCTGTCGATAAACGTAGGCTTGGCGATCAGCTTCTCTAGAGTTTTTTCATTGGTCACCAGTCGTATATCCATACGGTTACGCAGGTTCTCCATAGTTTTTCCAAACATAGCGTTGTTAAAGAGCTTGTAGAGATCCTTCTCGAAATCATTTGCAGCTTGTTGTCGTAGCCTGTTGTTAAATTCCACATAAGGTTTCAACCACTGAGACTGTCGGAATTGTAGCACACGATGGATTTTTGTTAGTCGTAGTCCATGACTAAGAGCTTGCTTCAAAGCCATGTAATGCACTACATACTTCTTTCGAGGTCCAAGATGAGGTATCAGTTTCTTTGTAGATGATTCCAATGGTTTCATACACTCTGGCAGGAAAGGTAGATCGTTGTGTAGATCGTGAAGTTCTGCAGGATACTCGATGTCGACTTCTAATATGTACCCATGAGGATCATCTTCTTGTAGTGTTTCTAAGTTGATTTCTTCAGGTGACACCCACTGAAATCCACCAAAAGGAAGGGCGTGACACATTGCCCACCCATATTGGTTATTTGCGTCCTCGTATGTGATAAATTGGGTTGGTCTCGTCGGATCAAACTTCTCCATATAAGGGTTATTAGCCTCAGCATACCGATGAGAAACTTGGCATAAACCTCCTCTTATACCTGATTCCACCATGAGTAGTTGATCATAATCTTGTAACAGCTCTAACTTAATTCCAGTATACAGTAACATAGCGTCCCATGTTAGACCTGGAGAGGTAAAATAATGGGCGGGATCGACTTTGTGTGTTTTAAGGGTTTGCTCTCTGAACGTCTCAAAGACGTCAGCTAGAAGAAGTACATCCGAAGTTAAGTAGAGATCGCTGTACTCTCCCAGGTTTCTCACATTAAACAGCTCCCATACATTTCTAGCATGATCGTAGTCAGCATCAGTAATTTCTTCTTCATTTAATCTATTGTAGAAGGAGTCCTTAGGAGGCAAGCAGGTCTCGTTCAGGGCATCCCATGACGTAACAAAATCATATGGAAATACACCCTTACGGGTCATCAACTTCAATTTGTCTTCTCCAAAGTACTTTAGCGTTTCAGGATACGAGGTTAGATTTTTTACCAACTTATCCAAGCTTGTACTGAGGAATCGGAAGCTATCCACAAATCGAAGCTTTATATCTCCTACATACTTGGTGAATGAGATATAGCTTTCTTCAGAGTTAGGAATTACCTCCACACGTTCACTTGTACAACCCAGCTCCTTAACAATGAAATGAGAGTCATATCCGCTAAGGTTATGCATGAAGACTGGTATATATTTAGGTGTTTTGCAGGCTAAATTACATTCATTATGAAGACTTCCACGATATTCACCGCTGATGTGATCATGGTCGCGTACTTTATAGTTCTCTTCTGTAAAGGGTTTTCTACACAAGTAGCATGTCGTAGAAGACTCGAAATCCTTTTGCTGTTGATCCGTAAGTTTCAGAGGCTTAGCAGATTTGTATATATTACCAATCATTTTTGCAAGAGATGTCAGGTACAGCATAAACTTCTGAGCAGCATCAGCACCACGATACACATAGGGATGCTTAGGAAGATCAGTTTCGAGATGTTCAACACTGGATGTAGGTTTCACGTAAACACAGAAGCTCATTGGTGTGTGTTCTTGATAAGGTGTTGTATAGGAAGTTTCAGGATTGGGTGTACACGTATGGCATGGAGTGAGAATACTCTCAAAATCAGCATAGATGACATAAGGTACTTTCAGCATCCTCTCAACATTTTTAAACTGTGCAATTGCTTTCTCCTTGCTAGGCATGACAACCCTTGCAACACCATGTTGAATACAGACGGCTGCATGTTCTTGTAGTTTTTCCAGTCCACTTCGTCCATATCGATTATCAAAATGTGTAAAACAGCGCTTGCAGGTATAAACACGCTCATTACATTTAGTTTTCTGGCGTCGAACGAGCTTCTCAAAATTCCTTATATACACGTAGTGATGTTTTACACTGCTATCATTCAATAGTAGCAGGTCGCGATGTTCAGGTAGTTCAATATCAGCAACCTTTATCGGATACACTTCATGCTTCTCATCCAGCCCGAAAACGTTAATAGACATATTGTTAAGCTTCTCAAATTTAGGTATTTGAGAAAGTGGAGTAGGGTAGGAAACACAGCTGAAGTCGTACTTGTCTTGAAGTTGTTTGTATTTGTTCACACGCTGTGCATTCTTCCCTATGAATTTAGCTAATACAGAGTACATGAAACATTTCTCGTCGGTAAAGTTCTGAATGTTTATACACGCTTCTTTAGCTCCGACAGATGACGGTAGTGGTATGTAGCTACTTCCTCGTAACGGATTGTACTTGTTGATACGAAGTCGAACTCCTTCCACAGCAAGCAAAGCCCAGCTGCTACCCTTAAGCTGAGACTCCTCCATTTCAGTCACCAATTTCTTGAATTTCACTTCCATCGTTGACTCCAGATCAGTTTCCAGGAAAACAGCTTGATTCCGTGTTTTAAATGTTTTGTCACAGGTTTCTCCAATACTGTTAACAAATCGACACTCAGCCAGCAGATTAATTTTAACACTCTTATGAATGCTAAGCTCTTTATGCACAGCTTGGATTATACGTTGTTTTGCCTCTTGCAGATACATATTTAGGTCCTTAGCTGATTCGCATCGTATAAAATACGATTTAAATCGTCCTTCGAATGAAGTTTCGTATTCTTTCATATCACAGTCCTCCATTGTTGACAGTAACTGATGTTTAGTTGGCTCCAATCTTCTTTTCTTCTGAGGGCTGCTTATTTCACATATATCTTCGTGTCGCTGTCCCTTATAACAATCTTTGAAGGTTACATTACAATGTTTACATTTGAAGAGCTTCTTGCAGCTCATCTCGTGTCTTCTCTTGTCATAACCTCGGAGGAACTTCTTCCCACATTTTCCGCATGCATATCCAGTAGCGCTTGGAATAATATCCTTATACGCTGAGTTATTCATCTTTATTCTTGATGTAATAACGTATTAATCACTGATCAATGAAATGTAGACCTCTTCACCTTGACACCACTTTAGAAAGCTGATTATTCTTGGAGAGAACACGATGTTAACACCTCAAGACTAATTAGCACAATGAAGTCCAATGCCCTAGATCACCATATTTATAGAGGGAGCACGAACCTTTTAGATCAATCATAAACTCTCTCCATAACCACCTGTATATGATCGCTCAACGTGTACTAACCCCCCAGCCATATAACCTCAAGTCTAGAGACAGGATGTTTATGACGTCACACCCAGAGACAGGATGTCTGGCAGCATCAAACACGTTTAAACTCGTCTCATAACTACCTGCTTATGCTGTCACACCAGCAAGAGAAGTATTCCCACACGCTCATTCAGACATATATTTCAAATTCAAGCCCACCACCACCATCACCACCTATTGTACCAAGGTTAATTCAAGCTGTATTATCACAATACTTAAAAGTAAAAGCTTAAAAGGAAACCTAGAAGATTTTCCCCCTTATTTACTTAATTATTTCATGTTTTTATTCCCTTTTCAATTCTTCCTTTCCATCTTCTCACAGAAAGACCATTACATTTCACTACAATCATGAGAAAAGCAATTTTTCCAGAGTTACACAGATTCTAAGCTTCTAAATCGAACCCGGTAATACTTTTAATAAATGTATTTTAGCTCCCCAATATCAGCATCTACCATTTAATCTTTACTCGAACCTGATATGATCCATAAGCTTGAAGATATATGAAATCACCCTTCGGGATTCGATCTGAGTACTTTAAAGTAATATTTGTCACGATAACGATATTTAAGGACTAGATACTCTGTTTGCGTCTACCTTGACATGTTTATCTAAATTAAATTACGAGTTATTAAATTTTTGCAAGTAAATTTCATTGAATCGGTATTCGAACCCAGAACACCAGGAACAAGATAATTTATAATATTAGTCTGACATGTTAAACAAAGTTGTATGCAGTTACATCATCGATCTAAGTGATATATTCTAGTGTACAGAGGAAAATTAAGAAAGTCATTAAAAGATGAGGAATCGAACCAAGCACAACTGATTGGCAATTATATACAGAATTAATTACCCATCATAGAAGCTATCAATCATGCTTTAGTCCACTCCTCTACCTCACTTAGTTCCCGAAATAATGAAAATTTTAAAATTAGGATCGAACCCAGGACGTCATGTATCTAATTACACATCCACAAGATACTGCCTAATAACATAAACGCAATAAAGTTGATTTGGCGTCTATATCTTAATTGGTTTAGGAGTTATTAAGTTTATAATTAAATTCCATCGAATCAGTATTCGAACCCAGAACACCAGGAACAAAATAATTTATAATATGAGTTTGGTAAGCTTAAAGGTGTTGTATGTAGTTACAGCATCAATTTAAGTGATATTTTCTAGAGTATAGAGTAAAATTAAGCAAGTCATTAAAAAATCGGGATTCGAACTAGGGACAACTGATTGGAAATTATATACAGTATTAATTACCCATTATAACAGCTATCAATCATGCTTTGGTACATTCCTCTAGCTTTCTTAGTTTCCGAGATAATGGAGTTTTTAAAATTAAGGATCGAACCCAGGACACCAGGTACCCAAATATACATCCACAAGAAACTATCTAATCACATTAATGTAATAAAGTTTATTTGACGTCTTTATCTTAGTTAGTCTCTGAGTTATTAGAAAATGAATTTGCATTCACTCCTAGGATTCGAACCCAGGCATCCCGGTCAACTTGGAACAAGGTCCTAATGACGCGGCGCATTCCAAAGAATTGATTAGTTTTTATCCCATTGTTCTATCTCTTTTCATTCAGGAGATATAAGCGATTAAACAGTAGAAATAAAATGGGCGGAGCTTGCCAGCATAGATCAAAGAACTTTATCAGATGGCGGCAAATCCTTTGTGTACTGGAGTCGCTATTATATTTCTACTGTTTAATCGCTTATATCTCCTGAATGAAAAGAGATAGAACAATGGGATAAAAACTAATCAATTCTTTGGAATGCGCCGCGTCATTAGGACCTTGTTCCAAGTTGACCGGGATGCCTGGGTTCGAATCCTAGGAGTGAATGCAAATTCATCTTCTAATAACTCAGAGACTAATTAAGATAAAGACGTCAAATAAACTTTATTACATTAATGTGATTAGATAGTTTCTTGTGGATGTATATTTGGGTACCTGTTGTCCTGGGTTCGATCCTTAATTTTAAAAACTCCATTATCTCGGAAACTAAGAAAGCTAGAGGAATGTACCAAAGCATGATTGATAGCTGTTATAATGGGTAATTAATACTGTATATAATTTCTAATCAGTTGTCCCTAGTTCGAATCCCGATTTTTTAATGACTTGCTTAATTTTACTCTATACTCTAGAAAATATCACTTAAATTGATGCTGTAACTACATACAACACCTTTAAGCTTACCAAACTCATATTATAAATTATTTTGTTCCTGGTGTTCTGGGTTCGAGTACTGATTCGATGGAATTTAATTATAAACTTAATAACTCCTAAACCAATTAAGATATAGACGCCAAATCAACTTTATTGCGTTTATGTTATTAGGCAGTATCTTGTGGATGTGTAATTAGATACATGACGTCCTGGGTTCGATCCTATTTTTAAAATTTTCATTATCTCGGGAACTAAGTGAGGTAGAGGAGTGGACTAAAGCATGATTGATAGCTTCTATGATGGGTAATTAATGCTGTATATAATTGCCAATCAGTTGTGCTTGGTTCGATTCCTCATCTTTTAATGACTTTCTTAATTTTCCTCTGTACACTAGAATATATCACTTAGATCGATGATGTAACTGCATACAACTTTGTTTAACATGTCAGACTAATATTATAAATTATCTTGTTCCTGGTGTTCTGGGTTCGAATACCGATTCAATGAAATTTACTTGCAAAAATTTAATAACTCGTAATTTAATTTAGATAAACATGTCAAGGTAGACGCAAACAGAGTATCTAGTCCTTAAATATCGTTATCGTGACAAATACTACTTTAAAGTACTCAGATCGAATCCCGAAGGGTGATTTCATATATCTTCAAGCTTATGGATCATATCAGGTTCGAGTAAAGATTAAATGGTAGATGCTGATATTGGGGAGCTAAAATACATTTATTAAAAGTATTACCGGGTTCGATTTAGAAGCTTAGAATCTGTGTAACTCTGGAAAAATTGCTTTTCTCATGATTGTAGTGAAATGTAATGGTCTTTCTGTGAGAAGATGGAAAGGAAGAATTGAAAAGGGAATAAAAACATGAAATAATTAAGTAAATAAGGGGGAAAATCTTCTAGGTTTCCTTTTAAGCTTTTACTTTTAAGTATTGTGATAATACAGCTTGAATTAACCTTGGTACAATAGGTGGTGATGGTGGTGGTGGGCTTGAATTTGAAATATATGTCTGAATGAGCGTGTGGGAATACTTCTCTTGCTGGTGTGACAGCATAAGCAGGTAGTTATGAGACGAGTTTAAACGTGTTTGATGCTGCCAGACATCCTGTCTCTGGGTGTGACGTCATAAACATCCTGTCTCTAGACTTGAGGTTATATGGCTGGGGGGTTAGTACACGTTGAGCGATCATATACAGGTGGTTATGGAGAGAGTTTATGATTGATCTAAAAGGTTCGTGCTCCCTCTATAAATATGGTGATCTAGGGCATTGGACTTCATTGTGCTAATTAGTCTTGAGGTGTTAACATCGTGTTCTCTCCAAGAATAATCAGCTTTCTAAAGTGGTGTCAAGGTGAAGAGGTCTACATTTCATTGATCAGTGATTAATACGTTATTACATCAAGAATAAAGATGAATAACTCAGCGTATAAGGATATTATTCCAAGCGCTACTGGATATGCATGCGGAAAATGTGGGAAGAAGTTCCTCCGAGGTTATGACAAGAGAAGACACGAGATGAGCTGCAAGAAGCTCTTCAAATGTAAACATTGTAATGTAACCTTCAAAGATTGTTATAAGGGACAGCGACACGAAGATATATGTGAAATAAGCAGCCCTCAGAAGAAAAGAAGATTGGAGCCAACTAAACATCAGTTACTGTCAACAATGGAGGACTGTGATATGAAAGAATACGAAACTTCATTCGAAGGACGATTTAAATCGTATTTTATACGATGCGAATCAGCTAAGGACCTAAATATGTATCTGCAAGAGGCAAAACAACGTATAATCCAAGCTGTGCATAAAGAGCTTAGCATTCATAAGAGTGTTAAAATTAATCTGCTGGCTGAGTGTCGATTTGTTAACAGTATTGGAGAAACCTGTGACAAAACATTTAAAACACGGAATCAAGCTGTTTTCCTGGAAACTGATCTGGAGTCAACGATGGAAGTGAAATTCAAGAAATTGGTGACTGAAATGGAGGAGTCTCAGCTTAAGGGTAGCAGCTGGGCTTTGCTTGCTGTGGAAGGAGTTCGACTTCGTATCAACAAGTACAATCCGTTACGAGGAAGTAGCTACATACCACTACCGTCATCTGTCGGAGCTAAAGAAGCGTGTATAAACATTCAGAACTTTACCGACGAGAAATGTTTCATGTACTCTGTATTAGCTAAATTCATAGGGAAGAATGCACAGCGTGTGAACAAATACAAACAACTTCAAGACAAGTACGACTTCAGCTGTGTTTCCTACCCTACTCCACTTTCTCAAATACCTAAATTTGAGAAGCTTAACAATATGTCTATTAACGTTTTCGGGCTGGATGAGAAGCATGAAGTGTATCCGATAAAGGTTGCTGATATTGAACTACCTGAACATCGCGACCTGCTACTATTGAATGATAGCAGTGTAAAACATCACTACGTGTATATAAGGAATTTTGAGAAGCTCGTTCGACGCCAGAAAACTAAATGTAATGAGCGTGTTTATACCTGCAAGCGCTGTTTTACACATTTTGATAATCGATATGGACGAAGTGGACTGGAAAAACTACAAGAACATGCAGCCGTCTGTATTCAACATGGTGTTGCAAGGGTTGTCATGCCTAGCAAGGAGAAAGCAATTGCACAGTTTAAAAATGTTGAGAGGATGCTGAAAGTACCTTATGTCATCTATGCTGATTTTGAGAGTATTCTCACTCCATGCCATACGTGTACACCCAATCCTGAAACTTCCTATACAACACCTTATCAAGAACACACACCAATGAGCTTCTGTGTTTACGTGAAACCTACATCCAGTGTTGAACATCTCGAAACTGATCTTCCTAAGCATCCCTATGTGTATCGTGGTGCTGATGCTGCTCAGAAGTTTATGCTGTACCTGACATCTCTTGCAAAAATGATTGGTAATATATACAAATCTGCTAAGCCTCTGAAACTTACGGATCAACAGCAAAAGGATTTCGAGTCTTCTACGACATGCTACTTGTGTAGAAAACCCTTTACAGAAGAGAACTATAAAGTACGCGACCATGATCACATCAGCGGTGAATATCGTGGAAGTCTTCATAATGAATGTAATTTAGCCTGCAAAACACCTAAATATATACCAGTCTTCATGCATAACCTTAGCGGATATGACTCTCATTTCATTGTTAAGGAGCTGGGTTGTACAAGTGAACGTGTGGAGGTAATTCCTAACTCTGAAGAAAGCTATATCTCATTCACCAAGTATGTAGGAGATATAAAGCTTCGATTTGTGGATAGCTTCCGATTCCTCAGTACAAGCTTGGATAAGTTGGTAAAAAATCTAACCTCGTATCCTGAAACGCTAAAGTACTTTGGAGAAGACAAATTGAAGTTGATGACCCGTAAGGGTGTATTTCCATATGATTTTGTTACGTCATGGGATGCCCTGAACGAGACCTGCTTGCCTCCTAAGGACTCCTTCTACAATAGATTAAATGAAGAAGAAATTACTGATGCTGACTACGATCATGCTAGAAATGTATGGGAGCTGTTTAATGTGAGAAACCTGGGAGAGTACAGCGATCTCTACTTAACTTCGGATGTACTTCTTCTAGCTGACGTCTTTGAGACGTTCAGAGAGCAAACCCTTAAAACACACAAAGTCGATCCCGCCCATTATTTTACCTCTCCAGGTCTAACATGGGACGCTATGTTACTGTATACTGGAATTAAGTTAGAGCTGTTACAAGATTATGATCAACTACTCATGGTGGAATCAGGTATAAGAGGAGGTTTATGCCAAGTTTCTCATCGGTATGCTGAGGCTAATAACCCTTATATGGAGAAGTTTGATCCGACGAGACCAACCCAATTTATCACATACGAGGACGCAAATAACCAATATGGGTGGGCAATGTGTCACGCCCTTCCTTTTGGTGGATTTCAGTGGGTGTCACCTGAAGAAATCAACTTAGAAACACTACAAGAAGATGATCCTCATGGGTACATATTAGAAGTCGACATCGAGTATCCTGCAGAACTTCACGATCTACACAACGATCTACCTTTCCTGCCAGAGTGTATGAAACCATTGGAATCATCTACAAAGAAACTGATACCTCATCTTGGACCTCGAAAGAAGTATGTAGTGCATTACATGGCTTTGAAGCAAGCTCTTAGTCATGGACTACGACTAACAAAAATCCATCGTGTGCTACAATTCCGACAGTCTCAGTGGTTGAAACCTTATGTGGAATTTAACAACAGGCTACGACAACAAGCTGCAAATGATTTCGAGAAGGATCTCTACAAGCTCTTTAACAACGCTATGTTTGGAGAAACTATGGAGAACCTGCGTAACCGTATGGATATACGACTGGTGACCAATGAAAAAACTCTAGAGAAGCTGATCGCCAAGCCTACGTTTATCGACAGGACGATATATGCTGATAATCTAGCTGCTGTACATATGGCCTCTCGTCAGATTGTATTCAACAAGCCTATATACATTGGTATGAGTGTGTTGGACATCTCCAAGACATTAATGTATAACTATCATTACGACGTTTTGTTGCCTTGTTATGGAGCTGAAAACCTGAAGCTTATGTATATGGACACTGATTCGTTCATTCATCGTGTAACAACTGAAGATGTGTACCAGGACAAGCTACGTTTTCTTGAGCATCTCGATACAGCTGATTACCCTGCCAACCACATATGTTACTCTACTCAGAACAAGAAGGTATTGGGAAAATTTAAAGATGAGGCTAATAGCAAAATCATCCTACGCTTTGTTGGACTACGTCCTAAGATGTATGCCTTAGATATTCAAGGGTCAATGATAAAAAAGATTAAAGGTATAAAACGTAGCGCTATTAAGCAGTACATTTCGTTTGACAGCTATACAGACTGTCTTAAAACCAGTGAAATCATCAGAACACCTATGAATCTGATCCTATCACGAAAGCATGCCCTTGCTACAGTACAAGTGAATAAATTGCATTGACTCCGTTTGATGATAAAAGAATTATTGCTGAGGACGGGATTACAACATATGCGTATGGACATTACGCCATTACAAACAGTGCTTAAAAGAATGTAAGTTAAAGATAAAGATTTTCTAGTGAGTCTACAATCTTAAAAAAGAAGGTATCTGTGTGCTGTATATGCAGATAGCTGACGCCTGATGAAGAAAGAAGAAGATGGAAGGGAAGGTGGTAACCCTGCCATTAGGAGCAATCCTAGTGCTAGTCTCAAGCCTAGATAAAAGGGGAGAGACATCTATAACGAACTAAAATAAAGGTATGTTGACGTAAAGCTTTTCAATTTGTGAACCAATATGCAGTTTATCCCTCTCCGCATCGTACAATAACTGTTTAACATATAATAAGTTTGTAAGATTTAGAAAAAAGTATATAAATTGTTGTAACGTTGGATGAGAAAAGTTTTATAATCGAATTACTCTCTATATTACCATGAGTACCTGTGATACTAGTTGAATTGCCTGTTAAAATGACTTAAATACCTGTGATACTACCCGAATCGTGTGAAATTACATTAAATAGCTCAGATACGAATTCCTGCTCTAAATTAGTACGAACACCTGTGATACTATCAGAATTGCCTATCAAAATGACTCAAATACCATTGATACAACCTGAATCAGCTGCATTTACCTTAAATAGCCGTGATACAAATCTCTGATCGAAATTATTACGAGCATCTGTGAAACTATGCTGATTATCCAAATACTTATGATATTACCTGAACTATCTGTAAAATACGAAACTAGGCTATAACCAACCCCTGGAACCTACCCTCCTGTAATGCTTGCTTAATTACTCTAAGCACCTATGTTACTTGAATTATCCTAAATACCTACGATACCCTCTGAATTACCTTGAAATATGAAACTATGCTATACCCAACCCTGGAATCTAGCCTCCTGTGATACTACCTGAATTAGCCTAAATACCTATGATACTAGCTGAATTAGCTGTGAAATCATGCATAGCTATGATGCAGTTAGCCTCTGGAATCTAGCCTCCTGTGATACTAGCTGAATTAGCTTAAATGCTCACGATACTAGCTGAATTGGCTATGAAAATGATTTAAATACCTGTGATACTACCCGAATCATGTGAAATTACCTTAACTAGCTCTGATACGAATTCTTGCTCTAAATTAGCACGAGCACCTGTGATACTATCTGAATTACCTGTTAAAATGACTCAAATACCATTGATACAACCTGAATCATCTGCATTTACCTTAAATAGCTGTGATACAAATCTCTAATCGAAATTATCAATAATATCTGTGAAGCTCTGTCGATTACCTCAAATACTTACGATATTACCTGAACTATCTGTGAAATACGAAGCTAGGTTATAACCAACCCCTGGAACCTACCCTCCTGTAATGCTTGCTTAATAAGTCTAAACACCTATGTTACTTGAATTATCCTAAATACCTACGATACCCTCTGAATTACCTTGAAATATGAAACTATGCTATACCCAACCCTGGAATCTAGCCTCCTGTGATACTACCTGAATTAGCCTAAATACCTACGATACTAGCCGAATTAGCTGTGAAATCATGCATAGCTTGTTGACGTAAAGATTTTCAATTTGTGAACCAATATGCAGTTTATCCCTCTCCGCATCGTACAATAACTGTTTAACATATAATAAGTTTGTAAGATTTAGAAAAAAGTATATAAATTGTTGTAACGTTGGATGAGAAAAGTTTTATAATCGAATTACTCTCTATATTACCATGAGTACCTGTGATACTAGTTGAATTGCCTGTTAAAATGACTTAAATACCTGTGATACTACCCGAATCGTGTGAAATTACATTAAATAGCTCAGATACGAATTCCTGCTCTAAATTAGTACGAGCACCTGTGATACTATCAGAATTGCCTATTAAAATGACTCAAATACCATTGATACAACCTGAATCAGCTGCATTTACCTTAAATAGCCGTGATACAATTCTCTGATCGAAATTATTACGAGCATCTGTGAAACTATGCTGATTATCCAAATACTTATGATATTACCTGAACTATCTGTAAAATACGAAACTAGGCTATAACCAACCCCTGTAACCTACCCTTGCTTGCTTAATTACTCTAAACAGCTATGTTACTTGAATTATCCTAAATACCTACGATACCCTCTGAATTACCTTGAAATATGAAACTATGCTATACCCAACCCTAGAATCTATCCTCTTGTGATACTAGCTGAATTAGCCTAAATACCTACGATACTAGCTAAATTATCTGTGAAATCATGCAGAGCCATGATGCAGTTAGCATCTGGAATCTATCCTGTGTTACTAGACGAATTAGCCTAAATGCATACGATACTAGCTGAATTACCTGTGAAATCATACACTGCTATGATCCAGTCAGCCTCTTGCAATACTACCTGAATTACTTACCTGTTAGTGTTTTGGGTTAGCTTTTCCCGTTGCAGGTCACCTTTTTCCCTTTATGGCTCACCTTTTTCCCTTTGGTGGTCGCCTTTTTCCCTTTGCTGGTGACATTTTTCCCTTTACTGGTCACCTTTTTCCCGTTGCATGTCGCCTTTTTCCCTTTGCTGGTCACCTTTTTCCCTTTGCTGGTCACATTTTTCCCTTTGCTGGTCGCCTTTTTCCCTTTGCTGGTTACGTTTTTCCCTTTGCTAGTCAACTTTTTCCCTTTGTGGGCCTCCTTTTTCCCTGAGCAGTCACCTTTTTCCCCTGAACGAGTCACCTTTTCCCTGAATAGGTTACGTGATGGGCATGTCTAGAACATTGACCTCTATGTTCACGTCTAAAGTCGCTTTCAAGTCTAGCACCTCCTATTCCCTATCTCTCCTGTATATAAGTCCATATTCCTACTGCTACACTACCTGTCTAGCCTAACACCTCTCCTCCTGTTCCTATACCTCTCATATAAACCATGCTCTACTCCTCTAGCTCTGTCTAGCCTAACGCCTCTCTCGTTTACCTATGACTCTCACATAAACCATACTCTGCTCCTCGACCTCTGTCTAGTCTAACTCCTCTCCTCGTTTTCCTATACCTCTCATATAAACTATACTCTACTCCTCAACCTCTGTCTAGCCTAGCACCCCTCTTCCTGTCCCTATACTTCTCATACATATAAACCATGCCCTACGTTTCAAGCCCTGTCTAGTCTAACACCACTCCCCGTATCCCCTACCTCTCAAAAGCTCATTCCCTCCTGCCCCCCCTCTAGCTGAGTATCACTCCTTGGTTTCCTATCTAACCTAACTTTAACACCTGTCTATCCTAGCATAGGATCTCTCTCCGTTTTCTCGTCTCTCCTTATAAACACAAACTCAATTCTCCTAACCTAATACCTCTCCTCGTTTTCCTATACTTCTCATATAAACCTTACTCTACTCCTCGACTTCTGCCTAGCCTAACACCTTTCCTCGTTTTCCTATATCTCTCATATAAACCATGCACTACGTTTCAAGCCCTGTCTAGTCTAACACCTCTCATCGTTTTCCTATACCGCTCATATAAACCATACATTACTCAGCCTCTGTCTAGCCTAGCACCCTCCACGTATTCCCTATCTGTCTCATATAAAGCGCACTCCCCTCCTACCACTGTCTAGCCTAGCGTCAGTCCTCGTATTCCCTATCTCTCCCATATAAACGCATTTTCCTCCTTGAAGCCTCTCTCAACCTAGCATCTACCTTCGTTTTCCCTATCCTTTCCCATATAAACGCAAAAAACTGTGCTCGAATTCCTCTATATATCCTACTTATAAGTGGTGCTGAAATTGGTGCCCAAATGCAATGAGACCCTGGTATTCCTTGTCACGAGTTTGTAATTCATGAACAATAGTCACTCTTAGGGTTTCAATTTTAAAAGTTTAGCAGCTGTATGAACAGAGGGTTTCGCAACACCCACTTTCTGTACAAACACGTCTTAGAGACCTCTTTGGAGAGCGTTCGAATGATGCACCAATTTCGTTAATGTCTTCTTCCGTAAGAACATTACTTTATCGCTTCTTAAATTTAGCGTTTAGCGATCTGTTGTCCTAAATTTATTAATCAGACATCTGACAGTATCGCTATTTGAAACTGGAATACCAAGAAATATCTCCTAAAATTTCCTACTCATCTATCTGCATGATTTGGTTTTAAGCATGTATCGTACATAACATTTTTTTTGTTCAAGCATGAATTTTTTGAAACGCATTTCAGTTGACTAATAACAAGACAAGAACAGCTACAATGATAACAATATTCTAAAGTAACTTACACAACAAAAATAAAGTTTCACTTTTGATATGCACAATGAACAAACTCTAGTCTTTTCAGCAAGAACAGAAGGCAGCATCGGACATTTGACATTCACAGTCGATGAAGCGTAGCCTTGCGCGGGTCATTCATTGCTAGTGAGCTAGCGGAACATACCGAGGTCACTGCAGTGCAAGTAGAGTTGTACAGTTTTCAATCTGCTGCTGTCTATGCCAGCTTACTTAGGCAACACTCGAGGTGTGTCTGCGTGAGTGGTAAAGGCAAAGGTACGGACGAACGGAGGGGGGCCTGAAACCGGGGCAGAGCTCCACACGCGGGCCATTCGGCCCCTTGTACTTCTACTGTGACGCCCGGGACGGAAGGATGATGGAAGAGACCCGAAGGGCCACCAAATCCGAATGACTTGGGGTGCAAGCACAGACGGATCCCAAGTGTTTCCAGATAGAACGCCTCCAACGCCGCCAGCCCACTCTAATGGGCCCCGAGTCTTCGAGGATCCCCCGAAGGAGCTCCCGCCCGAAAGCACCCAGAGGCGGGTTCCAACCGAGCAGTTCCTGGGCGACGTCAGGATGAAACTTCCACAAGCGCACAGCTACCGTCCAGCCGCAACCAGCCGAACACCGTCGCCTGGACCTACAACCTGAAGCAGATGGCAAGGAAGATTATGTATACAGGAAACAGGAAGCACGAGAGTCGAGGTAGAAGATGAACCACCCTAGCATTCGCCTATAGACACAGAGAAACCAGGAAAATCTCATGGGCCAGAGTGGGTGTTCGCCGGAGATCGAATTCGGGACTTTCTTCCGAATGCGAATTGCACACGTTGCCGCAGCACCACCAAGCTCGGTTGGCGTGAGGGGAGGCAATATTTTATGTTCTCCAACCTTCTCCTCCACACTACCAGTTGCTGTGATATCCCTCTAGAAACTGGAACCTTGTTAGATACATACAGTAATCGAGGTTTGTCGTCCCGTGTACACTGGGATGTGGAATAAATCAATGCCTACTTTGGAGTTACATTAGGAGTTAGTGAATCCCAAACACTCCTATTATGTTTTCATCCTAACTTAATATACGGCATGGTATTTCATGGAAACTCTTTAGTAGCGAGAATGATTTCGTGCTTAATACTTTTGAAAAGTATTAAGAAAAAAGCTTTTAAATAATTTTCCACAATTTTAAAACTTTAACCCTCCACACTTCAGCAAATTTTGTTCATGGTTCCCACGCTATTGCACATTTCCCGACATCGTGAGAGGTTTTAACTTTACTTTAATGTAAATGCTTCGATATTTTAAAACTTTTCAGTTCTTACATGTTTTCGATTCTTATTATATTTCATGCAGTTTAAAAGGATGTCTTTGCGATGAAGGAGACCAAAAGGTAGATCACCTGCTTTGCGAGCGTGCATTATTAAACCGGCAGCACAGTGTCTTCTACACAATTAAAAGTGAAATAAATTGGCCAATAAATAATACTGAGATAATAAAAACGCTTAAAGCAATTTGTACACTTTGTTAAAATCATGCATTTTGAACAGTTGTAAGCACAAATATGTAACACTGATGATGATGATGATAATAATAATAATAATAATAATAATAATAATACTTAAAAACATATATCAACTTGCAAACCTGAGAACGTTTGTAAATATCCATAGCTATTTAAAGATTATTTCATTGCAATAATCCCACTGAAAACTTTACGAACAGTTTCAAAGAGGTGACGTTTTATTAATTCATTAGCAGTTTGGAGCACATAATAATGGGAAATAACTTAACTCTAACAGTTATAAGAATTAGGATGTTTTGTCATAAGGTCATGCATCGTAACGGTTAGCTTGTTAAGCATTATTAGTCAAGGTCAAGAGTATGAGAGATAGATTTTCCAATCCCGATGAAACCCAACCCGATCCCGTTTTCCAAAATGTAAACAACCTAACTCGGTTCCGTCTTCCAAAATATTTACAACCACTCGGTCCTTTAGGAAATTAATCTCAATCTAGTTCATTTTAAAACATTTATGACCTTCAGCAGACCTATAGTGACTGCAAAACGATATTGCAGTTTCATGTTTTACTAAAACCGAGTTTAATTGCTGAATCGGATATTATATAAAAAACTCTGTACTAAATGCATGTAACAATTTTGTAAACTTCACGCACAAAATAGTTGAAAATCGGTGTATTATTTAAAAAAATTCATTTCTAATTCTAATTCACCAGGTATATGGTTAGCAGATGTAAATTCTAGGCCTTGCCATTACAGGGATGTCCATTCATTAAGTGATAACTGCCATAGATGTTACCTTAGCCTTCTGGAGCACCCACATTATTTAAATATTTCTTGATAAATATTTAGTTGATTTAAACTTTCAGCGATCAAAGTCAACATCAAATATTTTGAAATAGAGAGTCATCTCAATCAGATAACTTATTTACAACAGAAATATATTGTAAATCAGCTTCTCTCACAATTTAGTAGTCCGGGTCGTCCTGAGTCACGTGGTGCGCACAACATTGCAGTATTTGTTCTATCGATAAGGCTTTAAATATCTTTAACTGTTCTTCGCATTATTACTTCGAGGCCATTAAGCGAGTATAATGGTATTTTGGTCAGAGGTGCTGTCTGGAGAGGATAAGTTAGTGATGGAAGAATATATTCATTTATTATACTAAATTTTTTATTAGGTTTCCACAATGGAGATTTAGCCTTTTTTCGATATTCTCACTAAAAATCTTTATTGATTTGTGACTGAAGTTCCTTTCAGCGTTTGAAATGGAACATGTTGCTCCTCCTGTATTAAATTAACTACCTTTTTGTATAAGCCCCCCTGCTATATTATAATTTTAGTGAAGAGCACTGCGCCACATTTATTTCCAAACCTATGGATAGCAAGTGGTTTTTCGTCACACGTGTAATACGAACAGCTGAAGCATTATTGCTTGCAGCCACTGCAAAATCATCCACAAAACCAATTAAACAAATACCTTCCATATTTTCATCTAAATGGTATTCATGCTATGCTGAAGAATAATTGGGCCACGTAGGCCTTTATAAATGAAATCCATTGCTAAACTGAATAATATTAGCGATAAAGCTTCTCCTTGGGGGACGCCACACTTAATAGGTATTCTTTTTGTGCGTTGATTACCTAGTTTAGCATGAACAGAATTTTCTATGAATAAAGATGCAATTACCAGTTGCAAATCCGGCGATATAACCAGAGCTGCCAGAGAGTATTAAATATGTTGGTAACCTATGAGGCTATGAATCAAATGAACAAGAGATGTCTAAACGGTTAGTATGTCATCTTTGTTTTTCATCTTAGCATCTCACAAGCATCCATCAATTATCCTTGCATTATTATCACAACCGGCTAAATTAGATGTAAACCCACGTGATTATTTTTAACTTCAATCTGCGTACGTAATTCTTTATCAAATACACGTTCAATAATATGTCTGATGACGGAATAAACACTAATATGTCTCCAGGAATTTTTAGGAATTTTGTTAAAATTGCGTATGGAGTATTGTTAAATTGTTCTCTTTAATACCGAAAATAACCATTCTCATTTACCGCTAGATAATACAACATTCTCAGAATCTTGAATCAAACCAATGTCGTACATCATAGCAAATCTATTTGCGGTACATATAAAAGATGTTTCAAAAAATAAACATCCTCCTTGTTTCTCACTAAAACGCTTTTATCCTTGCATAGGTAAAAACGTCCGTAAACACACACAAAACATACACACACAATCGCTCTATATAATTCGCGAAATCGGGTCAACCGAGAACGCAAATAGTCTGCGCATCTGCTACAGAGGATTGAAGCGTCCAAGAAGCACCCGCTCCCGTTGCGGCACTAACTAGTTCCACGTGTCTTGTTTGTTTGCATTTGATCCGAGAATCGATAATTGCAACGGCTCTAGTTCAAAACCAATGCGCCTGAGGCGTAGTATAAAATGGTAATAACGGTGGTACTGCACGTTGTGGAAAACACTTTTCTAATAATGGGCGGTTCAAACGTTTTGCTTCTTTCGTTATTCAAAGGATTTCTTTTATAGCTTATAAGAAGCGATAATGCTTGCAGAAGAGGACATCTGCATGGATACCCCAACGATTGTAGAAAATACATATATTATTATACTAATATAGTTCTAGGAATTGTAACTGAAATAAGGAAGCTGTTCTTTTCTAACAGTATGGGCATCGGGTTATTTCTCCAGAATTGTCCAAGAGCTTCTCCCCATAAGTTAATATATTACAGCTACCAAAGTTTAGAGCGACTTGCTCTCAAGACCATACCGCCGTAAACTTCTCATTTGGGGTTTCATTCCTTCTAAGGCAAGCATTTACAAATGGGTTAGTACAGTTCAGATTTGAGCACAATATCCACAGTCGTACAGCCATGTTGTGTATTTCTCTCACTGCTGTGCACAGTGGTGTGGACTGAATTTGAATAGCGTTTAACCCCCGTTCTTAGACCATACGGTGGGGATGGGAATCGAGACTGTGGAATCGGGAAAGCAGGTAAAACTGTTTCGCTATTTGCTGCACGATGGCAACCGAGGTGTGTGAAGTCGGGATGGCTCGGCACGTAAAGCCGGTTCGCTATTGACAGGAACGCACGCGCTACACCTCGCGAGACCCGATGATATTCTGGTGCCTCGCTCTTGTAGTATAAAAGTGGAATAACCACCTGTCTGGATTCCCGTCCCTACCATACGGTACGATAGGCAGTGAACATTGATGACATGATGCTTGGGAAAGGATCATACCAGGCCTAAGTTTAGGCTACAATCATTGTCAACGATGGTGACTCCACAATCACCTTGTGCAATGCGGGCGTTTTAAGGTAAGACCGCGATCGCGCGTATGCCGAGTACCTAGGTCACTGCAGTACTGCGTGCTACGCATACAGCCGGTGTGTGGCCTTACTTTAAAACGCCCGCATTGCACTTCTCAGTGCCTGGGTTCGAAGAATAAACCGCTTGGTTGAGGTGTCTTACTTTGGTGCTTTAAGCGCAGTGATGGGGTAGTAGAATAGACTAGGTACGGAGGAGGATTTCCGCACGAAAGCACATATCTACGAACCTCTGGGAGGAAGGGGTGAAGCTAAGGATACAAAGGACGACCAGATCCAGTACAGCAAGCTCGGACACAGGTGGGATCCCTAACGTCTCCAGGTGTGAGATCCCGACGCCAGTGGGACCACCCATACAAGCCTACCTCCCAAGGGGAAGTCTTGCTGGGGACTCGTCACACACCGGACGCCAGGACGGACAGTTGCGCCGTTCACTTCCCTGATCCTCCGACCCTGTAACATGACAAGGAAATGAAATTCAGTAAATGGGGAATAAGAAAATTCACGGCATTACAGAAACCATCCAAACATTCGCCTCCATCCTGGGAAAACCAAGAAAAAAAACAACGTTAAAGTAACTAGTCCAATTCGAATCGAACCCGAGCCTACCGAATGCGAGCTTCATACATTGCCGCGGAGCCATCTCGTTCAGTGAGCGCAGTGGTGGACAGCTAATTTAGAAGTGTCATTAAAGGGACGCCCTTCAATAGCTTTTGTAGCATTTGTTAACCTCTACAGTATGTATGCTGCATAAAAGTTGAATTTTTTGTGTTCAACAATTTAGGTGAAAATATATCAACTACGTAAAACTAATAAAAAATGCTATGGGAGGACCTTTCTGACACTAAAAGCTTTAATTAAAATATGTAAATACTTAGTATATTTACGACAATTATACACCTGAATGTCACTTAAGACATATTATAGCTAAACTAGTTTCAAGCAGGGAAAAATATATTTTTAGTTGCCTTTAGTGTGTGTAAGACGTCCAAGTTATATAACTAAATAACAAGCAATGTCATTCAAACTACCGTTAATGATACTAAAATATTCTTTATTATTGATACAACATTACTATATGATATTACTTTATACGCAAACTATACAGTAAAATAGGCATCTAAGAGGCGACTCCAAATTACAAAACATTCTATCAGGTAGTGAAAACACCGTTCCTTGTAACCTCGCCCCGTGCAACAGCCAGCGACCTTGTGTTTGTTTTCACCGAGTCGGTATCGATTATACTGTCTTTACATCCCCAGCCTTGTCATTTACAAAGAACGAGGAAAACCTGGAAGACTCAAGTCAAGGAACGGGCTTCTGGCGGGATTCGAACCGTGAACCGACCGTCAATTAACTACCTTGGCCAGCGGTGTGCTAACTGAGAAATACACCGAATGAATGTTTGTCATGATTTTAAAAACAATACATTTTGAGATGTCGCAAATAATTGTAGAAAATGAACACTTAGATCATTGTCAGCACTGTTAGTCATTAGATGTAAAAGTTCACGGCGTTAAGATTATTAAACAAACGCTTTTGTTGTAGCTTCGTATAGGGGAGTGCATTGCATTAAGTTGAGCATAAGATGAAGTTATTATTGAAATAGAAATCAATTACTGTTTATTATTGTATTATTGCTTTTGGTATTTAACTAGCTATATTAATCTGGTAAAGTTGAAAGTATGTGTAAGTTTACCGAACGGGATGGTTCAGGCGGTAACGTCTGTGGTCCGCATTCAGGAGGTCGTGGGTTTGATTCCCGTGGCAGACCTTTTTGACCCAAGGGTTTTATTCGGGGGTTTCCCCGGGTCGCCAGGCGAATGCTGGAAAGGATCATTCCATCTCCGAATTTCCTGTCCCTCCATTTCATCTCCATTCACATTTCATTTCACCTTTCATCTGCTTGATTTCTTTCAGGGTTGCAAGTGTCGGAGAGAGGTCTCGGCGTGTGCATAGCAGGGGAAAGGGTGATCTGACGAAACTTTCGTCTCCCGTACTGGAGCGGTCTCCCGGTCCCGGAACCCCCCCCCAGAGGGATGTGTCAGTCCACAGGGGGAGGGGAACCGGCTGCACCAGTCACTACCCGGGGAGTTCAAATGTGTAAACGGTAGCGACCCTGCCCTCGGCCTGTCGTGTCTCCGAGTCCGGCCGCACTCTCTCTCCTCTAACCTCATCCCTCCCTCCCTCCCTCCCGGGGGCGGGGCCATGACGGGACCTAGGTACAAAAGATCTGCGTAAATCGAGGTGCTAAGTCTCCCTGCGCTTCTAGTCCCATCCTATCCTATGTGATAATTTTATATAACTTATAAAGAGATATAATATTCACCATTAATACCTTCGATTTTTATTACACATAGCCAAGAGTGTGATCTAGTACTCCCATTTTCTCAAACTAACCAGACATCTGTGCAGACCTTTCAAGGCTAGCACAGTCTCAGGTTATATACCCAATGTCGTGAAATCAGTAAGGGGTCATTCATTCCTAAGTCAGGGAGATTAGATCATACCTCGGCGAAGGATTTGAGACGTTTTAGCTTTACATAATTTCTCCTCAAGGCATTAGAAAAGCTGATAGACATGTAGGGAAAAGAGGTTACAATAGTACCTCTACACTGGAATCAACATGCATTATCTACCAGGCGGATCATGCGAAACGGCTCTGCACCAACTTGTTGGGAGGATAGAGAAAACATCCACTGTCATGAAACTGCATTAGGCATTTTCTTGGATATCGAAGGGGCTTTCAGCAATACGACCTTCGAATCCATGATTAGTGCGGCAAAACGACATGGAATAGACACCATTTATTTGCAAATGGATGAAACCCATGCTGGTAACCAGGAAGGTGGAAGCCACTATCCTGAAAGAAAAAGTAGTGTTCATAGTCATAAGAGGTTGTTCACAGGGTGGAATTCTGCCTCCACTTCTGTGGAACCTTGTGGTGAATATTCTCATTCAACAACTGAATGCTAACGAGTACTACTGCCAGGGCTACGCTGACGATTTAGCCACCGTAATATTTGGCAGGTTTGGAAGTACAGTTAAAGCTTTAGCACAAACGGCCCTGAATATCGTTCAGGTATGGTGCCAAAAGCAGGATCTTGCTGTTAATCCCAAGGAGACCCCGGTGGTACTATTCACCAGGAAATTTATCCACAATAACTACTGGAAACTTAATCCCTTTGAGGAAAAGGTACCAGTTAAGGGAGAAGTTAAGTATCTAGGAGTGATTTTGAACTTTAGGGCCCTTTCTAACTTGGACCCCTCATCTTGAATATGCATGCTCCAATGCCAAGAAAGCACTTTTGAGCTCGAGAAGGTAAAAACTGGGGGTTAAGTCCCAAGAGTATGCAGTGGATTTATACCATTGTTGTAAGGTCCACAGTCTCCTATGGAGTTGTGATATGGCGGCATAAATCAGAGCAAGCTATGGCTATTAAAAGCTAAGGAGAGTACAGAGATTGGCCTATTTGACTATCACTGGCGGTATTAACAGCATGCATACATCAGAGATGGATACTATGCTAAGCATACCTCCTCTTCACCTGTGGGTCAAAATGGAAGTCGCAGCTGGGGCATGTAGACTCAGAGCCGGCAGCAACTGGAAACCAAATGGATACCCTGGAACTCGCACTAACATCTTTGATGAAGCGAATCTAGATACGATAGCTCTAATGCCATTGGACCATACAAAACATTTCCACTATTCAGATAAATATTTTGAGATAAAGATCGAAAGCAAAGAACAGTAGGAAGAAGAACGTCAACACCAATCAGAGGACATTATTTAGTTTACTGATGCGTCAAAGATGAACAATCATACTGACGATGGAGTATTTGGGGATCAGCCAAGACTAGAGAAGTCCTTCTCTATAGGGGAACTGACCGCAGTATTTCAGGCGGAGGTATATGCTATCAGGGGAATCTATGTACGAAATACAGGAATGATAGAGTCTACATTTATTCCAACAGTCAGGTAGCGCTTTGCATCCAAAACGAGATCAAAGGTCGTTAAAAGATTGTTCAAAAGCCCTGGAAAGACTAAGGAAGTGCAACAAGGCTACCTATAGGTTCCAAGCCACTCAGATATACTTGGAAATGAAAAGCAGATAAATTAGCCAAGACAGGTGCTACAATTCCGTTTGTTGGACCTGAACCTGCCTTCAGAATCACCAAAACGACCATAAGAACCAAGCTGTTAAAACTGAATCCATAGACAGCACGCAGATTACTGGGTAACTGTTCCTAAACAAAAACATGGCAAGCTTATGATGCCTCTACCACGTTTAAATCGAAGCACTGCTATCCCGAACTTGGACAGGAAGCAGATGAGGCTCCTAGTCAGCCTAATGACTGGTCGTGGGAATTTCAAAAAACACCTGCAAACCATGGGGATTGAAAAGGGATCCTCTAAATGCAGGTTATGCGACAGAGAAGATGAAACTACCCTGCATCTTATTTTCCACTGTGACACATTAGAAAATAAACGATACAACTTATCGGGGAGCTCAAACTCCAAGGAAATTGTATCTAACAAACATTCAGTTCAGGGACTCCTAAAACTATTTAGGGCGACAGGTTGGCTGAACTAATAACAACTGGGAGAGATACTGCATAATAAGCCATTGGCTTCGGTGCGGACAAGTTTGGATTAGACCATCTTGTTTTGTTTTGCAGATTCCATCAATCAGTCAACCAATCATCCATTTTCTCTAGCTCTTATCATATTATGCCACAGAAGAAATTGTTTTCATGTTCAAACCAGTTACAGCGTATATTTCATTCGAATCTATTTTATAAAAATAAAAGTGCAATGTTACGCACATCATGACTCCCATTTACAAACGAAAAAGCTTCTTTCTTTCTCTTTTTGGAGGACTTACACCCCCCTCGAAATTAAAAGCCAATGTCTGGGGTACGACGCCTTTCGGGGAGCAGACAATTTGGATCAGGTAGAAGAACCAAGATGGGTGATCAGCTCGAAACCTGGTATGAGAGCGAGGAAGGAGATGATATGAAATGACGGTGAAATGAATGAAATAAAAGGCAATGCTGGAGCAGTTGGTGGAATGAATGGCGAGGGAAACCGAAGAACCCGGAGAAAACCCGCCCAGAGGCCGCTTCGTACACCACAAATCCCATATACGGTTCCCCGGGATGTGTCACTGTTGTTCTGCGATTTCTTCCTCTCTTCCATTCTGCACATATGTTGTTATAAGGACACGCTGTTTAGGCGAGTACTTCCTCTGTACACCGTGCAGCAGCTTGTTTATGATCCCTGTTTAACGTGCACCAAGGACGGATCTAAACCTTAAAGAGTAATCATTAAAACAATGAATAGCCACTGCAGTCGAAATTGGATCACCTATAATGAAGAACGTGTCGTATGTTAACCTAATGTGTGCGGAGATAAGTATACGTGGTAAAATCTGTAATCACAAGAGGTCTCTTAAGAGTTTTATATTTCACTCGACTTTCGAAGTTTGCAAAGCACAAGGAGATGGTGAGCTAAGTCATACTAGTAAGCTAAGCCATCCAAAGATTGGAATATTAAATTTGTTCCGCTAACTAATTGATATATCTAATGTTGAGCATACTCATGGATTAGGAAATGAGACAGAATTTAAGTGCTACCAGAAGCAACAAGTGACTACAGGAGCGGCGAGTCTCTCCTCTTTCCAAACAGATGCGCCCCTGTGTTTGTTCATTTTCGACGTATCACCAGCTGTAGGTATGTCTGCTTGGATTAGAAGTCGAGAGAGTTGTACCATCAACAAATTGTCTTTCATGTAGTAGGAGCATTCTCACGTAATTAAATGTGTGGTAATTACAAAAATGTTCTGCAGCATACAAGCATGAAGCTGCTTGCAAATAAGTCGGGTGTTATATTCACATGACTTTCCCTACCCACAATCGTTTATTTTATATAGAGTCTACAATCTATTCCTACGAAACCATATTTTCCTATCTACTTCATGTTAATCTAGAAACATTTTGCAGAAATAGCTGCATTTAACAGTTTGTTGCAGGTACAAGGGGGATAGAGGAAACTGACTCAATAGCCAGATGTTTAAAAGCGGGTCCCTATATCTTGACCTTAAAATTACATATATGGCCATTCCATGGCATAGCTAAAAACAACCGAATAGAGATGGCACTTTAAAAAACGAGACAGAGCTCGTTTTTGCATTAAGCAGCTGATACACATGGAAGTTTTCCTAAGATTTTTTTGTAGGGGATTCAGAAGGCCTCAAAACATGCACTTCTAGTGAAATCTCGACAAATTCTTTTATCGAATACAGTACTGCCTCCTACCTACTGTAGACAGGTGGCAAAGAAAGTAAAAACTGATGGAACTTTGGACCAGGTGTGCCCTGCGGTCAACTAGGGCTACAGGAAAGATGTAGGATGTGTTTATCGGAGGGGGACACCTCGCGCACTGCGTCCAGCCTAATCTATTGTGGCTACATCCCCCGGGGAGCAGGGATGGGGTAAAGGAGCCATAGGAGTTCTCAGGTCCGCAGGCAGACAAGCCCACAGGGACTTCTGCGCGTCCCTAAACATCGTGCACCAGTAGAGGCGAAGAATCCCGAGAGAAGACGACGAAGCACTCTAACGGGGGGACAACGCACCTAGAGTTCACGGGGAGAATTTTTTCCAATGCGCAAACATCCACGCCATCCGCCCAAAACCGCCAGCACCGCAGGGCCCGAAAACACACCTGGAACATGTAAACGAGAGATGTAATGAGAGAAAATGGGGGGAAAGGAGAAATTGCGGTAGAATACACCACCCCGGCATTCGCCTAGGCGACCAGGGGAAAACTACGAAAACCCCCATGGACTTAATGGGCAGTCATCGGGAATCGAAAGCGGGATCTCCCAAATACGGGCCACAGGCGTTTCCGCTTGAGTCGTCCCGCCCGGTGGGGCTTCGGTTATAACGTAAACAAGGTTAACACAACGTGTCTTCAGTTTTGTTCGATTTTGACCTTTTGAGTGATAGTACAGAGCAGGTTCGAAGAGGAAGGGAGAAATATTTCAGACTTGAAATTACTTAATGAGGTTTACTGAATGGATATGATCTTTTGGGAGAAACAGCCTAAAATTTAAGAGCGTGTGGTCTCATTTATCTGTCCATATTTGTTTCATTGTACATTGTAAGTCTTGCTTCCAAGCCTTAATGTTTTTATTACATATGTGTGTGGCAATAGAGATTCGTCTACTTCCGAAAATTTTATACCTACCCTAATTTAAAAATTGCGGCTTTCATCATACGTGAACTAATTTATTAGCTGTAAATCCTAGAGATTAGATTTTTCATGTCATGTCATTCGTGTCTTATTGTTTATGAAATTATGGAGAAGCAAAGGAATGAAAATGTATGCTAAAGTCGCCACTTCTCTCAGTTTAACTTCTTGTATAATAATACCAAATTTTCTAGGGATATGTTTCAATTTTTCCAATTTTCAATGCCGCAGCAAAACCCGCTAAGCGATGGGCCAACTGAAACGTGAAACGTATTGTAGATTCATGAGAGTAAGTTTGAAAAGCAATGCAGGATGGAATTATTCAATCTGGACTATCCACGCTGAAGCGAGTCAGTGCATCATCATGTTCCAATCACAATCCCTCATGAACAGTCAAGGTTACGTCCTCCAAACCGCAGGCAACGTATATCCTCTAAAGTACTTGACCATTCAGAAGGGCAGGTAGGAAAGACTTCATGAGATTTTCTTATGCAATAGCATTCTAGCAAATCACAGCCACCTGGATTCTCTCGTTGAATTTCGGCTCAGATACTCACACTAAACTTTATTTGTTGGTGCGACTCGAACCTAGTGTGAGGGTTTTACTAATCGTACACGTGGCTATTTCTGTCATTAGAAATACGATAACGAATGAAAGAGTTCTCTCCAGAAAATTCACGAACTGTAAGGATTCTGATCGGCTAGCCCATTATTAAAGCAACCACTAACAAAACGCGACCCTTGGTGCAAAGTCGGTTAAAAGGAATGCATGCACTCATGGCTGATGTGTGTAATTGCTGCTCGGATTAAGTCGTCATACGCCATTATGAGCATCAATGTAGTGCAACACGAGTAGCGGGATCCACTGCAATGTGTTCAAGCAGCACCTTCTCTAATAAGGGTGTGCAGATTGCTTTTGGGTTTTTATCCAAGGTCGAATGGCATCCTCCACATATTTTCTTAGTGCTCTGTATGAACGTGTCGAAACAAGTTATTGTGCATTCTGTGATTGTTCAAAATGAACTCCATCCTGTCGTCTCTGAGGTGAGAGGTGTTATTCGAGTTTTGAATGCTCGGAAGTTGAAACCTGCAGAAATTTACCGTCAGCTGTAGCGAGCGCATGGTGATGCCGTAATGAACGAAAGAAATGTAAGAAAGTGGTGTGAATTGTTCAAATGGACAAATAAATGTACATAACGAAATTCCACCGGACGTCCGTCACTCATCATATCTGACTTCAAGAACCAGGTGAACGACATTGTGCAAGGTAGGCGTGTAACCCTAGACGAGTTACAGATTTCTTTCCCGAAGCAATTATTGTTCTTTACATGATGATACTGTGTCCGAAGATCTTGGCTTAATGGACTGGCGGCAGCCGGCTACAACGCGGGAGCTTTAAAGCTGGTGGATATATATGAAAAAAGGCTTAAATAATGGAGGGGATCATTTGGAGAAATAAAGTAAGCTGCAATTTTGTATGCGACATGTTTCGTTAAATAAAATAACCGTTTTGATTTATTAAAGCCAAGCGACTCTTGCTTCCTGGATTACCCTCGTATCTATCAGTTCTGCGAAGCTGTACGACTACTACGCCATTGTAATTTTTCACTCTTCGAATATTATGAAAATTTCTGTCGTTGATTCATAGCAAATTCTCTTATGCGACAATGCAAGTACGATAGTACACACACACACACACACACACACACACACACACACACACACACACACACACACACACACCCCTTGTCAATAAACACCAACTGAGATGCCTAGTTTTCAGATTCTTTCTAACATGTTTATGCTGGTATCGCCGTAAATAGAGTTAGGAGACCAAAAGCTCACCGTCCCAAACTATTCAGTGGAGCATCCACTATCTTCTGGTTAATGTTTTTACGATGTTTGTATAAATCCTCATTACAAGAATCACAAAGATACTGATTTAATGACCATGCTAAGGCTTAAATTGGTTTAAACTATCCAGAATACTATCACAATTTTATTATTAATGAAAGGGCCTTTATGCGATTAATGGGAATATAAATTAAATCGATATACAGGGTAAAATTAATGTGTATTTTTATTATACCAAACTTCCGAACTCCTATATTTTGTTTCAGTTAGGTTTAAGCTTAAGTTGAAGCTTTAGTAAACTACTGACGCCGCAAGTCTTAGGCTTTAGTTTAAGCTTTACGATTTCACAGTAGTTCAACTACGTTCGGCTTTACTGAGCTGAACAGCACCGCGGAACTGTAAAATTGGTAACGCTTGCGCATGCGCATCAAGTGAACTTTATCGTATATGGTAACGCTCCTCCTAATAAGCCTTTGTTAGCTATCAAGCAACATATACATAGTTAAAATGCTAAAAAATCAGAGTCAAAACGTATTGCGAACTTTATTTCTCAAGAAGTCAGCATTCTACTACTAATTGTGACGCATGTGATAGAGTGCAAGCAATACGACAAATTACTATGGAGTAAGAAAAACCAAACGTGAGGGGAAACTGCGATACGAAGGGTGGATTAAAATGTTGTGAAATAATTTTGATAGCTCTGCAAGCTGCAGATTTTGAGATGTCGGAAAAATACCCAGCTACAACTAGCTTGCTTCCAGTTGCATAGAGCTTCAATGTCAAGAGAACACTTTGTTACCGATTTATGAAGTAATAGGTACGTCACAGATACGACAGCAGTGAGTGCGACAACGTATGCGATAAACTTATGAAAGTTTTGTTTACCAGTTGGTTTTGCATTTAATTGTAGCATCAATAACTGGTACCACCATTGCCGACTGTTTACTTAATCGAAATATCTCGTAGAATTCTAGGTTATTCCATAAGTGAGAATGGTTTTGACGCATTCTAAATGTTCTAGATGGTCTTCTGTGCACCTGGGTTAAAATAATTTATATTTCTTCATCACTAATATCTTCTAATTCAGATAACATGGCGACTCCTTAACTTAAACCACAATTCAGTACGGTTTAAGCCAAGCCACATATAAGCTCAGCTAATTGCTTGAACTACGTACTGTAAAACTCCAGCTTAGCTTAAGCCGTATTCGAAGCTTAAACTTAAACCGTGAAACCGGGCTTATTTCATACACGAAAACATTCGCGTAAAGTATATAGGAGAGGGAAGAGAGATGAGATGCAAATACGTGCACAATTTATTCGAGTTAGCCTACAGATGGGATCGGAGAAGGCTAGTTGCTCACTATCCAGACATTGTACATATGGCGAGTATGGTCGATTAAAAACGTGCAAAACTGGAGATTGTGCCTTGTTCATCCTTCAGCAGGTGAATCAGCCGCCCTCAGGTTTCTGTATATATGGAGCCCACAGTTTATAGTCTGGCGTGAAAACATCTTACCTTTTGCCATACAAATACATTCGCTCCAGCTACGATTCTTTTAATATATCTATTCGTTCATGTACCTAACTGGCTTTAATTGCTAATTGTTGCACAAATGCAGATAACTTAAAAGCAATAGTTTGCTGTAGATTCTAAAACGAATGATGATACGAGGGAAATATTTACTATAAATTTCCGTAGAGGTGCCTTTGGGTGGAGTGGATTAGCGCTCAATAAGTCTGTGGTGAGCTTTAAGTTCACTGGTTGACCTCTTTGCGTCAAAGCCGTTTATTTATATATTTATTGATTTTTATTTCTCTTATTACCTGTGCGTAAGGGCTTCTCCTAAATGCTAATCATGGTTATGTAATTATGAATGTCTGGCATAATAGGAAAAGCTTCGATTTTTTTAATGTTAACTTTTTTCCAAACACACCCAAGACTCACAAAAAATATTGTGACGTATTAATAATTTTGGGGTTACATTGTTATTGTCATTGCCTATTGCTCTACATTGTCATTACCAGATACATTGTTGTTTACGTCACTCTTGGCTGGTGCTTTGCTAGCCACGAGAAGTGGGGGATATAGCGTCTGTCTCAGTTAGGATTCCGTGAGAAACGGATCGCGTGTGTAAGCTGGGCTTTGGATCGGTGGACATCTCCTCCCACCTTCCTTTTTTAATAATCTAGGAACTCTAAACGGTTGGCAAATAAATCTAGGAATGTGTGAGTAGATTTGCGTTATGGATTTTGTACAGTGAAAAACCTACGCCTTCCTCTGAACCCCACACCACGTTTCGGTCCTCCGCAGCCAGTAAAGTATACGCCCCCTCAATGTGCGTGCTGGCTACAAGAAACTAATTTAATTTTCACATGAACTTTTAGGCCATCTACCCAGCACGTAACATTTTGGTGAATGTCGCCGTGTTTTTGGTGTGTGAGTGTGTATGTGAAGTAACAGTTGTTTATTGCGTGTCCACGTGGCATGTGAAACAAAGTGTTTGCATTTTGAGGTAAGTTTGTGAAATGTGAATAAAAGCAGCGTGTATTGTGAGGTTTTTTTTAAGATTTCAGTGATTTAAAATTTTGAGGGATTGTATGCTAACTTCTGCAGCGTGTTTGGCTTCGTAACGTAACCGTTAGGTAGAAATTCAAAATTGTTTCGCAGAGGTCGGCGTGTTGATTTTCTCCCTTTGGCGTAGCAAAAATTTTATTTTTTTTTATTCACCATTTCGGCCCTGAAAATTCTTAACCTTTTTTAGTAGGTGTCCCATTTTTTTATCTGATGGCCACGTAAACCTTTGGAGTTTCTGCATATTCCCCCTCCCCTCTCCTCTCTGTCTCTCTTTCCACCTTCCATTCCCTCCCCCCACCCTCTCTTTTTCTTTTTCTTTTTCTTTTTTATTCTTCTCTTCTCCATTCCCTTCTGCCACTTTGTTTTCTGTGTTTTTTTCCATGTGCTAACATGTGTATCTTTAATGGATATTTTTACTAATAATTCAATTACTGCTTTCATTTAGATCTGAGAACAATGCTCGCAGCCCGGTGTGAGTTTAATATTTAGTGCTATGTGTCTCAATACAGCTATAGTTTCTTTCAGTCTTTCCTGCTTTGTTTTTCATTTCTTTAACTATTACATTTGGTAATGTAGCATTAAACTTTCGCGACAGCGAGTTAGCGATATCTAATATGATGGTTATAATAATGATATGTCTGTGCAGTGTCTCAGTATTTTCTGTGTAGCTTCTAGATTCTGTATGCCTGATACAACTACAGTAATCTTTCAAGTTTGTTGTCTGCCTCATAATAATGATGTTATTATGCTTTATATGTAATTCAGTTTGATGATATAATTATTCTGATCTTATTCAATTATGATATGATAATTATAATTACTTGTCACTGTCATAAATGTTTCTATCAATACTACTGACACACATTTTTGCCTATACTGCTTCATATTGGGTGATTAACTATTATCTTGTGAACTGTTGAATTACATACATGCTTTACTGCTGATTCTTGCATTGTTTATGGATATTCATTTTTGAACTGTGCTGTTCTTATGCGTGTAAAACGTGCTTATTTTACAGCATTTATAATAATTTTACATTGTCTATGTCTATTAACTATCTTATTGCGGGATTGTTGGGTTCTCTCTTGCATTATCAATTGCCTTGTATTAGAGATTTCATTGTGATTGCGCTTCATCTTAACCAGTAGTGAATTACTTTTCAGCATCTAAAACTGTAGCTTTCCCCTGTTTTTTTTCTGCTTGCATTTCTGTGCTAGTATTGAAATTGTTAAGCAAATCACACCTGTCACCTTTGCAATCCGCCGCACTAACGCTCCCAGGACCAAAACCCAGCCAGTGCATGTGTCTCGCAACTTTCTCTACTACGATCCCGTAGGACCATATAGAGTCTAAACTTTTAATTGCTCTCTCTTGCAGATAATAAGCTTTTTATACACTATTTCCTCCATGTCCTTTGTTGTGACACTACATTTTGTTTTGGGTAATAATTGTGGCATGTACTTACCATGATGCTTTAATGTGATTTTTTAGGTTTGTGAGGGTATTTTACTGTTGTGATATAAAAGAGAGATGTGTTTTTTTTTTGCTCGCTTGCTAAATTGCTGTTGTGTGATTAATAAGTTAATTCTTGAAGTTTCGGTGTACTCTCTGTGCTTGCTATATGTCCACAGTGATGTAGGATTGAAGTTTATAGAATATATGAGCTTGGTTACAGTGACGATGCGCTTTGTGTCCACTGTGCTGGATGTATTGTACCCTCTTTTCACAGCAAGTTTGTTAGCTTCCGGAATGATGGAAATGATTGAAGTGTCATCCTTCTGTCCGACAGCGGCAGGAATATCAAAATTCTACAGTTTATTACTCAGGTGGGTACGTGTCTCTCAAAATTTTAAGATGATCTGTCATAATTTGTTGTGTGTCACAAAGATTATTTCTGATAATTTCTTTCTTTTGGTCAGTTCCAAATGTTTCCATTATACCTTTTGTTTTTATGGATATATTTTACAGAATCATTTTGACTGGGATTTGGTCGACATTTCCACCACGAAAGCAAATGGATATAAAAAGAGTTCGAGCTAGTCACTTGCTAACTGCGCGTAGGGCGTTGTTTGGGAGTAGGTGCTTAGTATAGTTGTTTGGTGATGGTTCCTCTACCTATAGTAGGCTCTGTAGTTTCTTTTTTTTATTCCTGTAGCTATGTTGTAGTTTGCTGGTAGATTGACTTGACAATTTTGTTTATGGTGACATTTCTGATACAAAATGTATAAATGTGCTTTGGTCTTTACCTGTGTTGATCGTTACCGGATAATACAATTACTGCCTCTTTCTTTATGTACAGCTTCAATTGTAAAGTTTTAAGAAGCTAAATTTCATTTTCAAAACAAAAATGTTCAAAATTTTAAGCATTTAATTCTATTTTGGTTAGTAGCAGCTGTTTTTAAATATGCTGATCAGTATTTTACTTAATTGTATCAAATAACAACAAGGTTTTGCTCTAGGTTTAAGTTTAATTTGTTTCTGTGTGTCCCCTGCCTTTTTCTGTTACTTGTGTATTTCTCTTTCTCTATATATTTTGTAAGCCCTGATGCTTCCGTGAATATTGTTCCAGACATAATCCTGTTAGGCACCATTGCACCCCTCCACAGAAGAGACCTACAGTTCATGACAAGAATGGAAGTAGCAAATCAACCATCCCCGCATAGCAGTTCGTGGCACACCATCAGTGCCTGATAGTTGTTTGGCACCCCGCCGACTCCAGGATACACTTTTTCCTTCTTCGTCTGTGTCGACGGGCCCTGTCGACACAGATCAACTGCCATGGGACTGCGCAGCAGGTTCCTCTGTGCTTCGTCGTGTCGGTACCTTATTAATCTCAGTGCTACAAACAGTGGTATGTCACATTATTTATTCAGGTCTGCATGGACCTGCATCACTTCTTCGATGGGTGTGACATATATATTTCGATCTGCTACAAACAATGAGAAACCTTCATCGCCATTCTTTGATATATTACATTCTTTGTACACCGGACTTCCAGTGTTTAGAAGAGATTTTGTGCGCCGGGGGTTCTCTGGTGGTCTAAAAATAATTCATTGTACAGTTTCAATTCTTTTAATGTATATTTTTGTTAATCGGGGAATTAATCAGGATTCATATGTCAATTTCACTTGTATTTTTGCATTTTCTTTCTTCGGCGGGGACGCCTCATTTTTGCAAGATGTGGCGTATTAATAATTTGAGGGTTACATTGTCATTGTCATTACCTATTGTTCCACGTTGTCATTACCAGACACATTGTTGTTTACGTCACTCTTGTCCGGTAGCTTTGCTAGCCACGAGCAGTGGCGGACATAGGGTCTGTCTCAGTTAGGATTCCATGAGAAACGGACCGCGTGTGTAAGCCGGGCTTTGGATCGGTGGACATCTCCTCCCACCTTCCATTTTTAATAATGTAGGAACCCCAAACGGTTGGGAAATAAATCTAGGAATGTGTGAATAGATTTGTGTTGCGGAATTTTTACAGTGAAAAAACCCGCGCCTTTCTCTTAACCTCCACACCGCGTTTTGGTCCTCCGCAGCCAAGTAAGTATACGCCCCCTCAATGTGTGTGTTGGGTACTAAAAATTAATTTAATGTTCATGCGAACTTTTAGGCCATCTACCCAACATGTAACAATATTAGTTTTAATTTGTTCTTATCTAACTTATGATTAGCTGGCATAACTTATTCGTTAACTTTCATTGCGTTTTTTATGCAGAAATATCCAATTCCAAGCCCAATGCAACGATAAATAGGGGAGATGCATAGAATAGGATCCCGATCTGTCGCTTTGTAACATTGAACGTATGGCCATTGTACTGCTCAGGTTTCTGGTACCTGGAATCTTAGCGCCTTTTAAATACCTTTTATTATAAGTTTAGCTTTATACTATGTGAACTTTTGTTTCCACCTGGAATCTTTTTTGTACATTATATTTTTTAAGATGGCTTTAACCCAATGTTAGATCTTTCAACGTTATTAATCATGTTGCACAAGCTATTACGTATTGCATATCAAATGAACTAGGGGTAATTCACGCAACAATTAAAATATTAAGTCCATTTATTCTGAGTGCATGGCTGTGCAGTACCTAGTTTGGATATCGATGTGTGTGTTACATTTCTGTAGCCTGTCGTTTCTCTAGTTTAGAAGCATTTTCTTTCTGGTTGAGTTTGACATTGCACCAATATAATGGGTATTTCGCTTATTAGGTGTCTTAGAGGTAGATACCAAAGTACATGCGTGTGGAGCAGAAAAATGGCCCATTTTCTTAGATCGTAATATCGTTTCTTTTTCTTTCTTTTCTTTCGTAAAGCTTCCACGCTTATTTAATCAACAGTATGTTCCCCCAAGCGCTTATCGCGTGTCTCGGACTAGCCTGAAACAAACTCCCTGAAATATATATGAACCAATGAGCGATGTTTCAATCGATGTGTAATGAAGGAGTGATCGAAAATAACCGCTCTAAGTGAATTCTAGCCTGTTTCGCGTAAAACAGGTAAACACAGCGAGCCCCAATGTAACCCGATTAGCAACTCAAACTTGTAGAGGTATAGGAGGGTGCTGTTACCTGCAGCGCCTGAAATGCACAACAGCAAAATATTTATGTCAAACGTTTCTTCTGAAGTGGACATGCAAATGAGATCTAAAATTACCGCCATCATCAATTATTGCCGCAAAGAGGATGCTATTTCGATATATTTGTATATTTCAGTATTTACGTTGGTCCAGCGGCGGGTCGTGCTAAAGAGCACGTGCCCTCTACTTAATTTTGAACCATAAGTACCTATAAATAATTTCTGTATTATTCCTCAACTCAAAAATAAGTTGTAGAATGATTTTAGGCGCAAACCATGAATTTTTCAGCACCTTCATTTCAGTAAACAAGAAAGTTTGCAGTTTACACGGCTTCTCAAGCGAATACAAATGACTTGGTGTGTTAATGTGTGAAGAGAACGGATCAGGGCACATTCTCCTTGTGTCCAGGCTTAGCAGGGAAGAATACTTTGGTTTAAAAAAAGTTTGGATGTGCAAGGGGATGACAGGTGTGTCGCAGGAAGGGTTCCCTAAGGGCACGCACAATCTGTGGACTTTCCTCGCACATGCGCATAACTTTCTTTTGACTGCATCCTCGAGAAAAGTGAGAGAGGGTTTTTTTGGGCCCTTTTTCAGTGCAGTGTGACAATTTAATGTTCGTGTACTCTAAGCAATATTAGTTCTATAATTTTTGATGGGAAAATGAGTGACTTCTTTTTTAGAAGCCTCGTGTAGGCTCACTGAGCACTTTGTGCCTCTTAATCTGGGCTTTCAACCAAAGCCTATGGTCCCGATAAAACGGATCACGTCCTTGATGTTTACCCTGTTTATATCTTCAGGTTCTCAGAAAAAGGAGCCTAAGGATCCTTCGCACTCGACTATTATATGCTGGATATTTCATCGTCAATTCCACATTATATTTACCTGCATAAAGGGTCTTGTGTATGCCCATTGTCTACGCAGTTTGTTGTGGCCCAATAGATAGCCGAAAAGAACTACGAGTTTAGGTCTAGCTAAATTCAAAACAATATTACTGTATTTACTACCTTGGCCCGAAACTAATTCGTGCATTCGTTTATTCCAATATTCAAGATGAGCCCTGCTCGTTAGTTATCTCATACTTGATTCTTCTGAGAGACATGCCACTAAAGAGCTTGGATCCTATGAAATTAATACCCTAGCCCTTCTTTATGAGCATGTCTGCCATCTAATTGCCTCTAATGCCTGCATGTTCTGGAATCCAATCGAGGGTTGGCGGGCCGCTGGCACAGAGCCCATCTGAGGGTACACTTTGGCATTGCCAGACCAATTTGGATGTGGTTTTAACCACCTTAAGGGCTTTTAAACTTGCGTGGCTATCCGAGCAGATACCTACTCCCGTCCATTTGTCTACCATATATATGATGTGCAGTGCACGGGCTAGGAATGCATTTATCGCAGTCTGGAAAACAGTGGTATACATACCTAAGGGATGGCAAAACTGGTTCTGGGTTTCCAAGCCCCAGCCCCTGTCCCATCTCCCTTCCGGGAGTCATCTGTGTACCACGTTTGCTCCAGGTTTCAGGGGATTTTATATGTTTTGCCCCACCAAATAAAGTGTGCACGAGCCGCCGCTGCGTAGGTGAAAAAATCGTTTAGATAAGAGTAAAACAATTGATTACAATTATATACTTTATTCTTTTTAACAAGCATTAAGCCGATTGACTTGTTCCGGCAAAAAAGATGTTAAAATTGTGCTTGATAACGGTCTTCCTCTATCTTTATACCTACCCTCTTGGCTTGTAGAAAAATAGAATCTTTGATAACCTGAAATCTATTGTTGTTATTATTAATATTACTACATAGTCCCATGTTTCCACTCCCAAATGCACGTATATAGAAAAGATTTATACAATCGCCTAGAAACTTGTCGTAGTTCCAGCAGAAGGGACTGGGTATATTTTTTAAATGGACCTGAACCCTAAGTAAATTGTGCGCCTTAAACGGCTTTTTCAATGAGTGTGGGATCTTCATCTATCCAAGTATGTTAATGAATTGAAAGACGGGAAAGGAAAACGGACCTTAGGCATATATGTTGCTTAATAAGTTTCATAAATTCAGGAAAACCATGTGTCATTTGACTCACTTGATATAAAATGTACTATAAAACTCCATTGCCCACGCTTATATTTACATTTCTGTATTTGGTAATAATAACTGATTCGGTGTAACCCATATCAGTTCCAGCTAGTAAATAACTTTGATAAGGGTATCAATTACTCAATACATTTTGTCTATTCGTTTACATGAATAGCACCAAAATTTTGCCGATTGCATAAATTGAATGCACAAGATTATAAGTTAGCATTTTTTAATAAACAGTTAAACCTCCTTTTAAATAATAATAATAGTAATTTGGTGTTATTATAGGGATAAAGGACCAAAAGATAAGGAAATGTACAGGGAGTTCCGTACGCTATGTGAAGAAGAGCACGGAAACCATTTTGCTGAATTAAACTTTCTCATACTAAATTGGTATATTAAGTTCTCAGGCATCTTTGTACGCAGAATTTCCTAAGAGTATGACATATTTCTTAAATGTGATCCTTCAGAATCTGATCCTATAAATATACATTTGTATACAAATCACTTTTTAGCTAGATGCTTTTTGTAGTAACACAAATGTGGATATGTAAAGTCAGGCAGTTTCAATACGAAACGCAGGCCCGTGAACATGTGTTATGGAATGGAATAAAATTTAAAGTCCGGTTGTATTTTTATTCGGAGTTGGCAAGGTTGTGGAAGAGACAATGTAAAGAGATGATAAATGTAGGCCTCTGCCCGTACGGGTGGGAAGAAGAGAGAAACAAATGTCTGATTCGGAATTATATAGCCTATTTTTGGAGGACGCCGTGGTAAATCACGCCTCGCGATATTTTTATTATCTTGCGTAGTGTGTGTGTGTGTGTGTGTGTGTGTGTGTGTGTGTGTGTGTGTGTGTGTGTGTGTGTCGGCACGCTACTTGTTTAGACATCTCACAATTTTCTCATTAGCCCTACTGACATACATATCTTGAATGAGTAATAATGCTTAAATCACACCCGCAAATCTACGTAAACTCGGCCTGTCCATGAATTCCATCTAGTATTTTGGCCAAAAAGGATAGATTTGTAACAGGCATGGCAATCATAGTACAGCTCACCCAGTTAAATATACGCTTTCTTGATACATCCAAAATGCCAGCAAAGATTAGCTCTTATAAAGCATATTGGCACTAAATTTCGTTCAAACGTTAGAGATGCCAATATGCTTATCTTGTTTGCGTTGCAGAAAGCAAGGTTTTCTTTTCTGATATTTAAACTAAAATAACAATCTAAAAAATGCAGATCAAACATGTTTTAGTTTAGAATGTCCACGCAAATAAATTTCCTATTAGTGCAAAGTGAGTTATGTTCTATGAAAGACAATGTAAATGTTCTAGTTTGTAAGTGTGTTCATAGAGATCAGATGGGTTCATGAAAATATTCGTAAAATTTCAAGAATTTTAAGATTACATTTTAACAAAGAAACTATCACAGGAATTGTCGTTAATTAAAAATTACGAAGGATTAACGAATTTGCTCATTCTTATTATACCACTTATTCCCATAAAGAACTCCACTAAAAACATCATTCCTGCTCACACCCATGCCTGAAGAAACGAAGTTTTTACCATAGCAACTGTAGGTCTTTGCTTAACAATAATTTACACTATCACTGAGCAGCCGATCAACAGGCCTTACTCAAACTTTGAGTGCCTTCGAGACGAACGTCGCACCGTGTCAGAGAACTTGAAGACCGTTCAATGGGTCTGCCACAAATAAAGTTAGGAGATTGCGGCAAAAACTGTATCGAATAAAAATCAAAAGCTACATAGAAGAAGCCATTAGTATACCGGCCAGCCCCACTCCCGATTTCAGCGACGACCGACTCGCGCGGCTGAGCGCCCCAGAGGCCTCATTCGCCAAGCTGCTGGTCCTCGTAGCCGTGGTCGCTGGAGTGTATAGCTCCGGCGCTACGCCAAGCTGAGGGTCGCGGGTTCGAGTCCGGCCATGGACATGGGTGTTTGTGTGTATATGTGCGTTGTGTAACGGCGGTAATAAGCGGTAACGAAAACAGTAAAAACACAATATCATAAACTGGGTAAAACAAGGGAAGTTAAAAAAAAGCTTCGAGTTTACAGAACGAAACTCACACCGATGCCATCACCACTCGCCCTCAACAAATGCAAACCAGCCACAAAAAGCTCGACGAAGGCCAGGTTCTCATCAGAAACTTCATCGACCAACATGTCCTGATGTTACCACCACCACTCTCAAGGCGAGTCTCCACTGCATCAACAGTCAACAAAACATGTTTATTTAACACGTTGAGTTCAACATGTCGGCAAACGAGTGTCTCCACTGACCAACAAGTCTTGGGTAACGTGCTGATTCATCATGTTGGCTAAACAGAACTGTTTCTCACCGGCAGTGGAACGCATGTTGAGTGCGAAATGTATTCGGTTCACTTCATGCAGACCCGACAGTCGTCCTCCGTGGTGTAGTGGTTATCATGCTAGCTTCTAGTTCCCGAGGTCGAGGGTTCAAACTCGGCGGAGGGCGATGGATTTTTTCGGGCGTAAACATCCAAGAGAAGTAAAGGCGGTGGTACCATGTCGTAGATTTACGGCACATAAGAGAACCTCAAGCCTGATAAAGAGGTCTCTGAGTCTTTCACGCCCAATATAGAATGGGACGCTAAGGATCACAGCAGTTAAAGAGCGTCCATAAATAAAACTCAATTTCAATTTCATTTCAGACCTGACTAACTTCGGCCACATATTACAGACAACTGGCCCATGCATATTATTCATTGTTCACTAGCGAGAAAAATGGTGTAGACGAAAGTAAAGACAATAAAGTTAATTAATGAGATTCATGCAAGAGCCGTCATCTGTGATACCTATACGAGATAGGATATACGTATCCCTAAAAGACTGGAAATAAAATCAAGAAAAGGGAGTGTTTACGTAAGCTGTTCGTATATTTTATGACATAGGAAAAACAAGGAAAGAAAGAAAGAAAGAAAGGAAGGAAGAAATAGAGAAAGAAGAAACAGGTTAATTCTAAGCTCAGTTCAGCTGTTATGGCTGTTCGAAACTCGTCTTATGTTTTGCAATTTCTGGTGAAATTTTAGCCAGGAACAACTTGAAATCTTCTTTCCACATTCGTAGAAAATTCTTGAAGCCCATTTACCCTCAACTGTCAGTTTAGAAAAGATGATAATTACACTGTTTCTATTGCTTAGAAAAGCACGTACCCATAACTTTTCTTACTTTATTCTTGAGCCGCTTTCACCAAGCACACATTTTGTGACTACAAAGGCTGAATCTTCGTAACCATAACCCATGTGCTTATTGGTATTAACAAACGCAACGTGTTTACACTTTGCCTCACTTGTTAATGCAGTGGAGAAGGAATGTTGATGGGAATTGCAACTACACGTATGTCTCAACATGTTTCGCATTACATCTTTTTAAAGTTGTTTAATATGCTTAGCGCTTTGTGTTGATTATTGAGGCTTTGGAAACCTGCCTTCACAACAGACACAGCAACAAATAACCATCAAGTTCAACACACTCTTCATTCAAAAACTAAGTAAATGCACCGAAATGCTATGAAAACTAACGCTTAAAGAAATTGGTACGGGGCCTCAGTTTAGGCACCTACCTATCCGCCGCACGCCGGCAACGGCGCGCAGTACGGTTACCGATTAAGTCCCGGGCATCACGCAGTGGCGTAGCGGAGTATTCTGGGGCTCCCCCGCAGAATCAAGAGTACAGACCCAAATATTAAATAATCTAGGATAAATACTAGTAGTAATAATTATTATTGTAGCAACATGCACTTCTCACTTGCAGCTAATCTTGACTGATGATAACTTAATTATTGACAGGAAGATATAAATAATTAAGAAAAGAAATAATAGGAAGGTAGAGAAATAATTGCAAAATAATTTCCGTGTGTTAAATCCCTGTATAGTGTAACAAGCTTGAGTAGAAAGATTTGTCTGGTAAAAACAGGTAATTGGCAAGTCATTTAAGGAAGGCATTAGTAACAGCCGAGGATAGAACACATTAGAATGCAGTTAGAGTTTAGTTCAATACGTTTGAACAGTCAGTAGATAGAAATTCTATAAAAGAGAAAGGTGAATGAAATTCTAGGATTTGGGAAGGTTCTGTACAGTAACAAGATAAGAGACGCATACGTAGGAGATTTTAGTATTGGCCCGCGCTAGAAGGAATTTTGGTGGGGTACTTCTAAAGTAGGCGGAGTTTAAGTTAATACAAAAAGAGTGCATTTCTAAAATTAATGTCTGTTTTTGTCTTCTTCACGTGCAGCCATTGGGACTTAGAGTCTTTTACGGTGATCGGCAGTTTCTAGCGCCTTAGATCGCGCTGGGTTATCAGCTACTTAGCGTTAGCGCGAGAGGTTTTACCGGTAAGCATTTTAGAGACTCGCGGCAAATTTACGCTTCTAGTCCCTTTATTGTCGAAATAGTTATTTCAGATTTTAAAATTGATACTGCACAAGTTACCATTTATAATAATTCAAATCTTATAGTTACAAGTGCTACGATTCATAATTATTTTCATTCTTTATCTTCAAATAGTCGGCAACTCGCTTCAAATTGCGAGTAGCTCAAAATATTAGATTAAATTACTCAGTCAATTAAACTGGTGTTATCCTTTCACAATACCCCTACGCATACCCTGAGAGAAAGATGTCATAGCCAATCACTGGAGTCGCCGCCAGCAGAATCAACAGCAGATATTGGAGACGACGTCAAAAGGTGACACGGAGTTCGTCGTTAAGGTTGAATCACCGTTTTCTTGCAGAATTCTTCTTAGCAAAGTCCTCCACTAGTACACCAAGATTTAATGTGGATGCTCTCTCTACTTCAGTGCTTATCATACTAAAGGAAGACAAACGCTCCTGCATCGTGGAACCGCGCACGTGTTTCCTAATTAACTTTAATTTTGAGAAAGACCTTTCTGCTGAAGCCACTGTCACAGGGAGAGTTAGAAATAATTTCAACGCCACTGAAACATCAGGGACACTAGAAATAATGATGTGATATGTTATAAGGATTAGGTCTGCTAACTCTTTCACTGAACCACTTTTAATACCTTTGATATCGCTTTGAAGTACATTAAGGACCATGAGCAGTTGGCGAAGGAATTCTGGTGAAATATAATTCGGATAGCTCACTAGAAGTTTTTCTGCAATTGGATGAAGTTCGCTGTCACTACTATCTATGAATATACTGGGTGTGAAAACACTAACTTTTCAGTGATGTCCATCATGCTTTTAAACTGGAGTCCTAGTTGACCTAATACAATATCCAAATAACTATAAAACACGTTAATTTTAAATACTGTTCGGGATCATTCAGCCTGTCATCCTCACACAATTCATCATACAATTTCTGTTTTGAATGTGCATTTTCTTGCAAAGCCGCATTCGATTTCCTATCTGTTTGCCATTTCTTCAGCGACTTGTTTTACTTTGTTAAAGCAATTTCCAAATTGCTGAAGTGAAGTAAAAACTTCGCCCAGTAATTTTTAACACTCCGTATATTTTCATTAGGCGAATGCATATTTTTGACACGATTTTTGGTACTTTCCATCACTTTGCTTTGTACCACGATCTGAACTATAAACCCTTAAGTTTCTATTTGTTTTCTTAAGGAAGTTGCATCGTTACGGTCATCTAAATTTTTAGAGGTCACTATTATATTGCTTAAACCCCTCATATATCGATAATGAAAATGAACGGATAACAAAGCGCCATAAGCTAAAGGCCATCTTATTGGAGATAGTCTTTTGAGAGTTGAGGTTTTCTTTCCCACTGCCATTTTTTCTAGTAGTTGCAGTATTTTAATACTGGCATTTACAAACGTATATATTCTCTCAAACCAGTTGTAAAAGTATGTTATCTGTGGTATTTTAGCACCATCTCTTAGGACTAAATTCATGTTGTGGGCAGCAAAATGTACACAATTGGTAGTCGATTCCAGTCTTTTGATACCTTCTTACACTCCCGAGTACACTCCAATCATCACTTTCGCTCCATCGTAACCTTGACCTCTGCATTTCTGTATGGAAGTTCCCTTCTTTTCAATTAATTCTGAAACTGTAGTAACTAATCCTTGTGTACTTCCATTCCCAAATTAAAACATCCTAGAAAACGTTCCTGTATCATGAGCTCTAGAGGTGTAGTAGTTACATTCTTCTTTACTAAGGTGTATCGCAAAATTGAACTCAACTGTTAATGTTTCGTTACGTCTTGGGTAGTATCCAATATTAGAGAACAGATAAGTCTCGTGTACTTCTGTCATTATCTCTTTCTATTTGTGATGACAGCATATGACTAAGTTCATTTTGTATTTGGGGACTTAAGTAGGCGTTTTTGCTTTATCCCTCCCCATTCATTAATCGAGACACAATTGGATCATATTTGCTAAGAAGTTCAATAACAGTAAGAAAATTGCCAATGTGTGATTCACCTAGTTTTTCTCCATGCCCTCGAAAGACCATATTACACCTTGCTAAGGTCAGCGGAGTTCTCTCATACTACCATTATTTTTCCACGTTATGTACGTAATACAGGCGGCGCCGTGGCCGAGTGGCGGCCCGGGTTCAATCCCAGGGACCCGCATGTGCGATTTGTGGTGGACAAAGCGGCGTCTGGGCGGGTTTTCTCCGGGTTATCCGGTTTCCCGCGCCATTCATTCCACCAACTGCTCCATCATCACCTTTCTTTTCATCCATTTCACCATCATTTCGTTTCATCTACTTCCTTCCTCCCATACCAGGCATCGGGCTGATCACCCATCCTGGATATTCTGTTTGATCCATGAGTGTCTGCTCCTCGACGGGCCTCTGACCCCAGGCCCCCGCCTGTAAGTCCTGGGGGGTGTAAGTCCTACATAAGAGGAGGTTAAACAGATAAAGAAGAAGAAGATGTACGTAATGCACGCTTGCATGTGTTATTTAGCTACTTCGTATTCTTTCATTTTTCCCTAACTCTTACCAATAATTTATTCCATCAACCCATGATGAATAAAAACTAGTAGCCTTACTATCTACAAATAGCCAACAAGGTTCATAATATGCACGGTTTAATTTTTCTGAATAACATAGCCATTCACGTGGTATTTTGCCAAGTTGTGTCGTTTTAAAATATACAGAAGAGAAACATGTATTTTTTCATATTTAATAAAAGGATTTGATGGTTTACAGCGCCCACAGCTCACTACACGTTTCTTTAAATTATCTGTTATTTCTCTATCAAAATGACCTCGATCAGTGGGATTCTTGTGAGATAAATTCATATGTGATTCTTGTGAGAAACATTTATATCGTTTTCGACATTCGTTTGAGAAATGACAGTCGAGGGAAAACTTGTGCTACTTTCATAATTTATTAAGTCATCTTCACTTTTATTGGAACCCGTGAAAACTTAGATGCTGTCTGCATATGTTATGGACTCACCCACGAAATTAGTGGAATTCAGAAATGCTAACATTTGCAGATTTTTCAGCACTTTCTATTGAAACACTCTGTCCACCTAATTTTAGCAGTAAAAAATGTGAAGAAATTCTTCGAAGTTCTGTTACCAAGGCCTCCTTCTCTTAATTTTTGGGGGGGTTTCCACTGGGGTACACACACTCGAAATAATATGAATACAACGGGATATACAGTTTATGAAATTAAAATCTTTTATCGCTATACACAATTAATTTTGAGTCAAAATAAGGCCTTTTTCACTTTTCACGGTATTATTTATGTTGCAGTCCTGCGCTCACTATCACTATTACATCGGATGAAACGAGAAACAGAAGATAACTGAGGTTGGCCGTTCACCAGTAAAATTCAAGTAACAATAAAGAAAGCAGCTGTAACCACACCTTTTATTCTTGTATTCCGCGCTGTATAGGTCTCGCTAGGGATATTGGCGAATGTTCTTGAGAGTTGTCCAGTCAGCTAACCCTTGCGATGGAAATACGTGGTGCTTATTAAACGTAACCAACATTACAATGTTTATACAGTGCAATCCGAGCAGTCTGGCGGTACATTCTCTATAAAACGTGTACGTTTCAGGCTTTATTATTGCGTTCCATTACAATCCTACCTAATATTATACCTCCCATTAGTTCGAAATTGAAAGCGAAAACCTTGCACAGTCAAAACTGCAAAATAGTATCGCAAGTTTATAAGTTTATGATACAAGCTAACAGTAAAGAAGTAATCAGTGTCTGGACATCCAAATGTTATAATATTTTATATGGGCTGTCAGTATTGTAAATATATTCATTCTACCTCGAAGAAAAATGCCGATAATTAAAGAGGCGTATAATCCGATTAGCTTAATTGACCGTGTAATTAAATTACACATTCTTTTTCACACCAGCTCCCCTTGAGGGGACTTGCCGCCAAAGAGTCCGCATCTCTAGGTGCTTATCACCTGTCAAGTTGATTGACAAGGGTTTACAAGGAGATCTAACCGCTGTCAATCACTTGATAACGATTAAACACGTGTTCAGACATCGCGCACCATTGCCTTCAAAGGAATGAAGCCGCGGACAATGCATTTGCCGCCCTCTATGACTGGAAGTTGCCGATCCTTCGCCTAAATTGACACTCGCGTGCCGCAAACAGAGGATCTTCCGCCCTCTTGGACTGCATTTGCTGTCCCATCCCCTAAATCGTTGGTAGAGATCTGGCTTACACAGAACGCCGCCTAATTAGTTTAATTGGGCGACTAATTTATTACATGTGTAATTACACGTGTTTTGTCACCCTGGCGCCTTTGAGGAGACTTGCCGCGAAAAGAGTCGGGATCTCCAAGTGCTTGTCACCTGTCAAAGTTGATTGACAAGGGTTGACAATGGTTTGATAAGGGTTGAAAAGTGATATGGGACATGTCAATCAATCAGATGGTCATACATGTGTATAATTATCTCGCATCATCGACTTCAAAGGGTTTAAACCGCTAACAAAGGCTATATCGCCCTATAGCGGCTTAGATTCCCTGTATCACATGTCCTAAATGGGTGGTCACATACCATTGATTGGTTAATATAATTAAGTGTATATTAATTGACTCCCGCAATAGGTTGTTACCGCATATGTGTGTTCCCATGTCATATTAAAGTATGCCGACAGTATTATAAGGAACATATACATGCGTATAATTATCACACCTCATTAACTTTAAAGGACTGTGCCCGCTGACAAGGGGTGGGTAACCCCGTCGCATATATTTTATTTATATAACTAAGTGTATATTAATTGACTCGCGACCTTCTATGGAGAATATGTTACGATGTATTGGGCAGCTGGCTTTGTCGTCAACCATAAAACATGTGAGAACCTGTCCGATTTCCTCCCTCTTAAACGCATACATGTGTATAATTATCGCGCCTCGTTGGTTTTGAAGAGTTGAAGCCGCGGCAAGGAAGTGCACACTCGCGTGGCGTGTATTTCATTGATTAATATAATTAAGTGTGTAATAACTGACTTGCGAGCTTGATTGAGTCACACTGTTCACACATACCCATACACGTGCATACACGTTTCACGTTTCTAAACCCTCTCTCTCCCTCTCCTTCCACCCTTCTCTCTCATGGCTGGTCGCGTGCTATTGATAGCTTAATATAATCTTTGCGCACCATTGACTTCTAAAGTCGAAGCTCGCCGCTAAAGTCTTAGAGGGCATGGATTTCCAGTAGTGTATAGGTGTATTACCACGTATATTAAAGAATGACGACTATATGATGAGGATCATATTCATGCGTATAATTATCATTGGCTTTAAAGAGTTGAAGCCGCGTGCAGGGAAGTGGGTATTCCGTCGCGTGTATTCGGGATTTATTAATAATTTAAATAATATGAATTTATTTGCAAGCCCTGATTGAGTTACGCTGTTTACACAAACACACATGCATACGCAAATCTGTTTTTCTAAACCCTCTCTCTCTCTCCCCTTCTCCTTCTCTCTCTGTCTCTCTCTCTCTCTCTCTGCCCGTCTTTTTCATGGCGTTTACCTTAAAATTAAACACAAGCATGACTTTCAAAAGACTGATAATACAATTAAAAATCATATAAATAATTCGAGCCTTTAAATATAATTCTAATAACGTAGGGTGCATGAGCTTCAATGAAGCATCGGGATTAGAACAAAGGACAATTTAACTCTAATAGGTACACACGCAAATGCAAAGTAAACGAGAATTGAAGTGAGTAATACGCTACCCGTGGAGAAAATTGGAATCGTGCCGTTCCGAAGTACTTAGTATTATAAGCTTGTGTGAATATATGCTAGGCAAAACCTCTTTCTTTAGAAGAAATGTTAAAGCAGGAAAAACGTATTCGACAAGAACAGAACAATAGACGTGGTTGTGCATTTCTGAGGAGGTGGATCTCCTCAGTTAAACAACTCTGGCCCTTCGTACATGCATGACTGAGCCTGCCTGAACTGTGTTGAAAACTGAAAAAGAGTTTAGATGTTTACCCCTGTGTGGGCACAATATATAGTCATACACAAAGTTTGTCTACAACTGCTAGAATATACCCTCGTGGTATTTCCGAGAAAATATATACTTAACAAAAAAACAACCCTTGAGAAAATTAATTTCATAGATTGAAAAACCGTGTATTTTATGCTTTAATGAATATTAGTTGAAAATATGTTTACAACTGATGGAATTTCCCCTCAGAGTAGAAAGAAAAATGTATGCCAAACAATAGACCAGCCTCCAGTCAAAGACAAGATAAGCACACCCTCGAAAACGCATGTCAAGATTTCATTTCTAAGGATTACTTGCGCTAATATTCTTAAAACACGCAACAGTCTTCCTACGCACTGTCGCGAATCGGAAAACGTTAGACCAACACCCTTTAAACATCTTTCTATACGGCTAGAGTCAAACCAGAACGTGAAATTCTAATACGATTTGAATGTAGAAATGCTTTATCATTATACGAAATGATTGAAAATGCTATTAATAGTTATATAACTAATTTCAGCCTTTAAACAAACCCTCTCTTTCCTTTATCCAACTCTCTGTGTTCCCCCTTTCGCATGCACTATCTTTAGATGGTATTTTAAAGCAGTAAAAGAGCACCAGTCTCCCCTAACAGAATAAAAGAGCGGATTCTGTAAACAAATTAGCCACCATATCCTCCCACTAAACATAAGCACACTTACGTGGTTTCAAAAACTTCATAACAAGTGTCTGGAAAAATTCTAATACATAAAAGCCATACTATGTTGAATTGTTTACCTCCTCTCTATTCGCGATATACAATCACACACGTTTTAATAACTCCTTTAAGTTCTGTTTACCTGTACCATCTATTAAAAAATGACTTACGATCAAACCAAGTAAGACCTAAAACGTTTTTGATTTATAAGGGATTGTTCGAACTAAGATAACCCATTCATCCTCTCCCGAAAATGACAGAGTAATTTATTGAAAAAATGTATTTACAGCAAGAACTCTGCGAAATAATGGGTGTTTACGTCTGCCAGCGAAAACTTTGAAGGTGGAATAAATACATCCTTAAATATCACAATACTAATTATTCCATAGCCGGAGTAGGGAGTGTAGCTATCCCGCACCCAAACTCGACGAAAAATTATGTGTAAGCCAATGGAGATATGGTATTTCAGTAGCCAATGCACAAAGAATTGTAAAAATAGAACAGCCAATCACATCGGCCCATTTTTAGTTCAACCCGCATGCCTGGTATTGAGCGATCAAGCACTTGAACCTTTATACATGCATAGGATACTATTCAAAAGAGGAATCTTACATTCATATTTCACAGTGTATTACAAGTCCGTCAGGTGTGTGTTTGTGCTTGTTGTAGTGTTCAAAGGAAAATTGTATCCATCTTTTCCTCTTCGGCCTAAGTCAATACATCTTTGAAAATGTCTGGTGAGTAAATTGCAAACCTTACTCGTTCTAATATAATCATAGTAGTATAGTGGGTAGGCACTAGCATGCTTCAGTGTTAACGCTCATAACCCTATCATCTGAAATTCGTATACACATATCGACGTTTAATTATATACACAGAATGCTATTATTCTTTACTACCTTTTATTAATTTATACTCGAATGACAATTATTTCAACCTAAATGATCGTTCATAACATAGGACGCCCACCCCGTGAATGTGCTATTTTTTCTATACGAGTGCAAGGAAATATATTTAATTATCAGAACGTGAAAAATCTTTAAAAAGGGCATTCTTCTCTTTAAACAAGAAAGTGTCGATTGCGAAATACGTTGCTTTAAGCTAACTCGCTAATAATGTGGAAATCGTATATAATTAAGAATCTCATTCTCTGAAACGTGGATATGCCTATAACAATGCAATAAAATATATTCTATTGTCGGAATCTACAAACTATGAATTGCGAACATGATCTTGTATTGATATATATATATATATATATATATATATATATATATATATATATATATGGCTGTGCGGCTGTCAATATTTATTAATATTTTGGCCCTGTAGTTACCGCTAAATGGAAAGCCAGCCAAACAGGAAGTTGGATGTAGTACTAGACCCACGTTAATACATTTGGTGGGTGCCATGTGACACCATCACATTTCAAAGTAAGGATTCTATCCATTATTTGACATATCTTCTATCATGCAAACATGCATTGTTGTTATTATTATTATTATTATTATTATTAACATCATTAAAAGTCCTCAATTTACTTACAATAAGTTTTATGTGCCATAAGATGTTTATAAGGTATCCCATATTAAAGTTGTGAATTGTTCAACACTTGTCTGATTTTAAAGTCTCTCCGATTTTCAGTTACTTGTTTCTCGCGGTTGCAAGTGCGGAGCCAGCATAGCGTTCAGTTCTTAAACATTTTACTATTGCTAGTCCCTTCGTATCTATAACGAAATGAGTAATGTATCTACTTTTTGCAGGGCTTATTCAGATTAAAATGTAGTAGATAGAAAAATAACCTTAATAAGAATAGCTTCTATGCCCACTAATAAAAATAGAGGGTAGAGAATGCCATGTCTATGTATCACATCAGATTTTTGCAAGAGTGATAAATGCATAAAGACAACGATAATTGAATGCACACTACAGGATTCCGAATATGATTTTGTAACGATATATGCGGATGTGTGACTTTCTCTACCACGTGCATAGTAGATAAAGAAGGTATTGTATTCAACCCCAAAAATTCGATACGGAGATTTCATCGGGAATTCATGTTTTAAGCTCCCTTCCCGAATGAGAATAGTGAACGTCATAACACAAAAAGGGAAAGGTGGACAAATACCACACTTGGTATTTAGGTTCAGTATATTGCAAAGATGCTACACGAGGATTTTTAATAAAATCCCTAATCCACAACTATCCTTTACGTGTAAAAATTTTCGAAAATTATGATTTTTTAAAATGCTGTGAGCTGCATTATACAAAAACTAATTTATAATAATAATGATTTTTACTATTAATTGCAGTGTATTATAGAAACATTTATTTCTTTTCCATCCTCCTCCTCCTTTAGTTATTATTATTGTTACTAAAGCACAGTTTACTCAAAATAAGTTTTTCTGTGGCATAAGACGTCTCTGAAATATCCTTTATTAAAGTCTCACCGACCTTCAGTTGTTTTGCAAGTGTGAAATTTAAAGGCAGCATATAGCATTTGGTTCTTAAACGTTTAACTATCACTATTCTCTTTGTAGTTTAAAATGTAGTACATAGAAGAACACGCTTTAGTAAGAATAATTTGTACACCCACGAATAAAGGAGGTGTGCACAGATCTTGTACTAGCCTAGCCCGATAGAAACTTTTTTCAGGAGTGATACATGCACCAATACAATAATAATTGAATGCACAATATAGAAATACGGTACAATTTTTGTAACGATGCAGATGTGTGGTTATTCACATGTATTAATATTTTGAGGCCTACACCCGTCGACTTTTGCGGGCTATGCTGGTAAGCCGTCCACCATTTATGAGTCTAGCGGGTGTCCAAGTGTTATTAATTTCGCGAGTAACGTGTGAGGGGCAAGTTGGTTCCAATAACTTCGAGAGGTAAGAGATTTAATATATTATTTGTGATGCATCCCATTCATAGAAAATTGCCTATTTTTTCAAATTATTATTATTACTATTACTATTATCACCAGCACTACCATTATTACACTTTTAAGAGAGGATGCGAGCAGGCAACCAGCGATAGAAGACACACCTTGGAGTATGTTACAGTATATTTTTATTTATTACTATTACTATTATCACCATCATTAACATTATTATACTTTCAAGAGAGAATGCGAGCAGGCAACCAGCGATGGAAGAGACACCCTGGAGGATGGTACAGTATATTGGCATAGAGGCGTCATGCGGCACCCAATTCATACATTATACTTTATCATTATCACCACCATATTCTCTAGTGAATTCTAGTCTCCTAGTGACATTTTCACTTCATTCCCCAGCGCCTTCTAGCACTTCAATAATAATGCTGATTGAAGTGACACCACCGACAGTGAGATTTCAAAACCAAACTACGAAGCTACCACAATGGAGCTGACATACTCACCTTCAGTAGCAACATCACCCAGGCTCATTCAAAATTCAACCCAACTATCAGGCATAGCTCAATTACCGTTAACGACAACTTGCAACACCATTCCACAATATCATAAACAGGCTAGACGATGTCTAGCATGCGGTCATCAGACAGGTTCTATCACCGTTGTCACCTCTATTGCCAATAACTCCAGAGGCGATCAGGAGATACATACGAAGAGGGGCTAACACAAATAATCGGCGTTAATCAGCTCGGTTATATATGAAAAAAATGAATATAATAAATAGTTTTTCCACATCCTGCTTCAGAAGGTGTGATAGGAAGATTGGACGTGGTGTGTGCAATAAGATAAATAAAAGAACGTAATATAATATAAACCTAAATTATTTTATGAAAGTTATTCCATTACTATTCTCCACAAAAAAATAGAATAGAATAGAATAAAAACCCACATGCAGTCCCAACACAATGCTGATATTCTAGACTTCCTGCACATCCGATTATACAATCATTTTGCATCAGAAGGTAAAGACCCTTGTAGGTAAATAATTTATCAAGTAAAAGTAAATAGTTCAGCAACGTTTGGATAAATCATTTGGAGTAGGAGTTAATATTAAACAACAGACTACAATTTATACTTACAAATATACAAAATAAGCATTTTTACATCAGTGGAAAACACATCCCTCACGCACGCCAGAGGGACAATTGAATGGAATACTGGAGCTTCCAGCTGCTGGAGCTTCCAAAAGAGGCGGCGATGAATAGTCTTGCATTTAATCGTCCCTCTAGCGTGCGTGGGGGTTCTGTGCTTTTCCAATGAGCATACTCACACTCCATCTTACTTGACCCCAGCTCCATCAGCGATCACCAGCCACAATCTTTAAGCTGGGGTTCTTCCATTTCAGTAATCAATTTCTTGAATTGTGCCTTCAACGTGGCGTCCAGTATTAATTCTAGCTCAATTCCGGTATACAGAAGTATAGGAGCTCGTGTAAAGCGCTCGCGAAAGACGCAGACACTACTAATGTGCTAGGTCGCTATGTTTCTGTGGTTACGTCTTGTTACGTTTGGTATCGTCTTGTTATGATATGACACCTCGCTACGTTTGGAGGTTACGTTTTGTTACATTTTTGTTATGTTTGGTTACGTTTTGTTATGTTAAATCTATTTACGTTTGTCTACATTTTCTGAGGCTTTCTTATGCTTTTTGTTACATTCGCCGTGTAAGGTTAGGTTACGTTAGGTTAGCCCAGCTTGTACTATTACAGTTCAATTCTCACCCGTTCAAATCCCGATGCTTCAATGACTTCCTTAATTTCCTCTGCGCCCTAGTTTAATACACGCTTTGTGAGGCTTGGCTACGTTTGGTTGCGCAATGAAACCTGTACAGATCTATACCGCTTACTATCCCCATCCCTTAGAAGGCTACATATCGTAGATCGTCGACGCGTTGAAAACAGAGACGCGCGGAAGTGTCACGACATTTCTAAGCTCTCAGACCGGTCCAGCTGCTGGAATGGAATACTGGAGCTTCCAGCTGCTGGAGCTTCCGAAAGAGGCGGCGATGAATGGCATTCCATTCAATAGTCCCTCTGGCGTGCGTGAGGGACGTGCTTTCCACTGATACAAACATGCTCATTTTGTATATTTGTAAGGGTAAAATTCAGTCTGTTGTTTAATATAAAATCCTACTCCGAATGATTTATCCAAACGTTGCTGAACGATTTACTTTCACTTTAAAAAGTATTTACGTACAAGGGTCTTTACCCTGTGATACAAAATTATTATACAATCGGATGTGCAGGAAGTCTAGAATATCAGCATTGTGTTTTGGACTGCACGTGTGTTTTTATTGTATTCTATTTTATTTTTTTGTGAAGGATTCTAATGGGATAACTTTTAGAGAATAATTTCCGTTTATATTGTATAACATTCTCTTATTTATCTTAATATAGACTTCACTTCCAATCTCCCTATCACACCCTCTGAAGCCGGATGCGGAAAATGTACTCATTATATTCATTTTCTTCATACATAACCGGGCTGATTAATGCCGATTGCTTGCGATAGCCTGTCTTCGCATGTATCTCCTGATCGCGTATCGAGTCATGGGTAATAGAGGCGGCAACGGTGATAGAACTTGTGTCTGATGACCGTATGTTACACGTCGTCTTGCCCGTCTATGATATTGTGGGATGGTGTTAGGTGTTGGCGTTTACGGTAACTGAGCGGTGCCTGATAGTGGGGTTGAATTTTTAATGAGCCTGGGTGGTGTTGTTGCTACTGGAAGTGAGTATGTCAGGAGATGTTGGGTTCGTGGTTTGGCGTTTGTAATCTCAGTGTTGTCACTTCAATCAGCATTATCGTTGAAGTGACAGAAGGCGCTGGGGAATGAAGTGAAATGTCAGTAGGAGACTAGGAAATGTCACTAGAGATGGCGTGATAATGATAATGTATCGTGTATGAATTGGGTGCCGCATGCTGCCTCTATGCCAATATACTGTAACATCCTCCAGGGTGTGTCTTCCATCGCTGGGTGCCTGCTCGCATTCTCTCCTGAAAGTATAATTATGGTAGTAATAATAATAATTTGGCAATAAAATGGACAATTTTCTATAAATCGGATGCACCACATATAATATATAAAATCTCTTCCCTCTCGAAGTTGATCGAGCCAACTCGCAACTCACACCTTACTCGCGAAATGAATAACACTTGGGCTCGGTCTAAAATCATAAATGGTGGACGGCTTATCAGCATAGCTGCAACAATTGACGCATGCAGGCCTAAAAATATTAATAAATGTGGACAACCACACATCTGCATATATCGTTACAAAAATCGTACCGTAGTTCTATAGTGTACATTTAATTATTATTGTGTTTATGCATGTATCACTCTTGAAACAGTTTCTATCGGGCTAGGCTAGTACAAGCTCTGTGCACACCTGCTTTATTCGTGGCTATACAAACTATTCTTACTAAAGCGTATTTTTCTATCTACTACATTTTAATATACAAACAGAATAGCGATAGTAAATTCTTAAGAATCAGACGCCATATTCTGGCTTTATATTCCACACTTGCACTCGCGAGAAACAACTGGAAATCGGCAAGACTTTAATAAAGGATATCTCAGAAATACCACAGAAAAAACTTGTTTTGAGTAAATTGTGTGTTTAATAATAATAATAATAATAATAATAATAATAATAATAATAATAATAATAATAATAATAATAATAATAGGAGGAGGAGGGGGAGGATAGGGATGGAAAAGAAATTAATTCTTCTGTAACATAATACACTGCTATTACGAGGCTTATTCCAAAACTAAGGTCCGGTGAACAATATAGAATGGATGGTAGGACTGAATGACGGTTCATGCCTGCAGCGCTGTCTAGCGACTCCTGAGGAACCTACCGCAGTGTAGGTGTGCGCAGTAGGCGGTTGCCAGTCGGTGAGAGCAGATCGCATTGGCCGCGAAAATGTCAGATACCACCAGTTAAGAAGAGCGCGGTGCGATTAGATTTTTGTTGGCGAAAGGATCGTCAGCCGCGGACATCCATCGTTAGTTATGCCTCGTATATGGAGCGGACATAATGAATGACAAACAGGTTCGACACTGGTGTATAGAATTTCGAAATGGCCGCACAAATGTGCACGATTAACAGCGGAGTGGTATGCCCAGTATTCGAACCGATGACATCGTTGAGCAAGAGAACCACAAACTTCGAAGTGACCGGCATTTCACGATTAGTGGTCTGGCTGATGATTTCCCAAATGTTGCTCGAACCTCACTTTACAGGATTGTCACTTAACAGCTTGGATATCGGAAACTTTTTGGAGGTGGGTGCCAAAACTATTCACCAGTCAGCATAAAGAGCAACGAATGCGTACTGCATGACAGCTTTTGGAGCGCTATAGACAAGATGGAGATGGTTTGTTTTCCCACATTGTTACGGGCGACGAGACATGGATAGCGTACACCAACGTAGAATCGAAGCAGCAGTCAATGCAGTGGCGCTGTTCCGGTTCACCCAAACCAAAAAACTGTAAGCAATCGCCGTACACGAATCGCAAAATAATGGCTGCCATGTTTAGGGACAAAAAGGGCGTTCTTTTTGATTGGTTTCATGGATCGTAGGTCAACAATTACAGCTGACGTGTACTGTGCAACGCTTACCAAAATGAGACGTGCGATCCAAAATCGACTCCGCGGAAACTGTCGCCTGTCATCATGCTCCTGCACGACAACGCACGACCGCACACCACTATCAGAACCAAAGAGAAGATTCAAGAGTTTTGTGGGGAACCCTTTGACCACCCTCCATACAGTCCCGGCCTGGCACCAAGCGACTATTTCCTCTGCTTGCATTTGAAACGGTGCTGGGGGGACAAAGATTTCAAACCGACGATGAACTCAAGACGAGCGTTACCAACTGGTCCAAGTCCCAGGTGGCAGACTTCTAAGCCGAGCGGTTAAAGAAGCTGGTGCAGCGTTACAGCAAGTGTATAGATGTGAACGGCGATTATGAGGAAAAATAAAGCATATATGTAGCCAAATATTACTGTCAATAAAAAACTTGTCCCATGAGAGCTGTTATTATTATGACCAAACGGACATTAGTTTTGGAATACGCCTCGTAATAGTAATAGTAATAATAATTATTATTACTATTATTAATTATTTTTGTATAATGGAATTCGTTGCATTCTTAAAAAAACATAATTTTCGAGAAAAAAATTACGTAAAGTATAGTTGAGGGTTTCGGATTTTCCTGAAAATCTTCGTGCCGCACCCTTACAAGGTACCGAACCCTAATACCAAGTGTGGTATTAATTCTCCTTTTCGTTTTTGTGTTATGCTGTTCAGAGCTACACGTGGACCTATTTCTAAAAATGTTTTCTTATTCGGGGGGAGTTTAAAACTTGAATGCCCGGTGAAATCTCAGTATCGAATTTTTGGGTGGAATACAATACCTTCTATATCTACTATGAACGTGGTAGAGAAAGTCACGCATCCGCGTATATCGTTACAAAATCATACTAGCATTTCTATAGTATGCATTTATTGTTTATGCATTTATCGCTCTTACAAAAATCTTATGTGATACATACACATGGCTTTCTCTAGCCTCTATATTTATTAGTGGGTATACAAGCTACTCTTATTAAGCTTATTTTTCTATCTATTACATTTTAATCCGAATAAACCTTTCAAAAAATAGTTACATTTCACATTCGTTATAGATACAAAGGGATCAGCGATAGTAAACTGTTTAAGAACTGGGCGCTATGCTGGCTCCGCACTTGCAAACGCGAGAAACAACTAACTGATTAATCAGAGGGATTTTAAAAGCAGACAAGTAATGGACAATTTGGAACTTTAATAAGGGATATCTCAGAAATGTCACCGGAAAGAATTATTGTAAGTAAATTGATTACCCTTAATAATAATAATAATAATAATAATAATAATAATAATAATAATAATAATAATAATAATAATAATGTATGTTTGCATGATAGAATACATGTCATTTGACCGAGCGGGATGGCTCAGGCAGTAAAGTCTGTGGCCCGCATTCGGGAGGTCCCGTGGGCCGACCAATCTGTCTGAGGTTTTTTCGTGGTTTTCCTCATTCGCCAAGGGAAATACCGGATTGGACATTTCTTACCACGGCCCTTAGTTCCACCTTAAGTCTAAAACAATAATAAAATGAAAAATAAGTGCTAATAGCGAATGCTATGCCATCTATCTACAGACAATGTAAGTAGTTAGACTGGATGGCATCCTAAAGCCATCTGCACGGCACGAAGCAGAAGATCCGGCTGCCATGCGCTTAGTGTCTCTGTGATGGAGCAAGATGGCATTTTCAGGGATGAGACCTAGAAGTCTGTCCACCTTTCTGTGCGGGAGCGGCGGTTGGACTGGATGGCACCCTAATGCCGCATGAAGCAGGTGGTTACACGGATGAGGCCTATAAGGCTAACTGTCCGTCTTTATATATGAGAGCGGTGGTTGGACTGGACGGCACGAAGCAGAAGATTCGGTAGCTATGCGCTAGGGTCTCCGTGACACGTGACGGAGCGGGTGGTTACTGGGATGAAACCTAGAAGGCTAACTGTCCATCACATATCGTTCTAAGAGTTATCCACCACCAGATCCGTCGCAATATGACCAAGGAGTTAAAGCGACGTAAAATAAAATAGAGTAAAACATACATGTCAAATAATGGAAAAAATCTTTACCTTTGGAATGTGATGGCATTACCGTAGGCTTAGTGCTACATCCAGCTAGCTCCACATCTAGTGGTAACTGCGGGATTGCAATATTAATAATATATTGAGAGCTGCACAGCCATATACATCGATACAAATTCACACTCGTATTTCATAATTTTTGGTTTAGGATAATAAAATATATTTTACTGCATTCTAAGAAAATAATGGCACATTCGCGTTTTAGAGAATGAAATTCTTAATAATACATGATTTCCACATTATTAGGGGGCTAGCTTAGAGTAACGTATTTCGCAATTAAAGCTTCCCTGTTTAAAGATAAGAATGTGCTTATTAAAGAATTTTCACGCTCTGATAATTAGATATATTTTCTTGCACTCGTAAAAAATAGCATATTCACGGGGTGGGTGTCCACTGTTATGAACGATAATGTAGCTTGAAATAATTGTCATTCGAGTATAGACTAATAAAAGATAGTAAAGAATAAGAAACATTCTGTATATATTTTTTAACATCGATATGTGTATACTAATTTAAGATGAAAGGGTTATGAGCGTTAACACTGAAGCATGCGGTTGCCTACCCACTATACTAATACGATTATATTAGAACAAGTAAGGTTTGTAACTTACTCACCAGACATTTTCGATGATGTATTGACTTAGGCCGAAGACGAAAAGATGTAGACAATTTTCTTTTTGAAGACTACAAGAAGCACAAACACACACCTGACGGACTTGTGATACACGTGAAATTTGAGCTTAAGATTCGTCTTTTGCATAGTTCCTGTGCATATACAAAAGTTCATGTGCATTATCGCTCAATACCAGGCACGCGGGGTGAACTAGATATTGTTCAATCAAATTGGCTATTCAATTTTTACAGATTTTTGTGTATTGGCTACTGAAATACCATTTCTCCATTGGCTTACACATACTTTTTCGCTGAGTTTGGGTGTGGGGATAGCCACCCTCCCTACTTCGGCTATGGAATAATTCGTATTGTGATATTTAAGGAAGAATAAACACTAATTACTTTTAACACATTTTTTCAATAAATTACTCTGTCATTTGGGGGAGAGGATGAATGGGTTATCTTAGGTCGAACAATCCCTTGGAAAACAAAAATGTTTTATATCTTACTCGGTATGATCGTAAACCATTTTTTCAATATATGGTGCAGGTAAACAGAACTTAAAATAATTATTTGCGCGTGTGTTATTGTATATCGCGAATACAGAGGAGGTAAACAATTCAGCATAGTATAACCTTTAAATATTAGTATTTTTCCAGGCCTTGTTTTGAAGTTTTTGAAACCAGGTAGGTGTGCTTCTGTATAGTGGGAGGGTATGGTGGCTAGCTTGTTTACAGAATCCGCTCTTTTATTCTGTTAGGGGGACTGACTCTTGTTTGCTGCTTTAAGATACCATTTAAGGATACGACTTGCGAGAGGGGGAAACAGAGAGAGCTGGATAGAGGAAAGGAAAGAGAGAATTCGTTTAAAGGCTGAAATTATTTTATAACTGCTAATTGTACTGTCCATCATTTGGTATCATTACAAAGCATTTCTACATGCAAATCGAATTGCAATTTCACGTCTAGTTTGACTCTAGCCTATAGAAAGATTTTTAAAGGATGCTGGTCTAACATTTTCCGAGTGGAGGCAGTGTGTAGGAAGGTTGTGTGTTTTAAAAATATTAGCGTACACAATCCATAGAAATAGAATCTTGACGTGTGTTCTCGAGGGAATGCCTACCTTGTCTTTGTCTGGAGGTTGGGCTATTGCTTAGTCTATATTTTTCTCGGGAATGCTCTGAGGGGAAATTCCATCAGTTGTAAACATATTTTCAACTAACATTCATTAAAACGTAAAACACACGGTTTTTCAATCTATGGAATTACTTTTCTCAGGGGTGGTTTATTGTTAAGTATATATTTTCTAGGAAATGCCAGAAAAAAATGCTCTAGCAGTTGTAAACAAACCTTGTGTATGACTGTATATTGTACCCACACATGGGGTAAACAAGTAAACTCTTTTTCAGTTTTCAACACAATTTAGACAGGCTCAGTCATGCGTGCGCGAATGGTTTAGCTTGTTTACATGAAAGGATCCACCTCCTCAGAAATGTAGAACCATGTCTGTTGTTCTGTTCGTGTCGAACACTTTGTTTCCTGCTCTAACATTTCATCTAAAGAAAGAGTTTTTGCCTAGCATATATTCACACAAGCGTATCGGGATTAAGTATTTCAGAATGACACGATTCCAATTTTCACCACGGGTGGCATAATACTCACTTCAATTCTCATGTACTTTGCATCGGCGTCTGTATTACGGTTTAATTGTCCTTCGTTCTAATCCCAATGCTTCCATGAACCTCCTGCGCCCTACGTTATTAGAATTATATTTAAAGGCTGAAATTACTTATATAATTTTCTAATTGTATTGTCAGTCTTTTGATAGTCGTGTCTGCGTTTAATTTTAAGCGAAACGCAATGAAAGAGACTGGCAGGGGGTAAAAGAGAGAGAGAGAGAGACGGAAAGAGAAGGAGTGGGGGAGAGAGAGGGTTTAGAAAAAGAGATCCGTGTATGCATGTGTGTATGTGTGTGTATGAATAGCGTAACTCATTGAAGGCGTGTCAATTATTATACACTTAATCATGTTAATCAATCAAATACAGTCCATTTCCTTGCTGCGGCTTCAACCCTTTAAAGCCAATGAAGCGCGATAATTATACATATGTATATGTTTAGGAGGGAGGAATGCCGGACAAGTTCTCACACGTTTTATCGTTGGCGACAGACTGAGTGTGGCAAGTGGAAAATATGTTGAGTGCGATATGTATTAGACTAATTTCGTGCAGGTACGACTAACTTCGCCAAGAAATGACATAGACAACTGACCATTCCGTGCAAATTATTCATTGCTTACTACATTCAATTCTAGCGATAAAAATGAAGAGGAATAAAGACAATACAGTGTTAATTAATGAGATTCATGCAATACCCGTCATCTGGGATGTATCACTAAAAGACTATTGAAATAAAATCAAGAAAACGGGGTGTTTACGTGAGCTTTCCCGTATTTTTGGGGACAAAGCAAAAAAGAAAGAAGTTACATCTAATATACATTCATCTGATATGGATGCTATGAAATTCGTCTTCTGTTTTGCAATTTTTGGTGAAATTATAGTCCGCAACAAATTAAAACCTTCTTAGAAAATTCTTGAAGTTGAGTCTGCCCTCAACTTTTAGCTCAGACAAGATGGTATTTACAGTACGACTTTTTCGGCGTGACAGGCTTACCTATGTGCGCAGTAACTAGTTGGAAAAGTCCATTTATCTTCTGGGAGGAGTGTTGGTTCAGTTATAACAGAGCAGTAAACGCGTGTACAACGTGAAATAAGGGTGATTCCGACTGAGTGTTTGTTCCACGCAAAGAAAATACTGCCAGCCGTTCTACCTCACCCTAGACTATCGTCTCCTCCTCTGCGTTTCTGCGTTTTCACGACGAAAAAATCGACCTGAAGATTCATTCTGTTGCTTAGAAAAAGGCGCACCCATAACTTCCTTTTTTTTTATCTTTGCGCCTCTTCCACCAAGCACACAATGTGACCACAAAGTTTACAATTTGGTAATCAGAATCCATGTGATCATTGATATTGTGACGGTTATAGTTTTATTTTGAAAATATTGTTATAAATATTATTTTATAAAGTTTGAGATATTTAGGACAAACTTTGTTTGAGTAAATCCAGGAAAGTGACTTTAGATTACTTGTGAGTCATTTCCAGGATGTTGAAGTAAGCAGAGTTTTGGTGGTACGCTGTTCAGGGTAAAGATCACTTCATGTCCGACACGTGCGTGAATTATGTAATAATATGCTGACATGGGTTTACATCGGTTATTAGGTGGGTACTAATCAGCATTTTATCGAGTACTTAAACTCAGCATTTTTTATGATGCTCTCTCAATCAACTACGTGCCTAGTAGGACCCTGTGTTGGTCATCTCCTAAAAATTTACGGAGTGCTAAATTTGCAAGATAGACTTAAGCCCCAGGCACGACGAAGATGGACCACCGCACTTCTTCCATCCACCAGGTAAACCAACAAGCTGACAGTTATTTCCCTCTGAAATACAATTTAGTTTATATTAGCAAAAAGTAACGATAAGAAAGATTGGGAGCAGAAATTGCATGTCTGGCAATATCACCCTTTACCACCCTTCCAGCTGCAGCAACCTGCAACCTCTCGATATCTCCTGTGCTACGTCCTTTTTGCTTTACGTGACGTCTGATGGCGAAGGCGCTGATGGCGTTGTCGCCACCCCTTCGTCACAATTGGTGAAGCCGCCAAGGGCTTCTGTGACATCTGGTTGAGGCGCCATCCATTACGTTACAATATTAACAAACGCAACGTGTTTACACTTTGCCTCACTTGTTAATGCAGTGGAGATGGAATGTTGATGGGAATTCTAACTACACGTTTCGCATTACATGTTTATGAAATTACTAATGTTTAGCGTTGAGTGTTGCATGTTGATTGTTGAGGCCGTGGAGACTCACCTTTTTGCAAGGAAATCCACTATGGTGATCTAGGGGAATGGGCTCCCTTTATGCACGACAGTGTACATTCATGCTTCCAAATGCTTTACATGAATTTTTAATATTTATAGCAATTTTATAATGAACGCTTATATGTCTATCCGATTAATCTTTGGGTAATGTTTTACGCCTCCAGAAAAATCTCGTTTTAATTGCTTCCAATATTAGATGAAATGCTTAATTTTAATGTTTAAAATGCTAATGTTTAAAATTAAACGACCTTTTTAAGAAGTAAATGGCAGTTTTTTTGAATTTCGCACAAACTGTAACAAAGTTTTGAATAATTAGAAACTACTTTGTGTAAAACACTCATTTTTGTAATATTTCTAATGGAAAAAAATTGTGCGATAAGTTTCAACACTTTCAGTGCTAACGTCCGATATCTTACCGCTAACAATCGATATGCGGTTCCCGAGAATTCTTGTTTGACATTCCTAGTGACCAATATCTGTGTAACAGCGCTCTGTGTTCTTTCCTGGACTCAGCTGCTGCATAATCTTCCTTCATAAAATATGCTTGCTTTGAGATGTGCTTTCTGTCTCTTGAGTTTTGCTTATGTCTGCTTTTTCAAGTTTTGTTTTAGATATGTATACGATATTGCTTTCAATATTAACTCACTTGTGTTATATACATTATACTATACTCGTACTCCTTGTCTCTTTTATATTTGCCGACAAGCACAATAGATATAAATGTTCACGTGGCTCCCACCTTGGTGAATACCTACTGGACGGAACAAACTGGTTGCAAAACCTCGAGGTTATTGGACTATCGTTATCGATAAATGTAAAAAGGCAAGCGAATTAAGCGTGTTGTCTGAAATGGGGCACATGTGCAGAAAGCATTCAGCTTAGGGATACAACGTCGGCGGCGCCGAGTCAGCACCATGGTATTCCTCTTGTTTGTTGCAGTAAAGAGATTGAATTTTGGTGTCAAAGAATACAGAAGGAATTCGTTATTTTAATCCTGACGGGAATAGTAATTGTGTAATTCGTGCGCGCTTTACGATGTTTTGTTATTTATTTGTTTAGTTATGGGTGCTCTATAACAACTATGGTTCTTTGTGCCCCACTCTATATTGGGCGTGAAAGACCGGAAAGTTTCCTCAGAGTCCTCTTTGTCAGGCTTGAGGTTCGTTTACGTGAAGTTGAAATTGAGTTTTATTTATGGGCGTTCTTTAACTGTTGTGGTCCTTAGCGTCCCATTCTATATTGGACGTGAAGGACCGTAATTTTGCTCAGATGCCTCTTTATCAGGCTTGAGGTTCTTTTATGTGCCATAAGTCTACGACACGGGACCACCGACTTTACTTTCCGTCCAAAGGAAGCCATGCTAAAGATGTTTATGCCCAAAAAGAATCCATCGCTCTCCACTGGGTTTGAACCTGCGGAGATAAAGTAAAATGGGCCGAAGAAGGAAAGAAACTATTGCCGAAGAGAGAAAAATAATAATTAGACTATACAATGCTCTCAAACCTCGCTCCAAGATATCTCAGATAGTAGAGAGACCACGGTCAACCATTCAATCCATCATTGGAGCCAGAAATTATGTCCTAAATACACCCAGAATTTGCCGACCTACAATCCTCAGGCTAAAGATGAGAACAGTATTCTTCGCTGGATTAAAAGAATCCGTGGTAGCTGCCAACCAGATTGTTGCTGAGTTACAGAGGACAGGAATTAATGCTTCAATAAGCACTGTACAACACTATACAATAATAAAGGATACCTCGGCAGAGTAGCACGTAAGAAGTTCTATGTCAGCCCACAGAATAGGAAAAAACCTCTCGAATGTGTTCGTATGTGCCATAATAAGGGAGTAGACTTCTGGAAAAAAAGAGGTATGGACAGATGAGAGCATACTCAAGCCGTTTGGCTCGAACAGTAGACTCAAAGCTTGGAGGAAAAGAAAAAACGGAACTGCGGCCAAAAAATCCTATTTCCATAGTGAAGCAAAGCGAAGGATCCCTCCTTGTCTGCGGGTGCATGAGCGCATCAGGCGTCAGCAATCCCCATACTATCGAGGGGATAATGGATCATAGGAAGTACGTGGACATTCCTAAGCAAGAGTTATGTACCAGTACAATGTGGAAAAAATGGGCCTCCAAGAAGACTGCATGTTTATACAGGATAATGACCCAAAACATACTGCGCTTAATACGGACTGTGGATATTATATAATGTTCCATATCAGCTTCATGCTCCTCCCCTGTCTCCAGATATTAACCTTATGAACAAGTGTGGAACATCCTGGGGAAACGCATAAGAAAAAGGGCAATTTCCAACAAAAAACACTCAAAACGTTCTTGTGGAAGAATGGAACCAAATAACAAACGCGGAGGTAAAAATGTTTCCATCCTTACCAAGAAGACTAGACGCTATAATTAACGCTAAAGGGTGAAGTAACATTATTGTTATTTATTTAACATTATTGTAGCCCCACGTTGTGGTAGCCAATTTATTACGGTATTACTTATAAAGTTTGTTACTTGTGATGTTTGTATATGTGTGTTTATTTCATGTGAAGCCATCTTGTGACGTCATTCATTTGTTGGGTTTGTAGCTCCATCTAGTGTTAGCAATTTGCAGCAGTGTTAGTGTTCGAAAGAATACGACTGTTATTTGATTTAAATTTTGTTTACTGTCCTCCGGCTAGCTATTATTTCTCGGTCGAACATATCTCTTGATCAGGGTTGTGTAAACGGAAAGGAATCTTTTATCCAAAAAGAACACTGATGAAGAAATTTGTTTTATACCCTTTCATTGTCGAACACGTTAATTATCACATTTATACATTGATCTTAACACTCGCCAAACTGAAACTGTTATAATAACTTCTTACTGATAACTTTTAATCCACGTACTTCAATCTTTTGTATAATTAACCTTACAACACTTTAGATTATTCATAATTCTGCTGCGCGTAACTTGTGAATCGATACCCGACGTTTGCCGTACAAATACTTTCGACGAATTGACTGACTGAAGACGACGTGTAGTGTACACAGATTTTTGATGAACTGAACGACTGAAGGCGACGTGTAATGTATTGAGATTTTCGATGAACTGCACGCGATCTACCTCTGACTTGGTTTTTTATACACCCACTACCCGATATGCCTAAAGATTATAACTGATTTACTATTGGCTAATAAAACGCGCCAACATTAGCGTCTATTTTAATATCCAATGAAAATTATGAATACATATGCTCTAGGGAAATATTCCAGAAGGTTCTCAACGGAAAAAAACGCGCCAACATTACGTAACTTCCTCGTTTCCAATAATGATAAACAGCTCACCCCCTCGCTGCATTATTGCGCGCTATTATTGACAGTTTCAGTAAGGTCGTATAAACTTACTTATCAACAATATTTATAATCAATAAACATCTGAAATCAATGTCACATAAAAATGCATATTCATATTACAATCATTATTTACATTTAAGTAATTTGTGATACAAATTACTGCATCAAGGGTACTCTACCAAGTACTGAATACCAGAATTTTTGTAGTACCATGTAGTCATTTTGTGAGTGTACGATCACTTTTTCTGGCTGAGAATTTTGCAAGTTACATTTATTTTTATAGGAGCGACCTTTTTAGTAAATTGTGGGTGTTTTTTTAACAAAATACAAATTTTTGCTGAGAATACCGTCTTTTGTTTCAATACATTTCAAATTATTGCTTAAATACTCTCCAAAATATTAACTTTCCTTAAAGTTTTAACAGTGCACGAACACTTTCTGTGATGTGAACGCGAAGCACCATGTTTTTGCTTAAAGCGATACAAAGTCGCACCATCAATGTTTTTTAGTTTCCTTCCTGATTTCCTCTAGCTGTTGTAGGATTTGGGGTTTATTGCAAAACAAACTTTAAGGTAGTCCCAAAAGAAGCAATCAGGACTAGACCGGATGTTTACGGCGGCGATAGGTCGAAAGAAATTACTCGGTTATCAAAATAACTAGAAATCGTCATTCTGACTCATTTGACGTATGGTAGATCGCCCTACCTTGCTGGAAATATCCTTCGGTTAATTTGAAGTAAACAAATTGTTTGACAAACTCAAATAATGTCCTTCTGTAAGCAATAATATCAACCGTATCTGGTAAAGATGGGCCCAATAATTTAAAGCAAACATAACACACCGTACTTCAATTTTGCGTGAGTGCATCTGAGTTTCGTGTACATCATATGGGTTCACAACAGATCAATATCTCGAATTCTGGGTGTTAATATATCTATATGTATACTGTGACTTTGTCTAGTTCTCACTGTCACTTCACTAATGTGATCTAGTTCAATTGTCTAACTCACTTCACTTAGTTCTCGCTGCCACTTCACTTTTCTTTGCAACATAGCGGTATAATGTAATAAAAGCAACGTCGTCACTTCTTTCATTCGTTTCACTCTCTGGGGAGTCAAACACAACATATCTCTAATCTCTCGAGTAGCAACACTCACGGTACATCGCAACTGACATCGCAATCATCTCAAAGAACCCACTTTATGTCGCTCTAGAAACGCACTTACTAACTCACGTACTTGCTCACTCGCGAGAACGCTCACTTATATAGCCACTGGAATTTTCCACAGAACATTATAGTATTTTCTGGATGGGGAGAAAATTATAGAACTATCCCTTTATCTATCGATAACGCTTCTGGTACTCACGCTGGCTGAGAGCGTTATCCCGTCGGGTTATCTCATCCCCGGGCGGTCGACACCTTTTACCGATAACGGACGCCCATAATTGAGTTACACTATATAGGTATTTTTTGGTAGGCTTTCAATCAGATATGAAAGAAAATCGAATGCTTTATGTCCCTAATAGACCATAGAAGTGCGAATAAAACAGAAAGAAAACGACGTTCAACCTATATCCACTTATAGCGGGGTTCCTGACAGGCTTATCATATTATGTATTTAGAAGCCCTGAAGCTAATGCTGCGGTATAAAGATAAATTTACCCACTCCCATAAATTCTCAGTTCAACACTGCATATTTATGAGTACGGTCTAGACCTACGTGACAATTCCTTTTCCGGGTTGACAACCTAATTGGGTAGGCCATACCTAGAGCTAGGATAAATATCCTTTGACTTACAATGTGTGCACGCCGCGACTTTGTGTCCACAGTGCGGCGAGGGGAAGGAGTGCCACAGGTAACCTGGAATTATAAACAGAAGCGTCGTCAGGAGTGGTACAGAACACAGATCCCCCAGAGAGCAACTCCACCGTACCAATAACGAAAGCCAACTCCTGACTGTCGACTGTGCAGCCCTGGGTCCGTGTACTCAGTACGACGTCACGTGTACTAGGTAGGGTGGTAGTTCTATTGATTTCTCGCTCAATGGATATTTATCCTAGCACTAGTCATACCCGACGATAACTGCATAGGTGAAGTGAATAGAGTCAACACCAAACTGCGACGCTCCCAAGGAGACAGACACATTCCTCCTACGCAGCGATGTGGCTTGGCGTTGCCTGTTTCAAGGGTAAAGCGTCCTTGATGTTTAAAGACATTTAACTTAATTGGTTAGACTTCCACGTTGTGAACACGACGATGCGGTGTGCATTTATAAGACACATAATCGTTTAATAACTTCATAACACCTTAAGCTGAATTTTCATACTGTGGTAGGTTCAGTCGGGGCTTTTCTGATACACCCAAAATAATACTAGTGAGACGAAGAAATAGTTAACCCACTGAAAAAAGTGTAAAAAAGAAATTATGAAAAGTATACTTATTCATTTTAAATACTTCTGCGTAACCTCCTCTTATGGAGGACTTACACCCCCAGGACTTACAGGCGGGTGCCTGGGGTTAGATCAGACAGACAGAATATCCAGGATGGGTGATCAGCCCGATGCCTGGTATGGGAGGAAGGAAGTAGATGAAACGAAATGATGGTGAAATGGATGAAAGAAAAGGTGATGATAGAGCAGTTGGTGGAATGAATGGCGGGGGAAACCGGAGAACACGGAGAAAACTCGCCCAGATGTCGCTTTGTACACCACAAATCCCGCATGTGGGTCCCTGGGATTGAACCCGGGCTGCCTCGGTGAGAGGCGAGCGGTCTAACCACTCGGCCACGACGCCGCCTCATTTTAAATACAATAAATTATTTCACAAAATAATAATTTGAGATAGAAAATAATAATTGCACTAACCCTTTTCTTGGATAAAAAAACTTTTTCGTTACACTTGAAACTTCTTATTTAATGCACTTGTGCATTCATGTAAGCAAATAACAAGAGAATGCATTTTAATCGAAGTAATTTAGTGTAGTTTTTACATGCTTTTAGACATAGTATTCAACGAATATAGAAGGAGCCTTAAAAAAATTTATGGGGCAAATGTGATATATTCAATTGTAGCTATTTGTCACTAATTTGGTCATTGCTGACATAACTTCTAAGTGAAGCAACTTATTCTTAAAATGGTGCGTTTTTATAAATCTAAGAAAATTAGAAAATAAAATTATTTACAAAAATGCATTAGATGAAGCTAAACAATCCATACATGGGTGTAAAACACTGAAATTAATGAAACATATATATCAACTTTCTGCAACATTCCTGGTTATATTGCGCTACATAATCTTAAGGTCAAACTTAAAAGACTATAGGTAATCACTTTTTAAATTTGTTTTGCAGTTCTACGTTTTAAAAATAGAGGAGAAGAATTCAAAATAAATGCTTATAGTTTTCTCACCCTGTTATAACAGTAATATGTGTTTATCTAAAATTACTTTTTCAAGTCATGTTAGCTTTGGTATGGGCTAAAAGCTTTTAAAATTGTGAGTGATACACTAGACAATGGCTTGCATCACAATAGCACCTACGCGCTTTTATTGTCAATACACGAGATATTCAGGCGTATTGCTTTAATCCCATTTGTAGTAACATAACCTCATATCAAGGGGCCCATATGATACAACGATTTAATTAATTTTCGCTTCCTCTGCCACTTATCTATACTAGGTAAGAGGAAGTATTTATTCCACCCAAACATTCGATGTAGAGATTTCAGCGGAAATACATGTTTTGAGACACCTGAATCCAGAAAAGCAATTTTAGGAAAAGGTTCGTGTGTATGTTTGAACAGCATAACTCAAAAACGGAAAGTCGGATAAATAACAAAGTTGGTATTTAAGTTCAGTATGTTCCCAAAACATGCGACACGAAGATTTTCAAGTAATTCCCTCCGCCCCAACTACTCTTTATGTGAAAAAAGTTTCGATATTTTTATTTTCTCAAAAATGGTTCTAACGATTTTTATTCAGATATTTAATATATTTGCATGAGAAATAAAATGCATATCTTGAATCTTCTGGGAATATCCTGTGGAGGCCTCTTCACAATGAATGAATTTTGTATAACTTGTAAACCGCAAGAGAGAGACAAAACTTACTACATAAACAAAATACATCTCGTTAAAGCAATTTATTTCAAATTATTTGTGACATTAACGATTTTAGAGATATTCTTTATTATCGGTTTCTATTGTCAACTACTTTATACTTTTTCAACTCCTAATTCGCTGCTTTTTCTTGTGACCATCCAAAAAAATTTACGACCTCTTTAAAACTTTGGACTATCGCTTTAGCTTAATGTATTACCCTTCTACCCACAACGAAATGCGTAAGTGTTTATCTTGAATAACATGAACCAGATAGGAGGGTAATCTTTAGTAGGAATAGATTATAGAAGACTGCGTAGAGAAAGTCATGTGAATGTAACACATCATAATATTTTTTTCAAGTGGTAAGTCGCCATTCGATTTTTTCTCGTGCTCATGCAAAGAGCATGGAATTTAAATGCCATCACACAGTGACTCGCTTCTTAAAAATCTGATTAACGCTTTGATTTTGAAGTCGATTCCAGCCCCGCGTTGGTCGCCAAGTGTGGCGACGAATACCCAGTGTCACCTTTTGACGTTGGACCCATTATCTGCTGTTGATTCTGCTGCCGGCTGGTACAGTGGTGCCTATGAGATCTTTCTCTCAGAGTATGTGTGGGTGGGTGTGAAAGGATAACACCAGTTTAAACTGACTGACAAATTTAATGTGATCTAATACTTGAGCTGTTGAAGGGGGTTGCCGACCGTTTGAAGATAAAGAATGAAGCTGATTATGAATCGTAACACTCGAAACTATAACCATTGAATTATTATACCTGCTAGCTTCTGAAGTATAAATTTTACGGTTTGAAATAACTGTTTCCGCAATAAAAGAAACTAGAAGCCTAACTTGCCGTGAATGGCTAAAATGCTTACCGGCGAAACCTCTTGAGGCTACCGCTAAGTAACTGATGACTGATCTTAGGTGCTGCGAACTGCCGATCACCGTAAAATTCTGTAAGTCCCTAAGGCTGCACATAAAAAAAAGAAAGGTAAGACACTAATTTTAGCAATACACACTCTTTTATTACTTAAGCTCCGCCTACCTAGGTACTATTCCACCAAGGTTCCTTCTCGCGCGGGGCCAATCTTAAACTCCTACGTATGCATATCTGACTGTTACTATGTGGTACGTCCCAGAATCTCAGAATTTCATTCCCTTTCTCTTATACAGAATTCTGGCCTACTTAACTCTAACTGCATTCCAGGAACTTTTGTGCTTAACGCGCTCGTTCCTCAGTTATTACTAATGACTTCGCTGGCTAATTACCTTTTTCTCCGGACAAATATTATTAACTCAAACTTATTTACATTATTCATTGATTTTAATATACGGAAATTACTTATTGCAACATTTCTTTATCTTACTATTACCTTCTTATTTAATTGTCATATCTTGTTGTCAATAACTACTATATCAATTTATATAACTACAACGAAATGTGTGAATATGAAAGTTTATCTCAATTTCATTAAAGTTTATTAATTTAATCAAGAAGCTTTTGTAAGAACAGTTTGTAGAATACAGAGCAGAAATAGTCGTGTGAATACAACACAGAATTTCTTTTCATTAGGGCAAAAATTTGTAACACTTAGGATTTAAAATAGTTTAGTATGTATTAATTTGGGTTTGCAATTAGATTAGATTAGAATTAACCAGGGTATCACTTTATACTCAGTTAATTCTTAAAACTCCTACGGCTCGATACAAATGTAAACCTGGCACGATTTTGTTTGCTGTACAATCCCCAAATCTTTGAAAACCGATGAAGCAAGAGAATTGGCGGGGGTACACAGGCATCCCCTTCAAACCGAGGAGCGTCCCCAGTTTTCACTATTAAAATGCTCCTTTAGCCACAGTATATAGCTTATTAGCTTGAATTACTCAGGAGGATTAAAAAGTTTATTCCCTAGTTAAAAATGTTGAATAGTTCAGTTGAAATCAATTATTTTCCATAGTTCGTATTGTAAAATTTTAAACATTCTACAACATGTGTACAATTTCTTTTTGTTTGTATACTAAGCTCAATTAAAACTTTAGGAGTGATACCATAAACCTAGGATCTAAGGGGCATTTCATATTACAATATCAAAAAGTAATTAATTATGAATAAAAAATTAAAATCTTAACAATGATTTTACACAGATTGTTAAAATATTGAGTGCGTTACATGTTTTAAGTTCTGGGTATATGGTAACAAATTCAAAGCGATCAGATAGTAAACAATGGATTTTGGATTGTTCAAGGATACATTCCTTTAAAAGGTAATTAATCTCTAGTTCTTTTAATGCAATAAGTTTGGCAGCAAACTGTGGTCTGTTCCCCTAGATCACAGTAGTATTTTTCCTCCCTTAAGTTTCCGCATTTACCTAACATCTACTCTGTCCAGTCCTTATCACCTAGCTCTATGACTTGATTCAGACAAATCCCAACAAACGTGAATAAATGAGCAATGTTATACTCTGTGTGAAACGAGGGGAGGTCAGAAATAACCTTTACTCTAATTCATTTAAACTGACTAGCTCAATGTAATATGATTAGCATTTCAACATTGTGAAGGAGGGGTAGGTGGGAAACCAATTGCCCGTAGCCTTGAAACGCACAACAGCCACAATATTTATATTTTGATCGTGTGCGCGAACCTACTTGCGGGCCCCGGTAAGCGCCTCTCGGTCCGTCACCTGGATGGGGCCTTCGACTGGCCATCGGAACAATTGCCAGTGTGGAATAATAGACCATTATGTGCGGCTTACCCAGTCCGGAACATTCCTTTCGGCGTGTTTTAGTAGGTTACTCCTCAAGAAAGTTCCGCTTTGTATGCGGGGCCTATATAGGGGGATGTTCTTGTCAGACAGGAGTTATATCAGTTAACAAGTAACGAAGTGAAAAGCTGACAGTGCCGGCTCAGTTCAGTTGTAAGTTGTGCAATGTATCAGTTGTGCTGTGTTTGGAATGTGTGCCTAAAGTGACTCAAGTGTAACGTTTGTGCTACTCTGAGTGCTTAAATGATAAATAAAATGTGTTTTGCAGTAACTAGTGTTCTCATGTGTTACAATATGAAACGTTTCTTTTGAAGTATACCTGGAAAATAAGTCTAAAATTATTGCAGCCATCGAATACGAATGTAACGCTACAAACGCTGCTGAATGTACCTCAAAGAACCGTATCGCGTTATCGGAAAAAATGCTTAAGAAAGAGTTATTTTTTCCGTGTATTAGTCCATTTCAATAAATACTTTACTCCAGCGTTTAGATACAATGGTAATCATTCACATATGGTTTATAATACCGTTATAATATATATTTATTAGCGTCATTATGTAGTTCAACATTTATCGCCATCCTTAACGATATTATAATTATTATTAACTTGCGGCAGAATTTATATGCGCCGTTGGTTGCGCTTCTCTATTAAGGGTAAAAATAAAATATAAAATTTGCTTAAAAGATGCCTAGCGGTGAGCAATGAGATCTCTTCTTAGTTCTCAGGGCGTATAATAGGAAGATTTTTGTAGCCTGATGCTGTACTAAAGAAGAAATAAGTTCAACTTTTGCAAATCAAACGTTTCTTATTTATTTCTTTTCTTTGCAGAATTACATATTTCTTTTACCTTCTTCTTTTATAAAACGTCTTAGTGCATTTCACAATAACAGCAAAATATTACCGCCTAGCTGGAATATTAATAAATTACTCTAGCTTCCTTGGTCACTAATAAGGTGGCCCCTAGGTTGCTATTAAAATGTTAGAAAAAATGTTCATCTCCATGGCAACATTCATTATTCTGACCCTTCACTTATTCGTGTAATAAACAAGCTTGCCCAATCTATGGCCATGTACACTTTTCTTGCCTAGCCTTTTTCTTTATGTGGGTTTTACCAGGATCTGTCACGTTTATCATTTATACAAACAAATTCAACTCCCGAAAACACAAATATAGGTTAACATAAAACCAATACATAATTTCACAATGAATACAAATTACCAATTATGACAATGACATTGAAAACGTGCAGACAGTACAATGAATGCGTAAATACGAGTATAACCTCAAAAAAATTATATTATTTGTTTTCTCACAAATATATGAACAGGTAACTTGACTTAGGTTTATGTTCAGTTTCAAATGATTCTTTCTGCTTCATTTACCTCTTTTAATTGTATTCAAATTTCTAGTGGAGACAATGTCCATAAAATTGCATCCCCTCTGTGATATAGTATTACTTGTTTGTCTCTTGTTTTACATGTGTTGCATTGAAGAGATCCAGTGTCTTTCCCAATGGTAAAATCAGCTACTGCATGTAGATGTCAAATCCAAATATTACCTAACAATGCACTAAATTGTTTTATGTGCCCTTGTCCAATTTTTCAATACATATGTCATCATTAAAAAAGGTAATGGTGGGTATAAACATATGTCATATATCTGTTTTATCCCAAGTGTCTTTAATAATTGCATTTCTCATCATGAACATACTATATTTCACTTTATTTAGGTAGCATTTTATATCATTAGATTATTCCTGTTATTGCCGTTACAAGGTTATTATTTTTATATACTAATCGTTTACGCCACTTCGAATTATTCTTCCAATATTAGCATTCATTTCATCGTAGCATTACATGAACATATATCATCGTAGCAATTATCAATACATCTCATCGTAGTATTGTTTTAATATGTTCTCACAGCATTCTTATATATATTGTGACATTTGGTTACAGTAATGTTTGTTTGTTGGGAAATGTATGTACTAGTGTGTGGGTTGGTAACAGAGATCGTATGATGTCAGAATAGTGGGGGAAACGGTTCGTTAGAAGGTAGCGTCAGTTACCTCTCTCTCTTGCAAGGGAGCACTCCTGTAGCTTGGCCACCATCATGATCGACGCGTCGCGGATGGCAAACAGGTAACATTTTGTATCTATTAACACCCAATACATCTTGGTTAGATTAAGGCCCTGGAATGTGATTTCTAGTAGATATTTTATCCTTCTTCCCTCCCATACAATGTTTTAGGAATCTTTAGGTGTATTTAGGATTTTGTTGAGCTCGCCCCGTCGGACCTCGCGTAGTTTATTGTTTGATCCTGTTCACGGTACCTATCGCTCTACCCCCCATTGAGCTAAAATGTGTAAAGAGGTTACGACAAATGCAACAGTGTAATGCAATGTTATTGGTGTCATTCCTGAAATGTCAATGTGATTTGTTTAGTTTATGCCTGTCAGGTATCTTTGATTTTGCAGCTAGTTGAATGAGACATGTCAATGAAGCTATTTATTTTCTCAGCAATTAGTGTGGATGATGATGATGATGATGATAGAGATTATGATAATAATGATCATAACAAAGAGGAGGATAAAGATAGTAATGTGAAGGAGAAATTTTTGTTATTGCAAGTAAAGCATGAATATTTGTAGTTTGATGCATGTAATGTGGTGTTTATTTTTGAAGTATGTAGCAATGTTCTTAGTAGTTTTGGGTAGTTATTAAACTGAGTGTTGTGTATTATTTGGGCCATGGTCAGTATGAATGATTTCATTTCATTGTCATGTATGAATGTGTGATAAGTGCACTTATTCATTTCGGTTATTAGTTGTACCAGCTGGTCAAAGTTAATATTGGGATCCCACATGTTTTACTATATTTGTGTTCTGTTATTATGTGTAAACTATAAATATATAACTCACATAATATTTCTGTATTCTGACCACTTCATGTCTCTTTATTTTGATTTGTAAACATTTTTTTTGTGAAATTTTGACTTGTACCCCTTTGCAAAATTCAGTTTTTATGTCAATGTGTAATCATTTTTTTTCTTTTAGTATTAAGTTTCAATGTTTCTAAATTTCTGCAAAATTTGTGGCATCTTTTGATTACATTTTCATAAATGACATACTATTTTCTTCTTCTTCTTGTATGATGTTCTTGGAGCACACATTATACCTGTTATTACCCCTGTTATAGTGATTTTGACTGATCCGGGAGCTCGAGTGTCCAGAGCAGTGTCCACGCAGTACAGTACCATACCACAGGCTGCACAGAGATACACCAGGGAGAGCTACTGCCAGTTCACTACAATGCAGGTGGCAAAAGGAGCCACTGTTCGGGGGGCAGTCCAAGCCAGCGATTACCCCCACGTTATCAGCATTGTGAAACAAGAACTACTCTACGGCTGAATCCTCTTCGTTGTGGATGAGATGAACATTTTCATCCACAAACAGTTACGACAAGATGTGGTGCAGTGTAGTATGGGTGTGACAGTAGCAGCTAGGTGTAATGTGCGTGTGCGGGGTTTGTTTTTACTGAATGAGACAAAACATCTTTGAATATCGTCGGTGGCACTCGAGACTCTATGTTTGTATTAGATATGTACAAATTTGCTTACAGGTTCTTTTACATCTGCTTCGACAGACATTTCGGCTCCATCTTTTGTAAATATTCAGGTAGTTTTGTAAAAAATGTCATTTATTTATGCTGTCTCTGTTCTTTGTAATCTTCTGTAAGCGATAAAATCCTTCTTGCCTCGACGGGGACGTCGATCTGGGTGACCAGGGGGAGATGTGACATTTGGTTAGGGTAATGTTTGTTTGTTGGTTGGGAAATGTATGTACTAGTGTGTGGGTTAGTAACAGAGATCGTATGATGTCAGAATAGTGGGGAAAACGGTTCGTTAGAATGTAGCGTCAGTTGCCTCTCTCTCTTGCAAGGGAGCACTCGTGTAGCTTGGCCACCATCATGATCGACGCGTCGCCGATGGCAAACAGGTATCATTTTATATCTATTAACACCCAATACATCTTGGTTAAACTAAAGCCCTGGCATGTGATTTCTAGTAAATATTTGATCCTTCTTCCCTTCCATACAATGTTTTAGGAATCTTTAGGTGTATTTAGGATTTTGTTGAGCTCGCCCCGTCGGACCTCGTGTAGTTTATTGTTTGATCCTGTTCACGGTACCTATCGCTCTACCCCCCATTGAGCTAAAATATGTAAAGAGATTACGACAATATATATCATCATAGCATCATTTAATATCTCATCGTAGCATTACATTAACACATCTCTGTAATCGTGTCGTTATTAAATTTATATACAGTGGCATGCCTTCCTTAGCCTTTCGAATAAGAAAGGAATTTATATTTCCATATGTTCTTGCGTGATGTTGTTATGCAAAATTTTATGCGATAACAACCATGCTTCTCTTAATAACATGTAAAGTTAAATCGCTGTACCTTCCTAAAATTAGCATTTGAAGTGAGCACATCTACGTTCTTTATCACATTTACAGTTTTACCTGGGATAATATTACTGACCACTATACATGTTATTTGTATTATTTTACATTACTGGCCTTAACTTACACACAATTCCGCTTTTCAGAAGCTTTCGAAATGTTATGAATTTTCAGGAGGGCTCTATCTCCCACTTTCGGTAACCATTTATTTTTGTACTTTTTTACTTTTTCCCGTCTCTTTTCTGCTTCTTCTTGGAGTCTTTTAAATGCTACCTGACATTTTTCTTTTTTCGTTAACTCCCTTTTAGTCGCCATAGTTGTAGGAAACTCTATGATCAAACTTCTTGGTTTTATGTTTATCAATACTATCGGGGCGATTTTTGTGGTGGTGTTGATAGAGTTGTTAATGATCTGTTCAATGTATTCACATTGTTTGACCCAGGAAGTGTGATCTCTGTGACATAGAATCTTTAAACATTTGAAACATCCCTCTTTGTTCTTTCTATAGGGTTTCCCTGTGGGTAATAAGCAGATGAATAGTACAATTTGACTCCAATTTTGTCCCATGTATCACGAAATACTTTGCTCTAATGTATCGTTGCACTATCCGACAGAATCGCTTCCATTTTTCCAAACTTTGGTATATAGTCTTTCACTATTTTATTTAGACAAGTTTTAATTCTTATGCTTTTAACAGGATAGATTTTTGTGAACTTTGTGAAAGTATCAAGCATTACGAAAACATATCTACACATATTTCTGCTTATTGTAAGCTCGCCATGTTCGTCAATCGATTCCAATACATTTTTCTTATCCCTTACAATACTATGGGGAATGACTTCATACTTCACATTCATTGGTTTTGCTTTTTGGCACAACTCGCACACAGATCTTAACTTCCTTACCCTCTTCCCCAAGTGTTTGATTACAGCATCTCTCTTATAGCCAATGATGTCTTCTCGCTTCTTGAATGCACGAGGGAATGATGGAATACTAAAATGATTTTATATTGTATCGATTGTGGTGCGATTATCTTCCACTTCTTTCCGTCGGCTCCATGTAACTTGAATAAGATTCTGTTGAATTTTCCTACTTTGGCATCAATCTTTGGCTTTATTTCAGGGACTTTGTCGAAAATTGCCGTTAGCTCGGGCTCCTTTTGTTACAGTCTACTTGTGTTTCTGATACCTCTTAATATACACTACGTGATCAAAGTATCCGGACACCCGGCTGAAAATGACGTACAAGTCCGTGGCGCCCTCCATCGGCAATGCTGGAAGTCAATATGGTGTTGGCCCACCCTTAGCCTTGATGACAGCGTTCACTCTAGCAGGCATACTTTCAATCAGGTGCTCGAAGGTTTATTGGGGAATGGCAGCCCATTCTTCACGGAGTGCGGAACTGAGAAGAGGTATCGCTGTAGGTCGGTGAGGCCTGGCACGAAGTCGGCGTTCCAAAACATCCCAAAGGTGTTCAATAGGATTCAAGCCAGGACTCTATGCCGGCCAGTCCATTATAGGCATATTATTGTCGTGTAACCACTCCGCCACAGCCCGTGCAGTATGAACAGTGTTCGATCGTACTGAAAGATGCAATCGCCATCCCCGAATTCCTCTTCAACAGTGGGAAGCAAGAAGGTGCATATAATATCAATGTAGCTCTGCGCTGTGATCGTGCCACGCAAAACAACAAGGGATGCAAGCCCCCAGGAAAAACACGACCACACCATAACACCACCTCCGAATTTCACTGTTGCCACTACACACGCTGGCAGATGACGTTCACCGGGCATTCGCCATATCTACCCCCTGCCATCGGATCGCCACATTGTGTACCGTGATTCGTCACTCCACAGAACGTTTTGCCACTGTTCAATCGTGTAATGTTGACGCTCCTTACACCAAGCGAGGCGTCGTTTGGCATTTTCTTGCGTGATGTGTGACTTATGAGCAGCCGCTCGACCATAGAATCCAAGGTTTCTCACCTCACGCATAACTGTCATAGTACTTTGAGTGGATCCTGATGCAGTTTGGAACTCCTGTGTGATGGTCCGGATAGATGTCTGCCTATTACTCTTTACGACCCTCTTCAAATGTCGGCGGTCTCTGTCAGTCAACAGACGAAGTCGGCCTGTACGCTTGTTTTGCTGTACATTACCCTTCACGTTTCCACTTCAGTATCACATCAGAAACAGTGGACCTAGGGATGTTTAGGAGTGTGGAAATCTCGCGTACAGACTTCTGACGCAAGTGACACCCAATCACCTGAGCAATTCGAAGTCCGTAAGTTCCATGGAGGTTCCCATTCTGCTGTTTCACGATGTCTAATGACTACTGAGGTCGCGGATAATGAGTACCAGGCAGTATGTAGTATGTGGTAGCACAATGCACCTAAGATGAAAAACGTATGTTTGTGAGGTGTGATACTTTTGATCACATAGTGTAGCATTATTCTTTTTCACATTAAATGTCATTTTTTATCTCATTGTGAGGGTTGCTAATTGTTTCTGGCATATGCTTTTCCGATTTCAGTCTCGAGAGGAAATCACTAAGGATATTTTCTTTGCCGGGGATATGTTTTATTTCTATGTTATGGAAAGTTATTTCGTGGATGTAGGTATCTGTAAATCTTGGAATTTGTCAATTTGTATTTCTGTATAAATGACAAGCTCACATGGTCAGCATAAACAATGATTTTGTAATTAAATGCATACTGCCTAAATTTCTGCAATGTGAAATATGTAGTTTCCACCTCGAGTTCTGTTATACAGGAATTAGCTTCAATTTTAGTCAAAAATCTCGATGCTGTGGCAATTACACGAGTTTCTCTCTGCTCACCTCTTTGTGTGAGTATTGCTCCGTATGAAAGAATACTGGCGTCGGTATAAATCAGGAACGGTGATGATGATGATGATGATGATGAGATGGGGTTTAAGGGCGCCCAACAGCTAAGGTTATAAGCGCCCGTACAATGTATAAAATATAACATTTAAAAGCCAAAAACTAAAAAAAAATTACACACAAACCCGCTTGATCGAAAACACTAAAAAACAACAGACCAAATTCTAAGAACTACCACACTAAAATCGTGGTCAATAAAAGCGTAAAACAACGTGTCAAGAACTGCAGAATGCGAGGGATATGAGCGTCATATATCCACCGGGGAGTAGACGACCCAGTAAAAAGACAATATAAAATCACAAAGCTAAAAGACGCTCAGCGCATAAAATGCGTCCGCTAAAACCAATGTCACTGATAAAACGTAAAAGACATTCTATAGCACGCGCGTCGTCTGCCAAAACGTTGGCTAGGCCAACAGGCAGACCAACACGAACGCGCAACGGAGCTAAAACTTGACACTCTGTTGAAATGTGAAGCACCGTTAAGGACACATCACACTGCTCACAGAGTGGTGCGGGGTCACCACTAAGCAGATATCTATGACTAAAAAGGCAATGTCCGATTCGTAAACGAGCCAAAAGTACCTCTTCCCGACGACACGAACGAGAAGAGGTATCCCAGACTAGCGGAAGAGGTTTAACCTCCCGCAACCTGTTCCCCCGAGGGCCGTCCACTCTACGCGCCAAAGCGAGAGCAGGCGGTGATGGAAAATCACACACAAATCAGACGAGGGAACAATAGAGGTAAAACATCTGGGTAATAAAATCGCCGATTTGGCAGCGGCATTGGCAGACTCGCTCCCTGAGATGCGCACATGGCCTGGAATCCACACGAAGGACACGCTGATGCCAGAGGCACCAAGCGAGTGGAGCAGGTCATGTATGCGCTGTACGAGCGGGTGGTAATTGTACAGCGCGTCAATACTCTGAAGGGCATTCAGAGAGTCCATACAAACAACACAGAGCCGCAAGTCGTGCAGCTGAATGTATAAAATGGCTTGAAAAATACCTAAACGTTCGACGGTAAAAATCGAACATTGACCCGTAAACGAAAGGTAAAACTAGTTTCACCACAAACAAAGGCACACCCTACTCCAGCATCAGTCTTAGATCCATTGGTAAAGATAAAATTAAAGTCCCCGAATTGCACCTATAGTTCTTAAAAAGCTGATCTAAGGACTGAAGAAGGGGTCTCAGTCTTCGGCATCGACGTTAGCTCAAGGTGACAGTGAGCCTCAGCGCGCAACCATGGAGGAAAAAGCGTTTCCCCCCTGAGAAGGGCCGGCGCTGGCATAACGTCCAAATGCCGAAGGAGCTGTCGAAATTGTACCCCTGGATGGAGCAATGCATAGGAGCTAACTAAATATTGTCGATCAAGCGAATCCTCGTAAAATAACTCGAAGGACGGGTGGTTAGGAAAGCTTGAGAGTCGACAGGCATAGCTGCACAAAAGCAGCTCACGCCTGAAGGACAGCGGAGGCTCAGCAGCTTCAGGGTACAGACTGGGTACAGGGCTAGTTGGAAAGACCCCTGTAGCGACTCTTATACCACAATGATGAATTGCATTCAAGCGACGTAACACAGATGTACGTGCCGATGAATAGACAATGCACCCTTAATCAAGATTAGATCGGACCAAGGAGCGAAAAGACGCAGAAGAACGGTCCGATCAGCTTCCCAGAATGTGCCACTTAAAACACGTAACAGATTAAGAGAACGGTCACACTTTGCTTTTAAAAAGGAAATGTGAGAAGTCCAGCTCAGCTTTCGATCAAAGATCAACCCCAAAAATTTCACCTGGTCTGCAAATGGAAGGACCTCCGACCCGAGATGGAGAGACATCTTATGATGGAGAGAAGTGTCATAAGCTTTCTCCAGGTCAAAAACACAACAACTGTTTGACACTTTCTCAGAAATTCGTTTATAATATGCGTCGACAGACACCAGATGGTCGACGGTGGAGCGATGGCGACGAAATCCCCACTGAGTGTTCGCTAGAAGTTTCGATACTCAAGCCACCATGTCAACCGCCCGTCGATCATGCGTTCCATTACCTTACAAATGCAACTGGTGAGGGAGATAGGGCTGTAGCTGGAAGGTTGTTGGCGATCCTTCCCAGGCTTAAGAATAGGGACAATGGTGGCTTCGCGCCAAACGAAAGAAAAAAGGCCGTCTTGCCAAATACGGTTATAGACCTGTAAGAGAAAGAGTTTACTGTCGGTTGAAAGGTTCTTGAGCATCAGGACATGAATGCCGTCCGGCCCAAGAGCGGAGTGCCTAGAGCAATGGAGAGCGTGCTCCTGCTCCCGCAATGTGAAAGGTTCATTATAACACTCGGTATTAGCAGACCGAAAATTATAGGTCTCCTAATCCAGCCAGTCTTTGAGATTGCGAAAGCCGGCGGAATAATGGGAGAATTGGAAACCACCTCAAAGGCAGTACCCAGAGTGTTAGCAATGGCAGCCGGATCCACTATGGTGGCATTGGAAACCTGAAGGCCAGATACAGTACAATGTGACACTTTACCGGAGAAGCGACGAAGTTTATCCCAAACAACAGAGGAAGGAGTGAAGCGATTAAAAGACTCGACAAAACGAGTCCAAGACGCCTTCTTGCTATCCTGAATAAGGCCACGAGCCTGGCGCGCGATTGTTTAAAAGTAACCAACTTGTCAAGCGTAGGGTGTCACTGAAACACCCTAAGTACAGTTCCACGGGCACGAACGGCAACCTCGTTCCACCAAGGAACAGGAATCCGTCGAGGGTGAGAGGACGAACGGGGAATTGTGCGTTCGGCGGCAGATAGCATCGTAGAGGTAAGGTGCTGCACCATTTGGTTAACGTCAGAGAAGGGCTGGTCCTGAAAACACACGAGTCTGGAATACAATCTCCAGTCGGTTTTAGTGAATATCCAGGTAGGTACTCCGGAACGCTGGACGTAGTGAGACAGAAGAGAAACGATGCAGGGTTAATGGTCGCTGGAGTACGTGTCAGCGACGACGTTCCACTGCAGACGACAAGCAAGGTGGATGGAGCAAACGGCAAGGTGCAAGTGAGAGAATGTACCAGAAGAATCAGACAGAAAAGTAGGTTCACCCGTATTTAGGATGGAGAGGCTGAAATGATCAAAAATGTCGGAAAGAAGAGTTCCACTCGCACAAGCCCTTGGCGAACCCCAAAGGGGGTGATGGGCATTAAAACCTCCCAACAGAAGAATTGGTGTTGGGAGAGCGGACAAGAGATCACGAATGTCCGCGATAGCGAGGAGAGACGATGGAGGTGAATACACAGAGCTAACAGAAAAGAAAAAGCCAGATAACTGTAGTTTAACTGCAACAGGTTGCAAGTCGAACGTAAGAGTGATAGTTTGAAAATGAACGTCGTTACGCACTAATAACATGACACCTCCATGAGCAGGAGTACCCTCCTCCGGCTCAAGATCGTAGCGAACCGGAGTATACCCTCGGAGATCAAAAGGATCGTGAGGGCGAAGCTAAGTCTCCTGCAAACACACGACCATAGGTGAATGGGAAAGGAATAAAAGTTGCACTTCCGCCCTATGCGCTCGCTCACCACGTTAATTCCAGTTCCGGACAGCCATGAATAAAAGGGATAAACTTCTTACTCAGAAGGGCGGCTCCAAATCACTTTTTGCTTAACCTTGGGGCTCGGGCTTTTAGTATGGAGTTGGTCAGACTTAATAGGCTTTTCGAAGGGAGGGCCCACGCGCTCAGTGCCAGAAACCGATTCAAGCGCCGAGAATCGGTTCTGGGTGGCAACGGGTGAAGGGGGCCGCTGAGCGCGGCTTGTCCCAGGAGCGTCCTGGGACTGTGACCTTCGAGGAGAAGGTGAACTTTTCTTACCGCGCGCACGCGGAGGGTCTTTTAGAAAATCTTCCCTACGAAACGTCTGCATCGATTTCTTCTCGGTGCCTTGTGACTGCATAACCTTGGACCAGCTTTAGATGGCTTTCTAACAGTGGCTTGAATGGACGGCCGGATGGTAGTGGCGGTCAGTGTAGTCATGGTCCAGGTTTGAGTCCCTGCATCCTTCTGGAGTACTGGCGAGGCAACAACAGAACTGAATGTTTGTGATCACAGGGGCGATGGTTGGCCGCATGGTAACACCTCCGGGCTTCGGCAAAGGAGAGTTTTTCCTTTACCCTGATCTCCTGGATCGCCTTCTCGTCCAAATACCGCGGACAGTCGGCTAATGAAGCAGAACGAGACCCTTTGCAATTAACGCAGACGGGGGCTGTCGAAAAGGTACCTTCGTGTGAAGGCTGGCTACATGTTGCACAGAGGTTAACGGCGCTCTTACATGAGGCTTGCGTATGCCCAAAACGTTGGCATTTGAAACAACGTAGAGGTCTAGGAATATAGGGCCTCACCGCAATACGTTCGTACACTGTTGTAATGCTCGTGGGCTGATAGACGCCATCAAATGTTAGAAAAAGGGTACGAGTGGGTACCAATACTCCGTCGCGTTTGGCCTGCACTCGATGCACTGCTGTCACCTTTTGATCTGATAGATATTCAACTAGATCCTCGTCCGATATACCATCGAGGCTATGCGTGGTGACGACGCCTCAACAGGAATTCAAGGTGCGGTGCTTCTCAACAAGGATGGAATAACCGTGGAGAAGCGTAGCGCGCAACAAGGTCTTACTTTGCTGATCGGACTTTGTTTGTACTAATAAGGAACCATTTCGAAGACTAGTGCAGAATTGAACCGGACCAGCAATAGAATCATTGCCCTTCTGAATGATAAAAGGGTTCACCTTCTCGACAGATTGTCCTTCCTCAGTTCGTGAAATAACTAAGTAGCAACCAGATGATGGGTGTGCTACTTCTGTTACCACAACTTTTCGGCACTTATTTGAAATAATGGAGAAAGAGGGCTCCATAGCGAAAGAAATCCTCCACCATTGCAACCGCCTCCGACCTCGGGCTCTGACTTCCCGGGCGTTACCCCGGCTTGGGTGAGTGGCCTATCTATACCTATCTCACCCCAGGGTCACACCTCCCAGAACATAGACAGAGGGACCCAATCGCCGTCAGAAGTCAGCAGCTCATGCAATGCCCCCCCCTCCCGCGGGACTGCAGTTGAACAGCGGATACGAACACATACCCTACATGACGACCCCGGGTGGTGGGGATGACGCCATTACCCACTCACCCAGCTGCGCACCCAGTGCGCGGATATCCGTCAGGCTGTGTCCACGGAGGATTAAAATCAAATGTAACAGAAACTAAAAGTGTGTGGGCGTTTCGCACGCAAGGTAAGCCGGTGAAGAAGGAAAAAAGAAGTGTTAATGAATGGACGTGGGGTGAAATGTGCGTAAATAGAAAAGAAGTAAGAAACGATGGTGAGGGCGTCATGTAATGAAATACACAGAACGCACGAGAGCCTACCTTGAGGCCCCCGGTCACGAGGACGAACCCACGTCGACCGGACGTGGGTGGAAGGATGATGATGGCGACGAAAGGCTCGGGAACCCCCGGGTACGCCAAAGGTGAACCCCTGGGGGGATCAGGAACGGTAAGTTAGGATTCGGACGTTCTAGGAGGATTGAATTTTGAAACAGGTTTTTGATCTTTTCAAAAGATTCTTGGTGCTCTGGTTTCCATTCCCACCTGGTGTCTCTTTTCTATGTAGCTCTCTTTGGTAGGAATTCCTTAGAGTAGTTGATGACCAATTTTGATTGGTATTGTGACACTTTTAAGAATCTCCTTAATTGTTTTAGATTTCTAGGAGCGATATTTTCTACAGTTTTAATCCTTTCTGGATTTGGTTTTATCCCCTCCAGAGAAACTATGTGACCTAAAAGTTCTGTCTCTTTTAATCTCTCACAAAGGATTCTAACTTTTCTAAATTAATTGCCCTGTTGCTTTGCTCGAATTTTGATAGTATTTAATTTATACGTTTTATGTGTGATGCTAGATCTTCGCTGTATATTAGGAATAATCATCCACATATTGTGTTACGAAATAGTCGATGGTGTTTCCAAATATTTTGTATAAAGCTCTTAATTGTTAAGGATGTCGTTACTTTAAGAATTACCAATGTACTTACATCGAATTCCCAGTCATCCATTTTTATTTTAATCAGAACTTGATACATTATACTCTCTGTTTTGCCCAGTTGCTGTACTGCAATATACCCCGCAAACTGGTAGAAATTCTGTTCGATTTTCTTTAATTATGTTTTTAATCAAGTTTTCGTCACAGACGGAATTACTAGCCCCTATGTTGATCATCACTCTAGTTCTCTTTCCCAGATTTTTAGTTTTACTAGGGTTGGGTTTGTCATTTATTTATCATTTTCATTATGCTTGATTACTATTTGTACATGTTTATTAAATTATTCCACATCGATCAATTTCCGAGGCACAAAATTAACCTGAAATTAGCTTCCACTTGATTTACGTTGACAATGCTCGCAATATTGTCACTGGTATTTCATGTATTTGCACTTGTTCAGTTTGATTATGGCTTTCCGTTTCGCTCAGCCTCATTTCAAGTGTATTCCAGAAAATGCGGTTCTTACATCTTGGATTTGTGTTGTATGGCGACCTTTTAGTTGCTAAGTATTCCCTGCAAAATCTCATATGGTAACCTGATTGTCTCTGTGTGATGGCTTGTTTGTGTATGTTCTCGACACACTACTTCCGCGATTTTGTTCACTTCGGAGTATTGCATGGTGATATTTATCCCTTGTGATTTGAAATGTGTCGTTGTTTGACATGTATCTTTGTCTTTGTGCCTCCTTCACCTCGTGATCTTTCCTTGCATAGTGCCTTTGTGTGTTTGTGTCTGGTATGTCGTGGTTTATATTCCCGCGTTGGTTATTAGTGTGGTTATGTGTGGCTTGTTTACTTTCATTGTATGTGCGTTTGGTGTTTTGCGTTTCGAATGCTATCAGTAATTTTATGATATCCATGAAATCAGCGGGTTTTTCTACTATTAGGCCTGTTCGCACAGTATCTGGAAAATGCCTAATCACACTAGTAATAATGCCTTGTTCTGCCATGCATGGTTCCGCTAGTCTTCCCTTATTCACTACTTTCACAAAGTAGTCGACCAAAGGCATGCCTTTTGATGAGTTGTATTTTTCTGTTGCTAATTCTACTCTCGACTGATTCTACCTTGCGGGCCCTCATTACCTTGCAAGAAACAAATTCCTAAAGCATGAGCAAGGTTCGCGTCCTGCCAAAGTTAACCTCAACCAGTCGAGTGTTTTATTTTTCAGGCTTTTCCTTACTGTCATCATTTTGAGCTCACTGGGTACTTTCTTAATTCTAAAGTATTCCTCTAACTATTTCAAAAATATCTTGGGATCGTTCCCCTTCTTCTCGTCAAAAGTTGGCGAAGAAATCTCGTGTAAAATATGGTTTATGTAGCATGTGTTATATGTGTATGGGGTTGGTTTACATTTCCCTGATTTACATCGCTTAACCAAACAGTTTGTACATCATGCTTATCAACATTTTCATTCAACTCACTACTACCAGAATTATTTTGCAATGCATTTGCAATCCTTTTTACTTTTTCCACACTTTCTTGTTCTTTTTTAAATCTTTCCTCTACATTTTTTCAATTGTTCATATATTTATTTCTCTAATTCTTCATTTACATGCTTAATATTATTTATTTCCTTTTGTTGCAAATGCATTGCACTTGACACATTTTCAATTTCAGATACAATCACTTGCTTTGGGTTTTTACTTGTTATAATCTCCTCCCTTGCTATTTCTACCTCTTTATTCCATAATTTTTTTTAACTCCACTACTTGCCTAACCTCAAAATTACTCTGACCTGTTTTCATTGCTTTGATTTCCTCTGCTAATTCTATTGTCATGTTATTTGTACATTCTATCATTTACTCTCCATGTTTTGTCATGTCTTCCTCCAACATTCTCTTATTCTGTTTTACCTCAATTTCTAAGCTACTCATTTTTTGCTGACAGTTGCCATCTGACTTTCTGGGCTACTTTTTACTTCTCTCAAATTATTGTTTATAATACCCGTGTTATTCTTACATTTTGTCTAGCTTTCTCTATCTCACTTTTTAATTCTACAATTTCCACTTCCCTACACTCTGAATCGTTCTTCCTACCTCTTTCTACTTCTTGTTTTAATGGCCGGCCCTCGTAGCCGTGGTCGCTCCGGCGCTCCGCCAAGCTGAGGGTCGCGGGTTCGAGTCCCGCCACGGGCATGGGTGTTTGTGTGTGTATGTGTGTTGCGGAAATAAGCGGTATGAAAACATTAAAACACAGTAGCATGAACTGGGTACAAGGGAACTTTAAAAAAATGCAGTTCTACCCCTTTTCATTTCTTGTATTAATTCTGCTAACTCAACTTTCCTACTTTGAATCTTCTTTCCTATCTCTTTTTATTTCTTGTTTTAATTCAATTCTACCCCCTTTCCATTTCTTCTTTTAATTCTTCTAACTCAACTTTCCTACTTCCTGAAACTTCTTTCCTATTTTGCCCTACCTTCTGTGCTACCTTTTGCCCCAACTCTGCTAATTCAACTTTCCTATTATTGTCTGACTCTCTCACGAATTTATATAAGTCCTCTAACTCAATCCTGTTTCTTTTAACGCTTCCCCCATCATCCCTACATTTCCTATTTCTCCCCTAGCTGTTCCCGTTGTTGTAGACTGAATGTTCAGTTTTATGCTATTATATTTTTACTTCTTAGTAGCATGATACAGACGTCTTTTCCCTACTGTTCGCCTCTTCTGCGCTTGGGATTCTCTTCCCACCTCCGGTGTCCAAGATTCCCCCACGCTGTCGTAATCTAGCCGCTACCGTCGCCGCTGCCGTCTTTTCCAGGCCGGTACACTGCTTCATTCCGATGCCGTGTTGTCGCCAATCATCCTTCGAAATCTTCCCACGTTGTCGGGACGTCGTGTTGCCTTCACGTCCTCGTCTTTGCAGATCAATATGTTTATGTAAAACTTTTTCTTCAAAATCTTCCTTTCAATTAACTCGCCCCACATTGTAGAAGCCATTTGTGGCACAATTTATATGTGACGTTGGTTGTGCTTTTCTATTAAGCTAAAAATAAAATATAAAGTTTGCTTAAAAGATGCCTCAGTGTTGAGATCACTTCTTAGTTTTGAGGGCGTTTAACAGGAAGATTTTTTGTAGTCTGATGCTGTACTAAAGAAGAAATAAATTCAACGTTTTGCAAATCAAATTTTTCTTATTTATTTATCTTCCTTACAGAATTACATATTTCTTTTACCTTCTTCTTTTATGAAACTTCTTAATATATTTCACAATAACAGTAAAGTATTACCGCGTAGCTGGAATATGAATATATTAAGAACACAAGAAATCAGTTCGGTCACTAATAAGGTGGCTCCTAGATTGCCATTGAAATGTTAGAAAAAATGTTCAGCTCCATGGCAACATCCATTATTCTAACCCTTCACTTATTCATGGAATAAACAAGCTTGCCCACCCTATGACCATGTACACTTTTCTTGCCTAGATGTTTTTCTTTATGTGAGTTTTACCAGGATCCGCCATGTTTATACAAACAAATTCAATTACCGAAAACACAAATATAGGTTAACATAAAGCCATTACATAATTTCACAATGAATACAAATCACTGGAGTTCGGACACGGTTGCTCTTTCGTTGCACTTTGACTGGAAGTTAAGTACGCATAGGGTTTCCTGAGACCTCCTCCTCCCCAAGCAGCCGGCCCTCGTAGCCATGGTCGCTGGAGTGTATAGCTCCGGCGCTCCGCCAAGCTGAGGGTCGCGGGTTGGAGTCCCGCCATAGGCATGGGTGCTTGTGTGTGTATGTGTGTTGTGTAACGGTGGTAATAAGCGGTAACGAAAGCAGTAAAAACACAGTATCATAAACTGGGTAAAACAAGGGAAACTTTAAAAAAAGAAAAAGAAGAAGAAAAAAAAGCAATGCTAGTCCTTCACTCTAAGCAAGCGATCAGTGCATATACAGCCTGTTCTGAAGTTCTGAAGTTACGAAGTTCCACCGTTATTAGCTGACAAAACATGCCGAAAACAACCAGTAAGAAAAGTGTCTTACTTGTAAATGAATATCGACGTGAGTATTTTGATGTAAGAGGGGAAAATAAATTTTGTAAAGTATGCCACATTGAAATCAAAGGAGATAGAAGGGTTTTTGTTACAAGACGCTGGAAATCTAAAAATGCTCACAAAATATTACGGTGCTCCCTAGAAATGAGGGGGTGAGGATATACTATCCACATAAGAAACCACGAACTCATGCAGCTAAACCGAAGTTTACAGGGATTTGTCTGACATGATGGTAATCACAAACATCCCATTTAATAAGCTGCAAACTCGTGCTTTTAAAACTTCGTGCTTTCTGGAGAAATATACAACTATGAAAATTCCTCGTGTGTCTGCTTTACCAAATGTTATTTGTCTCTTTGTTATGATGATACTCTGAACATCAGACGTCTATGGGAGTTCATAACATTCGGATTTCGATAGATGAAATCACAGGTGCTACTGGGAGACCTGTAGCTAATGTGATCTTAGGAATATTATCTTCTGAACATCCACATCCAAAGTTCTTGTTAACAGCTGAGGTATTAAGCAAAGTTAATCATTCTTCCACTGACAAGTTGTTTGGTAGTGCAGTATCTCTTCTGTGGCCAGACGACATAAAAACTAAGAACATATTACTATTTATGACGGCTGCAGCCCTTTATATGGCCAAAGTGCTTCCAAAATTAAGGAACGCATCCCAGAATTATACATCTGACGTGCTTAACTCATGGTTTTCAGCGGGTGGCAGAACAGATAAGGAAACATTTTTCTGATGTAGATGATTTCATCTCAAATATAAAAAAAAGAAAAATTTAAAGGCGTCGTCTAGGAACACTAAAATTTAAAGAACTAGCGCTAGGAATTCCTTTGCCACCTCAACCTATTGTGACATAGTGGGGTTCTTGGTTGATGGCCGCTTTGTACTACTTTGAGCATTACAACCAGATTGTTTAAGTAATAATTAAATTTGAAATGAAGCAAGTTCAGCTATTAAATTGCAAAAGTGTTGATATCTCCACAGTTGTATGAATATTTGCAGTAATCAATAATGTATTTAAGGATATTCCTTTAACAATAAAACAACTTGGATCGTCACAGGTGGCAACGCCAGTGTCCTTGAAACTTGTCGATAATTTGAGAACACTTTACAGAATTAGACAAATGTTCTGCTGCTGAAATAGCAAAACAAAAATGGAAGAGTGTTTTAGATAAAAACCAAGATATGCAATTACGTGCCGTATTAGGGACACCATTCTAAATGATGAAAATACATGTATTTCTCGGATAGAGGTGTGTGACATTCGTCGGTTTCTTCTTGCACCAGTCATGTCATGTGATGTGGAACGGAGTTTTTCAAGATATAAGCTTTGTTTAGTTATATTACAAGATTTTTGCTTTTGATATATTCAGAAAATATATTGTACTCTATTGCAATAGTTACCTATCCACGCATGTAAATCACATATGAAACTGATTATTTCATCTGCCACAGTCAGATTTATTATTTTGTTCATGTTATTTATACTTCGTAGTAAAAGCTTAAGCTTACTACAGAACTGTCTACTTACCTACTTCTGTACCCGCCTATACCAATAGCTTACACAGTACTCAGCACAGCACAAACTCAGTAGCGCACGAGACTACTGCCCCTCTCCTCTCCGCTCGCTTGTAAACAAAGTACCAGTTAACCTAAAGTCATGTCCGAAGCCTACAAATCACCAATTGTAATAATGACATTGAAAACGTGCAGACAGTACAATTAATACATAAATCCAGTATAACCTCAAATAAACTTAATTATGTGTTTTCTCATATATATATATATAATATATATATATATATATATATATATATATATATGAACAGGTAAGTTGACTTAGTTTTCTGTTTAGTTCCCATTGAATCTTTCTGCTTCAAACTTAAAGATACTCATCTAGCAAGTACAGATGGATGATAAACGGCGTTAGATTACCCCCATATTTTAGGATGAAGTATGCAACCTGTTAATCAATAGGCTGGAATTGTGCAGCAAAGTTACGCTTGGAGAAGGTGGAGCTACACATTTCGATACCAACTTAATTCGCCCCAGTCCTATAGAGCCACTTTTTTCACCCCGCTTGCGTACAAAGCGGAATTCCAGTGTTTTACAGAGATTCGGCAATCCTAATGCACGCTTTTCTGGTTTTCCTCAGGCATTTCCAGCAAATATTGAATCGTCCTATACATTAAGGGAGGAGGAAAATAATTCCATGAAATACAGTTTTATAGGAGTGAATTTCTAAATATGGAAAAATAAGGTATACGCCAATAATGTGGGCCTTATAATATATTATTTCTGAGTAATTTAATCTTTGAACTAAGGAAAATTCCAGTACAGCTTTCATGGACTATAGGATAGGAAAATTAACTAACTTTATACCGAACCTGCCTCTTCCACTAAAAAAGATTATAAAATCGACAGTGTTGCCCTCCCCATACCTGTTGGAGTTAATGAGTAACGTTTTTGCTCCATTATGGCTTGCCTTTAACTGCAATTGTCATATCGACGGTCTTTGAAACACACTGCCTAATTTATCCATACGTTTTATATATTAAATGATGCATACATTCACACTTCCAAACTCAAGGGAGGATAGGGAATAATCTTAGCCAGAGAAAAATTCCCCAGCTACCAGCCAGGAATCGAACCGGGGATCCCTCTCACAACAGGCACGTGCTTTACCGACTGAGCTACAGGGCCACCAAGTAAGTAACTTGTCAATCAATTGGAAATGATTAAGCAAGGAGAGGGAGAAAGAAGACGCCTGGAGAGAGCGGAACTACACAATTTCAAGTGTACGTCCGAGATTGTATTTTTAGTATTTTTGTAGGAGAATATGCAGATATTTCATTTGGAGAATCGGAATTGATCTTAATACTGTTTAAAATATAAAAACTCCTATTATTGCGACTACGTAGACTAAATGTATAATAAAGAAAAGCATTATTATTACTAAAATTTATTATTATTGTTATCATTATTATTATTAATTTTAGTTTGCTTTCATTGCTTCTAATCTCATCTGGATTTACATAAATATTTTAATTCGTTGAAATAATATAAATTCCACATGCAAAGAACTTAAGACATCAAACATTTTAAAAAGGTCGTGGAAAATACGCTGTTCAGATTCAGGTAGAGCATTCGTCATTGTTATTTTAAATTTTTACACGTGCTTTACGTAGATAGCTGGACCAAAAATTCCCTTTCCTGCATTTAAAATAACGTCGCAGTAAAGTTAAATGTACTTTATTGCTTAAAAATAAGATTATCATTTTATTTGAATATAGTTTAATGAAAAATGTAATTCTACGATAATTCTACAATGTAACTACAATGTAATTCTACAATGTCAAACTCAAAAATATTTTCCTACATAACCTCATTTAAAATAAAAGGTGGATTGTAATATTGTAATTCCTTTCCCTCTCTCCTGTGCACACTTAAGTAGTGGCATATGTCCCCTAGATCGCAATAGCATTTTTCTTCCGTAAGGTTTCCTCCTGTATCTAACAACACCAGATTCCATTCGGCCCTTATTGTTTCCCTTTATGAATGGCTTGATACAAATTCTAGGAAACAAACATGAGCCAATGAGCATGTTATTCAGCGTAGAAATGAAGGTGTTAAAAATAGCCCCTCTTAATGAATTCTACTCTTATTGGTGTAAACAACAAGAGCTGAACTAAGCCAACGTAACATGATTAGCGATTCGATCTTGCAGAGAGAAGGGTTGACTGTAGAGTACCTAAAAATGCACAACAGACATCATTTTTTTTATAAAGTTCCCTTCTTTACGCAGTTTACGACTGTGTATTTGCCGTTTACTTTACTGCTTATTATGGCAATTACACATACAGACACACACACAAACACCCATTGCCATGGTGGGACTCGAACCGCGACCTGCAGATTGGCGGAGCGCTGGAACTATACGCCCCAGCAACCACGGCTATGAGGGCCGGCAAACCATGCTGAAGCCAAACGTTTATTCTGGGGTAATTATCGAAAGAAATGCTAAAATTGAGGGGGAGGGGGTTCACAAAACTTGACATCTAAAAAAACAGAAATTTTCAGGAGAAATATTTTTTTTAATTAAATCAAAAATGTAACACATCATTTTCACAGTTAATATCAGTTTAGAAAAAGAATGTACCTCAAGTAGACAGAGAAAATTATACATATTTTTATAAATAAATACTGTCTATAAATTCACCCTCAAAATAACAGTTTCACAAAAATGAACACCTATACACTTTACTCAATATTTTCTGAACTTTTTAATCAAGATTTTCAAGCAAAAACCTAATATACTTTGACATTTAAAGTATACTGTGCAGTAAAGGATAGAATAATAAATCTATGGCATTTTGTTCTGTTGTATCACTGAATAAATCGGTCCAACAATAGTGTCAACAATAACAAAGTCATAACAAGAACAGGACACCACTAATGAACGCAATATTATCATTTAACAAGAAGCTTCTTCATTAACGTACACATACGTAGCATTATTTTCTGACAATCCCAGCATTCGTCTTCATAAAGTATGACAGCTTACACAGTGAAGAACTTCAGTAACTTCGTTATTTCAGCACTATTTTTCATTAATGTGATTTATGAATGGAAGTTGCACAGCTGTATCAATGGCCCTTGCGTTACTCATTCTCAGCTTAAGAACTTGAACCTCAATACTGAACCCTATGTGTGTTGTTTTCACGGATACCTGCCCCTTCTTATACTGCAGCACACGGAGACGCCAGTTATTTTAAGTGGGAGCTTCTGCTTCTAACTGCCCGGAGATTTGAATTTAAAATAAAATATTTGCCAGTTTCTACCAATAATTAGGAGTAGAATATATAAGACAGACCTGGCGCAGTTTTTTGCGTTTATATGGGAAAGGATAGGGAAAACGAGGGTAGATGCTAGGCTAGGAGAGCATCCAAGGAGGAAAAATGCGTTTATATGGGGGAGATAGGGAATATGAGGTTAGATGTCGACTAGACAGGGTTTGAAAGGTCTGAATATATGCTTTATAAGGGAAAGGATAGGGAACACGAGGGGAGATGCTAGGTTGAGAGAGTCTTCATGGAGGAAAATGAGTTTATATGGGGGGAGATAGGGAAAACGAGGGTAGATGCTAGGTTAGACAGAGGTTGAAGTAGGAGGAATGTGCTTTATATGAGAGTGGCAGGGAATACGAGGAGAAGCGCTAGGCTAGTCAGAGGTCGAGTAGAGTATGGTTTATATGAAAGGTATAGGAAAACGAGGAGGGGTGTTAGGCTAGACAGAGTTGAAGGGTAGAGCATGTCTTGTATATGAGAGGGGTAGGGAACAGGAGCAGGGGTGTTAGGCTAGACAGAGGTCAAGAAGTAGAGTAGGGTTTATATGAAAGGTATAGGAAAACGAGGAGGGGTGTTAGGCTAGACAGAGTTGAAGGGCAGAGCATGTCTTGTATATGAGAGAGGTAGGGAACAGGAGCAGGGGTGTTAGGCTAGACAGAGGTCAAGAAGTAGAGTATGGTTTATATGAAAGGTATAGGAAAACGAGGAGGGGTGTTAGGCTAGACAGAGTTGAAGGGCAGAGCATGTCTTGTATATGAGAGAGGTAGGGAACAGGAGCAGGGGTGTTAGGCTAGGCAGAGATCAAGAAGTAGAGTATGGTTTATATGAAAGGTATAGGAAAACGAGGAGGGGTGTTAGGCTAGACAGAGTTGAAGGGCAGAGCATGTCTTGTATATGAGAGAGGTAGGGAACAGGAGCAGGGCTGTTAGGCTAGGCAGAGGTCGAGAAGTAGAGTATGGTTTATATGAAAGGTATAGGAAAACGAGGAGGGGTGTTAGGCTAGACAGAGTTGAAGGGCAGAGCATGTCTTGTATATGAGAGAGGTAGGGAACAGGAGCAGAGGTGTTAGGCTAGGCAGAGGTCAAGAAGTAGAGTATGGTTTATATGAAAGGTATAGGAAAACGAGGAGGGGTGTTAGGCTAGACAGAGTTGAAGGGTAGAGCATGTCTTGTATATGAGAGAGGTAGGGAACAGGAGCAGGGGTGTTAGGCTAGATAGAGGTCAAGAAGTAGAGTATGGTTTATATGAATGGTATAGGAAAACGAGGTGGACTGTTAGGCTAGACAGAGTTGAAGGGTAGAGTATGTCCTTTATATGAGAGAGGTTAGGAACAGGAGGAGGGGTGTTAGGTTAGGAGAATTGAGTATGTGTTTATAAGGAGAGACGAGAAAACGGAGAGAGATCCTATGCTAGGATAGACAGGTGTTAAAGTTAGGTTAGATAGGAAACCAAGGAGTGATACTCAGCTAGAGGGGGGAGCAGGAGGAATGCGCTTTATGAGAGGTAGGGGATACGGGGAGAAATGCTAGGGAAGACAGGGACTGAAGGTATGTAGGGTGTTTTCCAGAAGGGAAGAGTAAGAATTGCAGGAGGTATTTAGAGCACAAGCACAATATAATTATTTTAGATCACACTTAGAAGCTTTTTAGCAACATGCTTAGCTAACTTTGCAGGTATGCTGATGCTGTTTTAATGCGGTGGAACAGACATTTAACATCCTCTTACTGGCTTTAAAATATTTTTAGACATAGATACAGATACGTGTTTTAGGGTATTGGGGTAAGCATTTTAGCCAGTGTACTAGGAACATTTAGAGACATTTTAGGCACTGGTACAGATATTTTTTTGATATGAACAAGGCTTTCAGGACATTCTGGTATGAGGCAGGGAAATTTTAGATGTTTCAGCGGCAGTTAGGGAACTGGAACAGGTAGATTCAGGGTATTCATATAGGCTTCAGAATATTTCGAGGTGTTTTATGATGCTTTTAAGGTATTTTGACAATTTTCAAGGCGTTTTCAAAGCTCGTGCTAGGAGTGTTTGTGGCTCTTTAAAGGTATTTTAGGTTATGGATGTGGCATAGGCACAGACCATTAAGAGTTCCTGAAGGGGCTTTTAGATAAGTGTAGTGGCTGTTTGTCGGCTTTTGGATAAGTGTAGTGGGCTATTTTATCAGCTTTTGGAAAGAGTAGTGGCTGTTTTATTGGCTTTTGGTAAATGTAGTGGCTGTTTTTATGGACTTTTGTAAAGTGCAGAGGCTATTTTTATGCCATTAGAGTTCCTGGTGGGCTTTTTAGAAAGTGTAGTGGTTATTTTTATGCTATTGGCACATGGTTTTCAGGCATTCTCTCTTGTTTATAGAGTTTTTCTCTTGTATTACACAAGTCTTATGATCTATAACCATTTCTAACGTTTTTTACAGTCATATAGGATCCTTTTATGGTCTTCTCAATATTCTAATGCTACCATGCAAGAAACTATGTAGAGATGCCTTTTATAACCCAACCTTAAGCTCTGTTAGTGATATTATTGTTTTATTCAGCTTTTCTGCTTTTGTATGGTTAATTGTTGTCTAGGTGTATCGTCTTTACCAGTTAATTGATGCTTTATTAGATAAGGGTTGTAAGGGTAGGTGTCTGCCCCCTTTTATCTAGGCTTGAGGCTAGCACTAGGATTTACACCTAATAGCAGGGATAACGCCTCTCTTCCACATTCTTATTTTTATTTATTCTTTAGGTGTCAGCTAGGTGTATACACAGCACAGGGGTAAGCTTTCATTTTTTTTGAAGTATTGCGACAATTCCAATGGTATTTTTTTCGAAGTTTTCATGTGCATATTTGTGACTCTTTAAAGGTGTTTCAGCTTATGATATCAGATATGAGTACAGGCTTTTAGAACATTCTAACATACTGGAATGATAATTTCAGGTGTTTCAATAGCATTCTGGAGATTGGAAGCGGGCCTTTTCAAAGTATTGATACAGGTTTTAAGATTTTTAGGAATATTTCGAGGTGTTTTATGTTGATTTTAAGATATTTTAACATCTATAAGGTATTTTCAGGATACTGGTAGGAGTATTTAAGGCTCTTTGAACGTATTGTGGGCTATGGATGCGGCATGAACTCAGGGTTTTGGAGTACTCTGAACGGTTCTTTAGAAACTTTAGCGGTTATTTTTTGGGGTATTGGCACATGATTTTAGAGTATGCTGAGGGTGTTTAGAATGATTGAGGTTTTTGTTTAGCACTTAAAAGGTATTTTATGCTATTGCCTCAAAGTATTTCAACCCTTTTCAGACATTTTCAAAGCTTATTCCAGGAGTAGTTGAACAGCTTTAAATGTACTTTAGCAACTAATCAGGCACTGTCGCAAGCTTTTAAAACATTTTGTGAAATTTTATGAGTAAATCAGGTATTCACTCACGTATTTATTCAGGTTTCAGGACTTGATATATTTCTGCACATAGTTTTAATGCCTCACGAACATTTATTATGCAGTGTTAGAACGCTTTTATATACTTTTAAAACACCTTTTTTTAAATTTCTGCAAACTTATATATCTTGAGGAGATAAGCTATGAGACCGAGAGGGATAAACTGTATATCGATTTACAGTTTTAGTGAATGTAGAAGTATTCTAAACTACCCTACCTTACCCGCTCACCGATCATCCTGCCCTGAATCATCTTCTCATTGTCTATTCCATTCTGTAATCCTCTAACGCAACCAGGAAACGTAACCATACGTGACAATCATAACGACCTATTCCCAAGACAATCTATGCTAACAGAACCATGCAATAACACAAGGTTTAATGTTGCATATAACAATGTAGAAAGAGATAATTTGTACAAAGAAGCCTTTCTCAGCAGCCATTACTACAGCACCATTGTAAGTTCAACATACTTAGAACTAATGCCTCAGTCTTGCAATCCATTCTTCAAACTCGAATAATCATGTAAGCCTAACTCTGCCTATTCCAGACTATCCTAACAATATGCATTCTGTCCAGTAATAATCTAACACAATCTGATACCATTCCTTATAATCTGTCCAACAATCCAGTCCTAGTATAGCACTGAACATCCTAACCTAGCCTAAGATAGTATAAGCAAGATTCACGTCCAGCCTGCTATTAGCTAACCTAGCTCGATGACGTGCATGTTAACATGTCTCACTCTTAGTCAACAGCCCCCCCCATCATCTATTCAAAACGGTCATAACTTAAAGCTATACGTTAATTATCTGTGATCTCCTATCATAACCTCAAACAGTCTAACCTAAAGTGGCTTTACACAATGTACGCTATCTTCCCTTTACCGCTCCTAGCCTAATCTAGGTGAAGTCTCTTATATGCTGAATGGAGAGTCCATCCTTGCCTCACCGGATCCATAAACCACTTAAATGTTCTCTTAAATCAAGAACTTTGAATGCTTTAAAGGAATTCGATAACTTCTGCAACCACATTTCTCATGTTCACAGTCAACTTTCCGTACCTAATAACCAGTCCATTATCAGATAGTTTAGCACCATTGAACCGCTTAGTACACTGATAAAGGTCGTTTTTTTATGCTCGTAAGAATTCACTATGTTTTACAGTGTTAGTGTATTTCTTCCTAATGAATGTGTGCCCTTCTAAACGCAAAAAAGAACCAGCATCAGCGAAACAATGAACACCACCTCTCATCACCACCATCATTTCCAAAAGCCTTCCCGACAATATAACCATCCTCATCGCCTCCTATCACCACCATCACAAATACTCCTTCACACTTACAAGTACATTAACTTATACGACCATGACCATCCATCGCCTGCTTCCACCAGCACCGTAACTCTACACATTCGCCACCGCCACCACATAACTCCATTAATACCATAGCTCCCTAATCCCGCAATTTCCGTCATCTTCACCGCTACATTAATCAATACAATCATCTAAAGACAGAGCCTCTCACATATGAAGCTATATTATAACAGAGCCACGTACCTATAAGTTCCAGTGGATATCTCTATTAGTGTGTTTTGAACTGTCTCTGCGTGTGTGTATGTCTGTGCGTGTCTGTGTGTGTATGTGTCTGTGTGTGTGTGTGTCTGCGTGTGTGTATATCTGGGCGTGTCTGTGTGTGTGTCTGTGTGTATATGTCTGTGTGTGTATGTCTGCGTGTGTGTGTATGTCTGTGTGTGTATATGTCTGTGTCTGTGTGTGTATGTGTCTGCGTGTGTGTATATCTGGGCGTGTCTGTGTGTGTCTGTGTGTATATGTCTGTGTGTGTATGTCTGTGTGTGTATGTCTGTGTGTGTCTGTGTGGGTGTATGTGTGTGTATGTCTGTGTGTGTCTGTGTGGGTGTATGTGTGTGTATGTCTGCGTGTGTGTATGTCTGTATGTGTGTCTGTATTGTGTGAGTCTGTGTGTGTGAGTGTGTAGGTGTGTGTGTGAGTCTGTGTGTGTCTGTCTATGTGCGTGTATGTCAGCGTGTGTGTATATGTCTGTGTGTGAATCTGTGTGTGAGTCTGTGTGTGTGTCTGTGTGTGTGTCCGTGTGTGTGTCTGTGTGTATGTCTGTGTGTGCGTGTGTGTGAGTCTGTGTGTTTATGGCTGTGTGTGTTTTGAACTGTCTCTATGTGTGTGTATGTGTGTGTATGTCCATGCGTGTCTGTGTGTATGTTTGTGTGTGTATGTCTGTGTGTGTGGGTGTGTGTATGTGTGTATGTCTGTGTGTGTATGTCTGTATGTGTGTCTGTATGTGTGTGTGAGTCTGTGTGTGTGTCGGTGTGTGTGTGGGTGAGTCTGTGTGTGTATGTCTGTGTGTGTGTATGTCTGTATGTGTGTGTGAGTCTGTGTGTGTGTCGGTGTGTGTGTGAGTCTGTGTGTGTATGTCTGCGTGTGTGTATGTCTGTGTGTGTATCTGTGTGTGAGTCTGTGTGGGTATGTGTGTATCTGTGTGTGAGTCTGTGTGTGTGTCTGTGTGTGTGTGTCCGTGTGTGTGTGTCCGTGTGTGTGTCTGTGTATATGTCTGTGTGTGTGCGTGTGTGTGTGCTGATCAAGAAGAAGAAAGGAATAAAGTAGAAAGGAAGAAGGAAAGAGAGAAAGAAGAAAAACAGAAAGAAAAAAAGAAAGAAAATTAAGAATTCAAATTCAGACCTGAGGATACTTAAGTATACTTATAAATATATGGGTTAAACACTTTTTATTCCACCCGTATATGTCTCCTAGTTTAATATTTATGAACCATTAAATTTTTTATAAGATTCGAACAAGGACCACAGGTTACCTAAGTACGTATCACGGTTTAACACAGATAATGAATTATATCTAATAAATACATTTTTGTTCCGCTCATACAACTCCCTTAGTTTAATAGCTTTTGATCATTAAATATTTTGCTCTAAGATACTAGTAAAAAATTAATCCTTAAATAGCTTGATTACAATTATTTTCTAATGATACCTGAAAAGTCTTTCACTAAGCCTCTTAGCGCTATAAACTTATTCTGATTTTACTATATTTGTCTAAGTCTTTTAACTCATTAAGAATTAACCATTTAGGTTTTACCGATTCGAGGTCGGATATGAACTTCGGACTCCTAAATAGTTGTTCAGAGAATCTATCCACTGCTATCAATTTAATGTAATTTGTTCGAAGAGTCTAGCTGCCCTACTTCGGGAATAATGAAACATCAAAGTTTAAAACTCTGGTGAGACTCGAACTCCGGTCCCTAGAGATATCTTTCCGTAACTAATCAATAATACAGGACTATGTGAATCCTTGTTGATGCTAAAAGGGCATAAAGTCAGTAGTATATTATTGTATGTGAAGTATCAATTCTTGGTAGCGATATTTATTTGTAGTTCTAGTTATTAAAATTATTTTCTTGGTAAATATCGACGTTTTTAGAACGCTTCGGAGAAATGTACGCAGGAACTTTTAACAAGACAGATGTGGAGAAAGCACTAGGGCGAAGCTCGGATACAATAGCCGCTAAATTGTATACAGAAGGGGAGACTGCGAGTAGGGTTCTCCCTCGTCGCAATAACATACTGGTTTAGTGTGCTCCAAAATTTGGTATACAGAATTTCTAATCCATGTATGCAGCTAACAGAAGGTTTAGCGTTCTTATCAGGGAATTTAAGTACAGAGTGACGCTTGTTAACCTTAAATGCGAAATATTCCAATATTTTTTCATCGCTTGTGATTCTAATTTGCGAAATTTCTCATTGTAATAAAGAGGTGTGCTTTAGTTAGCGAACATCGTATACTAGTCATTCTACGATGCCTTTCAGAACCCTCCTGTTGCATTTTAGAGGATAACACTAGAGTGTTATCGACCCGTTCAAAGCAACAAGTCTCGGTAGGATGGTGAAAATTAAACCTTTTGATTTTTAAAAGGTTTTCAGTCGTTAGGCGCGTTCGCCACAAAAATTGAAACTTGTATTTTTTATTTGATGTATATGATTAGAATTAACGTTGTGTACTTTATAGGGGTGAATCATGTCTCATAGCTGACTGGAAATGCATACATTATTTTGATTACCTCCCTCACCCAAAGCCGAGGAGGAGGGAGCCTTTAAATGCTTCTTCAAGTAAATGGCAAAACGTGGACATGTAAGTGACCCTCGCAATTACCAGCTCCAGCAGTAACCATTAATATATCCAGCAGACTCATGCACTATAGGTCCCCTTTGCCTGAAAGACCAATTGAACCAAGTGAACCAATTAAAAAGCCATAAATTGATACAGAACGTACCAGGTACTTAGGTCGGGCTTCCATGAAAGACCAATTGAACCAAGTGAACCAATTAAAAAGCCATAAATTGATCCAGAACGTACCTGCTACTTAGGTCGGGCTTCCATGAAAGACCAATTACAGCCAATTTAAATCAATTAAGCCAATTAAAAAGCCATAAATTGATATAGAAGATACAACAATATACTACTGAATTTATGCCCTTTTAGCATCAACAAGGATTCACATAGTCCTGTATTATTGATTAGTTACGGAAAGATATCTCTAGGGACCGGAGTTCGAGTCTCACCAGAGTTTTAAACTTTGATGTTTCACTCTTCGAACAAATTACATTAAATTGATAGCAGTGGATAGATTCTCTGAACAACTATTTAGGAGTCCGAAGTTCATATCCGACCTCGAATCGGTAAAACCTAAATGGTTAATTCTTAATGAGTTAAAAGACTTAGACAAATATAGTAAAATCAGAATAAGTTTATAGCGCTAAGAGGCTTAGTGAAAGACTTTTCAGGTATCATTAGAAAATAATTGTAATCAAGCTATTTAAGGATTAATTTTTTACTAGTATCTTAGAGCAAAATATTTAATGATCAAAAGCTATTAAACTAAGGGAGTTGTATGAGCGGAACAAAAATGTATTTATTAGATATAATTCATTATCTGTGTTAAACCGTGATACGTACTTAGGTAACCTGTGGTCCTTGTTCGAATCTTATAAAAAATTTAATGGTTCATAAATATTAAACTAGGAGACATATACGGGTGGAATAAAAAGGGTTTAACCCATATATTTATAAGTATACTTAAGTATCCTCAGGTCTGAATTTGAATTCTTAATTTTCTTTCTTTTTTTCTTTCTGTTTTTCTTCTTTCTCTCTTTCCTTCTTCCTTTCTACTTTATTCCTTTCTTCTTCTTGATCAGCACACACACACGCACACACACACAGACATATACACAGACACACACACGGACACACACACACGGACACACACACACAGACACACACACAGACTCACACACAGATACACACATACACACACAGACTCACACACAGATACACACACAGACATACACACACGCAGACATACACACACAGACTCACACACACACCGACACACACACAGACTCACACACACATACAGACATACACACACAGACATACACACACAGACTCACCCACACACACACACCGACACACACACAGACTCACACACACATACAGACACACATACAGACATACACACACAGACATACACACATACACACACCCACACACACAGACATACACACACAAACATACACACAGACACGCATGGACATACACACACATACACACACATAGAGACAGTTCAAAACACACACAGCCATAAACACACAGACTCACACACACGCACACATAGACATACACACAGACACACACACGGACACACACACAGACACACACACAGACTCACACACAGATTCACACACAGACACACACAGACATATACACACACGCTGACATACACGCACATAGACAGACACACACAGACTCACACACACACCTACACACTCACACACACAGACTCACACACATACAGACACACATACAGACATACACACACGCAGACATACACACACATACACCCACACAGACACACACAGACATACACACACATACACCCACACAGACACACACAGACATACACACACAGACATACACACACAGACATATACACACAGACACACACAGACACGCCCAGATATACACACACGCAGACACATACACACACAGACACAGACATATACACACACAGACATACACACACACGCAGACATACACACACAGACATATACACACAGACACACACACAGACACGCCCAGATATACACACACGCAGACACACACACACACAGACACATACACACACAGACACGCACAGACATACACACACGCAGAGACAGTTCAAAACACACTAATAGAGATATCCACTGGAACTTATAGGTACGTGGCTCTGTTATAATATAGCTTCATATGTGAGAGGCTCTGTCTTTAGATGATTGTATTGATTAATGTAGCGGTGAAGATGACGGAAATTGCGGGATTAGGGAGCTATGGTATTAATGGAGTTATGTGGTGGCGGTGGCGAATGTGTAGAGTTACGGTGCTGGTGGAAGCAGGCGATGGATGGTCATGGTCGTATAAGTTAATGTACTTGTAAGTGTGAAGGAGTATTTGTGATGGTGGTGATAGGAGGCGATGAGGATGGTTATATTGTCGGGAAGGCTTTTGGAAATGATGGTGGTGATGAGAGGTGGTGTTCATTGTTTCGCTGATGCTGGTTCTTTTTTGCGTTTAGAAGGGCACACATTCATTAGGAAGAAATACACTAACACTGTAAAACATAGTGAATTCTTACGAGCATAAAAAAACGACCTTTATCAGTGTACTAAGCGGTTCAATGGTGCTAAACTATCTGATAATGGACTGGTTATTAGGTACGGAAAGTTGACTGTGAACATGAGAAATGTGGTTGCAGAAGTTATCGAATTCCTTTAAAGCATTCAAAGTTCTTGATTTAAGAGAACATTTAAGTGGTTTATGGATCCGGTGAGGCAAGGATGGACTCTCCATTCAGCATATAAGAGACTTCACCTAGATTAGGCTAGGAGCGGTAAAGGGAAGATAGCGTACATTGTGTAAAGCCACTTTAGGTTAGACTGTTTGAGGTTATGATAGGAGATCACAGATAATTAACGTATAGCTTTAAGTTATGACCGTTTTGAATAGATGATGGGGGGGGCTGTTGACTAAGAGTGAGACATGTTAACATGCACGTCATCGAGCTAGGTTAGCTAATAGCAGGCTGGACGTGAATCTTGCTTATACTATCTTAGGCTAGGTTAGGATGTTCAGTGCTATCCTAGGACTGGATTGTTGGACAGATTATAAGGAATGGTATCAGATTGTGTTAGATTATTACTGGACAGAATGCATATTGTTAGGAAAGTCTGGGATAGGCAGAGTTAGGCTTACATGATTATTCGAGTTTGAAGAATGGATTGCAAGACTGAGGCATTAGTTCTAAGTATGTTGAACTTACAATGGTGCTGTAGTAATGGCTGCTGAGAAAGGCTTCTTTGTACAAATTATCTCTTTCTACATTGTTATATGCAACATTAAACCTTATGTTATTGCATGGTTCTGTTAGCATAGATTGTCTTGGGAATAGGTCGTTATGATTGTCACGTATGGTTACGTTTCCTGGTTGCGTTAGAGGATTACAGAATGGAATAGACAATGAGAAGATGATTCAGGGCAGGATGATCGGTGAGCGGGTAAGGTAGGGTAGTTTAGAATACTTCTACATTCACTAAAACTGTAAATCGATATACAGTTTATCCCTCTCGGTCTCATAGCTTATCTCCTCAAGATATATAAGTTTGCAGAAATTTAAAAAAAGGTGTTTTAAAAGTATATAAAAGCGTTCTAACACTGCATAATAAATGTTCGTGAGGCATTAAAACTATGTGCAGAAATATATCAAGTCCTGAAACCTGAATAAATACGTGGGTGAATACCTGATTTACTCATAAAATTTCACAAAATGTTTTAAAAGCTTGCGACAGTGCCTGATTAGTTGCTAAAGTACATTTAAAGCTGTTCAACTACTCCTGGAATAAGCTTTGAAAATGTCTGAAAAGGGTTGAAATACTTTGAGGCAATAGCATAAAATACCTTTTAAGTGCTAAACAAAAACCTCAATCATTCTAAACACCCTCAGCATACTCTAAAATCATGTGCCAATACCCCAAAAAATAACCGCTAAAGTTTCTAAAGAACCGTTCAGAGTACTCTAAAAGCCTGAGTTCATGCCGCATCCATAGCCCACAATACGTTCAAAGAGCCTTAAATACTCCTACCAGTATCCTGAAAATACCTTATAGATGTTAAAATATCTTAAAATCAACATAAAACACCTCGAAATATTCCTAAAAATCTTAAAACCTGTATCAATACTTTGAAAAGGCCCGCTTCCAATCTCCAGAATGCTATTGAAACACCTGAAATTATCATTCCAGTATGTTAGAATGTTCTAAAAGCCTGTACTCATATCTGATATCATAAGCTGAAACACCTTTAAAGAGTCACAAATATGCACATGAAAACTTCGAAAAAAATACCATTGGAATTGTCGCAATACTTCAAAAAAAATGAAAGCTTACCCCTGTGCTGTGTATACACCTAGCTGACACCTAAAGAATAAATAAAAATAAGAATGTGGAAGAGAGGCGTTATCCCTGCTATTAGGTGTAAATCCTAGTGCTAGCCTCAAGCCTAGATAAAAGGGGGCAGACACCTACCCTTACAACCCTTATCTAATAAAGCATCAATTAACTGGTAAAGACGATACACCTAGACAACAATTAACCATACAAAAGCAGAAAAGCTGAATAAAACAATAATATCACTAACAGAGCTTAAGGTTGGGTTATAAAAGGCATCTCTACATAGTTTCTTGCATGGTAGCATTAGAATATTGAGAAGACCATAAAAGGATCCTATATGACTGTAAAAAACGTTAGAAATGGTTATAGATCATAAGACTTGTGTAATACAAGAGAAAAACTCTATAAACAAGAGAGAATGCCTGAAAACCATGTGCCAATAGCATAAAAATAACCACTACACTTTCTAAAAAGCCCACCAGGAACTCTAATGGCATAAAAATAGCCTCTGCACTTTCCAAAAGTCCATAAAAACAGCCACTACATTTACCAAAAGCCAATAAAACAGCCACTACTCTTTCCAAAAGCTGATAAAATAGCCCACTACACTTATCCAAAAGCCGACAAACAGCCACTACACTTATCTAAAAGCCCCTTCAGGAACTCTTAATGGTCTGTGCCTATGCCACATCCATAACCTAAAATACCTTTAAAGAGCCACAAACACTCCTAGCACGAGCTTTGAAAACGCCTTGAAAATTGTCAAAATACCTTAAAAGCATCATAAAACACCTCGAAATATTCTGAAGCCTATATGAATACCCTGAATCTACCTGTTCCAGTTCCCTAAATGCCGCTGAAACATCTAAAATTTCCCTGCCTCATACCAGAATGTCCTAAAGGCCTTGTTCATATCAAAAAAATATCTGTACCTGTGCCTAAAATGTCTATAAATGTTTCTAAATGCTCCCGCAATTCCTAGTACACTGGCTAAAATGCTTACCCCAATACCCTAAAACACATATCTGTATCTATGTCTAAAAATATTTTAAAGCCAGTAAGAGGATATTAAATGTCTGTTCCACCGCATTAAAACAGCATCAGCATACCTGCAAAGTTAGCTAAGCATGTTGCTAAAAAGCTTCTAAGTGTGATCTAAAATAATTATATTGTGCTTGTGCTCTAAATACCTCCTGAAATTCTTACTCTTCCCTTCTGGAAAACACCCTACATACCTTCAGTCCCTGTCTTCCCTAGCATTTCTCCCCGTATCCCCTACCTCTCATAAAGCGCATTCCTCCTGCTCCCCCCCTCTAGCTGAGTATCACTCCTTGGTTTCCTATCTAACCTAACTTTAACACCTGTCTATCCTAGCATAGGATCTCTCTCCGTTTTCTCGTCTCTCCTTATAAACACATACTCAATTCTCCTAACCTAACACCCCTCCTCCTGTTCCTAACCTCTCTCATATAAAGGACATACTCTACCCTTCAACTCTGTCTAGCCTAACAGTCCACCTCGTTTTCCTATACCATTCATATAAACCATACTCTACTTCTTGACCTCTATCTAGCCTAACACCCCTGCTCCTGTTCCCTACCTCTCTCATATACAAGACATGCTCTACCCTTCAACTCTGTCTAGCCTAACACCCCTCCTCGTTTTCCTATACCTTTCATATAAACCATACTCTACTTCTTGACCTCTGCCTAGCCTAACACCTCTGCTCCTGTTCCCTACCTCTCTCATATACAAGACATGCTCTGCCCTTCAACTCTGTCTAGCCTAACACTCCTCCTCGTTTTCCTATACCTTTCATATAAACCATACTCTACTTCTCGACCTCTGCCTAGCCTAACACCCCTGCTCCTGTTCCCTACCTCTCTCATATACAAGACATGCTCTGCCCTTCAACTCTGTCTAGCCTAACACCCCTCCTCGTTTTCCTATACCTTTCATATAAACCCTACTCTACTTCTTGACCTCTGTCTAGCCTAACACCCCTGCTCCTGTTCCCTACCCCTCTCATATACAAGACATGCTCTACCCTTCAACTCTGTCTAGCCTAACACCCCTCCTCGTTTTCCTATACCTTTCATATAAACCATACTCTACTTCTTGATCTCTGCCTAGCCTAACACCCCTGCTCCTGTTCCCTACCTCTCTCATATACAAGACATGCTCTGCCCTTCAACTCTGTCTAGCCTAACACCCCTCCTCGTTTTCCTATACCTTTCATATAAACCATACTCTACTTCTTAACCTCTGTCTAGCCTAACACCCCTGCTCCTGTTCCCTACCTCTCTCATATACAAGACATGCTCTGCCCTTCAACTCTGTCTAGCCTAACACCCCTCCTCGTTTTCCTATACCTTTCATATAAACCCTACTCTACTTCTTGACCTCTGTCTAGCCTAACACCCCTGCTCCTGTTCCCTACCCCTCTCATATACAAGACATGCTCTACCCTTCAACTCTGTCTAGCCTAACACCCCTCCTCGTTTTCCTATACCTTTCATATAAACCATACTCTACTCGACCTCTGACTAGCCTAGCGCTTCTCCTCGTATTCCCTGCCACTCTCATATAAAGCACATTCCTCCTACTTCAACCTCTGTCTAACCTAGCATCTACCCTCGTTTTCCCTATCTCCCCCCATATAAACTCATTTTCCTCCATGAAGACTCTCTCAACCTAGCATCTCCCCTCGTGTTCCCTATCCTTTCCCTTATAAAGCATATATTCAGACCTTTCAAACCCTGTCTAGTCGATATCTAACCTCATATTCCCTATCTCCCCCATATAAACGCATTTTTCCTCCTTGGATGCTCTCCTAGCCTAGCATCTACCCTCGTTTTCCCTATCCTTTCCCATATAAACGCAAAAAACTGCGCCAGGTCTGTCTTATATATTCTACTATTAGGCATTTAACATGTTTTCCTAATATCACATGATATCCTGAGGATAAAGTGATCCTGTCTTCTCTTCGGTATTCTTTCTAATGTTTTCGAAAATGCGGTCTGGAAGAAGGTAACTGTGACCACGGATGGGAATATAATGGAGGATCTTGTTGATGTTGTTGTCAGTCGAAAAAGAGATGTATATAATCTTCTTTTGTTTCATATATTATTTGAGAAAATGTTTTTGTCCATACCTTATGAAGCCTGTAGTAAGTCCCTATTTTGTTTGTTTATTCTAAACTAAAGTTTAATTTTCAATAAGAACCCAGCATATGCAGAACAGGTGTTCGAGCGAAGATTTCCAAATCCAGGATTAAAGTGTTGGTAGAAAACTGATTTGTATTTTGAGAGGGAACATGATAAATGACCTTTGCAAATACTTTCATTATAGTATCTTCTCCACATCCATTAATGTTTAACTCAGGTGGCAGGTAAGAGTGACAAGAATCCCTTCTAGAATAATGCATTTCTGGTCATTTGTGTTTTAATACATTCGTCTTAAATAGTAGGGTTTGCTGGTCATCTTTTTCCTCCGGTCTTCTGCATTCATGATTTTCTATAGGAATCTCTCTTGATGTAAAATGGGTTTTAGCTAAACGTAATAAACTTGCTTTTTGACACACTCAGAATGCTAGCAAATGTGGCTGCACATATATTGCAGTGTCACCACTTTCCTTTTAAAACTGACATACTAAAAACACTGATCTCTTATTCCTTACTTTTTCATGCTCTACTGTCCTTCTTGCAGATTCTGCTACTGTCATTATTTAACAAAAAATGTGTCCTGTTTTATCTTAGTATCATTTTGGTAAAATTTGTCTGAAATTAAGTAAATCATTAAGAGATAAATCAGCTGCAGAGCAATTACTTCGTTTCTTTTCACTTTCAGCATGCACATTTAAGTCATGAGGACAAGCTACATTGGTTTCTGTACCTGGGCCATCGCACTTCAACCATTTCCTTGCAGCAAATGTTACCTTGCATATATTACGTCCTCTTTAAACTTCTTGGTGAGGAGAAGTACTTTACACCAGCAAGACGTTATTTCAACTTCTGATATACAGCCACAAGAGTTCATCTTTTAACAATGACGCTGTTCTCAAATATTGTGAAAGGAGACAACGAAACCGTTGTTGCCAAAGTTAGACAATAAATTGACAGTTCGCAGCTGTAAAAATGAGTACATTTAAATAAATAATATGAAGTTTCAGTAAATTAATGTTCACTTTTATAAAACCCCGTTGCCAGTAGATGTTAAGTTTTGTGAAAACTCTGCCACCTTACCCACCCTTTATAGCAGTAGATGTTAAGTTTAGCTAAATTTCGACTACGCCAATAAATTCAGCTGGTCCTAAAACATAAGCATACATCTATATCTCAAAAATGAGAATTTTGTAGATGCTAAGTTTTGTGAAACCTCCCCTCTATTATTACCGCCATGGAATTGGAATGTAATGCTGCTGCAGTAGGTGAATTGTGTGATGTATCTTGAAGAATCGGATACTGTTGATGGAAAATTACCAACACAGGCTAATATTCCAGTGTATTTGTAAATTTCTTTCAATACTTTGGTCCATAAGCTTTTAGGTATAATTCACTATTTATCATCATTATTATTTCTAAATACTTTGGGCCAAAGTGATCATTGAAGTTAACAAATACCTTGAAATAATATATGGGTGTAATAATTTTAGACTAGTTTCCATGTCTACTTCAGAAGGAATATTCGGTATAAATATTGTGGATATTATGCACTCCAGGGCGGCAGCCAACTCATTTCTCTCCCTACCCTACTTCTATAAGGTCGAGTAATCATGTTACATTGGGTTAGCTCTGTCTACTTCTTTACGCGAATCAGAGTGGAATGCATTAAGGGAGATTATTTCTGATCTCTCCGTTTCACACGAAGAATAACATCGCTCATTGTTTCATGTTTAATGGTTTGGGATCTCGTAACTCAGTCCTAGAGAGATATGTTAAGAGCTGGGTGGAAACTATGTTGGTTAGATTTGGAAATCTTGAGGAAGATATGACACTATCGCGATCTAGAGGAAATGTGCACATTTTCTGCTCTTAACTGTACAGGCTTTCCAAGGCAACTTGATATTAGCACATTAAGCTCATAAACTTAGCAATGCAGTATCTCAATGAAAATTCCTTAGATTTTTAATTGTGAAATCATATTAACAGGTGGACCTCTTTTTCGTGTTCCTGGAATACTTTAATTTTGACATTTTTTCCCCTTTACTTGTAAATAAGTGTAAAAAATGAACAGGGGTGCTCAAGTAAGAGAAATTAGACAATACAGCAAAAGTAAAAATAAACAAACGATAAAGAATGAAAAATGGGATTAGAACCAAGTAGTTCCTTATCAACCTAGATTTCATATACCTCTTCAGGACAGTCTAATAATCGAGCTTTTGACATTTACGACAATGATAGAAATTTAAATGAACGTATGAGGTCCATTTTTAGTGATATGACTAAGTATTGTAAAAATATCGCCACAGCAGTGATTTAACTCTTCATTACTACCGATTATTTTGCTACATATGCAGCTCTTCCTCTAACTTCCAAATCGATTTTTGTAACCTTGACACAGGCACCTAAATGTAAGCGATTCGAATAGCCATAATTGTAAATGTACTGGCCATCCAGTCAAGCCCAACGACTGAGTTCGAATCTGAGCTAAATGTGTCTGCCGTAAATGATGGGGAGGGCCCACGTAAAATAACCGTTATAATGACACGCGTGGATAAATACGGGGTTGCATTTGACATTTTGTTCCAAAAACCACTACGAAACCACTAATACTGAAATATATATTTTACAATATATAATAGCAACAAAGGTTTGCGTTTTATTGTTAAAGACAGTATAATAAGAAAACAACATCAAAACAAAATATTTTAAAAACAACCTCTTAATTGTCGCTTTACACAACTGAAGGGTTAATAAATAGCGAAATCAATCACAGATACTCCAGTATTTCATTATGAGAATGCCGTAATCTCATACCAGTAAAACTATATGTTAAGATAGCAACTTCCTGCGAATTCCACAGTACCTGGCAAATTAAGCTAGTAGACTACCGTCGTCCAGAGATAACACTGTTTCTGAGTCATAATTCTCTTCCTCTATCTCAATTTTCATTGACTAATCAGCCTTAATATACTGCAATGTAATTATGGCCGGTTCCTCTTCACTGTTAGTGATGTCGACAATGAGCTTTTACCTGCATAAAGTAATAATAAGCCCAGTTATAATTGCATTTTCAAGTTAAAAGCGTTATTGCAGAGTATTCTGTCAGATAAAGTGAACAGAGGGAAATTTTTGTGTAGGCTGGCGACTAAAAGTTAAGAGAAATTATCAGAAGTTAGATAATCATATAGGGACTCGAATATACCGCAGCCAGATATTCGGACCTCGGCGTCTACTTTTCTGTAAAGAAGAACATTTCTCTGCACGTCACAAAATGCAGGTAACCTGAATAACTTAATTTCTGTTTAATAATTTTACGGAGAAACTCTGTTCTAGCGTTTCTTTCATCTTTCATTGCATTTTCTCGAGTTTGTAAAGGATTTTAGTCTCTTAAAAGCGAATTTACATTCGTAACCAGATGATGCAAGTGAAGTTGTGCATAAAAACTTTATGGCAGAATATTCATCACCACGGTCCGGATTTCGATGAACCTAAAATATCTGTAAAATCACCATAAAATAACTAAAATTTAAAAAAATTGATCTTAAATTGAGATTTATTTAATTTATTAAAGTTAGTGCACAGAGAGTTCTAAATTTATACATGAGTATAACAGCTCTACAAGTAGAAAAATCAGGTATAAGAATAACTGGATAATTTAGAAGCTTAATTTCAAACATATTTTTTCCATGTTATTGTTTGAAGAATCTGAAAAGAAAATTAAGAAAATTGTTTTAAGCATGTCTTAAACAACTGTGGAATTAACTCTTGTGAGTTCTCAGATTATACAAAATTCATTATTAATGAGGACTTCACAACCTATGGATTGACATAAAGACAAGACATTAACAACCTGACTGTGAGTACTCATTAAAGTGAAAAATGGAACACTATCATTCTCATACCTAGATTGGAATAGAATTCATAAGTCTAAGGTTACTTGCTTCCCTGAAAATAGCCACTCCTTCACCGATAAGTAATCCTTTCTAGACTAACCATCAAATAGGAATGTGATTTTTATCCAAGAATGTCAGTGAAGAATGTACAATTGCTCTTATTTTTTAGTTGAATAGTGAAATTTGTGATGTATGAAAGGTTATCCTGATATAAAATGTCAATAATATAAAACTCCGTATATACTCAATTAAAATGTAAGTAAATAACTAAATAAAGATTCAAATGACAAGAAAATAGAAAAATGACTTGAAATAGAAAGACTGTCCTAAAATAGAAAATGACATAACATGATTTAAAAATTACCCAATAAATATACATTTTCATAGTCCAGGATCGACGATAACTATTTATGTACATGTTAGCAATGTCTAAAATATATCACTTAGCGTATAGTCTAAGCTTATATGACTACATGTCACGTTCCTGGGTATACGAGTAGTGAGAAGCTTATTTTTACCATGTGTGCTTGGTGATGGTAGTGTGGTACTATAACTGGCATACAGAACGATTAAGGCAAGATTTAGTGAAGTGTGCTATAGAACAGCAAATCTACATTCTTTTTATCCTCTCCGCGTATTTCCTTCAGCACCTCGTTTCGCCCAATGAGGATCGTTTTGTTCAAATCGCAGTTTACGCTGCTCAATAATGTATTGAACACGTGTCAGACTTGTATATTACGCAGAGGGGATCTTTTATAACTAGTGGTAGGCGTAACATATATACTACACTGTTTCTACCACTAACATTATCTAGCGGAGAAACGGCGGCGGGCCGATGTGCCACTACCACAGAAGCGGATTCGTATAGCAGCGCTGTGGGAGCCGTAAGCTGAATGTTTCTAATCCTTTGTGTTGCTGGGCCTCGTTACTCCTGTCGTTCCTTATACAACACCTCGAAATTCTCACCGTTGCTGGTGAGTGCATAATATCTTCTAAGCCAGCTTGCAAATAATTATATTGGCTTCACAATAAAACTTGCATAACAATACTAGGAATCCTAGTGATTTACACGGATCAGAGAATAAATTAACTGTTCAAAATAGCGTGTTACTATGGTTTTCTGCAATAACCTATTACAGCCTTCCATGTTTAAGAAAATCAACCGGTGAAAATTGGGTAAAAATGATCAAAAATCACTGTTTAGGCTTTTTAGTTCATTATTACATCGGATTCTCTATAAAGGTTTTCATGTAAATACGTTTGCTATTGGAGTGAAAATGAGAGTTACGCGATGATATACATAATCCTGAGCAGAGATGTTGGTTGCGTATTTGAGACCTTTTCTGATTTTACTCACATTGTTTTCAAAACGTTTTCCGTGTTTTTAAAAATTTTCTGCACACATGTCAATAAGGCTCTGAAAAATTTATTTTAAGTACAAATTTACACATTTAATAAAAGCATATAAGCAGAATTTCAGGTCAGTTTTATTAGTAAATTTTCCGGTGCGTTTTCTTGGTTGTTTTTCAGCACTTAAAATGGCCCTTACATTTTTCAGTTATCAGACTGAACTTCGCAAACAGTTTTCCGAATATATGCTAACTAAAACTTGCTATACAACTATTTATATAAGGCATATGTGTTACGCCACCAAGCTCACCCATGTTTGATAAGTATATATCTTTTGCAAAAGCCCAAAACACATAACTGAACAACAATTATTGTTTTAAATCAATTAATTTAAAACTATATTTCTTAACAAACGTATTTTATAGCTGAATAGGGAACATACATTTGAAATATGTTATTTACAAATTATGAAGCTTCTATCACGATGATGATGAGATGCGGTGTTAGGGCGCTCAACAGCTTAGGTCATCAGCACCCTTACGAAGTATAAAATGTAAAATCCCAACATAAAATAGTGTAAAAAACAGCATTGTCAAAAACACTATATAACAAGGCATCATATGTCAAAACAAGTAAAAACAAAACAAGAAAAGAATAAAACGTATCAAGAACTGTAGAACGCACAGGGCATGAGCACCTTATGTCCACTGGGGAGTAGAACCCCCATTAAAAAACACAATATAAAATCACACAAGCTAAAAGACGCTCAGCGCACCAAATGCGTCGGCTAAAACCACTTTCACGGGTGAAACGTAAAAGACATTCTACAGCATGCGCGTCGTCTGCCAAAACGTTGGCTATGCCAACAGGCAGACACACACGAACGCGCAATAGAGCTAAAACTTGACACTCTGTTAAATGTGACGCACCGTCAAGGGCGCATCACACAGGTCACAGACTGGTGCGGGGTCACCACTAAGCAAGTGTCTATGACTAAAACGGCAATGTCCGATCCGTAGACGGGCTAAAAGTACCTCTTCCCGACGAGAAGAACGAGAAGAGGTACCCCAGACTAACGGAAGAGGTTTAACCTCCCGCAATTTGTTCCCCCGGAGGGCCGTCCACTTATCGCGCCAAAGCGAGAGGATGCGGCGACGTAAAATAACACACGAATCTGACGAGGGAACAACAGAGGTAAAAAAATCTGGGTAATAAAATCGCCGATTTGGCAGCGGCGTCGGCAGACTCGTTCCCTGTGTTGCCAACATGACCTGGAATCCACATGAAGGAGACGCGGATGCCAGAGGCACCAAACGAGTGGACCAGGTCATGTATGCGCTGTACGAGGGGGTGGTAATTGTACAGCGCGCGAATACTTTGAAGAGCACTCAGGGAGTCTGAAGAAATAAAACAGTGCCGTAAGTCGTACCGCTGGACGTATAAAAGTGGCTGATAAATACTAAAAAATTCGGCGGTAAAAATCGAACATTGCCCGGGTAAACGAAATGTAAAACTACGATGACCATAAACAAAGGCACACCCTACTCCAACATCAGTCTTAGACCCATCAGTATATATAAAATGAAAGTCCCCGAACTGCGCCTGAAGTTCTAAAAAAGCCGATCTAAGAACTGAAGAAGGGGTCTCATTCTTCGACATTGACGTTAACCCAAGGTGATAGTGGGGCTCAGCGCGCAACCATGGAGGAAAGCGCGTTTCCCCCTGGGAAGGGCCGGCGCTGGCGTTTATTCAAATGCCGAAGAAGGTTTCGAAATCGAACCCCTGGAGGGAGCAAGGCAGAGGAGGAAACGAAATATTGCCGATCAAGCGAATCTTCGTAAAATATCTCGAAGGACGGGTGGTCAGGCAAGCTTGAGAGTCGACAGGCATAGCTGCACAAAAGCATCTCACACCTGAAGGACAGCAGAGGTTCTGCAGCTTCAGCATACAGACTGGGTACAGGGCTGGGTGGAAAGGCCCCTGTAGCGACCCTTATGCCACGATGGTGAATGTCATTAAGGCGACGTAACACAGATGGACGTGCCGATGAATAGACAATACGCCCGTAATCAAGCTTGGACCGGACCAAAGAGCGATAAAGACGCAGAAGAATAGTCGATCAGCTCCCCAGGATGTGCCACTTAAAACACGTAAAAGATTAACAGAATGGTCACACTTTGCTTTTAAAAAGGAAATGTGCGAAATCCAACCCAGCTTCCTATCAAAGATCAACCCCAAAAATTTCACCTCGTCTGCAAACGGAAGCATCTCCGGCCCAAGATGCAGAGAGGGAGGAGGGAAAGCCTTCCGGCGCCAGAAGTTGATGCAGACGAATTTCTCGGCGGAGAAATTAAAATCGTTGCCGTTACTCCAGGCGTAGAGACGGTCGATACAGCACTGGAGACGACGTTCGAGCAGACAGGTCGGCCTTGAACTGCAATAAACGGCAAAATCGTCGACGAAAAGGGACGAGGAAATGCCAGGTGGAATACAATCAACAATGGGGTTGATAGCAATCGCAAAAAGTGTGACACTGAGTACAGAGCCCTGTGGTACACCGTTCTCTTGAGAAAAACTACGATAAAACCGAGCCCACACGTACACGAAAGACGCGGTCCGTCATAAACTCCCGCAGAAATATGGGAAGACGACCGCGGATATTCCATGCTTGAAGTGTACGTAAAATGCCACCCCTCCAACAAGTGGCATAAGCTTTCTCCAGGTCAAAAAACACAGCCACGGTTTCACACTTTCTCAGAAATCCATTCATAATATGCATCGACAAAGACACCAGATGGTCGACGATAGAGCGATGGCGACGAAATCCGCACTGATCGTTCGCTAAAAGTTTCTGAGACTCAAGCCACCATGTCAACCGCCCGTTGATTATGCGCTCCATCACCTTGCAAATGCAACTGGTGAGGGAGATAGGGCGGTAGCTGGAAGGTATTTGACGATCCTTCCCAGGCTTAAGAATAAGGACAATGGTGGCTTCGCGCCAAACGGAAGGAAAAAGGTCGTCCTGCCAAATAGGTTATAGACCTGCAAGAGAAAGAGCTTACTGTCGGCTGAAAGGTTCTTTAACATCAGGGCATGAATGCCGTCCGGCCCAGGAGCGGAGCGCCTAGAGCAACGAAGGGCGTGCTCCAGCTCCCTCATTGTGAAAAGTTCATTATAACACTCTTTATTAGCAGACCGGAAATTATAGGGGGAGGAATCCAGCCGGTCTTTGATAGAGCGAAAGCCGGCGGAATAATGGTCTGAACTGGAAACCGCCTCAAAGGCAGCGCCCAGGATGTTAGCAATGGCAGCCGGATCCACTATGGTGACATTGGGAAACTGAAGGCCAGAAACAGTACAATGCGACACTTTACCTGAGAAGCGACGAAGTTTATCCCAAACAACAGATAAAGGCGTAAAGCGATTAAAAGACTCGACAAAACAAGTCCAAGACGCCTTCTTGCTATCCTGAATAATGCGACGAATCCTGGCGCGCGATTGTTTAAAAGTAACCAAATTATCAAGTGTAGGGTGTCGCCGAAACACCCTGAGCGCAGCTCTATGGGCACGAACGGCGTCCCGACAATCCTCGTTCCACCACGGAACAGGTAGACGACGAGGTTGAGAGGATAAACGGGGATTTGCGCGTTCGGCGGCAGATAGAATCGTAGACGTAAGGTGCTGCACCATTTGGTTAGTGTCGGTGAAGGGCTTGCGTCAAAATACACGAGGCTGGAATACAATCTCCAGTCGGCTTTTGTGAATATCCAGGTAGGTACTCTGGAATGCTGGAAGTGGTGAGACAGAAGAGAAACGATGCAGGGGTAATGGTCGCTGGAGTAGGTGTAAGCGACGACGTTCCACTGCAGACGACTAGCAAGCCGGAGAAACCAACGGCAAGGTCCAGATGAGAGAATGTACCAGAAGAATCAGAAAGAAAAGTAGGTTCACCTGTATTGAGGATGGAGAGATTGAACTGATAAAAAATGTCGAAAAGAAGAGTTCCCCTCGCACAAGCCCTTGTGGAACCCCACAGGGGGTGATGGGACTTAAAATCTCCCAAAAGAAGAAATGGTGTTGGGAGAGCGAACAGTAGAGCTCGAATGTCAGCGGGAGCGAGGGGAGACGATGGAGGCGAATACACAGAGCAAACAGAAAAGAAAAAGCCGGGTAAGTGAAGTCTAAAGGCAACAGCTTGCAAGTCGGAAGGAAGCGCGAGAGTCTGAAAATGAACGTCGTTACGCACTATTATCATGACACCTCCATGAGCAGGAGTACCCTCATCCGGTTCAAGGTAGTAGCGAGCCGGAGTATACCCTCGGAGCTCAAAAGGGTTCGTGAGGGCGTAGCTTGGTCTTCTGCAAACACACGACCATAGGCGAATGGGAACGCAATAAAAGTTGCAGTTCCGCCCTATGCGATCGTACACACGTAAATTCCAGGCCAGGATAGCCATAAATAAAACGGACAAACTTTTTATTTAGAACGGTTCAAATTTACCTTGTGCGTAACCTTTGGGCTCGGGCCTTTGGTATGGAGTTGGTCAGACTCCATAGCCTCCTCGAGGGAGGGCCCACGCGCTCAGAGCCAGAAACCGATTCAAGCACCGAGAATCGGTTCTGGGTGGCAATGGGTGAAGGGGGCCGCTGAGCGCGGCTTGTCCCAGGAGCATCCTGGGACTGCGACATTCGAGGAGGAGGAGAAGGTGAACTTTTCTGGCCGCGCGCACGCGGAGGGTCTTTACGGAAATTCCTTGCGAAGTTTCTGCTCGAGCTTCTTTTCGGTGGCTTGAGACTTTAGAAGCTTAGGGCCAGCTTTAGATGGCTTAATAACCGTGCTAGAGACGGACGGCCGGATGGTAGAGGCGGTCAATGTAGTCATGGTCCAGGTCTGTGTCTGTGCATCTTTATGGGGTACTGGCGAGGCTACAACAGAGCTGAATGTTCCGGATCGCAGGCGCGAAGGTAGGCGTGCATGGTAACGCCTCCGGGCTTCGGCGAAGGAGAGTTTCTCCTTTACCCGGATCTCCTGGATCGCCTTCTCGTCCAAATACCGCGGACAGTCGGCAAATGAAGCAGAATGAGACAATTTGCAATTAACGCAGACGGGGGCTGTTGAACAGGTACCTTCGTGTGAGGTCGGCTACATGTTGCACAGATGTAACGGCACTCTTATATGAGACTTGCGTATGCCCAAAACGTTGGCATTTGAAACAACGCGTCGTCCTCCGTGGACTGGTGGTACCTGCTAGCCTCTAGTTCCCAAGGTCGCGGGTTCAAACCCGGCGGAGGGCGATGGATTTTTTCGGGCGTAAAAATCCTTAGCACGGCTTCCTTCGGAAGGGAAGTAAAGCCGGTGGTCCCGTGTCGTAGATTTACGGCACGTAAAACAACCTCAAGCCTGATAAAGAGGCCTCTGAGCAAAATTACCGGTGTTTCACGCCCAATATAGAATGGGACGCTAAGAACCATAGTAGTTAAAGAGCGTCCATAAATAAAAACTCAAATTTAAATTTAAATTGAAACAACGCAGAGGTCTAGGTATATAGGGCCTCACTGCAATACGCTGTACCCTGCTGAAAGACTCGTGGACAGATCGACGCCATCGAAAGTGATAAACAGGGTACGAGTTGGTACCAAAATTCCGTCGCGTTTAGCCTGCACTCGATGGACAACTGTCACCTTTTGATCAGAAAGATAGTCGACAAGTTCTTCGTCCGACATACCATCGAGGCTATGGGTAGTAACGACGCCTCGACAGGAATTCAAGGTGCCGTGCTTCTCGACACGGATAGGATAACCGTGGAGAAGCGTGGCGCGCAACAAGGACTTACTCTGCTGTTTGGATTTGCTTTGAACCAACAATGAACCAATTCGAAGACGAGTGCAGGACTGAACCGCACCTGCAATAGCGTCTATGCCCTTCTGAATAATGAAAGGGTTCACCTTCTCAAAACTTTGTCCTTCTTCTGTACGTGAAATGACCAAGTAACAACCAGATGTCGGCGGTGCTACTTCTGTTACATAGACTTTTCGGCGCTTGTTGTGAGTAATGGAGAAAGGGTGCTCCATAGCGAAATAAATTCTCCACCATTGCAACCGTCTCCGACCTCGGGCTCTGACTTCTCGCGCGTTACCCCGGCTTGGGTGAGTGGCCTATCTATACTAAACTCACCCCAGGGTCACACCTCCCAGAACATAGACAGAGGGACCCAATCGCTGTTAGAAGTCACAGCTCATGCAATGCACCCCCGCGGGACTGTAGTTGAACAGCGGATACGAACACATACCCTACATGACGACCTCGGGTGGTGGGGATGACGTCATTACCCACTCACCCAGCTGCGCACCTAGTGCGCGGGTATTCGTCAGGCTGTGTTCACGGAGAATTAAATAAAAAGGGTAAAAGAAACTAAAAGTGTGTGGGCGTTTCGCACGCAAGGTAGGCCGGCGAAGAAGAAAAAGAGATGTGTAAATGAATGGACGTGGGGCGAAATGTCCGTAAATAGAAGAGAAGTAAGAAACGATGGCGAGGGGAGTCATGTAATGAAATGCACAGAACGCACGAAAGCCGAACTTGAGTCCCCTGGTCACGAGAACGAACCCACCTCGACCCTACGGGGATGAACGGATGAAAATGGCGATGAATGGCTCGGGCACCCCGGGTACGCCTAACCCGTACTCAAATAAGGTGAGCCTCTGGGGGTTGCATCACAAGGAGCATATGTTTTAAATACCTTAAATTTGTGTTTTAAGACGCATAATACACGAACGACTCAAGCATATATGCACCAAACTTTGCAACTTACTTCTTTATACTGGCATAAGAGGTGGTAAAAAAAATTCAAAACGCTCAGTAGATAACTTGGGTTTGGGAAAATTCACAGATCGGCCCCTTTAAAACTAACAGGCAGTCCTAATGAGAATTAAAGTCTTCAAAATGGACATAAAGTCATGCTCACTCCACGTATAGCTAGATAGAATATGCTAAATAAGTCGCATAAACGTTTAACTTAAGTTTTAGGCTCTAAATATTGGTTGCTCACAACATTTTTTCCATAAATATACAAAAGCGGGTTAGTAATGATGGTGGCGAATGCTACGTTTTCATTGATGTATTGGTGTTTGCGGGTTCACATGGTGTATGACATATTTCATGATCTTGAGCTTTGCTCACAATGGGACCTTCCAAACAAAATGAAGCACCAAATCTTTTCCACATCCTTCCCAACCACTGAAGTCAGGAAATTTACGTTTGACTAAATAGCTATCCCACATCAACAGAGTTACAAATTAAAAGGAAAACTTGTTCTTCTCCTAGTTGTTTAATACCCGATATTTTCGAGGAAAGTGCTAATTCAGAATATAAGTAAGGATGCCAGCCTAATTTGGTTTCAATGCTGAAGCCTGTAGGATGGGAAAGTAAGCTTGCCACCACTCCTATCACTGATACCACAGCCATTTTGTCATCAACTCTATGCAACCACTACACCTTTGGTTTCTGCACTGAATTTTACTGTACTTTCAGATAACTTGAAAAAAAACTAACTTCTAACACGTTCTACCAAATAATCCATCAATACTACCTTAGTAATAATTTGGTGGATAAATAGCCACAGTTATTGTTAATAACATATATAACGGTTCCTTAAATAACCATCAATTGAAATGCAAAAAGAAAAAAAAATGATTTAAGGAATGAAAATGCATACATTTCACACTTTAAGAGGAGATGTGAACACTTAGAAAGCCTGTAAGCCACACACCCGCCCTTTTTAAGAGACTTTCTTATATTAGAGATAAATCGCAAAATGTCAACAAAGTACTCCATTTTGTTACTACTGCACATGCGCAGAAAAAAGTTCCAATCCATGAGTACTAGCGAAATCCGCGAAAACAGCAATATTTTTAGTTCTTCCAAACAAACACGTTACTTACCGTATCTATCCCACCAAATAAAGTTTCAAAATCCTTCATTCGGTTTAGACTCACAGATCCTATGGTTACGCCCTGTTTCCAAACAAACCCGTTACCTACCGTATCTATCCCACCGAATAAAGTTTCAAAATTCTTCATTGGGTTTAGCCTCACAGATCCTACGGTTACGTTCTGTTGTCACTCCGCAGTTGCGGCCGAAGGCTCCACTCTTCTAAAAAAATATCCGCCGGCTACGCTTTGCGGCTTAGGGCCCAAAATCAGTCATTCGTGTAAGGCTCGTTTTGTTTTTTGTACAGATGTTGGCGGCTGGAGATCATATACAAATTGCCTACTAGCGGCCAAAGCACCAAGTCAATTTTGCCAGTTAGACGGAGAACAAAGTTGATAACGTACTGCCTAGCCAGCACATGATATTTACATTTGAGGGTCTACTCCAAGTACCCGACATTCGAAACTTCTTTCTCTCATGCTTCTCCCATATTTCGACACGAATTTCTATCCATTGCCGCTCCAAGTTGCGTTTCAGTGTACACAAGTACATAGCAATGATTCACAGTGAAATGTTCAAATTGACACTCCTCATGATCTGTATACCCCTTCCCACTTTCCTAACAAACACGTCATTCAATGTAGTAGCATTTCTCATTTCAACAGGGACCAAAAAAGGTGTCGCAAGTGTCACAGTCTATCTCACCAAAAAACACTATTCTATTAAATTATTCTTTTCAAATTTACATTTGCTAAACCCTCTTCGTCTATCCAAAATATGTCCCTTACCGCCAGTTTTTCGCACACGCAATCCACAAATATTTGACGCTCAAAAGAATGCCAGTCCACAACTGTTTTAGGTGTCGAAATCAGACCTTCAACTAGAAACATTATTGGGGAAGATTAGGAAATAGTAACGTCGGCACAAGACGATAAACTTCCACATTCAGTTTACCACGCTCAATAACTGAATGATCGGACTTAAAGAATATACACTTAACTTTTCTTATTCTTCACGTACTTCATGTAATATTTCGCATCTATATGTCAGATATATTTTTATTCATCAGGTACTTCTTGTATTATTTCCGCATCTATATGTCACATGTTTTTTATTCTTCGCGTACTTCCTGTAATATTTCCGCATCTATATATGAGATGTTTCTTTATTCTTCGCGTACTTTCTGTAATATTTCCGCATCCATATTTCTGATGTTTTTTTTTTATTTTTCGCATACTTCCTTTAATATTTCCGCATCTATATGTCACATGTTTCTTTATTCTTCGCGTACTTCCTGTAATACTTCCGCATCTATATGTCAGATGTTTCTTTATTCTTCGCGTACTTCCAGTAATATTTCCGCATCTATATGCCAGATGTTTCTTTATTCTTCGAGTACTTCCTGTAATATTTCCGCATCTATATATGAGATGTTTCTTTATTCTTCGCGTACTTCCTGTAATATTTCCGCATCTATATGTCAGATGTTTCTTTATTCTTCGCGTACTTCCAGTAATATTTCCGCATCTATATGCCAGATGTTTCTTTATTATTCGCGTACTTCCTGTAATATTTCCGCATCTATATATGAGATGTTTCTTTATTCTTCGCGTACTTCCTGTAATATTTCCGCATTTGTATGCCGGGTGTTTCTTTATTCTTCGCGTAATTCCTGTAATATTTCTGCATCTATATGTCAGATGTTTATTTAACCGTAATTAATGTCCTTAAACATGCCCTGAAATGTTTAAAGTTATACGCTGTAAATAGTGGTGACTTACAGCTTGTTTTCGTTAGAGCTGTGGTGGTGCTTTAGGACTTATTAACTGCCGAGGTCAATAGAGCTCGTTGTTTCCATTTTGCAGGACAGGGTGGCGCAAATGAAAAATCGGGTATTTACATTCACATGAATTTCTGTACCCACTAACCCATTATCGTTTATTTTATACACCTTTTACAGATTGCTCTTAAAGTTTTTTATCTACTTCATATTAATCGACATAAAAGTTTGTAGAAATAGTTTCATGACACATTTCGTTGTAGGTACAAGGTGGATACACGAAACTGAAGCGATAGTCAAGTGTTCAAACACGGTTCGCTAGATACTGACCTTAAAGTTCCATACACTTTCCGTGACATCGCGAGAAACAACTGAATGGTGAGCAGTTCAAAAAATTACAATGTATTAAAAATTCAAACCAGTAACAACAGATATCTCGGATATGTCTAATGCCTCAAAATAAGGTAATGCTAAACCAATTGTTTGTTTTCGAGGGATTAAATTTTCTGTTTAATCAATTTTTGCTATCTCTTGTGCTCCTTCTTCCGAATTAAGAAGGGCTTCAAAGGCTTTCTCAGAGCATTCATGATATAGATTTTATTTTTCCTCAAAATATCTTAAATTGATCAAAATCGTAATATTCATTTTATGAAAATCAAAATTAACCAAAAAAATACATCTAAAGTGTAGGAATGTTTTCTTGAAAATCTTAGTGTCGCATTTTTGGAAGGTACTGAACTTAAATACCTATTTATTCAACATTTCATTTTCGAGTTATGCTGTCCATACACATTCCTTCTCTTATAATGTGGTGAGCCTCAAAACATGTATTTTCGGTTAAATCTCGATATCGAAGTTTTGGATGGAAAGCAATATTCCTCTACCTACTAGGAACGTGGTAGAGAAAGTAAAAGAACACACTGATGGTGGTCATTGCAGTTGTTCTATAACACGTATGACGTCAATGTCTTCGATTTTTGCTCACTTTAGGACCTTGGGAACAAAAGTACACATAGAAACGAAATCACCACCACCATCACCAGTAATGCGATTACGAACTTTTCTCATTGAGATGTTTTTACTGTTTACCTACACATTCATTACTCCTAAACTTGAAGATCGTGAAAACAGAATTACTTCTCAAATTTTACATCCATATATGCTGAGCTACATCACAAGTTTCATAAGATTTTTCATTTTTTCTTGAGATCCCGCATTGAGCATTGCTGGGGATATTGAACACAGCACACGCCAAAAAGCACTACAAGAGTAAATAATGAAGAAAATTTTACAATGCTCGTTCCATTTTAAAATTTTAATTATAAGTGGTTGACTGTGCCATGGTGAAGCCATTCCTCTATATTTTGTGTTCTACAGAGCTCTGCGAGATATCTCTCCTTCACTGTCAGCTTAATTGATGCATACCTACCTATTCGTCCCGGAAGTTCGTTTTGCTGTGGCAGCATGCTTCCGTTACTTAAACGGTCCAATATCCTCATTAATAACGAATACGTGAAACATCAAAGCACGCATTACTGTCTCAACTTCCCCATTTCACTTTGCAACCCCCGATCAAACCACAGCACACACTCCACTTCACTGCAGGTTTATTTTATAATACTACTGCCAAACAGTGGACGGTTCCGGCTACTGCATCCCGGTGTGTTCCATGATATATAAATACGGTGAATCAAAATTCAAGAGGTGGTTAAAAAAAGACTATAGCTTAATTTTACTTTTCGTTACAAAACCAAATAGAACGCTACAGTGTTTAGACTAAAAGGTAAGAAGACAGAAGGTAACTGCAATGGTCCAGAAGAGTAAAGAGAATAAATCTCCGTGAAGAGTGCATCAGTCTCTACACGGTTCCGGCAACACTAAAAGAAAACGTGGTTAAGAGACCCACGAGATCCATAGACACACAGAAGGCTATCATGTTGGCGAATTCTGTAAAAATAATCCGGCGTCTGAGTGACGTTAAATAAAAAACGAAAATAAAGTGAAATGGCCACCCTAGGCAGACTGGGTTTCTGAAAAAAAACGCTCGCAAATCACGTCATGATTGTTCCACGACTACCATTTGAATCACTTCGCTACGTAATGGAAATTCCAAGCATCACGCAGAGGTACTAGAAATTCAGTAGCTACAGTAGACACCGTGGTTCCGTGCCGAACGGCCTTAACAATTATGTCATTGACGTGAATGCTGACATGACTCGGGATCCAAACTAAAGCAGTATTAACCGTCCAAGAAAGAAGGCCTAAAAATTCTGAATCAATATGCCATAAATCATGCAAGACGTATCATGGTATGCTTTACGAACAGATTGTAAGACACAAAGGTTGTCCGTAAATATCGCCACAAGTCGAATATTCATAGCCTGCACATATCTAAGGGCACGATAGAGGGCGATGGACTCAGCCGTGTAAATAGATATTTGTAGATATAAAGTCCACGTGCGTAATTCATGGGTGTCCCAATCATAGTTCCCTGTAGTAATCCCGTCCTTCGTCTTTAAACCGTCGGTAAACAGAAACCCCTGGAGCCGGCCAAAATTGGTCGTGAAGGTGATTTGAGTATTCCAACCAGAATTGCTGCCTATCAGAAACGTCCTCACGAAAAGTACTAATATCAATTGCCAAATTAGCGGCATTAATCGTAAAGGGTCCATTCCATAAATAAATAGGCCGAACAGGTATGTGATACATACGAGGGAAATTTAAAAGTTTGTCCAACAAAGGAATAGGTGATGACGCTCCGGATGGAATGCGACTACGTAAAGTCCAAAGAAATCGTAATTTAGGCAAACGTGCATTACTTGCATGTATTATATAGCGATAACGCAGATGCACACGTCGGTCCCTATGAAAAAAAGAAAGGGAAAATCCGTTTTACTCTACACAGTGCAGGAAAACCGTTGATGTTAAAATAATTTTAAGGATTTGATATAGATAGGACTCTAACTTAGAAGAAGATTGTGTAGTAGGAGGAGGAGTCATCAACATGCCGTATTCCACTCGCAAAAAACCTAAGGGTAGCACCAGGCGCAAAAGTGCAATAGGGCGCATGCCCCAATTACGCGCAGCCATGACTAGAGCTTTAAGAGCACGTAAGTGAGTCAAAATCCTCCAATAATGTTTGGTAAAACCAATTTTTCTTGCAATAGACCTCGAAGACAGATAACCGAAGTCACAGCCGAAAGCATACTGTTGTCAATAGTAAAATGATAATTCGGTTGTCGCATAGTCCCTTGAAATTTGATAAAATGAGCGTTACGAGGGTTTACTGTCGAACCTAACCGTTGCAAATAGGTGACCACATTTGGACATTCCTGTTCAAATTGGATTATATGACTCGCAGTGCGGGACGAAGGCGTCCAATAAAAAAAAAACCATATCGTCCGTATATTGGAGTATACGTAACGGCAACTGCAACTCGGATTGAATATCCCCCATATACAAAGCATACGGAAGGGGACTCAAGGACGAACCCTATGGAGGCGAATCTAAGTATATATCGTCCGAGCATTATTACAAAAAGGGGACAAAGAAATACGTCCATTGGTCAACAAGGCATGAATAATAGAAAGAAAGAAAGCAGGAAGACCTACCGCTGCAAGTTTACGAAGAAGTATCGGAATATGCACGCTGTCGCAGGCACAAGAAATATCTAGAAAGAGGGAAAAAATCGATTGGTGTTTAGGGAATGCAATATTGACGTCGGTGAGCAACATGTAAAGGTTAAACTCAGTACCAAATACTTTCCTAAATCCGTATTGAGTTTTCGGCCATAAACCATTGCGATCCAAATAAGAGCCAAAGCGATCCTGCAATCTTTTCAAAAAGCTTCCGAACCGTAGGAAGAAGCGCCATCGGACGATAAGCTGAAATAAGTGTTCCGGAACGTTTCTGTTACAAAATAGGGAGGATGACTACATTCATCCAGGATATGGGGATAGTGCCCGGCTGTAGCATTTTGGAAAACGCCACCGCAAGTAAATAGAACTAGAATGGCGGTAGCAATTTAAAAAATTCATAGGTCAAACTACCCTTCCCCGGAGCAGAACGACGAGATTTGAACCGTAAAATGGGAACAATTTCATCCTACAAACCAGTGCTGTAAGAGGATCGGAGGCAGAAAATGCTGGAGACGGTACAGGGGGAGCAGGGCATGCGAAATCTGGTGCCAAGTGGTGGAGATAGTCGTCTTTATACGCTTATCCCTAAATATATATATATATATATATATATATATATATATATATATAGGGTACTTAAATTATATTCGAACCCACTCGCGGCCTCCACTACTGCGCGAGACAGTGGGTAGTCACCGGGGAAGTTACGCCGGCAGCGGCGGACTAAAATCCTTACCTTATAATAGATGCTGGAAATGCTGACCTGCTCTCAAACAGGCAGCATATCCCGTGTAAATATTCTCGCTCACTCTCCGAAGCTCAGCAGCAGGAATTCTTGCGATTTCTTGCACAATGTTTTCTCTAAGTTCCTGTAGTGTGGGAGGATTGGAACGATACACTTTGTCTTTTAAAAAAACCCATAAATAAAAATCACAGCCCGTTAGGTCAGGAGAACGAGGGGGCCACAAATCATCACTAATTATTCTGTTATCCAACACCTAATTAGTGTCCACGTAAGTTTGTACGCCGGTAAGCAATTGGCAAGCCTCATATCCGGTGATCAGTAGTTCCTTAATTTTGTTACTGATTTGTTGTTCTGAAGTAAAAGCGGGACATTTGTCCAGATTTAAAGCATTATGTGATTGCTTACAATTAACACAACGTAAAGTAATGGTTAAACAGTCAGATTGGGCATCAAGATGGTCTTGTTCGCATTTCAAACTCCGACAGTATTCCTACAGAACTTTTCCCTAAGATTGAACCGTCCACCTTTTTTACATACCATGATACGTTCGATATATTTAACGATCACAAATCGTTGATATAAATACACATAGGAAGGCAAACGCTGCGCCCGAAAAGTCAACTTCACAGTGCTATTGGGTAAATAGGTAGTCTCTCCCACTCTACGATTAAAGCGATAGACATTAGTTACCTCTTTTTGGTTCGTTTCCCGAAAAAGTAGCTGAATTACCTCTTCTAAACTCACAACTCTGATCACCCCGGTCACAAACCATTACCGTGCGGAATGTAATAAGTGGTATCGTGCTTCTGGTCAAAAATTGAATCTAGAAATTTATTGGCCTCCACCTCCACCTGATTAAAGCCACTACGATGAAGGTGTGTTTCGCCTTCTGCATGTTGAAACGGCCAACGTCCTACTTTCAATGGATGCAGGCAATTAATATTTTATCGTTCGCCTTGAGAGTAACAAAAACAGTCCAACATCATCATATTGGTAACGTAAATGGGGATTTAGACTCTTGGCCATTTCATTCGTCTTCCCGACTACATTGGTCCCGCTTGACACTGCCGGCAACGGCATCACGGATGTTTCAGTGAAAGCACGAATGGTATTATGTCGTAAATCCGACGTTAATAGTATCCCGAACGTCCATATCTTCATCCATCATTTCCTCAAAAATACCCCGAAGGGGTTACTCAAAAACCCTCTAAAGTAAACAATATTACCTTGCAATCCCAGTAAACTAGAACAAATCACACAAGAAAATACAAAGAAAATAAGCAGGGAGAACCACCTTCGAGGTAACAAACACGCCCGTGATAGCAGTGAGCTTGTTACTCGATCACCAAGCAGAATGACAATACACAGACACGACCCTCGACAACCACAGAGATACTGAAAGCAGAGTGATCAGATGACTTTCTGTAACCGTTAAAAGGAATGCCAACCTTATGGTCCATGCAAACGAAATATACCTTGCAAAAGTAAGCAGTGTACAATGAGTAAGTTATAGTAGATTTACGGTGAAGAAGAGAGTAGATATAAATGCTTTGGCTAAAGTGTTGCCACGCATGGAAAACTCAATTGTAGTAGTCATTTGTTTCTGATGTGAATACACCTATTTTAGAATTTTATGCCGTAACAAATTTACTGTTTTGAAATTAACCCCATCTGTGAAAAAGGGCCTAAAATTGCCAAAATTCATAAATATGAGTTTTAGTGCTATTAAATACTAAACCCTTTTACTTTAGATCTATATAGCTTTTATAGCTGTACGACCTTTTAAAGCATAAAGCGATTTAAATGTCTGCCTTTAAGTATTTAATTCATATAAAACTGTGATGAAAATGATAAGTTTTGGGTATATAAAAGCAAACAAACCATTCAATAGAGGCCTCAGGAATCGTAAAGCACTAAATCAGCTGCAGAGGAGCAGGAAAGGGCGAAGCAGGGCCCGTGTATGTACTAAATGCTTTTTTAACAGCATGAAGTCGAAAAAGTATTATTTTAGTGTTATAGTCATTTTTAAACCATCTTTTCTCGAATTCTCACTTGTCGATACATTCTCATTTTCAAATTGTTACAAACGATGTACTTTTCGGTAAAAGGGAATGAAATTTTTTTATCTCCTTGCAAATAATAGGATAAAAAAGGAGATTAATGTTTGTTAACGTGCTTGGTTGTGACATTATTGAACAATAATATTCATTTTGTGTAAATATTTAAGCAAAAAAATTGAAGCCTCACATTCAACATTTATTTTCTCCCAAATTAGTAAGATAATTAAAACTTAATCTGTACGACAATTTATTAATATGGTATCAAGAGTTTAATTATAAAATATTATTTTAAAAAAATAATTGCTTACTGTGGAGCAATTTTTCAAAACGGTAAAGCATAAAATAAATAAATAAATAATATATCTGGAACTAATTTAAAAATATGCATGAAATTTGGTTTACATACTACGTAGGAAACCTTAATTTCCGCATTTAAAATTTTAAACGAATCGGCCTCAAATTTTGGATTTTTTTAAACTTCTTGAATGAGTATCCTTAATTATACAATAGATGAGAACTTTTGAGATTATGGTAGGGATAAACACTAAACGCACGACCAAAGAGATATCTCGAGTTCAGTATAGCAATGTAATTTAGCACTATAGCTAATTAATAATACAAAAGGAGAAAACTTTAATTGATAACCAAACTAATTTCCGTTTTCATTGCTTTCTTAAACGAGAAGTGTTTTTAAAGTAACTACTGATAATACTTTTAAAAATAATAGAACATTAGTTTCCAAATACTTTATTATCATTCATTACTTTACAGCTTACACTACTTCTCCATATACTCACCACCGTTATTGAGGTACATGTCGTAACGGAAAACTAGTTTTTGCACGACTTCGTCAAAGAATGATACCGCCTGTGATGAAATCCAAGTCTGCACTCGTTGTTTTACAACATCATCGTTGTTGAAATGTTTTCCACCAAGGAATTTATTCAGGTGAAGAAACAGATGAAAATGGCTTGGTGCCAAATTTGGACTGTAGGGAGGGTGGTCGAATTGTTCCCAACTCAATGATGAGATCAGACCTTGAGTTTGTTTGGCTGTGTGTGGCCGCGCATTGTTACTCATTATTGTTACTCCATAAACCTCACACAATTGTGGATAAATGTTTGCTGGCGTAACATTTCTCGCATTCAAAAAACGAATCATTGATGGGACTTCACAGAAACGTTCTAACAACAAGAAAACACAAAGTGACGATCGCTCACAGCTACATCTGCCTTCCTAATGAATGGAGGAAGTGATTGCGCATGTTCAAAATCGCGAGTGCAGCGCTGCAGCGGCAAAATATTAAAACGCTCTTTACTTTAAAAACACGCCTTGTATTCAAGCAAATACAAGTTATAGTACTAATGTTATGAGCACTATTATAATATATTTTAAGCGTCATCTTAACTTGCTGATGATGTTAGGATAGCCTAAATCCAGTTTATAAAGTCTCTAAAGAAGAAGAAAAAGAAGATGATGAAACTGCAAGAATAATAATTACTGCTGATATACTTTTAACACCATTTGTCACTCACTGCTTCAAAATCTGACCCTTTTCTTTGTTTCCATTTTATAACACCTCACAACAACTGAGAAAAACAAGCATCACTAACCACTGTCTCTGAGATTCTTATAGTACATTAGGATCACAAAGGCAGTGACAGACGAATAGGTGCTTTTGGCGAAACTGTACAATATATAGGGGAAAATAACAGCCATGGAGGGTTATTCCAATAAGCATCTCGAAACCTTATCGTAGCAATGTCAGAGAAAGGTTGTTTTTCAACCTTGACCTTCACTAAATTTGCGGGATTTCGCCGCTAGGGAAGGGCACAGGTAAACGCAAATCAATAGCGTTTTGTTGCGAACAGTCAGGCACAGGTGTCCAAACTCTTACAAGCGAACCCCGTGACATTGCAGGGTTTGGTGGTGTCATCTCCCCAGGCTCTACTGCTTGCATTTCACAAACACTTGGAGCACACATTAATAATTGGTTTCACTTATGCCATTTGCTCGAGTTACTGACGCCTGACACATATGCGACCATGCTATTAAATCTTCCGAAATCCCCGGAGAAGGAAATGGTGATATGCTGCTTAGTCTTATTCCGAAATAGCAGGACATATAAAACGAATTCCGAGAACAACTTTGCATATATTATTTTATTCAAACAAATGAACAGGTTAACTGTAATAAATCAGCGTCTATCGCATACACCTACAGGTCTGCTAACCTGAAGCAGGGACAAATTGTAGCCCGGATACAAAGAAGATAACATACATCTTAACGACACGAATCACTTAATGTTACAGAATTATTACCCCGGCATGTAAAATTTTAAAAATCTAAAAAATTAAAACAAACAGAATAATTTAATGATAATGCATTATTTATTTATTCATTCATTCATTTGTGAATATTACAGATTTCCCCAATTAAAAACTTCGCTTATCCATATACAATATTACTAAAATTACAAATCATTAAAAAAACAACACAGGATAAGAGTAATGACAATGAAAATACTTATACAGAAATTATATAAATAGTATAATAAAATTATAGGTACAGTAATAAGCCCCCATGTCATACCTTTAACAATTAATTTAAAATGTTCACTTTTTTTCTGGTGTAGATATTCATTTCTCTCGAAGCTCTCACTGATGTGTGCTAGAATAAAATGAATAATAATAATATACATCCTTATTTGTTATCTTTGTCAGTATTCAAGTTTGAAACTTCCTATTAACTGGGGACCACATTTCTCTCGAAATAACCACTGGAATCTTCTGGGAATGTAAATTAATCAAAATTATTAAATAATACTAATAGTGATAATTTGTTTATATAACACAACTGTTATGAAACATTAGTAGATACATAAGATTCTGATCCTTACGTTCAGTATTGACTTCATTATTTGACTTCTGACACGATGTTACCAATTTTTGTCCTCGTTCAAACATGATTTAAAGAAAGGTCTTCATGCATGCACTGTCATGCAGTACCTAGCCGTAGACAATTTAGAAATGCCATTATTGTTGTTTGTTTCCACTGATTGCTTCTTCTACTCGCGGTCCATTTCCGCAGATGTCCTTAAAAGCTGAATTGACAAAAGTATGGTGGGAGGGAAAGATGTACCATTGGCTCAGACGTAAATATTTAACTGATGTACATAGAGATAAGGGCCAATGTCAATTGTAACTAAACTTCTTTCTGAGTGAATAACGACCAATGTCGACTTTTGTCCTTATTGACGGAATATTTCCAAACGTCGATGGGCGTATGAGCAAATTGCCGTTTTTATCGTTTTTTATTGTACATAAGATACAATCGGCATGCGCTTATTTCATAAAACCTAAGAAGTTCCTGCAATAATTGGCAGACACATTGGCCGTTTTAATATGCTGTGCAGCAGGTTAAACTGCTTTAGGATTATGATTATCTCAGTTTCAGTATAAATAAGCATTTGCCCGTTTAGAACCAAGCCCAGTAAGCAGTAAATAACATTTGATAGCTATGTGAATTTGCTCAGAACTAGTAAAATCATAAGAACTCCAATGTATTTGATCCAGTCCCAACAGCACGTTGTTTCGTCAGTAAAAGTTAGTAAATCACCCCATTCCCTAAAATTAACAAGAGAGCGACTGCAGATGATGGCGCATCTACATATGCTTGAGTGAGCAGTGCATAAAAGAATGTTTCATAGACTTTGAGATGTGGTTTTCTCCGTTAGCTTAGTACGAAAATGGGATTTTACCCGACTACCTCTCACGTAAGACGCATAATGAAAATAGAAGAAAACCGAATTGTGAGGGTGAGAGACAAGACGTCTCTAATCTCTTACGGGAGCAGTACTCACTGAGCGTCCCACTGTCGGTACACACCCATTTGTAGAATAGCACTTTAAGTCGCATCAGAAACGCACTCACCAACTCACACTAACTCAATGGCTCACTCGCAAATGCGTTGGCTTACATAGTAGCTGGAATTTTACACGGAACATCCTAGAATGCTCTGGAGGAGCGGGGAGAGAAAATTCCAAGGCAATCCGGCTTCTAGTGTTTATGCTGGATGAGAGCGGGTTATCACTTCCCCGGCTAGTCGATCAGCACCTTCTACCCATAACGGAGACCCATAACTGCGTCACAATACATACATAAATGCATACACACATACATGCATGCATATATACATACATACATACATACACACATATATATACATACATGCATGCATACACACATACATACATGCATACATACACATACATATATAGATAAACGTATACATGCATAATACATACATACATTTATTGATACATGCATGCATACATATATACATGCATACATACATACATACATACGTGCATACATACATGCACGCATACATGCCTGCATGCATACATGCATACAGACATACATACATACATATATACATACATACATACATACATACATGCATACATATATGCATACATACATATATACATACATTCATACGCACATACATGCATACATACACACATACATACACACACACATACACACATACATACACCGCTATCCTACCCCAAATGAACGCTAAATTGTTTACAGAGCTACCCGTTTGCAGCTTCGGACTCCCTCTCTCGACCTCTTCTCCTCTTATTCCCTATATTGCGCGTGGCGACCATCTTGTTCGAAATGGTCTGTTTGAGCTTCCTCTAAACGTACCTACTGAGGTATTTCGTACAGCAGGAAGTCTCATAAACCAAAATTTGCGCACGATTTTAGTAAATTTATGTTGGTATTTTATTAAGACTGCAAATGCAGCTTGAAAAAAATGGATCTAAAAGGTAGCGGTGGAGATCACAGAAATTAATGCCTAAATAACAAAGGTAATTTATTTGAAAGTTGCAAAACAGTTCTGTTCTCATATTACTGGTTCATTATTTTCTACAAATAGGAGTCTCAACAAAATGCGATATCTTCGGATATGATTACGTATATCCTATAAGTGGTAAGGCGTAATTATTATTATTATTATTAGTAGTAGTAGTAGTAGTAGTAGTAGACGTAGTAGTGGTAGTAGTAGTAGTAGTAGTAGTAGTAGCAGTAGTAGTAGTAGTAGTAGTAGTAGTAGTAGTAGTAGTATTTTTTGTTTTGTTGTTGTTGTATTGCTACATTTTACTGAAAAATTCATTAAACGTGCAGGTTCAAACAACTGTTATTTCTCCTTTAAATTATTTAGCAATATCCAGTTCAATAAAACATTATTATTGTGTATAAATGCTTTATTTGCCTGTAACGAAAAATGTTGTGTCGTAGTATCGGAGCAATTTTTCACGTACCTGGCGTCGTGTAGCAGGGCGTCTTATGGATTCCTTAGTTCGATGTACCTCGGCTTTGTGCTCAGCGGTTGAACAGTTCTTGACCCCTGTGGAAATGAACTTATTTTCACGTGCGTATCTCAGATCGTGCTCTCGGAAGAGAATAAAGGATTTGATTCGTGGAACAGATTTCACTTTCCTTTTTTATTTCACACGAAATAAAGAACATTTTCACAAATAGAATTGTACCTTTCACTACACAACATAATAAATGCACTTCCTAAACACATATAAAGGTTTGAACTAGTATATGTGTGATAGTATTTGGCACACAGGCGAATTCAAATTCGCCTTATTGAGGCCAGCAGAAGAATGATTTTTTAGCTTGGCTTCACCTTAAGGTTTTATGCATTTACGTCATATATTACTATGGCAGCTTGGTTTACTGCAATCTATTGGTAGATGAGATTGTTTCTAAGAAGTTTCATTTTGCATTGTATGTAGGCCTAACAATATGTTTGACATTATTTGACATCATTTAAGTCAGAATCACCTAAATCTAATTTGATTACTGTGAATATTTGATACAATTTTAATTTCATTATACCAAGTCCATTTCTTAATTCCTTTTTGCTCTTAATTTTCTCGATCTCATCCGATAAGCTTTCATCCATTCTTATCTAATGACATGCTTCTTTAAGCGTTCTTTATTTGTAGTTGCATATAACTTATGTGGCTAAACATCAAAGTATCGTTTCAGGCGGAAACAGTCCAACTGGACCAGAGCCTTCCCTCCTTAACGCCCACCCGAACCGAGGACTCACACTTCCCAGACGTATGACAACAACCGGGGCAGACGCCTGGCGGGGGGGGGGACAGAGGGTCTACGGATCAGAGAGTGAGAGACCAGTGTGAGTGATCAGCACACGCCCGGGTTGAGAGCGAAGAAGTGGATGATATATGAAGATGAGAAATGAATGATAGGGAAGGTGATAATGGAGCCCGGTGGAATGAAGCACGGCGGGAGAAACCGGAGAAAACCCGGCCAGAGGCCGCTTTGTACACCACAAATCCCACCTGTGGGTCCCTGGGATTGAACCAGGGACGTTTTGGTGAGAGGCGAGCGGTCTAACCACTCGGTCACGGCGCCGCCCCTTTATTTATTCCTAGGCGCAGCAAATCAGTTTGCTACTTGGTACACTAATACCCCAAAATTACGTGTAGTGATAAAAGCTTACAATCCCTATTATAGTTACTGAAGATGAACGTGGGCTCTGATTATCCGAGAATAGGGCTCTCATTTAGGAATTAGTTAGCCAAAGCGCCAATTTAATTCCTTGCTGGCTTGAATGCTCATTAAAGGCATTATATCTCGCAGATTCTGGGTACAGATCTAATACGTTCCGAGAATTCCACGAAAATCTTCATGTCTATTCCTACATCTGCGTGACCCATGCAGATGTAAATTAAAATGACCAGTAAAGTGCAAAAGTATATTATTCCAATATGCATTAAGGCGTTCCAGACTTAGTTTTCTTATTCAAAACGCTTACAGTATTCCTGATGATAGATTTTTAACCGCTTCATTCTACCACATTACATAGCGTGCCTAGAGTTAGATTTTCGTAAACTACAAGAGTTTTCATCTGCTTAAAACTAGATGGCAAAACATAGGATGTCCTCATAAACACGATTAGCTTTCGTTAAGTTGTTCTCCTTGTTAATCATTAGAAGTATAGTTTTCCATAAATGCTTAAGATGTATTAATCCTGAAACACTTTTTCTGATTAACAGTTGCTTTCAGTCCATTTCTTAGGAGGCAGTTTCTTCCTAGCTAATATTCCAGCCAACATTTTTCATTTCCTGATCAGGTTTCAACGTTTTCTTTCTTAGTCCTCTTTATCTGTCCATTTTCCGAGCAGGATGTCTCAGGCGGTAACGTCTTTGGCCCGCATTCGGAGGGCGGGTTCGATCCCGCGGATCGACTTTCCTGGACCGTGGGTTTTTTCGGGCTTTCCCCGGATCGCTAGGCGAATGCCGGGAAGGTTCATTACATCCTCCCGAATTTCCTGTCCCTCCATTTCACCTACATTCTCATTTCACTTCACTGGTCTGTTTTAGGATTGAAAGTGTCTGCGGGAATCTCGGCGTTGCATGGCAGCGATAAACGATGCTCTATGTAACCCTTCGTCCTCCGGAATGGGGGAGGTCTCCGAGTTGCGGAACCCCCAGGGGATATGCAAGCCTGCAGAGGAGGAGGGGAGACAATTGCACCAGCTGTCATCCGGGGAGTTTCAATCTATAAAAGGTAGGAGACTTGCCCTCTGTTCTGCTGTGCCTCCTGGTCCGGCCACCCTCTGTCTCCTCTCACCTCACCCCTCCCACCCCGAGGCACACCATCAGAGGCTTAGGTACAAATGATCTTTAGATGGAGGTGCTATGTCCCCCTCCGCAGATAGTGTTAACCTAGTATATGTCCATTTCACACGCTCCAATTTTTCCACGCACATACTTAAAATCATTCCAATAAATTTTCTTCACACCTGATCGCAGCATAGTTTCTGCACTATAAAATGCTATACTTCGCAAAAACTACTATACCTACTTATCTCTTTCTTATATTTTTATCCACAAATATAGCTGCAAATTCTACAAACAAGTTTTATGAATATGGAAAAGTATAAACATTATTTGTTAATGACGATTATTAAGAAAATGAGCTTACAATGACAACAAGAGATTACACAAAAGTCCGCTCGAACCTTCCGCACCATACACCGATCACCAACTCCAGGTTTAAGCTGTACACTTTGTTTGTTGGAGTCTCAGTAGTAGGAAAATGATAGTTCAAACACACTTAATATGCAGGAATTTCAATTAATATGCCAATTAGGCCCCCTCCACCTGCCACGCCCCGTGGTAGCTTTATGTGGCAGATGAGGTCATAAATTTTGTGTTGTATAATGGAAAGGTTGAAAAGTATGCAATTAAGGTCATCCTGTCTAAATGAACAATGGTGTAATAAATTAGGCTTTGTAACACGTGATCTCCAAAAACGTGCTATATAACAAAAGATCAAACTGGTGCCACGGTAACAAAAGAACAGGTGCTATTGTCTCCATTTCCTCGCATTCTCCCGCACAAGTGTTCGGTTGCAAGGCCATACATGTAGAAACCTCCTCCCCCGCTGCATTCCATTCTCTCCAAACATACGCACCTGCAATATATAACAAAATACCAGACTGGTGACACGTTAACAAAAGAACATTTGCTGAACCGTGAATACTTGGACGCAATAAATTTTGATATTTGACAGAGAGGGTGACCATACAGCTGCGCTGGACAAGGGGTAATAAACCACGCTTTGTTATAGTCACAACATCTTTGGAGCCTGTACTATTATACCAGGTCTGCCTTTGTTTGACGGCAAAAAAGAGAGAGACCCGTTCCCACGATGCAAGCTTCATTTACCTGCTAGACAATAAATTCCCCCCGCTCGACCTCGCCGCCATGGAAACGGCTCTGCCCTCGGGCAGCCATCATGACATAGCATGTAGTTCTCTCCGAGAGCACCCGAACCTGCACGACGACCTACGAGAAGCACCGAACATAGTTATACATGTTCTAACTCTCTGTTTTTGCTTCTATTGTCTCTTTCAAACGGCAATATCAAAAAATGTTATTTAACATATATCATTGCTTATACTAAACCCCTGTGTATACTTACGTATCCTTAGGTCTGTGTTCGAATCATACTGCAAGAAAAAGTTTAATGTTTTAATTGCTAATGAAAAATAGATACTTTGATAGGGTAAAATATTATATCATTACCAGGATTAATAAAAGGCGTTCTAGGGTATCCAGAGGTCCGAGTTTGAGTCTTAGTGTGCCGAAACATTAATACTTAATAACTAATAAATTAAGTAACATAGGTGAGTATGGGTAAATCATGTTAATTTTTATATATTATTACGACGTTTAATGTAGGATATTCTTAGGTACCCAGAAGTCCTAGTTCGAATCTTACCCTGTGAAGCTCTAATGGTTAATAAATATTAAACTATGGGAGTATGCGCGGTCAGATTAAAATGATGCTGAAATGCTTGAAATCCTCAAGACTGCCAAGCCGGATAAGACTTTGTTTGACCCATTCAGGAACATGGATCTGCATACTCAGTCTGCTGTGCCGCAAGCTAAATTATTCATCTGGAATGTCGCCACCACATCAAAAAATGGAGAAGCCGCGATATCTCAATTTAGGCGCTCAGACTTCAAGATCGAGTAATTCATCTAAAGGCTGTTCGCTTTTTGATCATTGTGACTAACTAATTTGAGACTTTATCTTAATAGTAAATGTTATCACTATTTCGATATGAGCTTGGACCTTGGAAACTCGAGATTTGCATCATTGTGTGATATGTACTCAAGCTATTATTATGAAAAAGAGAATTACCATTATTGAAGAGAAAAGAGTTTCTTAAATATGCCCCTATATTTGTTAAGGATTGCTCGCATCAAACAGAGGAATTTGTAAATGCAGCTGTCAACATCAGAGTAGAAATTCAAGCTAGTGCAAATATCCCTGCACAGACCTTATTGTATTGTTTAATAATTTATGATAAAGTATTCACATACAAGCCTCTGACTCGTGTGATGCAGCTTATATTTTAACTAATCATTGTAATGTAAGCATTTCTTTTTCATTAGGAATTTAAGGATCTTTTAATGAATAAAATATTATGTAAAAGCATACCTTCATTCTTTTGTATTATTTTTAATCATACAATTCAAGTACTTTCCTACTCCAACTCCTCGTTCCTGCATATGGCATTACACTTGCAATGGTTAGGTTATGCAATCATGAAATTATCCTGGTAATGATACAATATTTTACCCTATCGAAGTATCAATGTTTCATTGGCAATTAAAACATTAAACTTTTGCTTGTAGTAAGATTCGAACACAGACCTAAGGATACCTAAGTATACACAGGGGTTTAATATAGGTAATGATATATGTTAAACAACATTCTTGATATCGCTGTTTGAAAGAGACAATAGAAGCAAAAACAGAGATTTAGAACATGTATAACTATGTTCGGTGTTTCTCTAGGTCGTCGTGCATGTTCGGGTGCTCTCGGAGAGAACTACATGCTATGTCATGATGGCTGCCCGAGGGTAGAGCCAGTTCCATGACGGCGAGGTCGAGTGGGGGGAATTTATTGCCTAGCAGGTAAATGAAGCTTGCATCGTGGGAACGGGTCTCTCTCTCTTTTGCCGTCAAACAAAGGCAGACCTGGTATAATAGTACAGGCTCCAAAGATGTTGTGACTATAACAAAGCGTGGTTTATTACCCCTTGTCCAGCGTAGCTGTATGGTCACCCTCTCTGTCGAATATCAAAATTTATTGCGCCCAGGTATTCAGGGTTCAGCACCTGTTCTTTTGTTAACGTGGCACTGGTCTGGTCTTTTGTTATATATTGCAGGTGCGCATGTTTGGAGAGAATGGAATGCAGCGGGGGAGGAGGTTTCTACATGTATGGCCTTGCAACCGAACACTTGTGCGGGAGAATGCGAGGGAATGGAGACAATAGCACCTGTTCTTTTGTTACCGTGGCACCAGTTTGATCTTTTGTTATATTGCACGTGTTTGGAGAGAATTGTATACAGTGGGGAGGGGATTGCTACATGTGAGACCTTCCTAACGACCACGTGTGCGGGGAATAGAATTGGGAGAATAGCGTCTGTTCTTTTGTTACAAAGCGTAATTTATTACACCATTTTTCATTTTGACAGGACGATCTTAATTGCATACCTGTCAACCTTTCTATTATACAACACAAAATTTATGACCTCAGCTGCCACAAAAACTACCAGGAGGCCTGGCAGGTGAAGGGGGCCTAATTAGCATATTAATTGAACATTTCTGCATATTAAGTGTGTTTGAACTATCATTTTCCTAATACTAGTCTCCCGCTTGAACTTGAAATATATTATTTATAATTCCTCGAATGCATGAAAATGAGCCATTTCGTAAAAGAAGCAGGCAAGAAGGGAAAACATTTAGCTGCTTTTATGGACATGACTTTTTCATCATATTTGAAAAACACACGTTTCCAGAAGCAAGGCAGATGAAATATGCTTATCTAATAATTGGTGAAAGCTGCGAAGAGTATTTGGGGGTTAGAGTAAAACCCATTCCCTAAAAGTTGTCAAACAGGAAAACAAGACTGAAAATCTGATATGTTGCACTCACATGACTTTCTCTACTCTTATACAAACTATTTTTGCAAACGCTTATTCTCTATCTGCTTCATATTAATCGAGATAAACATTTGCAGAAACTATCTTATTGCTAATTTTCTTGTAGATGCAAGGGGAATATGATAGGCTTTAAGCGATAGCCAAATCTTTTAAGAGTTGATTTTTATGTGAAGCATTCTATTCTCTTTGCATGTCTAGGCCTAAATAAACTAATAACGAATTCCCATTTGGGAAAAAGTATAAGTATTGGAAAATCCAAACAAATAACAAGGACTATGTCGGAAATGGGTCACTTGGCAAAAAAAATGTGCATGACATAAATTGTGTGTTTTAACGAGATCTACATTGTTTGTGTAGTAAAATTTTGTCTATCTCTTACGGTTTACAAGTTATGCGAAAGTCATTCAGAATGAAGAGGTCTTTTGGGGACATTCCCAGAAAATTCCAGATATACATTTCATTTTTCATAAAATATCTTAAATATATGATATTTTAATCAAAACAGTTAGAGCCATTTTTGAGAAAATCAAAATTTTCGTAAAATGTTTTGTGTAAAGGATAGTCTGGGATGGGAATTTTTTTCTTGAAAATCTTCGTGTCGCATCCTTGGAAGGTACTAAATTTAAATACCAAGCTTGGTATTTATCCGACTTTTCGTTTTTGAGTTATGCTGTTCACAGACAGACACACACAAACACGTGGACATGTTTCCAAAAATGCTTTAATTGGATTCAGGGCATCTCAAAACATGTATTTACGGTAAATCTCTGTATCGAATTTTCGGGTGGAATGCAATACTTCCCCTACTTACTATACGTAGTACAGAGAAAAAAAGGAAGGCTGGCGTCATAGGGACGGAGAAGAAACTACGTAAGCTTATGGAGGGAGATACAAATCCTGTTATCAACAGTGTCGAAGGTAAAATTAGCAATATACGTATTTTATACTTCAAGTCTCTTGAGTTATAAAAATACATATTTGATCCCCCTCACTTGCTGTGCTATATTGTTAAAAATTCAAAACTATTGTGATGTAACCCCAGAGGCGACACCATCAGCGTCTTCACCAGGCGTCACATAAAGGATGGGGGAACGTAGCACAGGATGACCTCGAGGGTATTACAGGTTGAGGCAGCAGCAAGGGGGATGAAAGGGTGCCATTATACGAGATGTATCTTTCGTTCCCAATCTTTCTAATCTTTAATTTGTGTAATATAACCTAAACCACATTTCAAAAAAGAAAGAGTTAAACAGCTTGTGGATTTACCTACGTGGCAGAGAAGGTTCGGTGATCCATCTCCGTAGTGCCTAGCGCCTACGTCGAGATTGAACACTAAATAAATTTAACGAACTGACCAGCAGAGGGTCCGGCTAGGCACATCGTTGGTCGAGAGAGAGCTGTGAAAAATCCGTAAGTTTAAATACCCAACAAAATGCTGATTAGCCTTGCTATTACTGACATAAGCGTATGTCAGCAGAAATTGCGTAACTCACCCACGTGTCGGAAATTAAGTGATCTTCTACCCTACAATGTGTGTCACTCAATCTCTGCTTACTTCAACATCCAGGAAATGACGCGCAAGAAATCTAAAGCCAAATTTCCTGGTGTTATTTAAACGAAGTTTCTCCTGAATATCTCGAACTGTATAAAATTATATTTATCTATTAAAATAAAATTATTAAAACTATTAGCAACATCTTTACTCGTGTAAGGACAACTGCTAAACTGCCAAAAGAATTTCCTAATGAGGAAGTTATTTACGATCGAGTCGTAGGCGAACTTGAAGTTTGGATATAAGTAAGGAAATCACATTTTCTAGTTAGTTTCACAATGCAGGATGATTACTGCAGAACCAAACTCATTGTTTTGGGAATAATTTGCAAATAGTTTAGGTTAAATTAATGACATTTGTAGGAGTTTTACTTTGGTCCATGCGAGGCAGCTAGGATGTTCAAGGTTACCACTGTCCACCGCCTGACACATTTGGACCGGATACATCATGGTTTGTTCTATGCGTCTCAAAGTCGCACCCTCAGAGTTTCTAATTTCCCCACTAATGTTGTCCTCTAGCTGTTGTAGGGTTAGAGTCTATTTCAGAACAATCTTCATTTAAGATAGCCCCACAAAAATCGTCAGGACTAATGCGGTCAGGTGAACGAAGTAGCCATAGACCGACGGAACTGACTCACTAGTAAAAATAACTGGAAATTGTCATCAGTTGTTCATTTGAAATGTGATAAGTCGCCCATTTGTGCTGGAAATACTCTAGGGTTAGCTCCATTCATCGTGCAGTACGAAAAACCTTGCGAAAGTCCGTTTGTAATCAGTAGTATCAATCGTATCTCCAATAAAATTAGCCCAACCATTTTTAAATCAGATATGGCACACCATATTCCCACTTTGTCTGGGTGTATCTCATGGCGGTTAACAACAGGCGAATATCTCGAATTCTGGGAGCTGACGTATTCCGAAAATTGAAACCATGCTTCATCTGTGAAATACGTGATGTCCCAATTACTTGCGTTATTCTGAACGAGGTCCTGAAGACAATGACAAAATTGTATTATTTTTACTCTCTCAGACTCCTTTAGTTTCTGCACTGTCCTGGCCTAAGATGTGCTTTCTTTGCTGCCTGTTGACATCTTGAGTAACTGTATCCTGGTTCCTAAGAAATTCGATGGAAATACTTCTTAGTTAATGTTCCAGTCTGCCACCCACATTGTTTACAATCCTCTGACATAGATAGCCGATCTCTTCCTAGTTCATTCAGAGCGGATCCTGTTCTTTTCAGTTTAAGAAATTAACCATGTATTGTCGACTTCGCTTTGACTTGTCCCTCTCCAAACTTTGTTCTGAGTTGCCGTTGCCCTGCAAGAGAATATTTTGGGGCCTGATGCCTACTAACCAAAACAGTGTTCTTCAAGAGAATGTGCTGTATTCCCTATTCAGTTATTTTATTGTTGGCGGGATACTATTGCCAACTATTATTAATCCACAAAATCGAAACAAATCGTGCATAATTTTAAATGAACCGGTCTATTGAGGGGTATTGGTAGACACGCCATTGTTTAAACAATTAGAAGTTAGGAGTAGTCAGACATGGGGCTTCCAGTACCTGGAGCACAGCACCGCATATAGGCCATAGTGGGCATTTGGTGCTTCCAACTTGACCACGAGGAGGACAGAATGAAGAGGAGGCCCGAAGGACGACCAGATCTGGACGACGATGTGAGCTAGCAAAGACGGGGTCCCTAACGATTTCAACATGGTATCAATCCTGATCTCAGCTAGACCTGCCTTAACCACCCGCAATCTGTGGGTCTCAAGTACACACAAGACAGCTTCCAGGAAGGAAGGCAGCAGTCCCGCCATACTCAGGGAGAAATCTTTCCAAAGCGCAGATTCCACTATCCTGCCACAACACACTAACCACCGTCACTTGATACTACAACACTGAAACAGATGAGGTGAAAGACGGGGACAGGAAATGATAGACAGAAAATTCGTGGTAGAAACGGAACCACCCCAACATTCGCATACCGACCTGGGAAAACTACGAAAAAAGCTATGGTCAGAGGGATCGGCCCGACGGGAATCGAACCCAGAACCTCTCAAACGCGAGCCTCAACGTTACCACGTAGCCATCTCGCTCAGTTTTATTACACAGTGGTATAGGCATCTGGATGTTGAGCTGTTTGTTCTACGGTCATTGGATTTAGAATGGTTTGAGATTTTTAGATAATCCAATAATCCAATAATTCCCAAAACTATTCATGTGGTTTCTCGCTTCATTAGCTATAGATTCTCCAACCCCACACGGCTTTATAGTTTGTTTTTCTGAATTATCATATTTTACAATAATGAGAGGTCTTAGGGGTTAATAATACTACAGTAACTACGAAAACTATAAGATATGATGCTGAAACAACAATGTAAAGTGAACTGCGTAAAATAATCTCACGTCAACAAAAGGATAATTTGAAGTCACTGCGTCATATCCTAAGTGTTGGCTTCAAGTTAATCACTTGCTTTCTTTTCAATCAGTTTAGGTGAAACATTTTAAAAACAATTTAAATTCAATAAACAGGGACAAATCTTCGTGTCCTTAACACCATTTGTTTTTAATCGTCTTATTTTATAAAAAGCTAAAAATCTTTAAAAATGTAAAGTGAAATACATACTTATATCACCAGGAATAAACTAATTGCAATATTGAGGTATTAGCATCCACATAATTAGTAGAGAGATCCTTATGCTACTGGGGTGCAGCTTCTCACTAATTTACAAACAGATATAAAAGCAAGCAAAGAAACCCGTTTTAGAGGTAGTTAATAATATGTGTTAATTGATATTGCGTGTTACATAGATGCATTTATATGTAATCAGGATTAATACGTTATTTGTAATGTAATTTTTAGTGATTTATATTTTGTCGTCCGAAATTACATATCAATATTATTGTTTTCTTTATTTATAAGATCACTGGTTTCCTCTATTTCTTTTGAATGTTCTATGTCGCCCCTGTAAACCACCCAGGTTTCCCAGTTTGGGCACCACTGCGACAAACGAAAATGTCACACAAATGTCTTCTTTGCGCAGCGATTTCAAGAACTTAAAGCACTTAAGCGGGACAGAGTTTGGAACAAATATAGCTCTGTAATTTGCATGTTTGTACCGGGTTTCTCCTGAATGACGCAACTGTAGCCAACCACTGCTAGGCATCGCTATACGAATGCGTTCGTGCAGTAGTGGGGACCGGTCCAGTGTTTCTCCCCTAGGTAATGTTAAAGAAGTGAAATAATGTGAATACTTTACCCTTATCTTTCTTTATAAAAGGTGTCAGAAGTGATGCCACTCTGTGTCTATGCAAGCCTGGTACATACCTAATATATTATTGAATACCGGAGGAATTTCTACAGCCATATATTGGAAACGAATACCGGATATTGCCTTCTCATTCGTCGATATTATGGGGATTTGTTGCATAAGCTTTATCTTTAAGTATTCCCCCACATATAATAATCACATGGTTTTAGATTTAGAGTTTTAGTAGGCTAGTTAATTATTCTGTTATAAAAACAGATTCTGATGCTTCGATAGACGATTTACTATATACGTAACGAAAGCTAACCGCGGCACGTTCTGCAGATGTCAGTACTATGAAGAAAGGAACCAGTAAATCGCTCACATGATTATCCAAATTTAGGATTTTCTGAATAATAATGGGTGAAATAATTCTAGTAGCACAGATAGTTCACCATACCCCCAGGTTTACATAATCCAGTGCTTTCTGATATGCATAATTGTTAGATTCTCAGAATTCCAGTGGCTGTGTGTTCATGTGATCCAATATATGCGGTCAAGTTTCATCAGTAAAATATGGCAGACCAGGATCAACATATCTATTATACGCAGAATGCAGAAACCAGTTGCATTAACGAAATCTTGCAGCATTATACACCTCCGTCAGTCTTTTCTCTACTGCTACTTTATACGGTTTTGATGTTATTTTCCGAAAATTTCTTGCCCAGATGAAGCTGAAACGCCGCTTTTATGTCTTAAGTGAGATAGGGACTTTCTTGGACTTTTTCCACGGTAACCCTATTTTTGTCTGTATTTGCTTTTGTCTAACATGGACCCAATCTCTTTCGATATATTTTGGATTTGCTAGGAACTGTGAAATCAGGGAATTTCCACAGCCACAGTTTATGTGTGACCCTGTTCGAGCAAAAGTTAACACAATAAACAAATGCTGTTCTGTAGTATACACCATGACAACTACACACAGTAAACAAAATCGACAGATAGAACGCTATTCCAATTATATACCATGCCAAACAAGATTAGACTTAATTACAAATGCCGTTACCCTATATAGGTGCATGCGTTAGCTTACCGCAGAGCGAGATCATTTAACCCTATACCGTCCCTAGCTAGACGCAGCGGCCACCATTTAAGATAAACGCATTTATCTTCCCCTTCGTCTTCTTCTTGCCCTTCTGCTGTCAAGCATCGGGCACAACCCTACTTGTCCATCTTCTCTACAATGCATTGTCCTTAATCATCCTCCTTATCTCCATCATCATCTTCCCTCTCTTCTGGACGATTCTTTCTATACGACTATGCCATATTACCATTTGTCTATCCCTTTCTATTCTCCTTTCAACTCCTATCTCCTGGACTTGCTTTGCTTTTCTTGCTTCATCCATACGTTGTACATGCCCATCCCATTTCAGCTGGCACTCCTCAGCTGTGTCTGTAAGTGATTTTCTCTGTTTTACTTCCCCCCTTAGACGTTCATTTCTTACTCTGTCTCTCCTTGTTTCCCAGTTGTGCTCCTCAGATACCGCATCGCGTCTGCCGTTATCTTGGTAATGTGTTTGTCCGGAGTGAAAGACTTTCTATTCCACACAGGACAATCGATGCCATCAGTGAAATCGTCGTCCTCCATGATCTAGTTCCTAAGGTCGCGGATTCAATCCTGGAGGAGGTTGATGGAATTTTTAGGGCGTAAAAATCCTTAGCATGGATTCCTTTGGAAGGGAAGTGAAGCCCGTCGTCCCGTGTCGTAGATTTACGGCACGTAAAAGCACCTCAAACCTTATAAAAAGGCCTCTGAGCAAAATTTCCGGTATTTTACGCCCAATATAGTATGGGACGCTAAGAACCATAGCAGTTAAAGACCGTCCATAAAAAAGCTTAAGTATAGACTTGCATTTTGGTCTTGGTGCTAATTTCCTTCTTTACTTAAATAGTATTGCATATTTGAAAATATGCAGACATTCCCTTCTTCGTACGACGTAATACTTCTTGGTCTATCCTTCCGTCACTGCTTGTAATACTTCCCAAGTACTCCGAAGTGTCCACTATCTCCGACATCCTTCCTTGTCATTTTATCACTAGATCTTCCTCACTCTTATCATTTTTGACAGCCACATCAATTTGCTCCTTTCCCTATTGATAGCCGTGCTTTTGATCTTCAGTTCTGCATTCTATCTGCTATAAGAATGATGACATCCGCACATAAAGGCACCTGGAAGTAGACTGAGCGAATGTTCCGGTTCCCAATCTTAGTTCTGTGTGTGCGTATTTTATATCTTTTAGTGTTTTCGTCCAGAAAGATTATAAGAGAAGGGGCTAAGGCTTTCTCTTTGCTTGATTTCGTTTTACGTTTTGAATTCTTCTGAGAGCCCTCCATTCAAGTGTACCCTTCCGACGGGTTCATGATACGTGCTTTTGATGGCATCGATGAGTCTTATCGGCACATATTTTACTTCATGAGCTGTCCCTATGTGTTGACGTGGCACCGAATCAAAAGCTGTTTTAGATCAAAAGAAGCTAGGAGTTTATGCTTATTCCTCTCTATGTTCTTCTCCATTATTATTCTGATAGTAAAGAGGTGGTCCTGAGTTTGCCCACTCTGTATGCCGCTCGCTCCTCTTCCATGTCTTCTTCCACAAGTCCCCGTAACCTTCTTTCCAAAACCATTGTATATGCTTTGTATACAACTAAAGAGATGAAAATAGCCATATAATTGTCACAATCCCAGCTATTTCCCCTCTTATGAACTGGGATAATCAGCTTCTGTCTCCATTCATTAGGGATCCTATTTTCATTCCACGCCTTCTGAAATACATATATTGGTCATTACTCGCCTTATTTCGTGCCCACCACATTTCATAAATTCTGGAGCTATACCAGCGATTTCCGCTGCTTTTCCCGTTGTCATTCTCGCAATAGTATGTCACTTCAACTTCTTGAATTTCTCAGGTGATAGGTGCTTTTACCTCGTAACCCTGTACTATTCTGAAGCATTTTTCCCGATATAATCTGAAATATTCTAATGCATTCCTAATGTGCATGTTGGTAAATATGTAGTGTGGAAAAAAGCTATTCAGGCATACTGTTCTCTACTGTTTTCAATTTGGAAACCATCAAATTTGAATACTGTGTGATACAACAGTATATTACGGAACTGGTGGCACTCCTCGGTTGATTTGATTTGTTGTGTTCATTACTAGCCAGGAGGTGTAAGCTATAGAGTACTGGTACCGTAAAATCGTTGTAAGGAGGCAGAATTGTCTGACTTTATCTGCCAAGGCAGCTACCGTAGCAGCTCCAACACACTCAATGCCTCGGCTATATTAATTAGGAAGAACTGAAGAAATGAAAGATCTATCACCAACAGGGCTACAGCGGTTCCGATTGTTGCAACATTTGCAGACTGTGAAGGAGCAACAAAGCTACTGAAAAGAAAAGATGGAAGGCTTAGTAGCCAAGAATGCCCCTTATGACTAAGACACTATCATGATGTATGGATTTACTTTATTCATTTTATAGCATTTTTCTTGCGCTCAGTAGCGTTGGAAATTATTGCACCATAAAAACTAAAATGGCTGACACGCAGAATGTATGTGCAAGCACTCTGTTGTTGCTAGGGTCAGCGTCAGGTTACATTCAACTTAGAAAGGTTGCGCGAATTCTGCTGATTCGGATTGGGACATTCGCCCAAGAGGTGAAGGACTGCTGAGGTAGCAGTGGTGCACCTTTAAAACCCCTGGCTTTTGGAATAAGGGGAGCTCCAGAAGGACTGCTACACGAACTGGCGTCAGTCTGATTCTTGAAAATCATTACGAAAGGTAAATCATACATCGGTAAGACAACATGCATCGGTCAGCATCAGCATCATCTCAGATAAGTATGCCGTCTGGCTAAACTATTTGTGCCCCGTAGGCGGCCTCGAGCCATGTAGTAATAAATCTATATTTTTATACTCTTGTTGGGTCACTATGTAAATATTTAGGACCATACTGGTCATACTAACACTTTCCCCTTGGTCATGTACTTCAGATGCTAGGCACTCTTAAGGACCTTCCCTTAGTCCGAGACTTCCTTCCCGTGTGAGTTGCTCTACCCACGGGCTGGAAACATGCGTAGTCACCCCCTTTGAGATCCCTCTGAGCTACCCCTGCTTTATCCGTGATATGTGTTGTAGTGGCCTGAGTCTTGATCGACACCCCTCCTCTCTCCCCTTCCAACCCTCTGTATTTCCTCAGCGACATTTGATGAAGGCACCCCTTTGAGCCCCCCACTGTTATCCCTCCAAGCATCCCTTAATCCCCCCACCGCGACAATACTATATCATTTCAAAACGCAGACAGAAAATGCAAGTTATCTGTTCTTTATTAATAGTTATTTAATTTTCCTTCATTGTAGCAGCTTACAGTGCGTTATTCCATTGAGGTCAAACGTTTTTTAAAGGTATTATTTATAACAATGATAGAGTGTAAAAGTTTTAAGAAATTTATTAATATGTAAAAATAGTTATATTGCTCATTATTGTTAGTTCTGTGTATGACACCTGAGTTACTGTAGTTTTCGTATTGACGGGATTTAATTCTGCTTTATTTTTCAGCCCTAAATTTGCATTTGTCGTTTATTTGGAGGATAAGATTTATCAGTAATATAAAGTTATATTGACTACAAGCCGATACTTATAAAATTTCCTGCAAGCTTATATTATTAATCAGTAGTAGCTGTATCAATAGAAGAAATGCAATTTAAAGTGTAAAAATAACTCTAATGGTAATAGGCGAACGTTTTGTTGCTAATATTGAATGTCATTCAATATAATTTTCCGCCACACACAAGAAACTCAATCCCAAATAACAACAGGAAAGCTTCAAGTAGCACATGATATAATGCATTCACATTACTGACCATTATTGATACTAACAATAGCATCTCTTCTTTGTTGCCCTGGATGTCTCACAGGTGGACCCTCATCTTCCAGGTTAATTTGTCATATTCTTCACATTCTTTTTCGGCTACATCGAATAGTCCGTCTTTCAAGTATATGGCTATCTCATGAAGAATAAAGCAGTCTAGAATTACCGAGGAAACTTCCCTTATAGCCAGTTTTAATATGGGAAATATGGAATGTTTAATTAACGTGTCCGAAGCATCCCTAGATTGCCGCAAGGTCGCTGGTAAAATCATTGTTATACCCCCTTTCTTCTGGCGTGGTGGATTGGAAAAGATACCATCAGCCGAGGAGTAATGGCGTATCCACAATCAAATATCAATAAGGTGTGTAACCCAATCTCCGTCACCCTGCAGGCTTCTGAACAGAACCATGTTTGCGAATCATGCGTGAAACCTGGCCAATTTGCATCAACACTAGTAAATTCTTGTATAGATTTACAAGCAGCTGGAACATTGAAGATGTCGAATAATCCGTTTCCATGTGCATGAGGTCATTTAATCTTAATATGTGTGCAATGTTTTGCCCCTACAGCAAAAGGACAAATGCCACTCTTTATTACTCAGTCATACTGAGGGAATTCTATCCACTGGTAAGCCTTCGTCGTTACTTCTTCAAAATCTTCGTAAACAATAACAGATTCACTATCTTGTTTCACGCCTATATATTCTGCTACTCTACTTTGAAATCTAGCTCAGGTGCATTAGAAAGATTTGCAACCTGTCTGCTGTTGCTTTCTCTAGTTTCAACAGTTTCACATGAGAAATAGTCGGATAACCATTGAATATTTTATTGATTAAGTCGGCACGGATTCCTATAATTCTGTTCAAAAGAGCTTCTGCGTTCTTTAACACATCTCGGACATCTTTGTATGTTCATGAAAGCAGCCATATCGCTCTTCAAGTTTGAGCCAGAGTAAGGACCCTCTTTACTTACATACAACATCAGATGACCGTAAACCTGCTGATCAATTGTGTTTGAGACTTACTCACATGTAGGCTGTTCCAAATTCTCTACGTAACATTTAGGCTGTTATGTGCCTTATTCCAGTTCTGTCAATTATTCACTGCGTTTAGAGAAAGCTTGCTCAAGTGAATTCATCTACTGGAGCTAGCTGTAGCAGCAAGAGAAGAATCGTACTCTCTGTAATGCTTTTTTCTTTAGATATTTCGGGACTCTGATCCTTAAATGAGAGTTTGCAAATCATTGGCAACGGGTTTCTGAACACACTAATGGGAAAGTAAGGTATCGTGATAGGACTCGAATCACCAAACAGATTCTTGGAGTGTTTACATTGAGCTAATCAGTCACATATAGACAATGAAAGAAAATTTACTTGAACGTAAACCAAGGTTTCGTAATTGCGGAATTGTTTCTTTTTATGCCTGAAATCGTTATTGTCAACCTCATTACATATTGTGCTGCACTATACCACGTACCATAATCGTTTAATATCCTCATAAACCATGTCTAATTTCCTTATCTACAACCGTCTGTTTTCAGATGGTCCTCTTCAATGGCTCATAGACTTCATTTTGCTTTTTAGGGTACGCCCGCAGAGGGAAGCCGTTTTATTGAAAGAAAGCACCCCAATGTCGACCATATTGTCATTTAAGGCTTAAGGAGTTGCATACCTTCCAAAGAAATAATAAGGAACAGCTGCCTCACCTACTATTGAAGAGTCCTTAATACATTTTTCAATACTTCATAATGACAAATACAGACATTCGGCTGCTTAAAATTAGTTGTGTTTACGTTTTCAAGGTGATGTTGGATTGTGTCTTCTTTTGGTTCTCTTCTTCTATCAGGAGAAAATCAGTTTAGAAACAATGTTCTTAGAGCAGATTCTTCAGGATTATAAGTGCTGCCTATATCTCTGCAAACCCTGTTCTCCACTAAGAAAGGTAAATAATACTGAAGAAATGTATAATCTTTTGAGCTAAATTTATGAATTTTTAAATAGATATGTTAATTAATAGTTGTAGCATAACTTATAAGGTGAAATTTGGCAATGTGTATCCTCCTCGGATATACCCTCCGTTACATTCACACACTTAGACAGAACACAGTTTTGGAAACAGTAGGGGATAACTGATGCTAATTACTGCATAATTTAGAACACTTGAATGATTTATTACCTTATAATGTCCCATTATCATTTCCATCATCAGCATCACTAAACTTACCTATGAATGAATGATTTATTATCTACTTTGAGCTTTACATGCAATTTATACAATGTATACAATGAAGTTGCCTATTATTTCTCTTCCCCTTATATTTAACATTCTGTTGTATATATAATGGTGAAGTATAATTTATCCACTAGTTACTTCTTTGCTTTGCTACCCTTTTTCCGCATCTTCTCCAATTTGCTTCACGTTTCTTTTAACCGCTTTAACCTAATTTTTCCTAAATATTTTCCTGATTTCTCCATATATTCATTTGCTCTTGTATTAAAAATCTTCCTAACTTTTAGCTCTATTGGTTAATTTTTCTATTTCTCTAGTATTAAATTCTCTCTTCCTTTATCCGTATCCTCGTATCCCAGACTATATGCTAAACTTACCATTTCAAATGAGATACACATGAATCTGTAGCGAAGTTTGCTGTAATTAGTCAGTTTCTGCTATGAATCACTACAGCCGCAATATTGATGAATTGGCCCTAGACAAACTAAATGACACTAGAGAGAAGCAGTGGTTTACTGAGTGTAAAACTGGCCGCCAGGGTATGAGGTTAATTTACATACGATTAAGTATCACATGAGACCACCGAACGGGTTGGCTCAGCTGGCAACGCCTATGGCCTGCATTCGGGAGTTCCCGAGATCGATCCGCAGCGACCGTCCACTTTGACCCATGGGTTTTCGTTGTTTCCCCAGGTCGACAGGCGAATGCTGGGGTGGTTCATCTTCTACTACGATTCTTCTCCCTCTCATTTCCTGAACCCATCACCTTTTTTGTCATCTGTTTCAGGGTTGTAGTACCAGCCGACGGTGTTAGGCGGGTTGCGGCTGGGCGCTGGCTTGCGCTCTGTAAAGGTTTCTTCTCTGGCGTCGCTGCGGTACCGTTCAGTTAGGTCCTCTCCTCCGTGTGGGCTCCTTCCAGTGGAGCCTGGAAGATGGTTTGTGCGTTCTATCTAGAAAAGTTAAGGATCCCGTCCATGCTTGTGCCCATCGGCATCCATATCTAGTCGCCCTTTAAGTCTCTCCCCTCATCTCTCTCTCTCTCAGGGGTCACGTTGGAAGCAAAAAGGGCCGTATTTGCGGGACTCTGCCCCGGTTCCGGGGACCCCTCCGTGATACGTACCTTTACCTTTATCACGAGACCAATGCGCTCACTTCACTTCCGAACGAAGACATTCTAAGGACATTTACACCCAAAAATATCCATCTCACTCCGCCGGATTTGAACCCCTACCAGCAGAACCAGAGGCTACCATGGTAACCATTACAGCACGGAGGATGACAATTAAGACAAGCAAAACTATTTTATTTAAGATGATAGCGAAGGTTGCGGTTTATGCATTGAACCAAGGAAGCGTGCATATTTCTGAGTATACCTGAGAGATCACTATATAGATTATTAGTGTCAGTTTTCACACATCTGTTTCTCTGTGAAATTTCGTATTCCTATGTATATAAGTTGGACTGTAAAAAATATTAACATCTAAAAACATTCGGAGAAAACTACAAACATATTGGCCTTATCGACCTTGTTTTTCTCAGAAACCACCTGAAGCAGGCTTAGAATTTCTACTCCTTCTTGAGTTATTTTACTTTATGCCACTGAACTAAAGTAATTGCGCTGTTAATAATATTCTGGTTTATATATTATGTTTTCTCGCTATTGAAACTCGATTGAATTTTTACCTATTTAAGACAATAGGTTCAATATTTTAAAATATATCAACTCAAAACTATAATTCTATTTCAGTGCGTCTAACTTATTATCTTACATAAGTACGGAAAGTTTAAGCTTTGTAGCCATTATAGTTTTCTGAGAAAAGGGAGCATATGTTTGGAAAAATGTAGTTTCGAGATAATTGGATTAAGAAATACGACTTACTTTTGTTACTTGCACAGATTGCTCGTCAGCTGCATCCTATGTTGCCTCCTGGCAGAATGACAAGTGCCTTTAGTTTCAGACCAGATACAATAATTGAAGATAGATAACTTCAAACGTCCCTAATGTGCAAGATAGATACCGGGAAGTTGTAAACACCATTTACAAGCATATACAGAGTGAATCACCTAAAACTTGCACTGCAAATATTTCGGAAATGGTAAGTGCTATTGATGTGCAGTTTACACAGCATTGATTGGTAGTCAGGGTCTCGTACATTTAGCCTGTAAACAGATTTTAATAATACTGAGAAAGTGTATTTTTTGAGCAAACATGCATTTTTAAATGGAAAAATGCCTAGTTACATCAACAGAATAAAGGTAGGGTAAATTAGAATGTCAATGGTCTTTGTTGCAGGATTTTAGTGCAAGTGGTTTACGAGAAAACGTATTTTGAAAAGTTTCCATCCCGACAATTGTTTGTCCCATTCAACCTGCTTAGTTGCTAGGTACGATGCTGTTATGTTTGTTTGCATTGTGTTTTCTGTTCATTGATTGCATTGCGACTTTCTGGACAGTTTGTGACAGTTCAAGCACCGAAGGTTTTTTCGCGGTTTTCCTTGGTCGCTAAGCGAATTTTCCTATCATCATTACATTTCATTCCCTTCTTCTTCACCGCCATACCAGGCATTGAGCTGATCACCCATTCTGGATATGCCATGATCTAGAGTTTGTTTGCTTCTCGACAGGCTACTACCCTAGGCATTGGCTTGTAAGTCCTTGAGGGTGCGAGTTCAAGAAGTATGAACCGTTTGATAATAAGGTTCCTTTTACAACTAAAAGGCATTTTGATAAACGGAACTCTAGGTCTCCGATGGCTCATTACCGACTAATTGCATTTCGATCCCCCCCCCCCAACCATCTTCCGTCCTTCACACGGAATGCCCGTCGTGCTTGCGAACAAACCATATTCGTTTACTCAGGTATTCGCAATCTAGGGAACGACGGTTTGATCGTGGTGGTCTCGATCCATACCCAGCTCTGTCACCAGATATAATGCCGATAGATTTTTTACTTTTAGGATCGTATGAAGAGTGTATTTTATAACACTAGTCGACCATCCCATGGACTTCGCTACTAGGATTGTTGGCCGCTGAAGATGACGTGTCGCTGCACAGTTTGTGGTGATAGTGGCGTTTGATGTTTTGAACACCCGTTTTAAAGAAACGCTTATGTAGGATAACAGTAACAGAACAAGTATTGAAAACTAATGTAACATTGTGTCTGAGGGTTTTTGAATTTCTAATGTAATTCATTTTGTAATTATTTTTGGTTATCAGTTCCTGTACAGTTTTCAGAAGGTAAAGAGTATTTGATTAATTTATTTGTCATATTATCAAATCCAGTTGTCACGATCCAGGAGATATTACATATCTAACACATCAACATCAAATTACTCAGTAATACGATGCCGGAGAATGTGGATTCGTACATTAAAACATTGAAAAAACACCTTTGAACAAACTCTGATAGTTTGTCCATTGAGTTCATATTCAGCCTGTATAAATAGCTAGCAATTCTTTGGTTTATCCGAATGTTTGTTCCTATGATTTGAAAATAACGTAAATTTTATTTTAAGTTCGCCCGATTAAAACCCCAGTCGCCTGCACCGCGAAAAAAAATCGTAAAAAAAGTTTAACTTCCTGGTAAACTTAAAACCTTGGCAGCAGTAAAAAGCAAATAGGCGCGAGTGGTGATTTTTTTCGTTATCACAGTTTATTTGTTTGCAAAACATAAAAACTTTAACAGCAAGTGAATGCACCAAGTGGCCCACACAAGCCGTTCTTAACTGAAGTAAGTTTATATCGAATAGCGCGGCTGCCAAAATGTTTGCCTAAGCAGAACTGCAAAGGAGAATCCATACCGACAGAGAGGAGACAGCTAAATGGAAGACCAATGCTTGAAAACGAACACTTTAACTGCTATTACTGGTCCCAGAGCTCATTCAGTAGGGAGTAGAGAGACTGCCTCCAATATGAGGTGTTCCGGCTTCTATTCGCGGCTCGGCTCCAGAAAGTTGTCTTTAAGCAAAAACTTTTCACGGTATGCCCAGAGTCTGGTGTTTGAATGTGAGAGTACCTGTGTGTGTGGGGGGGGGCAGTTATTGGTTATTTAATAAGCAAATCCCTCATTAACAAGAATTCAGGATTGCCGCCTGACGCAAACCTGAGCACACGTGTTCAGTCATTGAGTTGCATTACAGTTAATCTACAATCAGTACAACTATATGGCACCAATTGGTGCAGCAAGGTTAACAAGATTAAACAAAATTCCATTTTTATTATATTTATGTACTCTTAAAGGTGCGTTAGAATCAAATTATTTTCTTTTAGTGCATTATTCATAAGCATGTGGAAAAACATTCTGGCCTTGATGAACGAATTGACGGAAGGGCCTCTCAGGCCCAAGTTCTACCTGGAATGATCCATCATTTCTTAATATTATTTCTGTACGTTAAAAAAAACCTGCACAGAAAACAGATGCCGCGTCTGAAAATGTTCAGAACACAGTCTTCCAGCTTCAACTTTATTTTGGTGCGTCTCCGCACAGATCGTAACCATATCTGTGTGTTCGTTGTTAGTAAACCTTTTTGTCTGAATGACCTGGCTCGACTGCTTACAGGCGACCACGCGACGCTTATCAGTACGAAACTACCACGTAAACACCTGCCGACAGCAGCACTGCCTCAGTGACCTTTCGCTTTGTACCTGCACTGCCCCTTTGAACCGCAGTGATGCGGCAACTTCTTTTGCATCTATACATGTGGGAAACATAAAACTGCTTGTTTGGGCCACCTTGTATGTTTTATTATTATACACCGCTCCTGCTGAGCATCAGCTGTAATCCAACTAACAAAGTCGCGTATATTATTTCACTAAGAATTGCAAATGGTTTAAGGGAAATACTAAGGAAAGTGCATAACGAAATGGCATAGATGAGTATTCATTAGAAGCGCCAGGGCACATTGTGTAAACCGAAGTTCTATAAAACACATCCTTGTCTCAATGTGTGTGTATAAATGTGTTTTGCTTTGCGCTGAATTTTTAATTAATTAAATGCGTTTCCAATAACATATTGCTCCTTGAGATTTCTGTTCACGTCTCATTGCCCTTTCGTTAAAGCGCAAAAGCTTCGCACGGGCTCAATGGTTTGTAATGTACTCAAAACATACTTTTTGTGTAAGGTTAATAGTCTTTTTCTATAGGATTGGCATTTCACGTACCGTCCATTTTTTACATGTGACCGAAATTAAAATATTATTTCCTTTGTTTGTTTATAAGGAATGAAGAACCGTGTGATAATGAAAGGAGAAAGCAGGATCAGAAAAAACGCAAGCAAAGACCGAATAAGACTCAAGAGCAGTGGCAAAAATAAGATGAATTATGAAAGATAACAATAAAATAAGAAAGAATGTAGCATATATGAATATTAGAGAAAATAACAAAGATTTGAAGACAATAAAATCTAGATTCAAGATTAGGAAAGAAATGAAGGAACGGGGCTTTTATCGAGTCCCAGAACTGGAGAATACTTGTTGAGATCTCTGTTTTAGACAGTTTTTCTTTGCTGCAAAATTTCTTGTTATTATAATTATTTCTTCATTAGCAGGCATTTTATATAATAACGGATCTATTTCACTCAAGCTTATATAAAAACATAATGTTATGTTCTATTTGCAAATATCCTTCCTATATAACTATAGTCTGTTTATTTTTAAAATTTAAATCTTGCATAAGTTTTATGTGAAGCTGTTTTTTGGGGGGATTCAATATCAGGAGAAATGCATCCAAAGTAAGAACAATTTGAGTATTTAAAACTGTTGGTTATTTTTTCAATTCTATTATTCAGGATTATAATTTTTCCGAATATTCACACTATCCCAAATAATTTGTACTATTTATATGAAAAGCTGCACTTCGACATTCTACGTTAATCACAAAGAAGATATGTCTCCAAATTAATTCAAATTGGGCAGTACGGACTACGCTACATGCATGAAGCGAAAAAAACACAGCTCTTTATATGACAATCAAGTTTTGTTACTAACGGGTTAATGCAGGATAAGAAGAATTGCGTACTCCACGAAGTTCTAGTAGATATCAAACCAGCGTAATTTGGGAAACGTAATGTACAAAGAGCGCCAAGGAAAATCTCACTGCACCTCACGTCTACGTCACATTATTTATCGTTGTACGTGGCCTTGCGAAGTCATGGCTATTTCATTGGTTGCTTTAGGCCACGGCGCAAGGATGCGCCAGTCCTTCCGCTAAATAGCTGCACCAATAACCACAACAAAGGTTACAAAATGGTGTAGAAACTAAATATATGTTTACGCTCATGATCGTATCGGCTAAAAGAGAAAGAGGTAGAGTGAGTGCCTTCAGTTTGTTTTACAGAACTCTTATCGTGATTGGTAGCCCATACCTTATCGGCTAGTGCAGGACACGCCATTGAAAGGGTTAAAAGCTAAGGGGAAAACTTGATGAGTGCCCAGGTTAGCGAAATTTACAATGTGCAGTGTGAGAAGATTTTCAAATTAAAGCTTGAATGGTATTCATTAAATACATACCAATACTTTATAACAAAAAATAAACAGAACTGTATTTCCACAGTGGTATCAATGCTTGTTGCTCCATAGAAGCAAACATAATTAAATAATAAGTAAATAAAGCAGCATGCTTTCTCTCTAATTCAGACTACAATTATTGGTTAATATACCTTTACTAACATATTGCTGATCATAGGAATACAACAGGATTATAGATAAAAATATAACTCAATTTTATTGCCATAATATGTATGTCATATTCGGTAAACCATATACATATACACATTTATCTCTAGTTTCTAAACATGATCAGTCAATTATAACAAAAGAGTAGTTTGCATTTAGTGAACGAATATTATCATCTGCGGATGTTTTACGGGGAGTGCCCAATTTCTGACGAGTATGTAGACCGTTTCCCCACCTTCCTGAAATATTTTTATCCAGTAATTTACTATAAAAACACTTTTATGCACTGACGTTGCAATTGCTGTAACAGTGCGACCAGCCTCCCACATACCCTCGATATGCCCACGAGTAATTTCGCTAGTATACGGCAAGATTGTTTCTGAGACAATAAACATGTTTTGATTTCAATAACACCAGAAAAAGCAAAAGCATCAACTTTCCCCCCTTTCCCCCTTATTGCTGTGTTATCAAGCCACCACGCTATGCGATAGATAAGGTGAAGGACACGCCTCAAAAGACCCCAGAAAACGATACATAATCCACCTAAGATTTTCTTTGGTGCTGTTTGTATGGTCATCGCAGCCTTCGGATCCCCAAGCGGCGACCTTTGTGCAGTAGCCAAACACTTGTTCCCTACCCTCCCTAACCGCAAGCACCATAAAATCTTAGTGACATCCATGTGCATATGCGCGTTGTTGCCAAAATTAAAAATAGTATTTAAAAGCAAAACTTTGCAGGTGATTTCCACATGTACAGAATACAATCATGCAGTTTGTCTGCTTGGTTTACACACAAAATAACTATGTAAATAACTATGAATCGCATAGTAATTACATTTAAGTTGCAAACGCTTTAAAATATAACTGAACTAATGAATGATCTGAACTAATATACTGCGCTACAAGAATAGAAATGCATGTTAACATATCCGAGAGAAACTTAGAAACATGTTCCGAATAAACTATACATTGTTGGACTATCATTAAATAATTAAAATACATAAATATTAATTTATTTTGAAAGGAACTCTTACTCCCAAATCAAAGCATCATTTTTGATTATGCTGTGCGCGGAGCTATGGTAAAAAGTTTTTTATCACTTGTATCACAACAATGTTTTATTAATATAAAGCTAATACAAGAAGTTGTGTATTGTTTAAGGTGTAAGATTTATAAGCATGACATCTTCTGTTTACTTAAATGAATAGCTTTATTATAAAATGCAGGATAAGTAAAAATACGAAGGCAAAAGAAAGAAAATAAAAAAAAATCTTATGTATTATATTCACAAGATTATCTCTACTCACTCTTCTACAAACTACTTTCACAAAAGCTTATTCTATCTACTTCTTAAATAATAAGATAAAATTTCATTGCACATATCGTTGTAAATATAAGGATACATAGGCTAAAGCGATAGTCAGATTTTTAAAATACAGATGACTATATGATGACTTTGAAATTCCATGCTCTTAGCATGACCACGAGGAAAATACAAACAGAGACTTCCAACTTGTATTTCAAAATTCAAACCAACAACAAAAAATTTCTCGGAAATGGTTAACACAATTTGACCTAAAATTTGTCCTTTACCGAGATTGCATTTTACGCAGAGTAAGATTTTGTCTCTCTCTTAGAATTTACCAGTAATACAACAAGTTGAGAACGAGGAAAATTTTACAAGTTATTCCCAGAATATAAAATTCATGATACAAATTTTATTTTTCCTGCAAATATCTTAAACTTGCGGTATTTTACTAAAAATCGTTAAGCTGTTTTTGAGAAATTCAAAACAATAACAAACATTTTTCCACAAAAAAGGTTCTTTTCTACATGTTCTTGAACATTACACATAAAAATCTGGCTTTGCTTATTCAGTTTTTGTAGCCCTTTTCTTCGTGGTCTTGGCATTACTGATATTCGGCAGAGGGTCACTTGCTGGTGCGACCGGAGGGGCATCAACTTGGTTCGTTTCCCAAGGTCTCCACATCTTAATTAAACTATTAAACGCTAATAACTATTAAACACTGCTAAACTTACAAAACTGCACTAAGTAAAACACTATATAACTTCTCTGAAGAAGTAATATAGAAGCTTAGCTGAACATGGAAGAAAAGCACGAGCGAACAGTCACAGCTGCTAAAACCGAAAAAACAGCAGAAATGACATTGCAACAACGCTTTGCTTTGGTGGAGCTGGAGAAAGGACCACGTGTTGTGTTTAAGGGATGGGAAGACCCTACTAATCGTTTACTGATGGGTTTATGGTCAGGCTTCAAAGCTTTCCGTTCGCTTTGAAGCCGGTTGGGGAAAGGATGCCCGCGACTAGTTTACAAGGATCATCCAGGAAATAATTCTTTGCGCATTCCCGCTGCGCAGATTGCTGTTGGATTTCTATCCAAGGACAAATGGTACCCTCGGCATATTTTCTCAGTATTGTGTGAGTGCCTCTCGAAACAAGTTGTTATTGTGTTTTCTGTAACTGTTCAAAATGAACTATGTGATGCAAACTCCCTGCAACTCTGAGGTGAGAGGTATTGGATTTTTGAATGCTCGGATGTTTAAACCTACAGAAATTTACAATCAACTAAACGAAGTGTATGGTGTTACAGTCATGAACGAAAGAAATGTGAGAAAGTGGTGTTAAATATTCAACAATGGACGAACATATGTGCGTGACAAAACTCGACCCGGACGCCCGTCTTCTCATCACAGATGATTTGAAAAATCAAATGAACAACAAGACCGTACGAGGCAGACGGTAACACTAGATGAGTTATAGATTTTTCCCCAAAACTTCTCGTTGTTTGCATGGTGAAATTGTGTCCGAACATCTTGGCTTAATAGATTGGTGGCAGCCGGCTACAACACGAGAATTCTAAAGCTCGTGCACAGATATCACAAATGCTTAAAATGTAGGCGATTATTTGAAGAAATAAAGTAAGCTTCAACTAGTAGGTGAGATGTTTCTTTTTAATAAAATGTATTTTTCTGAATATACTAAAACCAAATGGTTGTTACTTCCTGAATGACCCTCGTACCACAAAGAATAATTCTGATAGCAGCTATTAATATAAAAACAAAACTCCTAAACGTTGCTTATGTTCCTAAAGTATATATTTGCCTAATGACATAGTTTTCAACTAATAAAAAAATTAATAAAAATAAAGAGGGTTTATAAGCTATTTACAAAACAAATATCAGGTTTAACTTTGTTACACTTAAAGCCTTCACGGGGTTTAAAACTAATAAAAGCTTCTAGAGATATCAGCGATATTATTAAAATCAAACTCAATGGCCGAACACTTGAACTTTTTTATTGACACCCTTAATCTCCCGAGATGCTTTTTTAAGTTAAGAATGCTATCTTTTTTACAACTATAAAAAACCAGTTGGAATTTCAAAGTTTACTGCTTAATTTGTGGAAAAATTCAAACGAACATCTGCGGAAATTTCGGAAATCTTTAATTCCTCATTCTTACGTCAAGGAGGACTACATCATCTTGCATCAGCATTTTTACTGTGTTAAAGTTTAGCAGCTATAAAAAAGACAGTAAAACTATCATTGTTTTCATTAATATTTTTGTAACCGAGCGATGTGGCGCCGTGGTAACGCATGCCACCCGCATTCGGGAGGTGCTGGGTTCGATTCCCGGCGACCTCCCACTTTGACCCACGGGTTTTTTGCGGGGTTTTCCAGGAATATTAGGGCGAATGCTGAAGTGGTTTCTTTCAGCCCCCGAATTCCTAGTCCCTCCATTTAGTTCCATTCATAATTTCATTAATCCTTCACCCCATTTGGTCTGTTTCAGAGTTGGAAGTGTCTGCGATGGTGTTTCGGTGCGGCGTGCCAGGGGAAAAGGATGCTCTCTGTGGAACTTTCTCTGTCCCTCGGCTTACGGCTGGTTGCCGGGGTAAACGGACCGCCCCATCGGATCGGAGTGTTGGACCCGCTGTTCGGGGTAGGGGTCCCCGGTCTGCCTGTCCGATTGTCGGGGCGTCAAAACATGGAAAATATAATGATCCTTCATTTCTGTGCCGTCACTCCTGGTTCCGACCGCCCGGTGCCTCCTTTCACCTCCTCTTCTCTAACGGGGCGCCCCCTTGTGTGGGCATAGGTGCAATATCCTCACTGGAGAGAGTGTCCTCCGATCACCATCAGAAAAATAAAAGATAGTTAAGCAGCAAGCTAGCAGCCCTTAAACTAAATTGTTGATTTCATTTGTGGTGTATGTTATTATAAAACCAGCAGAACCCGCCACTCTCTTCGCGTTATTGCGTTAAATGCGGAGTTTCTTCTCTTCTCTCTACCTTCCTCATGTCTTGCCCTCATGCTTTCTCTTCCACTTTTGCCCCCTCTATCCCTCACTCGTTCATCCTCTTCCACTCTCTTACTCCTCCCTACATCGACCTTAAACCCTCTTTCTCTTTCTCTCTGTAAAACTTATATGTAAAGTAACGCCTTTAAAATGTTATAAAACGCTTCTTCTGAATAAAAGTTAAAACATATATAAAAGTATTTAACAATACACAGTCTGTACTAAAGCAGCTGTAGAAATATTCAGCTTTAGCCTACTACTTCCTCATCTTGGATACTGTGTTGTGTCAGACAAAGCGCAAAGCCTTTTAAATCATAAAATAGTTTATTCACAGCCATAACAAAAATGACACAAAATAACTAGACAGTTTCAAGTGCGATGCAGATGTTTCAAATGCAGCGTCTTAAACAATAACTTTCGCTTTAGAACACACTGTGTATGTTATTCAATAGCTTATGCTCGTGGAATTTTCATCATACACGTGATGAACATCTTTCACTCTTAAAAAGTCCTACTTCAGCCACAAGTTGCACAAATAAGTTTATGACTGATAAATAAAGGTTCAGTTGATTAACAATATTTCTTAATGTTAACATTATTATCAGGAGGTCCCTCTTCCAACATCCAATACCAGAAGTCTGTTGGATTGGATATTTTTGGGACTAAATTGTTTGGCATTTGTTAAAAGGTTGCTAGTGTATTTCTTTCGAAACATTGTTCTTACTTCTACTGTTGGCTTTACTTTCTTTACTGCGAACCTTTGGTAGGCAGAGGAAGTATTGTACTTCACCCATACTCAATAAGATTTCACAGAAAACACACGTTTTGAAGACTAGGGAACCGAAGAGGAGATTTTGTGAGTGTCTGTCTGTGTGTGAACAGCATAACTCAAAAAGGAAAAGCTGGATAAACATCTACATGAGTTAGACATCCTTTAATAAAGTAGGAGAAGATTTTCAAGAAAATCCTTTCACTAGAAACTTACATTAATATGCGTATGTTTTAGCTGTTTTTAATTTTCTCATAAATGAGTCTGGCCCTTTTAATTAAGGGGACAGATCGGTGAAAATTCGGCAACAATGGTCAAACTTTACAACTTAGCCTTTTTAATTTCTAATAGGCGCGATTCCCTAGGAGCGCTTTCGTGCAAATAATTTTTATATCGAAGTGTAACTGAGGGACTTACGTGACGAATACAATAACCCTGAGCGGAGGGCGTGATGCGCATTTCATAATTCTAACATTTTTACCCAAATTTCTTGAAGTGTTTTTGCAACCTTTGATGCACATAGTTGATCATGTGCATCACAGCACATGCACTTCATTATCCATTTTAAGTAAAAAATCACACTATTTTATAAAAAATATATAAGCATAATAAGATTTTTTATTGTAATATTTTAGACATCTTTAAGCATTTAGAATGCTCTTTACGAGCAGTTTTTAAGTTATTAGAGAGTAACTTTGGGAATGGTTTCTCCAATACACGCTAATAAAACTTATTATTACTAGTTATTACTGTGAGGCAAACGTGTTTACATACGAAATACACCAAGGTTTGGTAAGCATATATGTTTTGTAAAAGCCAAAACACACAATTGAGCAAATATTATTTTTAAAAAGTAATTAATTCTAAAGTATATTTCTTAGCAAATTTGTTTTCTAGCTCAATAAGAAACAGATATGTGAAATGTTCTTTAAAAATGATGAAAATTCTATCGTAAGGAGCGTTTTTATATAATAGCTTAAATTTATGCTTAAAGTGCATAATTTAAGAATTACTTAATCTTTATGTACCAAACTTTGGTACCGCAGTTCTTTATACCGGGATAGGATATGGAAAACCGTTCACAATGCTCAATAGAGTGCTTTGGGTTTGAGAAAATTTACAGATTTGGTCCCTTTAAATGCCAAGTGCTTAATAAATTTGCATAATAATAAAATGTGTACATTGAATTTTTTTTTGTGAATAGTCTGTGAAGTCCTTTTCATTATAAACCAATGTTGTATATAACTGTGAAATCATGAGAGATAGACAAAAACGTACTATAGGGAAAACGTAAAGCTCTTTAAAACGTAGAATCTCTGTCGAATAATTTTAATTTACTAGTGCTGGCTGTTTCTGATACATTCTATGCAGCATGTTTAAATACTAACGAGCATAAGTGCGTCTTCTGACGGACATGCTTGAACGTTTGAAATTATTCCTTTTTCTTCCCTGCGGAAGACCTTTGTCACGACTTTGCGTGTGTTTACCTTTCACTCAGCACAATCTTGTTGTTTCACCACATACCCCTCTTCTTGTGTTTTATTTATTGATTACCCAAGCAAATACACACATATACACACACTCACACAGACATACATATATATATATATATATATATATATATATATATACACGCTATGTAAGTGGTAATTGAGGACTGATATTGCGGGTAAAAATTAGGTTATGTCTTAAAGCGTGAGGGGGCGGCACTTTCAATTATGGCACGGGGCGCCAAAACTCCTGGAGCCGGCTCTGCGGATGTTGTGTGTAATAAGGTTGCTTAGTTTGAAATTATTCATAGGCTGAAATATAGCGTGAATAACATAACGTATATAAGATGTATGTTATGACCACATAAGTCGATCTTCGTTAAAGTTAGTTTATCCCGGATAGCGCGGATGCTAAAAGATTTACCTAAGCAGAACTGTAAAGAGGACTTTTACCGACAGAGAGAAGACATTGCTAAATGAAAGACCAATACTTGAAAACAAACGCTAACTGGTGTCGTAGCTCAGTCGATAGAGCACCTGCCTCCTGTGCGAGGGGTCCCGGATTGATTCCCGACTGGGTTTGAGAGACTTTTCTTTAATCAAAAATGTTTCATGGTATTCCCAGGATCTAGTATTTGAATGTGAGTGTTGTGTGTGTATTTTATTGGTTATTTAATAACTAATTCATTCATAAACAAGAATTCGGGATTGCCGCCGGACGAAAACCTCAGCACACCTGTTATGTCATATAATTATATTAGAGATAACCTACAATATTAGAACTATATGACATAAATTGGTGCTACAAGGTTAACAAAATTAAGCAAAACGCTATTTTATATATATTTATGTTCCGTTAAAGTTATTATAGAATTAATTTATGTTCCTTTAAAGCTACGAAAGAATTAAACTATGTTCTATTAGTACATCATTCATAATAAACATGTTCAAACACACGTCCGCCTTAATGTGTGCATTGATGCAAGTGCCTCGGAGTATCAGCATGGACACGTCTTAACGTTTCCTCTGATATTGAAGCACCAACATGACTTATCGTTTCTTTCAAAATTTATGGATTTTCTGTTCCATTTCGTAAACCCTGGCTTTGATATATCCCCGCGAGTAAGAAACTTCAGGGGACAATATCGCTGGCCATCGAATACAACTAGAATGTCCCATTCGCCGTCTGAGGTACACATTATTGAGGTTTTCTTTAACTTCTCAAGAATAATGGAATGGTGTACCATTGTGCTGAAAGCAGTGATTTAGAGCTACTAAACTGGAGCGTCTTCTGTAAGATTCTAAATATTCAGCACATTCTGGAGGAATTGCGAATAAAGCTGCTCAATGTGCCTAGGAGCCAAATAAACAAATAAACTGACCCAATGATGTCTTCCAGAATGCCACATCACTGAATCTATACTCCATATTAAATCTTACTTATATTAGTTCTTGTATGCTGCTGTGCATTAAATGAATAGAATTGAGAAAATGAAAATAGAATTAATAACGACTCCTGTGAGCCTGTTTGTGATGCGGTCGTAAGCAGCAAGGATTCTCAGGATTCCGATAATGGAGGTCATTTTGTATTGGAATCATTAGCGAAATAAGATTCATCTCCCCATAAAACCTGCCACTTTTGTTTATTTTATTCAATAGCCTTTTATTAAGGTAGCTTTCTGCAAACAGGTACGTAATTCTGGAAATCGGTTCCATAAAACTGTAGTAAGTGCAGTTTGTAAGGATGGTCTTTTTGCTCCTTCAAAATCCGTTGTGTTGAAGTCCTTAAACTCCCAGGTCAGCTGCATCCCTTTTTGTCCTAATTACGATGGGAAAAATTAATGGTTAACAAATAATAATATCTGGAATGATCCAGTAGTTCATAATTGCATCGCTGTACGTCGAATAGCCCGCGTAGAATGCAGACGTCACGTCGGAAAACATTCAGTATACAGCCTTCGAAACTCCGCCGTATTTCGGTGCGTCTTCCCATAGATCGTAACCATATTCGTGTTTTCGTTGTTGATGAACATGTTACCTGTTACCTATTTGCCTGAATAGCCTGGCTCGAACTGCAAGCAGGAGACCACGCGACGCTTATTAGTACGAAACCACGAAGTAAACACATCCAGCGTGTAAGCACAACTTCAGTGACCTTTCGCATTGTACCTACACTGCCCCTTTTAAAATCAGTGACGCGTCAACTTCTTTTGCACCTATGTATGCGGGAAACATAAAACTGCAAAGAACGTTTTATTTAGGCCTCCTGGTATATACACAGAGTGTTCGGAAATTCCTCTCACAAACTTTTAGGACTTGCAAAGGGGACTGAATAGATTAAGTTTTGAACAGGAATCCATGTCCGGAAACGTACCGTTTCCGTGTTACAACCATCTGAAAACAGATGTTCAAAGTGAACACGTTTGCTTAAGTACTTTAGTTAGGCGTGACTTGGTACATCACTTTTCTTACAATTCAGTTCATTAGGTAATACTACTAAAGAAATAAACAGGAAACTTGATGAATTTTTACAAACACTTTTGTTTAGAGTTAAACTTAACAATTTGTTTTTATCTTGCTCAGAGGATGGTTACCATTCTGATTCACTAAAACCCATCAGGAAATAATACATAAGAAACCAAAAGCAAATTAAATCATGTTTCACAACACTTTTGTTTACAGTTAAACTGAACAATCTGTATTTCTCTTCGTCACAGACTGGTTGGCATTCTGATTCGCTACAATGCCGGTTCGATGTAACGACCACTCAAATTGTTGCAAACATTGTACTTATGAGTGATGTCCTGGTAAAGTCTCTCCATCACTCCTGGTATCTCTGCAATTTGTTGTGCAGCGACCACAATTCATGCCAAAATTTTTTCCTCTGACTCTACAGGGCTCAAACCAGGGTAGAGAGGTAGGGTAGAGGTCAAGTGACAGTCTGACGTAAACACAGCCGTAACAACCTCCAAGCAATAGTCCGGCACTGTCAGTAGATATTCAACATTTCATTTAATGCAGGCTCCCAACATATTCAAACGCATAATACCTCGGTGTGATATTAATTAATGGTGAGGTAAGGTGTGGGCGTAAAGCCTGACGGATCTTCCAAGAATTATTTCAGTTAAGATCATGTTTTGCGGGGTTTTCAACGAATTTCAAAGCAGATGAATGTAGAAACAGCTTAGGTTATCTATGTTTGTAGGAATTTGTCTAACTAGCTGAAAAGCTATGAAGCATGCTCACAAGCTCCTTTGATGGATCTTCTTGAAGTCAACCCATATCGCGGCAGCTACTGCAGTAGCTGTCTCTTCGTGTGTTTTATTATTCGGATCAAATGAAAATACGTAATCTGTAAAAGAGTCATATTTATTATGTTTTTGTTGTGGCACTATAAATTGAATACCGCACTGATTTCAACAGAAAGAACTGAGGCATGGGAAAAGTTCAAATGATGTTGGATAGCATTATTGCACATTAGTTTTATATTTGTGGCTTGGCAAGTCTTCATAATTTTTAAGCAACACTGAGACCAGAAGTTAACAGAATATTCTGCTTACCTGCTAGGTGAGAGACAAGTACTTCATGCCCATACTTGTTCTGGATAACCGAAAACAACGTAAGGATGACAAAAATTATCGGGACAAAAATAACTAGTTACATACTATCGGTTACAGAAGTGGCGGAGACAGACGACAGTAACTGCATTCATTGCGTATGTGGAGACCTATCAGGAGTTACTCCTTATACCAGAAATTTATTAACTAAACGCCATCACCTACTACTGCACTATTTCTCGAGATAGCGTATCACTTTGGTTATACTATGTCATCTGTCGACAGAAATACCACCATGCACCGTACAGAACGTAATGTAAATATAGAGAATTTATTTTAGCTCATTTTTTACCTCCTCCCTTTCAATGCAACTGATTAGTTTGATCACGAGCTCCAAAAAGAGTAAATGCGTGAAATCAAGTTATATGTGTAAGCAATAAAAAGAAAATAAATTTACTAATACGAAAAACAAATATATACCTTTAATACTGCGTCGGTAAATAATTGTGAAACGTTTCGAATAGCCAACTTTTGCCATGAAGTCTCGTTATTTTAGTTGTTAAGATGCAATAATTTATTTTGCGATTATTATCTGCCGCTATAATTCAGTCTGTTATACAGTAACAGATACTTCTTTGTACCAGGGATAAGAGTAGCAGTTTCTGCTTACCGATAAGAAATAAGTAAAAACTAAGCTATTAATACCTCAATCGTTACTTACAACCGCAGTCAAAGTAAATACAACAGTTAAAACGTTACATGGAAACTATTATCATTTATCTACTATTTTGATAGCTTCAGGACTCAGCGGTGTCGTTGTAGTATCGTCGCACATACGCTAACGTCATCGTTACCTGAAACCTTTATACCGCTTCATTCCTAAATATGTATGTCGCGTGTCATGTTGCCGTATACATTCTGTTTCAGTGCAACGAAAAGGACAGGCCTACTAAGCAGTGCAAGGGAAAATAATTTGGAACTGTGTAATCATATATCACTTGGAATTTATAAATAACCGGCAGGAATTGCTTAAGAAAATAGTTTTATCGGAGGAAAATTATGTGCAGTAACATGAGTTCAATATGATAACTACCCACGGAAAATGAGACATACCCCATGTTTACCTAACTCGGCGAAAATAGATCTATTTGCAATCTTTAATCTTACATCTATAATTAAACATGCGTTCAGCTAATTAGAGATTTAATAGCTTTGAACAAGCTTGAATGTATGTATGTATGTATGTATGTATGTATGTATGTATGTATGTATGTATGTATGTATGTATGTATGTGTGTGTGTGTGTGTGTGAGTGTGTGTGTGTGTGTGTGTGTGTATGTATGTATGTATGTATGTATGTATGTATGTATGTATGTATGTATGTATGTATGTATGTATGTATGTATGTATGTATGTATTAGGTATAACAATCGTTTGTACGGCAGCCCTATTACGCTGGAGCGTGTATCTCTTCTCATATTCGGGTCATTCCATGTGAGGTAGAAAAGCAATACAATCGCCTTTTTATTTCAGCAGTAACGTTCCCTATTGATAAAACATACTGATCAATTTACAGCATCAATATTCCAACGGGTTTTTCAATAACACAAAAAAAGATTAGCAGTTTGGCGTCGAGGTTAGAATGTACACGCACGGTAAAGAGAACATTGTCAATGCATGCCTGCTTTCCTGCCTCCAAGATAAAAGCTGTAACCAAAACCTATACTTTTTTACAACAGACGGATTAGCTGGTTATCTCCTGGAAGTAGAAAAACTGGTAAGTAAATGCGAGCTTGAAAACCATATTATGCTATACCTCTCTCAAGGGTAACGTTAACCTTGAGTTCAAAAACAAACATCCAGAACGGGATCCTAATCACACACGCAGAAAAAGTTGTTTTTTAAACAGCATGGCCTAAAAGTAGAGCGTTTAACATAGTGCACACGAATTAAAAGCTTTCTGCTGCGATAAAAAATTTATACCACTTCATTGTGACCAACTTTGGTTTAAACCCCAGTCACATGGCAATTACCGTTTGTATTTGCACATTTTAATAATTCGACTTGGTTGGTAGTATAGGTCCCAGATTAAGCAATGGATTAAGCTAATCCTGCCGCTGATGGCGCTAGTGTCGCCGTTAATCCATCTTAATCCGAGTGGATTAAGGTGGGTTTGGTGGTAAAAATTTGAAACGCCCTGGAGACATAGCGGCAGGATTAGCTTAATCTGTTGCTTAATCTGGGACCTTTTTTTATTTATTTATTTTGAATACAGAGATTTATAATAAATGTTGCTTATGATTCCACATGATGAGATTGGTGACGATTGCTTGTATTAAAAATAATACGTATTTATTACATAGGACAATTTATTTGTTTTGAATACAGAGATTTACACACAATGATGAGATTGGTAATGTTTACAGGTATTAAGATAATAAGTAAAATGAATGTGTATTTATTATAGGATGCATTATAGGAGTGAAAGAAAAAAACATTAAGATAATATATTGTTTTTAAGACTACTTTTGAGTGTATAAAGCACTGTGAACACTGGCTGTATTGCTTTTAAAAAGTACTTTTTTTTTAGAAATTACTCTGAGCAGTCACTTTGTTTATCACAGTAAATAATTTTAAACTTTGTGATGATTGAGACACTGTCGTCGTCGTTGTCGGTGTCGCTGGATTCGCTATCGATGCGAAAAATGGTACTGATGGGTTTGGTGATGCATGTGAGAAGAAGATGGTGGAAGTTGCTATGCGTTTCCATGGGTATGGGATCGGCGACGACGATATCGTTGGAGAAGCACCCGTTGGATGTGACATTTATGTTGAGGTTAGGTGTTTTGTTGTGGCAGAGGAAGACGGAGAGTTGAGCATCTGCTGAGCATTGGATAGCTTTGGAAGGGAGGCACTTGACGTGGATGGCCTGGGGTTTGTTGGAGGAAAGTTTGACGACGATTTGTTTTAGATTGCCAAAGAAGGAGATTTGAGTGGAGAGTAATGAGATTTGAGAATATTCTCCATTTGCGGAGAGTTGGGGTAGAAAGAGTAGTGTGAGGAGGAGGTTTTTTCCGATGTGTATGGGTTCGGTTTCGCGGCTCATTTTGGTGCGAACTTGACGAGATATTTTTTGAATCCGTTGGAGAGTTGTTCTACAGCTTGGTAGGTTATGGTGAACTTGGCGGTGTCGAGTTGTTGAATGAGTTCTGCAGTGGCCTTTCCGTATCTTGCAGGTAGAAAGACTTCGGTATCTTTGTCGATTTTGACAACGGTTCTTGTACCGTATCTGGTGGCGAGTGATCTGACACCTAGAACGGTGTACGGTACGTTTTCTTGCAGAGCAGCAAAGCAGAGAATGTCGGTGTTGTTGGAGAGCTCATCTGGTTGTCGAATGAGGGCGTTTGCGCTCATGTTCGGCTTCTGGCGCACCAGTGGCAGTTTTTAACGAACGGTGGTGGTCCGTCAAAGTGAGTTCTTTGAGAAGGTAGGTTGTAGTGGCGTCTGCAGCGACGATATGGTGCGCAAATGTGTTGAAGGTGGATGGGCAGCTTTTCCCACACGGCGTCTACGTCGACAGATGGATGGCTTGAGAAGATGACGTTTGCGTTTAGAAGCAGGGTTGTTCCTGAGGCAGGAGAACTTGAATGCACCTTTGATTTTCTAGAAACTTGAGAAGCACAGAGGAGCACTCGCAAGTCATGAGCATTGTCTGTTATACTTCCAGTTAAACTCCTGAATTTGCTAGCGAAATTTGGAGAGATCCTGAAAGTAGTGAACTTCGCACGTGAAGCAAAGGTTGGTGCTACGAGGATTGAACACTTTTGCGGTGCAGCAGGAGCAGGTGTGAGCTGGGCACGAAACGTGTGACATCCCTGGACGTTAGATCCGCACTGAGTGAAGGGTAAGCATTGGAGTGAATATATATGGTGGAAAACACTGGAGGGGGAAATTCCCTTGCCCCATATCCACAGGAAGCAGGAAGGCGTACATCCGTGGGAAGCGGATATAGCACCCGCCGGAAAACGCAGGAAACCACAACTGCAGGAAGGAGTACATCCGTGGGAAAGAATGTCCACTGGGTTTTACCACCAGACGTTGCTTTGTAGTTTGAATATGGAGTTGTTATCGTCTTCATTTTGAACGATAACTCTGTGTTCGTTGACGCTGAACAGTCAACCACCGCGGATATGATCGGGTAGTAGGTAGGGTGGGACAGGGCCCAAATTGACAGTTAGACATCTACCAAAGCAAATGCGGTCTTGGTTAATCATTTCCTACATTTTAGCTACGGAAACGTACTGTTGTTCGTAGAAAATGATGTATAATCCTCTTGCGGCTACACATTGGAACCATTGTTCTTCTTGATCACTGCCACGTGTAAAAGGCTGAGAATTGGATGCGAACTGGATGTCGTTGAAGTCGATGTTGGAAAACACAAAATGAATTTTGCTCTCGCAGCTGTGAACTTTGATGGAGATGGGTTTGCCGTGGTAGATGTCATCGACAAACCGGAGTGCATAAGGAGTATTTTTTGAGGGTGGCCATCCACTTCGTAGTTTTTAAAGACGTTGTTGTCTTGGCAGTAAACGGATAGGTAATTTTTGTATCCCATGGTGGAAGAGAACATGCAATACCGAAGAAGGAGAGGAAACTGCGTGCGGGAGGAGTGGAACACGGATAGAGATGCGTGCGCACTAGAGTTGATTTTGTACGATAGATAGTGCGAAAGGAGTTTTGAGAAAATGTTGTACCTCGAGGAAGGTTCTAAAATTTGCGGAGCGTATGTACTTGGTGAACTGGGTGAAGTTTATGTTTTGGAAGGGGACGTTTGCGGCATGGTTGTGAAGCATGTACTTGTGAAATGCCATGATTTGATTTTGAACGTCAGTTTCTTCCTTCTTTTTGTGATACATGACGTCGGTAACGATTCGCTGCAGGCTATCCAACATGTTGAACTCTTCGTGGTTAAGGGTGACGGATCCGCCTTGCGGGTGTACGAAGACGATTTTCAGCTTTCCAAACACGTTTTTGAACAGGGCGGTAACGCTGTCGCTGAATTGACATTCCTGTAGACGGGCCTGTGGGTCTTTTAAGCGTTTGTGAATGATGGGGATGGCTTTGAGGAGTTTGTGCCACTCCGAGGAACTCAGGGCCACTGCGTTGCGCCGTCTGCATTTTGCAATGGTGACGGTGAGATGGTGCGGCGACTGGGGTAAAAAAACCCACGCACACGAACTTGCTTTGTTGCGCGTTGAGAAAGTAGATGTCCGACAGAGGGCCCTCAACTGCGCTGATGCTGGGTTGTTGCGTGACGCGAAGCTTCCTTTTGGCTGCGACCTTTGTGGATGTTGGTGTTTGAAATCCTGTGCCACTGAAAAAAGAGAGAGAGACACACACACGAAACGAATGAGTGTGACGCGCAACAACAAAAACAGAACGTAGCACATGCGAGTAGGACTAACCTGGGTGGCGCGGCTGCCTCTGCGTCGTGCATGTCGACTAAGGCGAGCGTTGGCAGGACGGTGGGTTTTTATATGAGCAGGAGCGTGTTCTGAAATCACAAACAAGAGATGGGGTATAAAAATGCGCTACAGAAAAGGGATATGGATAGTGACAATATCGTTCACGAGCACTTAACCGCAAAGGTTGGCAGGACTAGTGGATATCAGAGCACTTTGCGCAGCACACGTGTTTGTAGGTTTTGCGAATGACATCATCATTATGAGAGTAATCATTGGCGCGAAATTTGGAAAAGAAGGTATGCAGAGGTAGGCCGGTGCAGCGGTGGGAGAGGTAGTCTATGACGTAATGCCCACAAGTGGTGCTGTCATAACCTTGCAGCCTTCTGGCGTTGGTGGACCATTTTGTCCCGCAGATTGAATTTAAGAACCGAAGAAAATGGGGCGAAAGGGGGCCTATGCCGTGACTGTCACCATGTCCGTTGTTATCGACGAAGATGCACACCAGTGTTTGCCCGGTTTGGTGCTGGGGTCGGTGTTAGCGACTAGAGCGATGGGAAGGCTTGGAACAGCATGAATTTTGGGAAGCCTGTCGCAAGGGTAGACAACCAAAAAGTGACAGCGCGTAGAGGGGTATGCGGATAGAAAACGCTGAATGTGGAACGTTTTCATGGCACCAAACTGGATCTGTTGCCGTCAAATTTGAGCATGCGATGTATTTCCGCCAGCACCAGAAGAATGACGGGTTCTAACAATTTATCGGCAAAACCGATGCTTATAGACACGTGGCGCTGACCCGAGATGTGAGATTCCTTGACGCTCATGTCGGCAGTGAGATCGAACGCCATCACCGTGTATCCTACCGTGTACGCTTCTCTAGAGATGGAGTGGCCCTCGTCTTTGAAGTGAATGCCAAGGACATCCTGCAGGGTTTGAAAGCATTGGATATAGTGTCCGTTGGCAAAGTCGGGTTGTAGAGGTTGAGAGGGGACGGTCTGTCCGTTCACATAAAGTTGAAACAAGTTGAGCTTGAAATGTTGGAAATTGTAAGGGTTTTTGTTAAAATTGCCGGAGTAAGACTTGTCCGTGACCATAGCCACGACCACTCTTCTGGGTATTTGTCCTATGAAGAGGTCGCTAAACGTCATGGCCCTCGACTCTTTGGGAATGCTTAGGCCGTGAAAGCTTACATCGTTCAGATGGTACTTTGCGTTGCTCTTCGCCAGGACGGCCTGGTAAGCAAGCTTGATGGACGCGAGGGACGTACGGCTTTGGTGAACCCGTGACGCCACTGAAACCCCGCATTGCCGATAAAAATTTCCATGATGCCCGCCGTGTCTTTTCTCCAAAGGGAGGATTCTAGTTTGTTGCTCATGGCATCTTCGGAGTAATTCAGAAGTGACTCGAGGTAAGTTTTATAAGCGTACCCCGCCTGGGGCATGGACACGATGACGTTATTCAGCGAAACTTCTACCTGTTGAAACAGGGAATTTAGGGCATTGTTGACCAAAGCGGCGTTGATTTCGACCTTGACAGCCGCTCCCTTGTCGTCGACAACGCGCACCATGAGCTCGAGGACGACGTAGATCAAATCGAGGTAATCGTCTGCATTTCCCGAGTAATGAAAGGTAATGGGAGCATTCTTCACCAGCGTGTTTTGCGGGTTGAGAAAGACGAACCGAGACTCCTCGATGTTCATCTGAACGGGAACATCTTTGAAGAGGTCGAGTTCGGAATTCATGTGCACGGCTGCGTCTGCCATTACGAGAAAACGTCTTGCACCTTGCGCTTATCGCGTTTAAGGTTCGACTGTGCACTCTTTTTGGGTTTGAAGTATTTTATTCTCTTTAGACGTCTCATTCAGAAGCCGAGCATGGCATCGACCTTTTGGTCGGCCTTTCGCTTTAAATTGCGGCCCACTTCCTTCATTCTATAATTAAACGCTTCCTTTGGCGCCCTGCACGCGGTGGCAACATCGGAGAGCACGTGAGCGCAATCTTGAGCGCCTCCTTTCCGACGGCTTTGGCCCCGCTTTTTAAGAAGGGCAGCACCGATTTGAAGAGCCCTCCGAGAGCAGAAAAGAGTCCGCTACCTCTTTGATAGGCTTGCCTCTGAAAAGAATGAAATCGCGATCGCTGAACGCGCCGCCAGCCTGATTGAGATAGTACTGCGTGACAATCTACACATCCATTACTGCGGTTTGGGTCTAAAGGTGAGAACTATAGTAGAGGAAAATCCGTCAGCGAATGGCAAGAGATCGCCATAACCGTTCCTTAAATCTACGTTTACGGCTTTGAAGTCTTGTGGAATCAAGGGTACCAATTTTGCGGAAGGAACGTCTTTTCGTCGCTCATGTAAGTGTTGTTGCTTCTTTCGTATTCCACCGCCCCGCACTCTATGACCTGCACGATGGTGTCGCCCACCATTTGCGGGGCCACTAGATCGCAATAGACGAACATTTCGTAAGGAAAACCCATATACGGATCCACGGGCTGTTTAGGCTCCTTCGCGAGGATGACGTTGGTATAGGGTTCGAAGCCTAGCATCTTGGCCATAGCGTGTGTCAAGAGCAAACTGTGAATGCGATGCAGCGGGTCTGGTGACGAAGGGATAGGAGTTCCCGCATGGGGTGAAGCCTGCCCCTGAACCGAAGGGGTGCCCTCATGCGGTGGCTTTTCGTATGGTTGCTCGGTAGAGGATGTAGCTTCGGGTTTGGGCCTCGTCTGAGTAGAAGTCGCAGGTCTTACCGGACGAGGCGTGCTCTGGAGGGGTTTTGACGGTCTTGACGGTCTCGGTTTGGGTTTTCCGTGGGGAGCGTCGCTCATGACTTCGTGGTCGGGTATAGTGTACAGGTTTGGCCATGCGCACCACCGTTTCTACAAACCCGTCGAATAGTATGTCGGGCAGGGGTTCGGGATGGTTGACGTCCGCATTGACGCTTACCGTCTTCTTGCGTTCGTCGAAAAGAAAGAAGTTTTCCACGTACAAATGCTTGCCAGTAGCAGCGTTCACGAGGTTCACCAGGTCTTTGGGATTGTAAACGAAGCTCTGCGGCATTTGTAAACTGAATTTGGAATGATTGGGTCGATATGTCATAGTGTACTTGGTGCCCACGACGGGAGCGACGTCTCGGGAAACGTTATGAAATTTTACAGGATACCTCACTTTCTGCAGAGCCACTTCCCATTCGCCCTGGAGGACGATTTTCTCGGGAAAGATGATTGAAAATCTCGCCCTGGTGTTATCGGTGAAGTGATCCATGGAAGCATTGCTCACGAGCGTGAGGGAAAACGGGGTGGTTTTAATCATGTCTTGCGGACAGTCGAAGCCTGGACCCACGAGTTAAGCTTGGCGGGGTACCTCCTCCACTTCACAAAGTGCTGCCTGTTGCGCCCGCGACCCGTGGTGCGCAAGTTTACCTCAATTTTGAACGTTTTGGATAGCGCGAACTTTTGCAGCTCCTGGTGGTAGAAAATGTCGCCTATGGCCTCCCATTTATATACGACCGGCGTACCGCGCACCACGTCGGCTATCCGAAAGATTTCGTCCGTCCAATTCTGCTCGTACCCCTTGTCAAACTTCATTTTCTCTTTGGATATGCGCACGTGATCGCCAATGGAATATCTAGGCTTTCATGCGCGCGTCGCTTGCATGTTGCCATAGAGATAGCGGTACACCTGCATAATGTTGGACTCCTTGACGTTCTTGGGTGCCATTTTGATGGATCTGTGATGCGAGCTATTGTACGACTCGAGTAGGGCCGGCAGCACCTCCACGTATCTTTGAGAGTTCTTGTGCGTGAAATACCTCCGCATTTCGTTTTTAAGGTGCGGTTAAAGCGCTCCACCACGCTGGCTTTCACGCTATTCTTAGTGGTGAAATGCTGCACGTCGTACTTCTTTAGAAAGGCCCGAAACGTCTTGTTGGTAAACTCGGTACCCTTGTCGGTTTGCAGGATTCTAGGAATGCGCTGAGAAAAAATAGTGCGAAAGGCTCAAGCTACCTCGGTGCCCAGCTTCGATTGAGGGGAACAGCCCAAGCATGTTTAGAAAATACGTCGATGACGGTGACAATGTACGCGTGCGGTTTGTTATGTTCCCTGACACTGTTCATGACGTTTAGGTCTGCTTCCCAAAGATCGACATATTGGTCACGTGATAGTATCTGGTGGGAAACCTCTTCCTCGCCGCCTTGTGCAAGATGTAACTATCCTGGGTTTGAAGTAAGGACTCGATGTTCGCCTTCGATGCGCCCGTGGGCTTGCGAAGCGACTTTATCGTGCCCAACCCAGCATATTGTTCCGGTTTGGCATATATCGTTCTTAGCGCTTTCCATTCCTTCATGCCTTACTTGTACAGAGGCAGCCAGCGGCGCGTGCGAAAATGGATGAAAGGCAACTTGGATTTCTTTTTGGGCGACAAGGGCCCTCTTGATCTTGAGAGGCGACAAGGGGTTCACCTTTATCGTTTTGGGCTGCACCCGCGCTGCTTCGGACACGTCTTCGGGCACGTCTTCGTATTGGTCGTCGTCGTCTGCGTGATCGCTAAGGTAGGGTCGCCTCACTTGTGTCACGGGATCGAGATAGTTGGCCAATTTATGTTTGACCAGCCGTCACTTGTCGTCGGCAGAGAGTTTTGAGCGCTGCACGTTCTCCATCTCTTTGGCCAATTGGAGATGCTTTTGTCGATGAGGTGAAGCTTTTCCACCGTTTTCGGTTGAGGGGCAACAACGATCCGCCTGCCGTACTTCATCTCGCTAATTTCGACACCAGAGCCCTGCCCAGGGAAGCTAATACCGGGAGGAGAAAAGCGGGCAGAAAGCCTCCTTTTTGAACCAAGATTTTCTTCTTCTTCAACGGAACGCGTTTATCGACTAGCTTTATCCAAGACGCTTTGTGTCTTAACGATTCAAGCACTTTGCGGGAAGCTGCACGTGACCTCTGCACACATTGAGCATACATTCCCAAATGGCCTTAATCAGATCTCCATCGTCATTTTTAACAACTTTTTGCGCAGAGGGGCCTTTGTCTTGGCCAAAGCCGTCAAACTGCCGTGCTGCCTGGCTATCAGCGGGCTGCTGAGCTTGTTCATGCTTAACCTACGCTTAGGCATGACTGCGCGATTATATACGCGGCGAATCGCACTTTATTTATAATCAACGGCCTCAGTGGCGTAGCAACATCCCGTATATAGGCTCAAGCATTTTCTTTGGCGGCAACACCCTTTATATGCCGTTCAGTTGCGTCATAGGTATGCGATAAAGGAAGGAGGTTGAGATGTTGTTTTCCTGCCTGCAAAAAAGAGTTGTTTTTCCGATCATTGGCCTTAGTGGGGTACGAAATACGAGAGCGTTTCGTTCGGTAGCACGCCCGTACGATACCTGTAACGGTTAGGCGTATATTGCGTGCATTCCAGCACCAGATACCTGTGAGGATGACTGGTGGCTTCTTCGATAGCCTCCAAAAGGAACCTGGAGTTCCTGGGTTCTATCTGCTGGCAGAGCCTATCGATCTGAGGCTTGTCCCTGTTGTTTTTGAAGACCACGATATAATTGGCATTCAGGGAGATGTTTCGATATTTCTGCCCCTGAGGAAACACGTTTTGCAGAATGTACACGATTCCGAAGCGGTTGTGATGCGAGTCGCTGGTGAAAAAATTGGACACGTTATTGCCGCCCCCTTCCACCATCAAATCTCGAGAATGACGAGGTCGCTTTCGCCCACCGAAGCCAGTTCCGGAATGCCTGCTTGGGTCTCGCACTTCAGGGACGAGGGTTCGAGTCTCGGTGAATACTCCGGCGGATAGCACCACAGCACTTTTCTGGGGTGCTTGTCGAACATGCGATCCGCGTGCCGAATCAGGTGTTTTGCAAAAGTCGATTTCCCGCAGCGTGACGGCCCCGCTATCAGCATCGTGCTGGGAAAATTAAACTGTCTCAGCTCGCACGTCATGCGCATCTTGTCGCGCAGAGGTCCCGGGTTCGAAATGGCTGGCAACAGGCGATAACTCCTCATTTATGGTTTTTTTTGTAACGGTAGGGATAGGAGTCAAAGTCGTCGGATAGAACGCGCTTGTTCACCACCATTCGAACCGTCTTGACGGCTGGCGCGATGACGACCGTCCACGAAGGTTTCCTCGAAATCTGGGTGCCGGCAAGCGTCACCGTGCCGCCACCATCCCTCAGCACCATGTCTGAATCACTCCGGCATTCACCAGCTGCTGGTTGCCCGAATTCAGCGTGATGCCCTTCACCTTGCACACCGATAAGGTCTTGCCTGTCTCCCGGCACTTAATTTCCATGGATAGCTCTTGGGGCCCGTGGAGGCAAACCTGGAGATGTAGGAACCCGGGCCGTCATGTCCCCAAGGAGACGTCCCCCGTAGAGGGTCTAGTCCCCCGCGGCGGCGGCGACGACGACCGAGTCGGTTTCGAAGTAGCACAGCCGATCTCCCAGTCAGGTAGGAGTAGAGCACCAGGCGGGCGTGCGCCGTGATGTGGGCCGCAATGACGGCGCTGCCGGTGGAGTTCACCTTCGGGCTCTGCTCGCAGTACCTCCACACAACGTACATGCCCTCGTTCGTCACCGGCACGTACGACTGCACTTCCACTCCCGGGTCATTGAGCAGGTCCAGGAGACGGTCGTACTTGTCCAGCAGCTCGCACGTGGACATGTTGTCACGCAGCCCCATTTTCCCCAGAACGAGTTCAACATGAGCTTGGCCAGCTCTCGCCTGCCGGGATTTGGCGCGACGGCCTCCGGGTCTAGAGAGACGCCTTCGTGCTCGAAAAATTCCCTCACGTACTCGTCTCTCGCGGCAGGCGTATCGCAGTCCGAGGGCCACCCGGAGGCTTCGGTCCTGATCTTCAGGAACTGATTCACGTAGTCTTGAAACAGTCCCTTGGCTCCGGTGGACGGGTCGTACTGCACCACGTCGTACTCTCAGATCTCGTCCACCCGGAGCAGATGGTAACTCTCCTGCAGGACCACTTTCATCTCGTCGATGGCCCAGGTCCCTGTCAAAGCCCTCTTGTCGTCCCCGAGGCGGCACTCGTCCTGGTTCTCCGCCTCTGCACAAGTGCGACATAGCGGAAACATCAGCTTTCCGTGCATGCGCGCCGGCAGCACCGAGTGGTACAGGTTTTGCGGCGGTAACACCCGGCACTTCATCAGACCTCCCCGCACGTCTTCTAAGCGCGGAAAGCGATCCACGTGAATCTTCGTGTGCCCCACTGGGTACGGCTTGGTCTTCTTCAGGTACTGGTACAGGCTACAGACGTCGTAATAGTAAATCTTGCGATCCCCCTTGGCTTCGCAGTAAGTCTTGGTGCAATTGGTGCGGCCTCCATAGAACGCGTCTCAGGGGTTCAGTGTTTCGGGCACGGGGAAGTGCTTGGCATGGCGCGCGAGGTCCTCGTTCGCCTTCACCATGGCGTTTAACTCGCACTCCCGCACTCCACCACGGTGTAGCTGGCAACCTTGATTTTTTGGGTGACCCTCTCGTTGCTTTCGTATATCGAGGCCATGGTTTCGTTTCCCGTAATGTATACCGCGGCGTGGCGTTTGTGAAAGCATCGCCTGCATCCGTGGTAGAAACAGCCGTGAAAGAAGTAGACATATTTCTGATTGCGGTCCTCTCTATACCCGTCCACATTGTGTCCCGCAATTTTATTTCCCGCCCCTTCATGGCATGCTGAATGGTCACCTTGTTTTCCAACTCCAGCCAAGTCAGGCATATGCATGGTATGCAGGACTGCCGGTCCGCCAGGCGGTATCCTCCTACGGGCATCGTGGTAATTTTTTGGGCGGCACGAAACGCTTCCTGTACAGGCACATGCACGCCTGCGCAATGGTGACGCATTCCCTGAACGTATCTATTCCGTTCTCGTCTAGGAACTCCTTTCTAAATTTGGCAACTCCCTGACTCAGCAAAAACACGTCCATTTTGCAATACGTCACCATTTACGTCTTCATGTCGAAGACGTATTCGGAGGTCAGCTTCTCGTCGTGCCACCGCTCGAAGGCTGTTCGAGCTTCCGCCGACATGCCCTCCGGGCAGTAGTACTTTTTGTCGGGAATCGTAGTGCTCATTTTCCTTCGTGTTAAACAGTTAAGGAAAATAGCCTTTGCATTTCTTCAGTTCGAACGTCTTTGAAAAGCGAGACAGTGACATGGGTATAAAGTTGAGCAAGTCGAGAAATGTGATGTCACCGTGTCTCATTCTGTAAATCTTACTTCCGTTCATAATAAGCCCCGGCGTCCAGTTTAAGCGTTTAAACCATGTACTTCAACAAAAACTGGCCGTTGTACCCTTTCAGGTTATGAGCCACCACGATGACGTCCCGGGCTTCGAATCTCGCCTGCACAATGCGCTCAAACTGCCGTTTCACCGGGTCTTGCATAAACACCCATTCTTTCACTCCACACTCGGTACAATATGCCATCTTGCGCTGTTCGTCGATGCAAAGGAGGCAGGCTTGATATAACACGCAGAAGTTAGGAACGTGTTCGTACGCGTTCTGTTGCCCCGAGTATGGCATGTTTTGTGTGCACTCAAAGTCGATAAACATGAACACAAACTTATTTCTTTTGTTTGCTGACACGTACGGTTGTATGTAACACATGTGATCTTCCTGCACGTGTATCTGGCAATGGCTGCAAAGCTTTTCTCCGCACCGGTGAGCGGTTTTTCTGTGCCTCAAATTCACAAACTTGTGGCACGACGTGCACACTTTCTCCACGTCGCACACCGACAGCGCCTTAGGGAAAAAACCGCCTTTCCTCGCGTGATTCACAAAACAGGTTGTATTCTTAAAGTCTCAGCTACACGCGCCACAGTGTATGAACGCTTCATAGCGCTTAGGGCACTGCTGATGGCACTTTGAGCAACCACTGTCGCATCGATGGAATTCTTTTTTGTGCAACGAGGGATAATGGCAATGACGACAATAATACTTGCATTTAAAGCACATGTGCAGGTTTACAATGGCGCTAAAGTGCCCCTCGTGAAACATGACGTCAATGGGTTTACTTCCTACCTTATCTGACGCGTACAGCACGTGCCTGCCCGTATGATTTGCAAACACCGTCACCGCGTACCCCTTTAACATGGCGTCAAAATGCCTAACGTCATCGATAGTAAATCTGCCATCCATCTTTTCTACACTTTCGCACGAAGCTAAAGCTTTTTGTTTCTGCAGATTTTCCGACCGTCTAATGGTGGTATAATTGACGTCACCATCCACTTTATCTTTGCACACCGCAATATCTCTTGCTAAGCACAATTGTCTTTGTTCTTAATTTCAGCTATACCTTTGTTCCTGCTACTGGCGTCGCACGGCTTGTGACACGAACCCGAGACCTCCTTGATCCATACAAAAGTGATTTTCAGAGGTCCCCCTAGCAAGAACTGCTGGTTTCTTTGCATCACCTTCTCTATCGATTTTATCACCGCCTCCGCATTCACCTGGTCCGTGCGCCTCACGCTCATGTTAAACGCTTTCGACGCCTGCTGTTCGTCCGCAATGCTTATGCCTAAATACCAGAGTTCGTTCCCCAATAAGTTGTCTTTCGCGAATGTAACAATGTCTGTAAACAGCAGCGACACCTATTGCTCCGGGTTTGCATCTATAGGCACCGGGTGCACTGTCACTTGCGTTTCGGTAAAGCCCAAAAGCAACCTTTGCATCAATCTTTGATTTTGACCCGTAATTTCAAACGTAGGCGGCAAGGTCGCCTCACCACTTGTCCCATCCTCGGGCTCCATGCCGCTAAGCAGCGCTTCGTTTTAAAAAAAATGGGAAAACGCGAGCCTGCTAAATGCTCTGTTCTTTCCGCTTCGCCTTTTCTCTTAAGTATATCAACACGCACCGCAAGGCAACCGTATCGTGTGTGTGTTTGTGAGTCTTTCTCTTAACCAAAAACAAAATGCGCTGCGTGAAACAAATTGTTTTTATTGCATCAGCCCGTATACCGTTATTTTCAAGTACTGTGTAAATGCGCTTAAAGACATGTACAAAAATGTCGCTAAGCGTTACGAGCACAATTTTTCACACTATCTGCTTTAACGGCAAAAAGTCGCACTTCGGCAATCGGCTTATCGGAGCGATGCTTTTATACATAGTGCTTATCGTTATCGCAACTTCCGCTCGCGCTCTGGAAAATCCCCGATTACAAAAATCCCCGTTGATTTATCTGCCCTCAACTTCTAAAAAAAAAACCTGTAATCGCGTGCTTTTCCACCAACACTTCCGGTTGCATCATTTAAAATCGCGCTCGGGTAGATTCCCCCCCCCCGATTACGAAAATCCCCGTTGGTTTATCTGGCCTCTACTTCTAAAAAAACCGAAATCGCGTGCTTTTTCACCAACACTTCCGGTTGCACCATATAAAACGGCCACAACATCCGTTTTCCATGTGCAGCTGTTTTTCCTGCCATTTACCGCAAGAACCACATTTTTCAACGTTTTCTCGCTAATGAGCTTCCTTTTAAACTGCCATTTTTAAATATTCCAGAGTCCCTTCCACAACTTGTATCGCGGCAGCCATTTGCTGCGCCAACCCCCACTGCTGATCGCCAGTCCTTTTTCAACATGGCGTATCGCATTTCCGGCCTCAACAGGCAGTCTTGAACCTGATTTCTACACATCAACAAGGCGCAACCGGCTCTCCCCTCGGTAGCCGCCGCTACAGTTCCGCTTTTTTCTTTTATTCGTCGCAATACTTTACTGTGTGTTTTAATACTAGTATATTTTGCACACGCTGTGCGTCGTTCAAGTGTTTTCGCAAAAAAACCGTTTCTATCCTGTTTTCTTCCAAGTATTTACAAACGCCATTCTCACGCGTTCTCTTTCTTGTTGCGAGTGTAAACATACAAGTGTCCACCGAACTCCATGTCTTCGAAATGGGACGCTGCCTTTATCAACACTTCTCAAGGTACGTATCCCTTTTTTCTCCATTTATATACTCTTATTTGACTATCATGTAGTGTGAATAGTCATACACAGCGTTGTTTTTTATCGTTAAAAAAAATTATTTTGCTTCGTCGGTTCTCTAAGTTGGCGAACCCATTAATTTTTTTCTCGCTGCATTCATCTACATACGCAGTTACCGGGGCAACAACGCTTAAACTACCAGCTGCAATACTTGCATTTCGCCAAAAAACACGTCATTTACCGAATGATACAAACTATGTTTGTGGTACAACATTATTATTATCGGTTTAACTTGTTTTCTCTTATTCTGCTAAGCTGTTGTTTTTTCTCGCTGTATTTATGTGTTTTCCACAAGCACAGACATCCATCTTCCGTCAACAAGACTTGAGCTATCAGCACTAAAAGCGTTTCATTTCCAGCAATATTTGTCATTAAGGCAAAAGCCTCAAACGACGCAATGTTTTGTAACGTCATTTTTCACAGCAAAACAGCACAAAAACTACGCTTGCATATACGAATTACATACCGCTAATGCCTAGTTTATGCTGTGAGTGAACAACTCGTTTCATTCCATTTATTCTTTCGTTCCGTTTTAATATAATTTCGTCGTACCGTTCTACATTACAACTTAGTCGTCAAGGTCCCGCTAGCTGGCTTTTATCTTATACCGCAGACTTCCGTTAGCGAGCACAAAAGATATGGCTTGCCCTACTCAAGTCAAGGTTTGCATTCGTGATAACCAGCTCTTTAATTTCCACCAACACACATTCTTCACTATACCGTCTTCCTATCTACACACATAATGTTTTTACATCCAATATCGCGCGTCGTGTTCTCATCCTTTGCGAGTACATACAAGCAAAGCATTGTCCTACTGCAAGAACAATAATATTACTGTCTGAATGGGTTATTTCCAATTCTGTTTTCATAATTAACCTATTTCTTTTTCAGCTACATTATCCATTTTTTTCATTTCGTCGCGTATTCAAACTCTTCTTCTTCTTTCACCTCTTCCCCACCACCCCCTCCACCATCTCCACCCTCTTCTTCTGTGTCTTCGTTATAATTTGCTTCATAATTTGTGAATTCATCCGCTTCGCGCGTGCATGCATTTTCCAACTTACCAATCATCTGTTTTAATGCCTCAAATTCTTCCAACATTTTTACCACGTTTTCTTTTATTCTGTCCACCAACACCTGCTGCTTTGTCACGTTCTGCTTCCTCTCTTCCAGTTCCTTTTTCATTCCTTCCACCATTTCTTGCATTTCTCTCGCCCTTCCTTCACATTCTTCTTTTTCCTTCTTCCCCGCGTCAATCATCCTCTTTACTTCCCTCACCTTACTATCGCACTCTATCTTCATCTTTTGCTTCACTCCATTCATTCCCTTCTTAGACCTCTCAGATGCCGCTTTCCTTATGCTCGTCACAGACACCCTTCCCGCTTCACCGCCATCACATTCCGAATTTAATTTCAACTTCCCCTCCGCAGACCACCTAGACGACCGCTTCACCTTCCGCTCACTTTCCTCCCTTCACCTAAGCTTAGCTCCCATTCACCCCATTTTTCACATCGCCCGAAAACGTAAAGAAAACTTTCAGAAAAATATGAATTCATCTTGTTTACAGCGCTATAAGCCATCACGAGCTCACTCTCTTTCGGTGTCAGTCGCCGTTCCAATTCAAACCCTCCGGCAAATCCACCGTATCCATCAGCAAACTACAATCCACCATCTCCACAAGAATCGAATTGTTGTCGCCAGCATACGTCTTCACCGGCTTTCTATAAAATTTACACCCGTCTTCCTCCCTTGGCTTTCCTTTCTCACACCCACACCTTCCACTTACAATGTAACCCTCAGGACATTCAACTTGACCCATCTTCACACCCCCATACATCATCCCCCGACACCTTCCGCCCTTTTGACATCTGTTTATTGGCTTTAAACAATTATACACGTTCTTAAGTGTACCCAAGTTTATAAAGTCAGATCCAAACCTACAAACACTACCCTTCCGGTATACGCACGTGGAGTTAGGCAACATTTCGTAATCCTTATCGCATCTTGTCATTTTTTCCAAATGACCCATCTCGTCATTCAACTCGAACCCACACCTCCCAAAGCTAACGCAGCCCTTCTCTGCGCCAACAAATCCTGCTATCATCAACACCGTCGCAACAGCTATCATGTTTGCAATCTATTCCCAACACCCTCGCCTTTTCCCCTTTTATACCTTTTTTCCCTCATGTCTATATACATTCTTCCAACCAATCACAACGCAGTTTATTTCCACCAATACCTACCGTTTATTCCTCTCCTATCCACCAATCACATCGCGTCTTATTCCAACCAATCATAGCCCTCCACGTCATCACCTGTCCCACTTTTTATTCCTTGTTCGCAAACAAATCCTTCTTTCAACCCTTAAACTTCACCCACATCACACCTGCCTCCTCGTTCCACCGTTTTTCCCCCAATTTTTTCTACTCTCTTAACCTTAATCCTACTACTCATAGCGCTTTCTCAAAAAAAACCTTACAACCGTCGTTCTTAATCCAATAATTAAGAGCGACACTACCGACTCCTCGCATCAATCTCTTATCTCCTTCTAATTGTTTTGTTCCACGCGCGCACCTGCACACGTACGCGCACCCCACAAGCGTACACAACCCTCACCTTATCTACTTTAATCACCCCTTTAATCCCACACCATCTTAGTTCAAACATTTACCGCTAAACACCTCCCTAATCCTCTATCCCTTCCTTAATCCATTCCAACATCCAATCACAGCGCAGCTTATTTCCACCAATCCATAACCTTTATTCCTCTCCTATCCACCAATCACGTCGCATCTTATTTTCACCAATCACTACACGCCACGTCACATCCTTTTTGAATCACTTTTTATCCCACAACAGCCATCTTGACACTCTTTCTGTCCCCGACTTCCGTAAGCACAACACCTCGCTAAACCTCGTTCCTCTTAATCCGACACATTCATTTCCTACTCATATCTCTTCCTCAATCATTCCAATTTCCTCCGCCCCCTCATCGTCTTTTATCCTTCAACTTCTCAAACACGTACCAATACATGTTTCACCTTATCTTCAAAACCCTTAATCCGGTCCCAGATTAAGCAACACAGATTATCTTAATCCTGCCGCTAGTAGCGCTTTCAAACTTACCGCCAATCCACCTTAATCCACCCGGATTAAGATGGATTAACGGCGACACTAGCTCCCCTAGCGGCAGGATTAGCTTATCCATTGCTTAATCTGGGACCTATACTACTTTGGTTTGATTAGGCTTTACTTTTCATTATACCTTTTTATATGATTAATTTGTCATGTCGGTCATATTATCTGTTCAGAATACAAATCCTCATACTTCAATTTATGTCTTTCTATTGTGGAGTTAAATTATACCATTGGCAGCCTTGTGGTTTCTTTGATCTAAACGTTATTTTTATGTAATATAACCTACATAAAAATATAACTTTTAGATCAAAGAAAGCACAAGGCTGCCAATGGTATAAGTATAACCTATATAAGGATTAAATGGTGGCAATTATGAATTCAGAACAAACGAAATGGAAGAGCCAGGTGAAATCATAGAAGCAGCAGAAAAAATAATGCTAGAACTACTTACCAAAAGTTCCAGAAGGCAGTATGCTATATCATTTAATCACTTCATTGCCTGGTGTAAGGAAAAACATGTTGAAAATGATCTCACTGAAAATGACTGCTACCGAATCAATAAAACGTTGACATCTCGCTGCACACGAGAGTTGATCTCGTTTTTAATCATTTCGCTTGTTCCAGGAATCTCGCTATACACGTCAGTGCGCCGTTCTAAACTTGATTTCTCTTAGTTTCAGGAATCGAGTATGGCATTTTACTGATATTTTACAAATTCGAGCGCTGTCTAAAAAATAGTATATGCCACAGGTGTTAAAAAAAGGTTTTATTTTAACACTTTTATCATAATCTGCTATTTATTATTTCAGACTATAACTATGTGTTATTAGTTACCGCAACAATAAAATAAAAGATTACTTGTACTGTAATCCTATGATATATCACAAAAGTATTTTATTCTGGAAGAAAACATATAAAACTAAATTATTCCATTTAAATAAAAATAAAAAGAGCATGTTTGCGTGTGTAAAAATAAAGCTTTACTTAAATAATTCGAAAAAAAAATGCTCGGAGTTATGTGAGAACTTGAGTTTCGGAATTTCAGGAAGGTACAATAAATTCGAACGATTTTGTTTGAAAAACTACGAGGTTCTGAATATTTCAATTCTGCATGAAACAATGTATTAAGCTTGTCTACCTATGCAAAAGGTTTCGTTTTAATTAAACAATACACGATCGATTTACCGTATATTTCGGACGGTTTGAGATGTACTCATGCGCACAATGCGGATAGATTGCACACACTTAGAAAAACCTAAATATAAGAAACAATACAACTGCACGAAAGGACACCAACACACTTGTGCATGGCTTAAATATAAAAAACAGGATATCTGATTGTTTGATCGTTGCTTTTGTATAGCAATGTATTAAAAGCAAATAATGAGGAGTTGCCAATTACAATAGTATATTACATTATTCTTTTCGTAGTTTTACTACGAAGGATCATATAGCTAGTTTTGAAATTGAGACTGAATATTGCGTACTAGCTTTGTACATTTATGCTATGTACCTTAGAATTATTGTAGAGGCTGCGCATATACATTTCTAAAACTATGGTCAGTCCAGTTGTGTGCGTTGTATTCCGCAGATAGACGCCTTCCCGTTTCCTACTTTGGACCAGATGTGTTACTTGACAAGGGGAAAAAACGCTGAAAAATCTCTTAACGACCTTTGAACATGCGTGGCCTTGTTTTTCGCTTACATACGGGCTGTGTTTGAAACAAGGGAGGAGACTGTCTCTTTGGAAGCAGTGTGAAGAAGACGCGTTTTGGTTTCTCGGGAAAAATGTAGCCTGTTAACACGTGAAAGTGGTGAGGTATATAAGTGAACTACATAGGCAGGAAAGCGAAATAAAACTAATAATTAAGACAAAACACTGTTTACTTCATAACAGCATACCAACCCGAGATATCATTGAAGTCTCATGCCACGAGGAGAGGAATGAACCCCGTACCTCACGTCGAAAATCTTCCTTAAAATCCCGACCTCCCGCCTAAGAACGTACAAGCGAGTGCTTTGTTCATCACACGTTAATCACAATGAATATGTTTTCTAGACATTATTTCAAATTAGGCAGTCAGGATTACGTCGCATGCATGATAACGAAAACAACATACCACTATTTATATCATAAATAATTATTTGTTACTCATTGATGAGTAAATGCAGGGAAAATCTTATGTGTTACATTCACATTACTTTCTTTACCCTCTATCACTTATTAACAGGAGCGTCATTTCAGTTTCTGCATGGGGGGAGGGAAGATTGACTGAAGCAGTTGTTCGATTTTTCATGTGAATTTTAACGACATATTTAGCCTAAGAGAAAATCATTTTTATTTCGTAAATGTGAAATATCTGTATTAAAAGTACAGTTCTCGTAATTTTTCTTTTGGTAGAGCAATAATAAACAGTAGTCTAATTATTTCTCATAATTTGGGGGGATTGAACCCCCTGTACCCCGACGTGACGTCCCTGTATACATATTATTCTTACGAAGGTTTATTTTCCTATATACTTCGTTTTAATCCAGATAAACCTTTACGGTAATAGCTGCATTACATATTTAGTTATAAATACAAAGGAAATAACGATAGTCAAATATTTTAGAACTAGACGCTATATGATGGTCTTAAAATTCCATACTCTTTTCATGACATCGCGAAAAACAACTTAAAAATCTACAGGATTTTAAAGGAATGGCTGAGTATTGAACAATTTGAACCAATAATAACGGATATCTCGGAAATGTTTGATGCCATAAAAAAGTTATTTGAAATAAGTTGGTTGTCTTAAAGAGATATACATTTTTTCTGTAGTACGTTTTCGTCTATCGCTTAACGTTTACCAGTTACACAAGATTATACAAAATGTCTTCCGAATGAGGACTTCACAGGGTATTCCCAGAAAATTTAAGATATAGATTTCAATTGTATGTAAAATATCTTTAATATGTGGTATTTTAATCAAAGTTATTAGAGCCACTTTTTAGGAAATCAAAAACTTCGAAAAATTTTCCATATTAAGTGTAGTTTGGGGTGAGGAATTTTCCTGAAAATCTTCGTGTCGCATCTTTGGAAGGCACAGAACCTAAATATCAAGTTTGGATTTATCCGACTTTTCGTTTTTTAGTTATGCTGTTCACAAATACACGCAAAGACACACACACACACACACCTGTTTCTAAGAATGTTATTTTTGATTCAGTGGGCCTCTAAACATGTATTTCCGGTGAAATATCGCTATCGAATTTTTTATGGAATGCAATACCTTCTCTACCTTCCATGTACGTGGTAGAGAAAGTAAAAAAGAAGAATCGCGCACTCACTGAAATTCCATTAGATATCACACAGCCTAATTTGGTAAAAGTAGTACGCAACAATATTTCTGAAAGCAATTAATAGTATAAAGAACGTAATTTAACACGAATTTCGTAGTTTAAGGGGCTCTACATTTTTCTAAAATATATACTTATCTAATGCCTTATACTTTCCAAGTTATAGAAACATTAATAAAAATATACACCTTACTAGAGACAAATTTTACAAAACATTTAAGTTAAGCATTTGATTTTTCGTATCACTATCTCAAACGTACACATTTTAATCAAAACTGTTAGTGTTGTTTTTAAGAAACCACGAGTAAAAGTATATGTCTGGTTACAACAAAAAGATGAAATTTGGCGTTTATCTGAATGAGTTATGCCCACAGGAACCCACACCACGCACACGCGCGGACTTTTGTTTCTAGAAATGCCTTTATGTACTCAGTGGACCTCAAAATATGTATTTTGGTGAAATACCAAACACGAATTTTTGGGCCTAATGCAATACTTCTATAGCATAGGTATCTATGCAGAAACCCATTACGATGCCAGAATAACCTTTTTAAGCTTGAAGATAGTGTTTCATTAGCAAAACTAGTAGCATCATGTGGATACTTCACCTCTGGGAGGGAGCATGAATGGCAGGAACCGCAAAGGGGTTTGCAACCAGGAGTGATCTGCAGCTCTGCAGAATGGGTCTCTATATTTCCAAAGTACTGAAGGGCCTCTCCCTTCGGAGTCAGGCCGGGCCTGCACAGGCACCCCCGAGAAGAGGCAGTGAGTTTCCAGGAGAAGGTATGTCGGAGAAGATGTTCACAGCAATCACAGACATCCGTACGTGAATAACATCAGGTTCTTAGCAATGAACGTGAGGGACCAATACTATGGAAAGGATGAAATGACAGGAACGTTAAGGAAAGTGAAAATTATAGAAACTACAACCCAGCAATCGTCATGACACAACGGTGAGAAGCGCCGAAAAGTCTTAGAGCAGGTTGGCCAGTACCGAGGATTGAACCCAGGACCTACCAAATGTGAGTCACAGATATTACCACCTATGCCATCCCGCTCAGTAACTAAATGGTACCTTGCTTGGCTCAGCCTGGGATCATGGCGAACGATCAAATTCATTAATGAAAAAAGCATAATAATCTGTCCCTGGTGTAGAGAAGAAGAAACTTGGATTCATATTCTGGCGCATTATACTAAGACAGAACAGGTGAGGAGAAAACATCTGCGGGTTCCTTTGTTAACTCAAGGAGAGGGTTACACGCTTGTTGGACCCTGCTGGTTGGAAGGGGGAAGGGGAAGCAATTAGTACATTTTTACAAAAGCTTATGCAGCTCAGATCGAAAATTAAATTAAATTGAGTTTTATTTATGCAGGCTCTCTAACTACTGTGGTCCTTAACGTTTCATTCTATATTGGGCATGAAAGACCGGTAATTTTACTCAGAGGCCTCTTTATCAGGCTTGAAGTTCTTTTACGTGTTGTAAATCTATGACACGGGACCACTGGCTTTACTTCCCTTCCGAAGGAAGCCATGCTATGGATTTTTACGCCTTTTACGCCCGAAAACGTCCATCGCCCTCCACCGGGTTTGAATAGCTCAGATCGGAGTGTAAGAACGAGGGTCAAGGGTAGGAGGGGGAGGGTTAGTGGCTTAGGGGCGGGTATTTGTTTGTTTTGTAAATAACACCGTATGCTTATGAACAAGAGCTTTTCCTTCTTCTTCTTGTTTTGTTAGTGTGATGTTTTGTTATTTATCTGTTTTTTTCTTTTCTTGTAAATGTCATTAACTTTAAAGTTCAGTATCATGAATACTTGTATAGTCTGAAAAATATGAACTACAGTGTATTATATAAGCACGTACGGTCTATCTGGCCCGTAGGATGTATGAGTTTGAACATGTAAAGTGTTTAAGACCAATAAATACACCACTCTACTCTACTCTAAAATGGTACCTAACTTAAATTTATGGAATGTGTTACTTTTTCGAGTTTTTGTTTTATGCTACGCCCATCCACCACACACACGCGCGCACAACAAGAACCTCTTTCCAAAAATGTTGTTTTGACAAAACGAATCATATAGCGTGCATTTCCGGAGAACATTTTCGTACTGAAATTTGTGTGGAAAACAGCAGTTTTTCCATTTATCTTAGATAAATGGTAGAAAACATAAAAAGGAGAAAATGCGATAAAAAAGAGCACATGGCTTAGCATCCTTAGACGACTTTTGATCTGGTTAATGGCAATTTAAATGGAATATGATAAAGAATCACAACTAACAAAAACTTAGAATTAATGTAAAAAAAAGGGCTTCATATTGCAAGTAAAAATTGTGTAACAAAGTGGAATGAGTAAGACGGAGCTGCAGCATCAGGTTCACGTCTTGTTTGAATACCGCGTAGAATCGAAACTTACCCAGATTTCAACACTGTCCCTGCAATTGAAGAGAATAAAAAAATCTGCATTCACATGACGTTCTCTACTCACTGTTCTACAAACGATTCTTACAAACGCTTTTTTTCTATTTACTTCATCTTAATTGAGATAAACTTTCATTATATGTTTACACATCCCATTGTAGGTATAAGAAGGTTACAAAAAGCTAAATCGATAGTCAGATTTTTAAAGAGCGTTCGCTATGTGTGCGATGATAACTTTTGTTATATTTATTTATTTGTTGAGCCCCACGTTTGGGAGCCAATTTGCGGCGGTATACTTGTAAGGTTATTTATATTTGTGTTTACTCCACGTGGTGAAGCCATTTTGTGACGTGATTCTTTGTTAGGTTTGTTAGTTCCATCTGGTGTCAGGAATTTGCGGCAGTATTAGTTTTTGTTTGAAAGAATGCTACTGTTATTTTATTTAATTTTTTGTTTACTGTCCTCCGGCTAGCTATTATCCTTTTTGGTCGAGCACTTCTCTTTATACAGGTTGTGTAAACGGAAAGGAGTCATTTATCCAAAGATAACACTGATGAAAGAATTTGTTTTACACTTTTTATTGTGGAACACATTCACTATCACATTTACACATTGATCTTGACACTCGCCAAACTGAAACTTTTATAATAACTTCATTACTGATCATTCTTAATTCGAGTACTTCAACTTTCTGTGTAATTAACTTCACAACACTTGAGATTTTTCATAACTCTGCTGGACTGAAGGCTACATGTAACGTACAAATATTTTCGATGAACTGACGGACTGAAGGCGACGTGTAACGTACATATATTTTCGATGAACTGACGGACTGAAGGCGACGTGTAGCATACAAATATTTTCGGTGAACTGACGGACTGAAGGACTTTACCTCTAACCTAGCCCTATTTATACTCCTACGCCCCGATATGCCTAAAGATTATAACTGAGTTGCTATTGGCTAATAAAACGCGCCAACATTAGCGTCTATTTTTATATCTAATGAAAATTATGAATACATATGCTTTAGGAAAAATGTTCCAGCAAATTCTAAAAAAAAACGCGCCAATATTACGTAACTTCCTCGTCTCTAATAATGATAAACAGCTCACCCCCTCGTTGTATTATTGCGCGCTATTATTGTCAGTTTCAGTAAGGCAGTATAAACTTACTTCTCAACAATAATTACAATCAACAAATATATCAAATCAATGTCACATAAAAATGCATATTCACACTATAATCATTCTTTACATTTAAATAATTTGTGATACAAATTACTGCATCATGTGATAGCTTTGAAATTCCATGCTCTTTGCCTGACAAGAATAAACGAATATCGACTTACCATTTGAAAAAAAATATAAGTATTTGAAAATGCAAACCAATAACAAAGAACATGTCGGAAATGTTTAACGCCACAAAATGTTTGACATAAGTTGTTTCCTTTAACGAGATCTACATTTTTACATAGCAAGATTTTGTTTATGTCTTATGGTTTCCAGTTACACAAAATTCATTCAGAATGAAGAGACTTGACAGACTATTCCCAGAAAATATAATATATGTATTTTATTTATCATGCAAATATCTTACATATAGTATTTTAATAAAAAAAAAGCTTATAACCAGCCATATTTGAGAAAATAAAAACTTTCTAAAAGTGCTCCATGTTAAGGGTAATTGAGGTGGGGAAAATTGCTTCAAAATCTTCGTGTCGTATCATTGGAAGATACTGAAATTAAACACCAAGTTTAACCGACTTTTCGTTTTTTAGTAAAGCAGTTCACAGACACACGGACACAAGCACACAAGCGCGCACGCGCGCACACACATTGACCTTTTTCTAAAAAAAATGTTTATTCGGTGGCCTCAAAACGTGTATTTCCCATGAAATTTCGCTATCGATTTTTTGAGTTGAATGCAATACTTGATCTATTTACTATAGGGAAGCAGTAAAGAAAGTAAAAAGTACTCCAATTCCGTATATTCAAATTCCATGTTCACGTTCAGTATTGTGGATGCTTACCTCCATATTAATCAGTTGACAATCTGGAATCAAAACGCTTTATGTTTTAAATTTTAGTTTTGCCAGTTCTTTTCACAGTACTTTCAGTCATTCAGAAGTTCCACACGATGGAATTTTCATCCCATTCCTTTGAAACTTTTCATGTACATTACGAAAAGCCAGACAATTAAAGCTTTGTATAAATTTTTCGAGCTGGGAAGGGTTTTTGCTAACTAAAACCGGCAGGAAAAATAAATATAAATACAGATTTTGTCATCACATCAATGACAGGATATTTCAAAAAGATTGTTGTTAAAGTTCCTTTATGCGAAAAATAGAATAAAATATATTTTTGAATGCATTATTTCGAAAACTAAAACAGAAAATGTAGAAATGATATTTCAAGCCGTTTAGTGTGTACCTAAGACAAGACTATGATTACATTTTCAGTTAAATTGACTAAAACCTTTTGAAAATATAGACTCTTCGTAGTCTGTTCCCTTATAGAAGCAAAATTAATAAGAGGGCTAGTTTTTTATAATTCTGCTATCAGTCATTACTAAAGATGAGGGGTTTGTGCGCGGCTCCAAATACACATTGACTCGACAGCGAGCAAAGCTATACGTACAACAAGAAGTTGCAAATATCCAAGGGCATAACAATAATAGAAGAGGTGTCAGAGAAAGTCAAAAATGGACCTCCAGAAACTTGCACACAGAGGATAAAGAATAAATGGCAAAACATTCTACAGAAAAATACAGCTATTTAACAATTTGCTACATGATGAAGAATACAAAAACATCAGACGATACCATAGTATGCTTGACATATGCACCGTTAACGTCCTGTGACGTTGAAAGAAGTTTCTCGCAGTTCAAAAACTGTTTAAGTGATAGACGCCGACGTTTGGGATTCGATAAAATTTAACAATGTCTATAGTAATACAGTACAGTTCGACTTGTGATGGCTCCGAAGCTATGGATGAGTCATAAAGGCAAGTTTCTTCTTCTTACTTTACTAATGTTTCAACATATCCCTCGTATTTGTATATTGTCATCTGCCAGATATTAACGGAGTGTTGCATTTCTCATTTTCAGACTGCAACGCTTTGCGAGGTTTGTGTACACACGGCTCCAAATGTTTTCCGTTCCACCTGTAGGAAGGTAAGCGGAGTGTCTTATCGAGAGGTTATGCCAGGTGTCTTAGATCATACCTACTCTACGAAGTTAGAGTGCTAAATATAATATAATTCCAACACATTTCCCTTAGATTTGGCTGTAAGAAAGTAATAAATGTGAATAGATTTTTAGGAATTAGAGAAATCAAATTACTTTATATTTAGCAAGTGTTAAAACAAAATGGTTTGGTTTTCAACATTCACCACTTTCTCTACCCATTATCAACTAACTTATGTTCTTTATTTTCATAATGTCATAAAATATAGTTTTCCCGTGCACGGTACCTTAATCTGACAACATTTTGGCCAGAAATTATTTCAAGTTACAGTCCAGGTTTCACTTTTCCCTATTTGGTTGCATCCAAAATGCCATTACGGCAAACAGTCGTTTATCTATACCACAACTCTTCTTTTTACTGCCTCTGCTATTTACCTATAATAAGTAGGGAAAGTATTGTATTCCACCCAAAAATTGAATAACGAGATTCACTGGAAATGCACGTTTTGAGACTCCCTGAATCCAAGGAAAGCATTTTTACTTTCTCTGCTACGTAGTTACACGAGGTAGAGAAAGTAGTGTATTCCACCAAAACATTCAATGATATTAACCGGAAATACTCGTTTTGAGGCACCCTGAATCCAAAGAAAGCATTTTTACTTTCTCTACTACGTAGTTACAGTAAGCAGAGTAAGTATTGTATTCTACCCAAAAATTGAATAACTAGATTAATACTCGGAACGGAAATACTCGTTTTCAGACTCCCTGAAACCAAACAAAGCGTTTTTACTTTCTCTAATATGTAGTTACAGTAAGTAGAGAAAGTTTTGTATTCCACCCAAAAATTGAATAACGAAATTAATACTTGGAACGGAAATACTCGTTTTCAGATTCCCTGAAACCAACAAATCATTTTTACTTTCTCTACTACGAAGCTACAGGAGGTAGAGAAAGTATGGTATTCCACGCAAAAACTGAATAACGAGATTCACCGGATATACACGTTTTGAGACTCCCTGAATCCAAAGAAAGCATTCTTACTTTCCCTACTCCGTGGTTACAGTAAGTGGAGCAAGTGTTGTATTCCACCCAAAAATTTAATAACAAGATTATACTCAGAACGGAAATACTCGTTTTCAGACTCCCTGAAACCAAAGAAAGCATTTTTACTTTCTCTAATACGTAGTTACAGTAAGTAGAGAAAGTATTGTGTTCCACCCAAAAATTCAATAAAGAGATTCATCGGAAATACACGTTTTGAGACTCTCTGAATCCAAAGAAAACATTTTTTACATTCTCTACTACGTAGCTGCAGGAGGTACAGAAAGTATGTGTTCCACCCAAAAATTGAATAACGAGATTTACTGGAGTTTTATTAAAGTTAGGAGGTTATGGTTTATTGCGAGTGTATGAATTCTTGATGAGAGTTGGGGTATTAATTAATGTATTTTGATTTTCTACTAGATTAATTGGTGGGGTTATAGTTAGTTTAATATACACGTTTTGAGACCCCCTGAATCCAAACAAAGTATTTTTACTTTATGTACTGCATAGCTACAGGAGGCACAGAAAGTTTTGTGTTCCACCCAAAAATTGAATAACGAAATTCACCGAATGCACACGTTTTGAGAACCCCTGAATCCAAACAAAGCACTTTCACTTTCTCTACTACGTAGCTACAGGAGGTAGAGAAAGTATTGTGTTCCACCCAAAAATTCATTAAAGAGATTCACTGGAAATACACGTTTTGAGACTCCCTGAAACCAAAGGAAGCGTTCTTACTTTCTCTACTACATAGGTGCAGGAGGTGGAGAAAGTAATGTATTCCATCACTAAATTCAATAGAGAGATTCACCGGAAATAGACATTTTGAGACTCTATGAATCCGAAGAAAGCATTTTTACTGTCTCTACTAAGTAGTTACAGTAAGTAGAGCAAGTATTGTCTTCCATCTATATACTGAATAACGAGATTCACCGGAAATACACGTTTTGAGGCTCCCTGAATCCAAAGAAAGCTTTTTACTTTCTCTACTACGTAGTTAGAGTAGGTAGAGAAAGTATTGCGTTCCACCCAAAAATTGAATAACGAGATTCAACGGAAATACACGTTTGGAGACCCCTGAATCCAAAGTAAGCATTTTTACTTTGTCTACTACGTAGCTGCAGTAAGTAGAGAAAGTATTGTGTTTCACATAAAAATTCAATGTCGTAATTTCACCAGAAATCACGTTTGTGACTCCCTGAATCCAATAAATTTATTTTTAGAAAAAGGTCCAAGTGTGTGTGTGTGTGTGTGTGTGTGTGTGTATCAACGAACAGGATAACTCAAAAGCAAAAAGTTGGTTAAAAGCCGAACTTAGTGTTTAAGTTCAACTTCTTCCAAAAATGCGATACTGAGATTTTAAAGAAAATCCCCACTCCAAACTATCCTGTACATTGGACATTATTCGAAATTGTTTATTCTTTTAAAAATGGCTCTAAGGATTTTGATTAAAATACATATGTTTAAGCTATTTTCATGACTAATAGAATGTATATCTTTTATTTTCCAGAAATAGTCTGTAAATTAGTCTTTATTGTGAATGTCTTTTGATAATTAGTTAAGCAAGGGAGAGACAAAATCTTACTGCACAACAACTTTAGATCTCGTTAAAGCACAAAATGTATATGAAATAAAATTTTTATTTTATGTCAAATAACTTTTATATTTTACAAATTCTGAAATATTCTTGTTTATTAGTTTGGATTTTCAAATACTTTATACTTCTCTCAACTGCAAATAGCTATTGTTTTTCTTTCTTTCTCGTGTCCATACAAAGAGAACAGAATTACAAACCTATCGCGTCTGTGGCTCGCATTGGGCCAGTCGTGGGTTCGATTCCTCTGGCCGAACTTCCTGACCCATAGGTTTTTTCGGGGTTTTTTCTCGGGTCGCCAGGCGAACGCTGGAAAGGATTCTCACACCCCCGAATTTCCTGAACTTCCATTTCATCTCCATTTTCATTTCCCTTCGTCTTTCATCCGTTGGTCTATTTCAGGGTTGGAAGTGTCGGCGATGGTGTTTCGGTGCAGTGTGGCAGGGGAAAAGGATGTTTTTGTGACTCTCCGTCCCTCGGCTTTCGGCTGGCTGTCGGGAGTATCCTAACTTCCTTGAGGGGCGTTGGACCCCCTTTGTGCTGCGTGGGGTCCCCGGTCTGTCTGTCCGTCTGACGGGGAGTCTCTATCTGAAAACTTAGGGACCCCGCCATTCCTGTGCAATTACTCCTGGTTCCGGGCACCTGGTGTCTCCTCTCGCCTCATCCTTCCTCCCGGAGACGCCCCCTTGTGGGGCGTAGGCACAATATCCACTATGTGGATCAATGCCGAGTCCCCTCCATAGCCAACCAATCCAAAGTTAGCACATAGCGATCAGCTTTGAGGAGTTTGGCTATCACTTTAGCTTAATATTCTCTGGATATACCTACAACGAATTGTGTAAATAAGTGATGAAGGTTTATCGGTATTAACGGGACATAGATGCAAAATAAGTTTTGTAAGAATAGTTTGTAGAAGAGTGCGTAGAGAAAGTCATGTGAATGCAACACATCATATTTTATAGCAAAATCTCCACATGCCTTTGAGTCTGTGAACAACACAAAACCTAAAGCGAAAAGTCGGTTAAATACCAAACTGGATATTTAAGTTCAGCATCTTTCAAAGATGTGACACAAGGGTTTTCAAGAAAATCTTTCGCATCCTGAACAACCATTTACATGGAAAAATTTTCGAAATTTGTTATTTTCCCAAAAATGGCTCTTACGATTTTGATTAAAATACCCTCTGTTTAAGATATTTTTATGACAAACGAAACGTATATATTTTAAATTTACTGAGAAAAATCTTTAAAGTCTCCTTCATTCTGAATGACGTTTCTATAATTGATAAACTGTAAAGAATGTACAAAGTTTTGCTACACATGAAATGCAGACCCCCATTAAAGCACGCAGTTTGTCATACATATACACTATGAGATCAAAAGTATCCGGACACCCCCACAAACACGTTTTTCATCTTAGATGCATTGTGCTGCCACCTACTGCCTGGTACTCATTATCCGCGACCTCAGTAGTCATTAGACATCGTGAAACAACAGAATGGGACGCTCCGTGAAACTCACGGACTTCGAACGTGGTCTGATGATTGGGTGTCACTTGTGTCAGAAGTCTGTACGCCAGATTTCCACACTCCTAAACATCCCTAGGTCCACTGTTTCTGATGTGATAGTGAAGTGAAAGCGTGAAGGAACATGTACAGCACAAAAGCGTACAGGCTGACCTCGTCTATTGACTGACAGAGACCACCGACATAGAAGAGGGTCGTAAAGAGTAATGGGCAGACTTCTATCCAGACTATCACACAGGAATTCCAAACTGCATCAGGATCCACTCCAAGTACTGTGACAGTTAGGCGTGAGGTGAGAAACCTTGGATTCCATGATCGAGCGGCTGCTCATAAGCCACACGTCACGCAGGAAAATGCCAAACGATGATTCGCTTGGTGTAAGGAGCGTCAACATTACACGATTGAACAGTGGCAAAACGTTGTGTGGAGTGACGAATCACGGTACACAATGTGGCGATCCGATGGCAGGGTGTGGGTATGGCGAATGCTCGGTGAACGTCATCTGCCAGCGTGTGTAGTGCCAACAGTGAAATTCGGAGGTGGTGGTGTTATGGTGCGGTCGTGTTTTTCCTGGAGGTGGCTAAAAACCCCTTGTTGTTTTGCGTGGCACGATCACAGCGCAGACTTACATTGATATTTTAACCACCTTCTTGCTTCCCACTGTTGAAGAGCAATTCGGGGATGGCGATTGCATCCTTCAACACGATCGAGCACCTGTTCATACTTCATGGGCTGTGGCGGAGTGGTTACACGACAATAACATCCCTGTAATGAACTGACCTGCAGAGAGTCCCGACTTGAATCCTATAGAACACCTTTGGGATGTTTTGGAACTCCGACTTCGTGCCAGGCCTCACCGACCTGCATCGATACCTCTCCTCAGTTCTACACTCCGTGAAGAATGGGCTGCCATTCCCCAAGAAACCTTCCAGCACCTGATTGAAAGTATGCCTGCGAGAGTGAATGCTGTCATCAAGGCTAAGGGTGGGCCAATACCATATTGACTTCCAGCATTACCGATGGAGGGCGCCACGAACTTGTACGCCATTTTCAGCCAGGTGTCCGGATACTTTTGATCACTTAGTGTATTTCATGAGATTAACTATTTCCCAGATAGTTTTTTTTATTGGTTTGAATACTTCTTGTAACTAACAAGTCGCTATTCGTTTTGTTTTTGTCGCGGTCATACAAACACCACGAAAATTCAAAGCATCACGTAGTGACACGCTTTTTGAAAATGTAACTATCCTTTATCTAGATATTCTACAACGAAATGTGTAAATGTGAACTTTTTCTTTTGGTATTTAATTAAAGTCTTTTAACCGGGTAGGCAATTACGGACGGTGAAGGAACGAAATGGTTAAAATGATGCTCAAATGCGCCCCCAAGTGCTTAAAATTACCTGACATTCATCTTCTAAGGATAAGAGGAAACCCTGGAAAACGATTTATCCAGGCAATTCACTCTAACCGAGATTCCAACTCAGGACCTCTTGAATGTGAGGCAAACCCCCACAACACAGAGATGGACTAAATGCGATTTGCAAGTTTATCTGGATTACAAGAAGCAGACAGAAAAATGAGATTTAGAAAAAAGAATTTGTAGAATGGTGAGAAGAGAAAGTTACGTGAATGCAACACGTTAGATTGTTCTCGTGGTAATGTAAAGAGTGTGGAGTTTCAAAGACACCACATAAGAATCTGACTATCGTTTGAGCTACTGCATTCTTCTTTGTAATAGCAGTTCATCTGAATTAACAAGAAGATTCACTCAAGCAGTGTGTAGGACAAGGTTGGAAAGATAGAATCAGATTGAAAAATTCAATGTCATAGCCGAGATTTGAGCTACGGATCTTCCAGTTCACATCCAGGTGGCGCCACGGTAACGCGTACGTCCCGCATTCGGGAGATTCCTAGTTCGCTTCCCGGCGACCGCCCAATCTGGCCCACGGGTTTTTTTCGGGAGTTTTCGTGGGTAGTCAGGCGAATGCTGATATGATTTCTCTCAGCCCCCGAATATTGTCCCATTCCTCATTTCATTCATCCTTAACCACGTTATGTCTGTTTCAGGGTTGGAAGTGTCGGCGATGGTGTTCCAGTGCGGCGTGGCAGAGAAAAAGGATGATCTCTGTGGAACCTTATCCGTCTCTCGGCCTTCGGATGCTTGCCAGGGTATACGGACCACCTCTTTGGGGGCATTGGACCCTCTATGTGGGGTGGGGTCCCCGGTTTGCCTGCCCGACTGTCAGGGCGTCTCAGTCTGGAAACTTTAGGAACCTTGTTATTGCTGTAGCGTCACTCCTGGTTCCGGCCGCCCGGTGTCTCGGTGTCTCTCACCTCGACCCTCTCTCCCGGGAGCGCCCCCTCGAGGTGCACAAGCACAATATCCTCATTCACCAGATCGGGGTCGAGTCCCCTCCGTTATATATCCCATTTCATTTCAGACCAGGGAAGAGAAACATTTTAAGAATTCAGAATGTGAATCGTAATACAAAGTACTGTTATTTTGTTTGTTTGTTTTTTTCGTTTTGCCATCTTCAGAATTGTAACTTGAAAGCAAATTAGTTTTCAGAATACAGTGCTTCAAATGAACCAATTGTAACTAAAGCACATCAACCTGTTTGCATTAACACTTTCGGGTCACTATTTTGAAAATTTGGCTTATATGTTATCCTAGCCGAATAAAACAGCTATATATAAACGCTAAACGTTGTTTCCCCCTATCTATTAACATTTTCTCCTTTTTGATACAATACCAACATAGGTGTTTTTACTCTACGTCCACTATACGACTGGCACGGTTTTTCTTCCTTTCTCTTGTGAATGTGTCTAAGGGGATTTATGTTTCAAATAAAGCAATCTTTATTCGTTTTTCAGTAATAAAATTTATCTCATTTTGAAGAAAATTTAATGTTACACTTAATTGGCCCAAACTGCTTCTACAGTTTGACATTAGTATTACTTTTGCTTCCATATTTTTAAAACATTATTTGATTATTATCACAAGTGAATGTGCAACTATATGGAACTACACTTAGCAATAAACGTTGTGATCAATATCTATGCAAATTAAAAAGCAAAACGAACTTATATTCAAGGTAATGAATACCCTCTACTTCGGAGTACCCGTAGAACGTTCTATTGGTGACAATCATGAAATTATTATTATTATTTTATTATTTATTATTATTATTTATTACTAGCAACAAACGTTAAAAATAAGATATACATTATGCGAACCTTGTTTCTTAAGAAAATTACTGAACCTTAAACTTGTGTAGCACCCGCATAAAGAGTGCAATAGTTGACTTTTAAACAACATATTATGTAAAGAAAATGTTAATTTATTTCGCTCGAATAGATCTAGTAAAGAGAAAAGTATTTAGTTTCGTCTTCTTTCCTCTTAGAGTCAGGTCGCTGAATTATAAGATGCACACACAGAAGTAAATGTGACCTCTGAGACGATACCGGCGCTTACTCTTGGCTATAGCCAGGCATGACTAGTCGAGAAGACATTTCTTCCGCCTATTCCTGTACACCCCTTAGTCCATCGGAAAACATTTGGAGCCTTCTGTACATCGGAAGTCAACACAGACACTGGGCCTACAGCTGTATAACATCTATGCACACGCAACCTTGGCGACAAACCGCAAAAACCATTGTCTTTAGCCATTACATAACATTTTCTTTTTTTAAGCTTACTTAATCTTTTGTGTGAAACCTGTCCTTGTAAGCATCTACATTTTGCACTTCGTTAATTTTCTTCAAACAATTTGTTATTAATTTTCAATATGTAAACACTTGCCTAATCGGAATATAACAAATAACAAAATAGAAGACCCATATACGTGGGCAAATATAAAAATTATACAGGGATACTACGACAGAATAACATCACTAGACAAAACCTAAATATTTCATTAGAGTGAGTAATCAGTATAGATTCTGAAACTAGTTGTGCGAGTTGTTTTTAAGAATGATAAAGAATATATGTCCTTGAAAAGAAAATAGTTACTTTTTAATACCCTACTCGTTGTAGGCAAGGATTGTCTCTGCTAAGGCAGTTCAGCGTAGTTCTATATTGTCTGAATATTGAATGCTATGATGGGTTAGGTAAAAAAGTTCTGTAAATGCATAAAACCGTGAAATATATTTATAATAAAAGTTCAGTTAGTGATATTGCTTAATGTTAATATCAAAAGCAGGGAGTCCCTCTTCCAACAGACTTGCCAGAAGAACGGTTTTAGCCTGAACTGAACAGAATTTTCCCATTTTGTTGCCTGTAAAGCGCAGACCGTAACCCGTGCGCCAAATATCCCGATTTTGAAAATGACTGCATTACGACTTGTATGTTTGAATTTATCGGCAAATTATCTTTTGCGCTGGCGACGTAGTTTCTGTTGTACACGCTAGGTTGAACGTGTGAATGAGCAATAGAAGTTGTAACTGATGTGACGTCAGAACTGCGTTGCCCTTCAGCGCCAAGGGTGGTCACCCATCAATTGACCACCAATTACGTGGATTCTCTCAGGTTATTGCATATAGTGGTGAAGGCTAGACGTATTTTGTGTACTTAAATGCGAAACGGTTCACAGAAAGGAACACTTGAAAATGGCGATGCAAACAAGAAAAACCTAGAAGGTTACAGCAGTCTCCCTTAGTTTGGTAAAAAAGGTTGCTGTACTTTGTGCGCTGGAAAAGCGAGTGAGGGATTTTCAATTTAACACGGTGATGTAAGCGATGTTAGGCATCATTTTAATAGTGCTACACATAAAAAAGATAACGTCGGTGCAAACCGCCCTGATAAGGGTTGCTACAAGGAGAGCAGTGATGAATCAAACAAGGTAAGTGCAAAAGTGTTTGAATACTTACAAACAATGACGGTAATTATCTACAGTGGTTAGGAAAGTGGAAAACAACACAATGTATAAAGTTTTTTCTTGTTTGGTTTCGGATAACTGCTCGTGTATTACACAGTTAAACACCACCTCAGCTACACAAGTACTGACTACAATGTGAAATTATTATCACAGTTATTCTCATACTCAGAAATTGTCAATAAAATTGTATGTATAAAAACAAAATGTAAAATACTACTTAAGGGTGTTTTAGGGTGAACACTAGGGTGAATCATTTAATTAAAAAGTTAAAAGCAAGCAAGTTTTTTCGAGTAGGGTTTGATGCTTCCAACAAGCGAAATCAAAAGTGTTTGTGTTAGATACTTCGATGAACAAGCAGGTTTATGTCATAGAATTCTCGATTTTTATGAAGACGCTGATGAAGCTGTAATGTCTGAGCAGATTTTGCAAAGGGTTCTTAAATTTAATTTGAGTTTGTCTAAGATTTCAAGTTTACTGCGGACAATACTAACGAATTTGTAAGATCAACCTGCTTTGCACATGTAGTTCACAATTGCTGCAAATCTGACATGAATGCTATGTCTGTAGATGTTGACATGCTAATTATTAAGCTTTTCAATTATTTCTCAAATTCTTGTAAAAGGATATACCAATAAAAAGATTTCTTTCAATTTGTTGATATGGAATACAGCAATGTATTGAGGCATGTACCAACAAGACGTTAAGCCTAAAACCGTCTATAGAGAGACTGTTGACAAAACTTCCTGCAATTTTATCATATTTTTTAGCATTGATGATTCGCCCTGCTTCCTTAGAGATAGGTAACATTTTGGGTGCTTCTGGTTCAGATCAACAAATTATGTTGGTAGGATTATATATTAATTTTTCTTTGCATTTAAGTGAAAAATTTTACAAGGGTGTATTAGACTTATAAAAACAATGGACTGACAATCTGTGAAGTATATTGTGTGATGGAGAAAATAAAATTATATTTAGAGTGCAGGAATATTACCTCTTTTTTATAAGGTGCATTATTTGTTAGATAAATTGGATGAACTTTATCCACGTGAAAAAAAACGCAATTGAAAGAATGTGGGTCCATATATAAAGTGTATCTGAACTACTTAAATAAGTGGTTTGATTTTATTAAAGATAACACTTTTTCCTTAACGTATTGCATATCTCTTGAAGAAAACCATATCTTTCAAAAGAGTTTAAAATTAGCAGTCACTTACTAATGGAATTAGTTGTTCTTCCACACAAGCCGTGTGCAGGACAAGGTTAGAAAGGTAGAATCAGACGACCGAAAAATTAAATGCCATAGCCGGGATTTGAGCCACGGATCTTCCGGTTTTCATCCGGTTGCTCCAACTGAGCCATCATGGCAACATGCCAATGAGACCTGAAATTCTTAAAATTCAATTAAATTGAGTTTTATTTATGGACGCTCTTTAACTGCTGTGGTCCTTAGCGTCCCATTCTATAGTGGGCGTGAAAGACCGGAAATTTTGCTCAGAGGCCTCTTTAACAGGCTTGAGATTCTTTTACGTGCCGTAAATTCACGACACGGGACGACCGGCTTTACTTCCCTTCCGAAGGAAGCCATGCTAAGGATTTTTACGCCCGAAAAAGTCCATCGCCCCCCTCCGGTTTGAATCCGCGACTTCGGGAACTAGAGACCTTAAATTGTGGTTTAGCGGGAAAAATGGTAGTCATTTGGGGAACTTAATGCCGTACCGCCATTTTGTCATAATAGCTCAGTTGGATAGAGCAACGGGGCGAAAACCGGAAGATTGTTGTTTGGCATTGAATTTGTTAGATTCGTTACTTGCTATTGTTGATAACATTAATGTAAATTCAATGCATCCAGAAATTGCTATGGCTTCTTATTTGTTTTGTGAAGAGTTGAAGTCAAAGTTAACTCTATGACAATATCGCAAAGATGAGTGTACATTATTAAACTGGTTAGTGCACCAATACTGTGAAATATTGTAGTTTTAGTTAAACTTGTTTTAAGCATATTCCCTTCAAATGCATTCCCAGAGGGAGTTGAGGCACTATTGTTCATATCTTATTAGTATGTGTATATAATTCATGCATTATAATAATGACTATTAGATTTATTTTATATATATATATATATATCGTGTTTAGTTTATTTAGCGTTATTTAGAATTTTTGTATACTTCTTATACATGTACAGGAAAATTTACACTACGTTTTAGCGAAGTTACGGCAAGAAGAGAAAACTGACAAGAACCTTCACCAGACAAGAACGCTTTGTATGAGCTACAGGCAAGAAAGTCACAAATGCATGATGCTTTAGGATTCCCAGAACAAACATGAAACAGGAGATTTTTCTTTTGTATATGGCCTCGTGACTAGCTATAGATGAATCAGAATCGAGGAGAAAGCTTCTAATTTCAGCAATTTTTGAAGAGCCCAGTTTAACGCAGCCAATAAGAAAGTTCGGAGAAAATTTAACAGCGCCAAGAAGATTTAGTATATAAGCAGGATGCAGAAGGTGTCGCGGTTTCGTTCGTGTTATCTTATTTGCTGAGCGCCTGTTATTGTTTTACTATTTTGAATTTTGGGTTCTTTGTCCTCCGGCTAGCTATTATTACTCAGTCGAGCAAATCTCTTGAACAGGGTGTGTAAACGGAAAGGAGTTGTTACTAAAAGATAACACTGATAAAAGAATTTGTTTTTACACTTTTATTGCCGTCACACTTCATTAATTTCACATATTTACTCTTGATACACGCCCGACTGAAACTGTTATATTTTCGAATGTAACTATAATCACTTATTTGCCGCGCATTTCACATTTTATAACTAACTTTACGAAGCGAGAGATTCTGTAGAACTGTGCGACATGTAACCCGTGAATGATTCTGTTGAACTGGGCGATACTTGTCTCTGGTTTATAATTTATACTCCCTCACCCCGATATGCCTAAAGATTATAATCGAGCTGCTATTGGTTAATAAAGCGTGCCAACATTAGCGTCTATTTCTATATCCAATCAAAATTACGAACACATATGCTCTAGGGAAGATATTCCCTCCATTTCTAAAGAAAAGCGCGCTACTCTGACGTCATTTGCTTGTTTCTTCTAATTAATAAACAAGTCACCCCCTCGCTCATTGTTATCCGCTCCTATTGTCAGTTTCAGTGAGGCCGTGTAAACCTATTTCCTAACAATGCTTATAAATAACAAACATATCAAATCATTGTCATACAATAATGTTAATTTACACTACAATCACTCAGGCATTTACAATGTTGTGATATAAAATACTGCCTCAAAGGAACCAAGTCAGTGCGTCTCAATATATCAGACTAAAATCCACGTCCGTCGGTGAGCCGATTCTGTGTCAGAAACAGGATGTAGTTCTTTGTTAAGTGTTTTATAAATACGCGAGTGATGTATTCAGTTTTCTAGAAACCGCCTAAGTTATTTGTCTACCTCTGTGGTTTAGGGGTACCATGCTAGCCTCTAGTTCCCGAGGTAGCTGGTTCAAATAGACGGAGGACGTTGGATTTTTTCGGACGTAAAAATTCTTAGCATGACTTCCTTCGGAAGGTAAGTAAAGCCGGAGGTCCCGTGTTGTACATTTACGGCACATAAAGGAACCTCCAGCCTGATAAAAGGCCTCTGAGCAAAATTTCCGCTCTTTCATGCCCAATATAGAATGGGACGCTAAGAATCATAGTAGTTAAAGGGCGTCCATAAATAAAACTCAATTTTATTTGGCGTAAGTGATTTAATTCGCGATGAACACAGGTAAAGTAATTCGCGGATAGATTCAGTGATATAATATTACAAGTTAGTGGACGTTCGCCTAAGAAACAAAGTAAACGTAGAGTGTATGTACATTATTCTTGTGCTCATGTCCTTTAACATTTCAGTGCCAGTGCAGCAGAAATTAACTACAAGGCAATAAACAGTGTTGTTATATATTTTTTAATATAGCGTCAACTGAAAACTTATAACTTATTTTCTCGTGTCTTCATTTAACTAGGCAATTCTCGCATGTCACACCTGAGAGATCTCCGACTTTGTCTCATCCTTGCAACTGCTGAGTGCCGAGGCAAACCAATACGACAGCGACGACGACAGCATCTACAAAGATTCTTCCGCTACATCGTAGACTGCTGAGATAAAGGAGAAGACACGACTAACTAGGTAAAGTAGCAGTTAACAACAATACATTAAAAATAATGGAGGTTCAGCGATTTATTACCTCTGATTGCTGGGAGACACCTGGATATCCACACAGATGATGATATGGTGTTAAGGGCGCTAAACAGCTAAGGTCATCAGCGCCCTTACAATGTATAAAATTTAAAATCAAGTAATTAAAATACGGGACATAAACCCGCTTAGTCGAAGCAATAAAAAACATATCAAAGTCTAAACACCACCACACTAAAAACTTGGTAAATAAAACAATAAAAGAGTAAATTACGTGTCAGGATCTGTAGAAGCCAAGCGACCAGAGCGCCATATGACCCCAGGGGAGAACAACCCCCCATTAAAACGGACAATATAAAATCACAAAACTAAAAGACGCTCAGCGCATTAAATGCGTCGAACAAAACCACTGTCACAGATAAAACGTAAAAGACATTCTACAGCATGCTCGTCGTCTGCCAAAACGTTGGCTATACCAACAGGCAAAGACACACGAACGCGTAATTGTGCTAAAACCTGACACTCTGCTAAAATGTAACGCACCATTAAGGGTGCCGCACACTGATCACAGAGTGGTACGGGATCACCACTAAGAAAGTGTCTATGACTAAAAACGCAATGTCCGATACGAAGTCGTGTTAGAATCACCTCTTCCCGAGGAAAAGGACGAGAAGAGGTGGCCCAGACAACCGGAAGAGGTTTAAACTCCCGCAACTTGTTCCCCTAAGGGTCGTCCACCCATCGCGCCAACGCAAGAGGATGCGGTGTCGGAAAATAACATAATAATCTGAGGAGGGAAATACACATGTAAAACATCTGGGTGATAAAAGCGCCGATTTGGCAGCGGCGTCGACAGACTCGTTACCCGAGATGCCCACATGACTTGGAATCCACACGAAGGAGACGCTGGTGCCAGAAACACCGAGCGAGTGGAGGGGATCATGTATGCGCTTCACGAGTGGGTGGTAATGGTACAGCGCGTTAATACTCTGAAGGGCGCTCAGGGAGTGCGCGCAGAGAGCACAGTGTCGTAAGCCATGTCGCTGGACGTATAAAAGTGACTGATAAATACTAAAAAGTTGGGCGGTAAAAATAGAACATTGCCCCGGTAAACCAAAGGTAAAACTATGTTGACCAAAAACAAAGGCACACCCTACTCCAACATCAGTCTTAGACCCATCAGTATATATAAAATGAAAGTTCCCGATTTGCGCCTGAAGTTCTAAAAACGCTGATCTAAGAACTGAAGCAGGGGTCTCATTCTTCGGCATCGACGTTAACCCAAGGTGACAGTGGGCTTCAGCGCGCACCCAAGGAGGAAAACGCGTTTCCCCCCTGGGAAGCGCCGGCGCTGGCGTAACGTCCAAATGCCGAAGAAGCTGTCGAAATCGAACCACTGGAGGGAGCAATGCAGAGGAGCTAACTATATATTGCCGATCAAGCGAATCCTCTATAAATAACTCGAAAGACGGATGGTCAGGCAAGCTTGAGAGTCCACATGCATAGCTGCACAAAAGCATCTCACGCCTGAAGGACAGCGGAGGCTCTGCAGCTTCAGCATACAGACTGGGTACAGAGCTGGTTGGAAAGACCTCTGTAGCGACTCTTATGTCACGATGGTGAATGACATTCAGGCGAAGTAACACCAACGGACGCGCCGATGAATAGACAATGCACCCGTAATCTAGCTAGGATCGGACCAAAGAGCGGTAAAGACGCAGAAGGACGGTCCGATCAGCTCCCCAGGATGTGCCACTTAAAACACGTAAAATATTAAGAGAACGGCCACACTTTGGTTTTAAAAAGGAAATGTGCGAAGTCCAGCTCAACTTTCGATCAAAGATCAACCCCAAAAATTTAACCTTGTCTGCAAATGGAAGGACCTTCGGACCAAGATGGAGAGAGGGCGGAGTGTAAGCCTTCCGACGCCAGAAGTTGATGCAGACGGATTTCTCGGCGGCTAAATTAGGGGACCTAGGACAGATTATATGATTTTCTACAATTTTTTTTTCAATCTTATTAAAATTTTGTATGTTGGTTTCCCTCATTCCAAATAGCATTATGTGTAAATTTCAATAAAATTAATGAAGTAGTTTTCCAGATATAAGTTATTTTCTGTTTTTCATATCACGATATTTGAAAATTATGAAATATTCCATGCGGGACAAATTTTATTTTTCATCAGTACCAATTTGTCACATTAATATTTGAACTCCTTGCAAATTATCCTAGTATGCTTTTTTCATTTTGTGCTTTGAATAACAAATTATTAATTATAATCATTAATGCAGATATTACAGCCTAAAAAGTAAAAATTTTTAGGATTAATAGCCCACTGTGTCCAAGTTTTACATAGTAGCCCAAAAATGATACTACAACTTCTTTAGATAGAACAGTAGAACTATTATGGCAAGTTTCATGCAAAACTAAAGAAAACTGTCCCGCATGGGACATTTGACATATTGAAAAATGTCGTTCTGAGAAAACTTAAATTTTATATTGAAAACATTTATACAGGCTAATGTACCTGGTGTAAAGGGTTAAAATTGTCCAGAACCATAGCTCTTTCCCTCCTTCTTCTTCTTAGCCTCTTCTGCTTGCAATTTCAACACCTTCTTCTTCTTTCTGGTGGACTTCTGCTGTTGTAATGTGGAGCAGCGACTTTCATACTTTCTGCAAGAATCTCTTTTCAGGGCTATTTTTCTTCCTATTCCAGTAATTTCTTCTCCAGTTGAACTGACTTTTACTTCTTGTGAAGCAATGCATCCCATATTATATTCAGAAATGGCATCAATTACTCCTATGTCTAACCTTTTCCTGGAAACAAAGGTTTCCTTAGGACACTTTCTCCAAATTGAAGAATGCAAACTTTCATTTGCATTCTGAGTTCCACCTTGGGTGCATCTTGACAAACGTTCAGTACAGGCTAGTCTTTGGTACAATGGTAGTATTTTTACTAGCATAGCAGAAGAAAACTGTATAGACATAACCTTATGGCTTTCTGGCTTTTTTTCTTCTGCAATACTTCTATTGTAGAAGCACCATGAATCTTTTCCAGAAGGACATTTACTATGTTTTGGGCTTTCATCAGTAGATGAGCAATGATACAAAGTGGCATAGATGGCAGATTTCATCCTATCAACATCAGGTAAATTAGAGACAATGGCATTCCTATAATAATTGGTTAACTTGACAATATTAGCTTCTTTTAGTGTTCCTGGTCCTCGCCCACCAAGTTGAGTGCCTTTGGCTTTCCATTCCTGTACCAAATTCCTTAATCCTGTACCCATCCTCTTGGCAATATGGTTAACACACTCTTCTTTTATAATTGTGGTATCTGATCCATATATAGCTTCCTTTGTCAGGTGAAGGAATGTTTTGGCATCACCGTCAGATAATAGAGTTGTGTAGCGCATGGAACACTCACTTACAGACCTCTTCCATAAGATATCTGCTGCAGAAACTTCCATAGCAACAGATGAACCAGAGTAATTCTTACAGCATTCTCCAGGTATACTTTTATGTCCTCTAAGCCATATGTTATACTCTGGAGTATCTTCTCCCAGTTCATTTTGAGAGAGGACACACATGGGGCAATATTTTGATAAAATTTCAAAGTCAATGACTAATCCAGTTAAAATATCAATTACTATCCCTATCCCATATAGAGATCTGAACCCTCTCTTGTGCCAGGTTCCATCAAAAGACACAGCTATATCTATTACTTTCTTATTTATGTTTGCAGCATTCAGATCCTTATGGGCTTTATGCACTGCTTCTCTTGATTTGGAAAGAACATTTTTTCTTATGGTCTCTGATTCATCTGCTAAGGCATGCATATGCTTAGTGAATGTTTTAGAATCTATTATATTCAAATTCATGCTCATGCAAAATCTTTCCATTGTTCTGTGACCACCTCCAATTTTTAAAAATGACTATACATCTTCTATTTACATCAAAAGCAGCCTTTTTACTTTTGGAATCAGTCTTTACTTTTGGGCTGGAGTAAACATCTGAAAATGTCTTGTCACAATTCTTACATTTTACAGTAAGCTTACATGCTAGGCCCTTATTTTCTCCTGTTTCAATAATCAAAGACTTTTCCCCACACTCATCACATACTATATTGCTACATAACTCATTCAGAACTTGTGAGTGAATTAAAATGTATTTATTTTCATATAGGTTAGGCTGTGTAAGTGGTGTTTCAAAATATCTGAGCTTTTTGTCACTGGCAGAAATTATTTCATGTGTACTGGTATGTGTGGGTAATGTATTATGCACAACAGAAGTAGAATCTGAAATTTCTGTGCTACTATTTGAATCAGATAAAATGCTGTTGTGATCACATGGCAATGTTGATGGGCCAGGTTGTGATTCTATAGTTTCTTTGGGAACACCTTTCCATCTTTTTTCAATATTTTTCAGAGCCTTTAGATTCCTTTTACTCATCCTACCTGTGGGTTTCCTCCAACTTGCACTTAGTGTATGCATTTCAATTACCAATAAATAAACTTGAAAGACACTGACAGTAATAACCTCACAAAACCAAGCTGCATGTATACATAACACATAATTATTTAAAACTTATGAAACACATAAAATGTTACAAATAAATTCTTAAAATATTTAAGTACTATAATAAAAATATATTTTACTGGTGTGAGACGGCTGTATATTTTGTTTCTAAACAATTCGGCTATATTTTGAACTCTTATGAGGATGAAGTTTTGTTGTAGTTACAGTAATGAACACCAGATGGAAGCAACAACCAATACACACTGACTATGGTGCAAATTTGAATGATTTTTTGGAAAGAAAGTAACTATTTTGCAAGCGAGAACAAAAATGGGCGTGGCAGGCATTTAAATTTCCGTGCAGTGGTTTTTAAAAATGGCTACCAAACCCTTTAAAAAGGTGTTTATCAGCATAAAATGCATTTATATGTTTGACTAACATTATAAAGAGTTAATTTTTGCACAAAACAAAAAATTGAAAATTTTGGCCATTTTGACTACAAAATCTGTCCTAGGTCCCCTTAAAGGCGTTGTCGTTACTCCAGAAGCAGAGACGGTCGATACAGCTCTGGAGACGGCGTTCTAGCAGACAGGTCCGCCGTGAACTGCAATAAAAGGCAAAATCGTCGACGAAAAGGGACGAGGAAATGGCAGTTGGGATACAATCAACAATGAAGTTGATAGCAATCGCAAAAAGTGTGACACTGAGTACAGAGACTTACGATACACCGTTCTCTTGAATAAAACGACTATATAAAACCGAGCCCACACGTACACGAAAGACGCGGTCCGTCATAAACTCCCGAAGAAATATGGGAAGACGACCGCGTAAATTCCATGCGTGGGGTGTACGTAAAATGCCGCCCCTCCAGCAAGTGCCATAAGCTTTCTCCTTGTCAAAAACCACAGCCACTGTTTGACACTTTCTCAGAAATCCGTTCATAATACCCATCGATAGAGACACCAGATGATCTACGGTAAAGCCATGGCGACGAAATTCGCACTGAGCGCTCGCAAGAAGTTTCTAAGACTCAAGCCACCATGTCAAACGCCCGTTGATCATGCGCTCCATCACCTTGCAAATGCAAGTGGTCAGGGAGATAGGGCGGTAGCTGGAAGGTAGTTGACGATCGCTCCCAGGCTTAAGTATAGGGACAATGGTGGCTTCGCGCCAAACCGAAGGAAAAACGCAATCTTGCCAAATACGGTTATAGACCTGTAAGAGAAAAAGTTTACTGTCGGCTGAAAGGTTCTGTAACATCAGGACATGAATGCCGTCTAGCCCAGGAGCGGAGTGCCTAGAGTAATGGAGAGCGTGCTCCAGCTCCCTCGTTGTGATAACTTCATTATAACACTCCTTATTGGCAGACCGAAAATTACAGGTCTCGGAATCCAGGCGGTCTTTGAGAGTGCGAAAGCCGGCGGTATAATGGGCATAATTGGAAACCGTCTCAAAGGCAGCACCCAGAATGTCAGCAATGACAGCCGGATCCACTATAGTGGCAGTGGAAATCTGAAGGCCAGAGACAGTACAATGCGACATTTACCGGAGAAGCGACGAAGTTTATCCCAAACAACAGAGGAAGGCGTGAAGCGATTACAAGACTCAACAAAATGAGTCCAGGGCGCCTTCTTGCTATCCTGAATAATGCGACGAGCCCTGGAGCGCGATTGTTTAAAAATAATCAAATTATCAAGTGTAGGGTGTCGCCGAAACACCCTAAGCGTAGTTCTACGAGCACGAACGGCGTCGCGACAGTCCTCGTTCCACCACGGAACAGGAATATGCCGAGAGTGAGAGGACGAACAGGAAATTGTGCGTTCGGCGGCAGATAGCATCGTAGAGGTAAGGTGCTGCACCATTTGGTTAACGTCAGTGAAGGGCTAATCCTCAAAACACACGAGGCTGGAATACAATCTCCAGTCGGCTTTACTGAATATCCAGGTAGGTACTCTGGAATGCTGGACGTGGTGAGACAGAAGAGAAACGATGCAGAGGTAATGGTCGCTGGAGTAGGTGTCAGCGACGACGTTCCACTGCAGACGACTAGCAAGCTGGAGTGAGCAAATGGCAAGTTCCAAGTGAGAGAATTTGCCAGAAGAATCATAAAGAAAAGTAGGCTCACCTGTATTGAAGATGAAGAGGTTGAACTGAGAAAAAATGTCGGAAAGAAGCGTTCCCCTTGCACAAGCCCTAGGCGAACCCCACAGGGTATGATGTGCATTAAGGCTCCCAACAGTAGAAATGATGTTGGGAGAGCGGACAGGAGATCTCGAATGTCCGCGTTAGCTAGGGGAGACGGCGGAGGCGAATAGATGGAGCAAACCGAAAAGAAAGAGCCGGGTTATTGAAGTCTTACGGCAACAGCTTGCAAATCGGACCTAAGTGTGAGAGTCTAAAAATGAACGTCATTACGCACTAATATGACACCTCCATGAGCAGGAGCACCCTCATCTGGTGCAAGATCGTAGCGAACCGGAGTATACCCTGGGACATCAAAAGGATCGTGAGGGCGAAGCTTGGTCTCCGGCAAACACACTACCATAGGTGAATGAGAACGCAATAAAAGTTGCAGTTCCGCCCTATGCGATCGTACACAACGTAAATTCTTGGTCAGGATAGTCATGAAGGAAAGGGATAAACTGTCTACTTAGAAGGGCGGCTCAAAATTGCCTTTTGCTTAAACTTTGTGCTCGGGCTTTTGGTATGGATTTGGTCAGACTCCATAGGTTCCTCGAAGGGAGGGCCCACGCACTCAGTGCCAGAAACCGATTCAAGCTCCGAGAATCGTTTCTGGATGGCAATGGGTTCGGGGTGCCGCTGAGCGCGGCTTGTCCCAGGAGCATCCTGGGACTGCGATCTTCGAGGAGGAGAAGGTGAACTTTTTTTACCGCGCGCACGCGGAGGGTCTTTCAGAAAATCTTCCCTACGAAGTTCCTCCTTAGATTTCTTCTCAATGCCTTGTGACTTCATAACCTTTGGACCAGCTTTAGATGGCTTAATAACTGTGGCTGAAATGGAAGGCCGGATGGTAGTGGCGGTCAATGCAGTCATGGTCCAGGTCTGTGTTTCGGCATCCTTCCGGGATACTGGCGAGGAACAACAGAACTAAATGTACCCGATCGCAGGTTCGAAGTTTGGCGCGCATGGTAACGCCTCCAAGCTTCAGCGAAGGAGAGTTTCTCCTTTACCCGGATCTCCTGGATCGCCTTCTCGACCAATTACCGCGGACAATCGGCAAATGACGCAGAATGAGACCCTTTGTAATTCACGCAGACGGGGGCTGTTGAACAGGTACATTCGTGTGAGGGCTGGCTACATGATGCACAGATGGTATCGACACTCTTACATGAGACTTGCGTATGCCCAAAACGTTGGCATTTAAAACAACGCAGAGGTCTAGAAGGCCTCACTGCAATACGTTCGTACGCTGCTGAAATGCTCGTGGGCAGATCGACGCCATCAAAAGCTATAAACAAGGTAGGAGTGGGTACCAACAACCCGTCGCGTGTAGCCTACACTCGATGAACCGCTGTCACCTTTTGTTCTGATAGATATTCGACTAAGTCATCGTCCGATATACAATCGAGGCTATGCGTAGTGACGACACCTCGACAGGAATTCAAAGTGCGGTGCTTCTCAACACGGATGGGATAACCGTGGAGAAGCGTAGCGAGCAACAAGGTCTTAGTTTGTTGATCGGACTTGCTTTGTACTAATAATGACCCGTTTCGAAGTCGAGTGCAGGAATGAACCGAACCAGTAATAGAGTCAATGCCCTTCTGTACTATAAAAGGGTTCACCTTCTCAAACGATTATTCTTCCTTTGTTCGCGTAATGACTAAGTAACAACCAGATGTTGGTGGTGCTATTTCATTTGCAAATACTTTTCGGCGCTTGTAATTAATATTGGAGAATGGGGGCTCCATAGCGAAAGAAATCCTCCACCATTGCAACCGTCTCCGACCTCGGGCTCTGACTTCCCGAGCGTTACTCCGTCTTGGGTGAGTGGCCTATCTATACCAGACTCGCCCCAGGGTCACACCTCCCAGAAAATAGACAGAGGGACCCAATGGCCGTCGGAAGCCAGCAGCTCATGCAATGCCCCCCCCCGCGGGACTGTAGTTGAACAGCGGATACGAACACATACCCTACATGACAACTGCGGGCTGTGGGGATGACGTCATTATCTACTCACTCAGCTGCGCACCCAATGCGCGGGTATCCGTCAGGCTTTCCACGGAATATTAAAATAAAAGGGGAAAATAAACCAAAAGTTTGTGGGCGTTTCGCACGCAAGGTAGACCGGCGAGGAAGAAAAAGAGATGCGCGAATGGTCGTGGTGCGAAATGGTCGGAAAGAGACTAGAGAAGAAAGAAACGAAGGTGAGGGGCGGCATGGAACGAAATGCAAAGAACGCACGAGAGCCTACCTTGTGTTCCCCGGTCACGAGAACGAACTCACCTCGACCGGACGAGGATGAAGGAATGAATATGGCGATGAGTGGCTCGGGCACCCCGGGTACGCCAAACCCGTACTCACATAAGGTGAGCCCCTGGGGGAAACCCACACAGAGTTTTCTCCTTTATGAAATGGAGGGATACAGAAAAACAGATGTACAGTTTACCTAATAAAAAACTACCTCTTACGGATAAGAAATTGTTGAAAAGTGACGCTTAAATAACAAATATTAATTTGTGTTATGTGTTAAGTTATCATAGCCTTATTATGGTGTTTAATAACACAAGAATACGTAGTATACTTGGTTTAGTGTTCCAATATGGAAATAAAGGTGATTAAAATTTCAGTGTCGATTTGTGTTTCTATTTCTCCTCTCTGAAATCTGGCACCCCTATCCTCCAACTTTCAATACCAGAAGGCTTCTTGGATTGGCTATTTTGGAACCAAGATTATTTGGTAATTTCTAAAAACTTACTTTGGTATTTTTTCGGAACATAGTTTCTCCCCGTGCCGTTCTGTTTGCTTTGTCTACCGCTTTGGCAGAGAAAATATTGTACTTGAACAACAGACTCCATATTCAGATTTCGCCAAAGGTACACGTTTTGAAGTCCAGCAATACAAGAAAGAGGCATTTCAGAAAAAAGTCTGTGTGTATGTATGTATTTAGAAATGGAGCTGGTTTGGAGGCCTCTTATCGTGTTTACATTCAAGTAGCCAACGCAGCAACTACCCCTGTTGTGTATAGCGAAACTTTGTTTACTTGCAGCCTACGCAGCAATTATCCCTGTTGTGTGTAGTGAGTACACACTACTTGAATGTAAACACGATAACAGTGCCACCAAACCAGTGCTATTCCTAAATGCCCCGAGTAATACGAGTGTATGTGTGTGCGTGCGTGGTACTCGCTCATGCGAACAGTAAAATTCAAATAAATACCACATTTTATACTGGTTAGATATCCTTAAAAAATGCAAGGCGAAGGTTTTCGAAGACAATCCCCCCGCTCCAAACTACCATTTACATACTTATTCTTTCATAGCTTTTTATTTTGATTCCAACAATTTGGAAAGAAATGCCGTATATTTAAGATATTTGCATAACTAATAAAATGTGCACTCAGATTTCACGTGGAGGTGATCTGGCAGCAATTGCCTATGGAAATACTTTTGTTAGAGGAAAAGTATGTAGAGTAATTTGAGCTCAATGTGATAACTACCAACGGCAAAAAGGCATACTAAATGTTAATCTATTAAACTCGGCAAAAGTAGCCTACAATCTTTTGCCTTACGTTTATAAAAGGTATGGGCACAATCATAAGTGCCTTCATTGTAACACGCATATACCTTTGTAAAACGGAGAGGAAGAGAATCAAAATAACTTTCTTTCTGGCGAACATATTTTTCAATATCTATGCATAAATCGCATAAATTATTCGCTCATTCATTCTCTGTTTATCCTCATCTTATGTAGGACTGACACCTCCCAGGACTTACAGGCGGGTGCCTGGGGTCAGAGAAGCAGACACTCATGGAGCAGACAGAATAGCCAGGATGGGATGAAGGAAGTAGATGAAACGAAATGAAGGCGAAATGGATGAAAGGAAAGGTGATGATGGAGCAGTTGGTGGAATGAATGGCGGGGGAAACCGGAGAACCCGGAGAAAACACGCCCAGACGCCGCTTTGTCCACCACAAATCCCACATGCGGGTCCCTGGGATTGTACCCGGGCCGCCTCGGTGAGAGGCGAGCGGTCTAAACACTCGGCCACGGCGCCGCCGCATAAATAATTCTTTATTATAAAAGCAATGAAAGAGAACGGTACAAAAATGTGCCTACTCTGACACTCGACAAACATTTCCTTTTAGTTTAGAATGAGCAAAAAAAGAAAGCCCCTTTTTTTTTCTTTACATTAACGAATTTCTTTCATATATGGAGTTTTTATTTGTGCCTAAAATATCCATGTAATGGCCGCGATACGTAAACCGTGCAGTTTATATTGATAGTATTAAAGTACAACACTGGTTGACACTATTGTGCTATGCATTTTAAAGCTCTATGTTTAAAAGCATGGCAATCGTTTGTGCGGCAGTCCTATTACGCTAAAGCTTGTCTCTCTTCTCATATATATTCGGGCCATTCCGTGTGAGATTGAAAAGTAAAACAATCGCCTTTTTATTTCAGTAGTAATGTATCATATTGATAAAGCGTACTGATCAATTTACAGCATGAATATTCCAGCAGTTCGTTCAATAATTAAAAAAAAATAGAGCTTTGATGTAGAGGTTTAAATGAGCACGCATGTTAAACAGAGCGTTGTCAATAGTATATGCCTGTTGTCTGCCCAAGATGAAAGCTGTAACGAAAACCTATTGTTTTGCACGAGAGCAATTTGGTGATCATATCCTGAAAGTAGGAAAATTGGTGAGTAAATGCGTGTTTGAATACGATATGCTACACGTCTCCCTGTGGTAACGCGGAATCTCCAATGGAAACATCGGCACCGTATCACTACATAAGGACCCATGGCCGCCGAAAGGTTAATATTATTGGGGGGGCATAAAAATGGAGGGTTGAATAGGAAAACCCACTTCTAGCAATCGTACTGTTATTTACTGTTTCGTACTTACATAAAAAATATGGAATGGCATTAAATAACTGCAGAACTTTCCAAGGGAAACTTTACACAAATACAGACTACATAAATGAGCCAAAAATTTTTCTTCTATAATCATTTACAGATACAAACTTTTGTGATATGTCATGGAGATTTATTATGCCTAATAAGGTTTGATGAGTGTGATACACAGCTATATTATTTAGCCGTCTCTGGCTCATATGTGATAGTAGATATGTCTTAAGCCTCCGGAGACTATTAAAGCTCCTTTCTGACTCACAAGAGGAAGTTGGAATCACTAGAAGGATTCTTAACAATACCTAGACATTTCGAAATAGTCTTCTTGTTTCTGCTGACAAGTTTCATATAGGGTTTACAGCATCAGCCGATGACTTCACTTGGTATTTCCGATTGAACATCTCCAATTCTATTTCCAAAGACCCTATGACAACATCAGGATACTGAGCTACAGCATCAAACTGTTGTTGCCTCAGAAGACAGCCTTCTATTTTCTTTAACGTATTGATATTTGTGTGACTAAATCTGACTTCCAATCCTTAGAGGCAGAGATCAATAAATGAAGTGTATTGAGTCGTGTGCGTGCTCTCTGTAGATGAATGATTGTAGATTTCTGTGTCACTAAGTCTACTAGGAAACTTTCTTTGTCTAGGAAGAATGATAGGATTTAGCTCGCACCTTTCTGCATATTCATTTACTTTGAGGAATATGTTACTGAACCTCTTCTCTGTTCTCATATCATTTATAGTTACTTTGATAGCGTCCACAGCTATTGCAAACCCGTGATTGTCCTTTTCCACCCTTGTGCTGACTCAACTTTTCAAGAATACTAATTACATTTTTAATATTAATAACCCAATAATGGTCTCTCCACAGAAAGAATTATAATGTAGTGCACTAGCCTCACAGTTACATTCCTTTAACTGGAAAGTGTTTAAAGAATATTTGAATAATTGTCCAATATACTAGTTATCTGTTTTCCTCTGTAGAATCATCGGGTTGGACCCAGTGGTTTGATGCTGCAAATACTTGCTATTACACTTTGAGAATATCCCTCATGTGTAACTTCAGATCCATCTTGACTGAAAAGTCTTTGAATTTAATTTTTGTATTACTCAGAACTCCTAATTCATTAATCCATTGAAGTGAATTCCTAGTGCAGTATCAGCTTCAGTGGTATCGTTTATAATTAAGTTCATACAGTGTGATTCAATTGCAACAAAAAGCGCTAGCGGCTGTTCCTTCTTGATAATAGCTTGAACCCCTTTGTGAATACCCGACATTTTTGCAGCACCGTTGTATGTCTGTCCTCTTAAGTTTTCAATCGGTAGATTCAATTGGACCATTTTGCCTGAAACTTCAAAACACATTTCATTTGCTGCTTAATGAAGTTAGGCAGTAAGAAGTAAGTTGATGGTTAGATTTCGAAACGTCTACTTGTAAATTGGAAGATGAACCTACGTCTAAATTATGTTCATGTATTCAGCATTTATTAATTGATTAGGAAGTAATTTATCCTGAGTCGTGTATGCTGATATTGATGCTGGTCTACCACTTCACTTTCAATAGCAGTATGAATTTCACATTTCAGTTTTCTACTGGGAGGTTTTGTTCTTGCGATTTAATACCGTTATAAATTTATCCATAACCAATTAATTGTTAATAATGGATAAGATTTATTAATACATCACATTAATATATAAAGTAAACAAACTAGAGCTAAGTACATATTAGACGCGGCGCGTGAGTTATAAGTTAAGGCGGTCACACATTGAGTCTAATATTGTTAGCAGTGCTTGCATAAAACATGGATCTTAATATATACATGATACATACCATTTAATTCTTGTATACTAATTCCGCTCTCCTGCCCTTAGCTGTGGAGGATCCCTCTATAACTTTTTTATTGAAGTCTGGAATATTGCATAACATCCTCTTCTCTAGGGAGAGCATAGCCAGAGCATTCAGTTTCTCTGCTCCCATCGTATTTCTCAGGAAAGTCTTTATTTCTTTTAATGTTGAAAAACATCGTTCACTTTCTATTGTTGTCACTCGGAGTGTAACGATTATTTTCAGCACATTGACACATTCCGAGAAGACACGTGACAGGTTGTTCTGTAAGAAGTTTAATAGAGGACAGGCACCACCTGCAACATACAGATCTTCTCGAGAATACAAAACCTGTAACTCCATTTTAATTTTTGCGCATCCACATTAGGATTTGCTTTGAGGGCGGCTTGGAAGTCATGTTCTGGAAATGTTAAATTACGAGTATATTCTTCAAAACTGTTCACGGCAAACAATTTTGAGGCACTCAAATGACCAGAAAATGTAACGCTTTATTTAATGCTGATGATTATTATATAACAAACTTCCAGAGCAGCAATGCGATTATTTATCTACTCAAAGCGCCACCACATATTCTCTTGTAGCTAGGTTCACCGATAACAGTTTCTCGTTCACATGTGGCTGAATTTATAGTAAAATTCTAGCCAAAATAAAAACTCCGGGTCCTTCAAAGTTCGCACAAACTTTACCGACTGAACAATTATATTTTTATCATTAAATTTGTTATCTCATATGGTCGAGATAAAACACTCTATCAAACTATCATGTATAGTTCATATATAGTGTTAACAGTTCTGTGTTAAAAATGGAGGTGGAGGAACAAAAGCAGTCTTTTTCTGAAAAAAAAACTGATTGAAACAATCCATTAACTTGGGTGATTTTGAGAAGAAGAGTCCAATATCTTGGAAAAATAACCTGCTTTGGGAGGTAAAAAGGGGGAATTTTGTAGCATTAAATTAGCTTTATGTGCGTAAAAATTAATATAATTAGCACTGGGGTACTTTTCTCTGATCAAGCACTGCACGCCTCCTTTTTGTGCCCTCATAACCGAAGCTCCATCGTACGTTTGGCAGATGAGTTTCCCTTGAAACTTGTCTACTCCGATATGTTTTTGGTTATGCTAAGCTAAGCTAAGATCAATCTTATCAGGAATTTCAAGAAATCCCCAAAATATTTCCAGTATTTTACTATCAAATTATGCTCATCTGAGTTTTACAGGAATTTTCTACGAATTTGGCTACTTACATAGATAAATAATCTACATTACTACCTCATCTTCTATATATTTATGATAGGAAACATCGCATTTAATAAATCATTCTGAATGGTTTTACACGAAAGCTCGAAATAAAACAAACTAAATATAATTCAATCCACTGTAACATTGGAAGTTAAGAACTGGACAGTTCAACTTGTTTCTTTGTACTCCTGAACGTGAAGGGGCAAACAAGAAGCGAGACAAACAAACGTTACACACCCAGATCCGATCAGTGAGTGATGCACACGTATTCTCCGTCTCTTCTAACCTTGCCTTAATTGATGGGCACTTCTGTCTGTGACCGCGCTGCACCTTAACAGTTTTACCTGTTTTACGTAGAATGTAGCTACAGGCAAAACAGCAAAGACCCGATTTTAAACTTTAGAGCGTTAGCAGCTCGGTCACAGAACGCAATGTCTCGCCAAGTGGCGAATTTCACCTTTCTCTGCAAATTCAGATTCTGCAGAGTGTTGGGTTTAATTTTTGTTCAATGAAATTTCTTTTTAAAACAGAAAGAAAGGCGTTTTACTTCAATAGTTATAAGGATAAACGTTGCAAATCAATGATAATAATACATGTACGAGATAGAGTAAGAGGGAAGTTACATGCCCTTGTGCCGTAACAGGCCGGGCGCCACTGATGCTTACACATAACGGCAACAGCAAACTAATCTAGCAGTCAGTCGGGTAGTGAATGAGCATCCAGTAAGCCGTGATCCGTAACAAGACGTCAAGTCTGCCGTGGTTCAATAAGTAGTTTCAAGTCGACCGTGTCCACATATCATGTAGACCGTGGTTGCAACATTAAGAATTTATTAAAGTCAACTTGTACAGCCCCACCCACAGGATAAGACTTATATAAAAGTTCGCGGTGATATCTGTAGGCGGCGCTGCTTTACTGGTATTAACAGAAACCTCGATATTATGGAGTGTCGTAGTTTAGACTATCCTACTGATTGTTACCGACAAGAAAATCATAGGATGGACTAATTGTCACTTTTGAAGTGAGAACAAATTATTGACTCAGACGATACCTTATTAGTTATCAGCACAATAAAATATAAGTTTTTTTTGTATTACAAATACGCAGTCTTATGATATAGAACACAATTATTTTATTCTGGAAATAAGCATCTACATCATATCACTCCACTTTAATAAAAATAATGAATGTTTGCTTACATGAAAATAAAGCCCTATTTAATTAACTTGAAAAAAGGGGGGCCCAGAATTGTATAAGAGCTTGAAGTTGGGAATTTAAGGAAGATACGATATATTTGAATATTTTTAATTAAAGAAGACTCACATCTGTCACGGCAAAAATGCCATGCACTTATGAAAGGATATCAAATAAGCTAGTAAGTCACAATACTTTTCTATGCTTTGGCGGAGTACCTGAAGTACTGCATCTATTTAAAAAGTTAGTTAATTATCTTAATCTTTATTTTAAGACTTAATCACTTGTAGCGTAACATTTTCTTGTTTCTGATCCTCTCGAATAATATATTGTACCTTAGAATTACGATCATCTTGCTATCTAATCGTGAACTGCTTTGTTCAGAAGGTTATACTTTTGGTTCTTTTTTTAACGGAACTGAAACTTTATTTGCGAAATAATTACTTAAAGGGTCTTTATTACGAGGAAACGAAATGTGAATGACTAAGAATGATATAAATATTCTTTTCATAAATAAATTTTTGGACCGAAGAACCACAAATTGTCAGGCAAATAACTCCATTTCCAATTTCTATGTAAATGCTAGTTTCTTATTAGCACAAAAGCAGGTACAGCCGAATTATTACACTTTGTAGCATAGCAATGCGAAATTGAAGAAGCAGACTAAGCTACCATTATCCTACCCAGGTCGGATATTGCTTGGCTAGGTCGGGAGTGAAGCAGCCTGTCCAAACTGCTTAAACTTGCGACCGGGTTGCCTGCCTGGGCTCCAAGCCGGCTGGGGAAATTAAAAGATGGCATTTGTACACCTTTAGTTGAATCATATTACTCTTAAAATCAGAAAAGCGGATAACGAAGTATTTATGTCATTTTCTTTATTCTACCCTCACAGTGGCCTTTCTGAAAAAGAGCTTCTCGAGCATAGGTATTGGCATACGGAATTTTTGAACAGTCTTTAACGCCATTCTTACAGCATAATGCAGCACAGGTAGTGAACACGATACAGGAAATTAATTAAAGTTTAAGGTACAGACTGCTCCAAATGTTTTCCGTGCCACCTGTGGGGAGGAGAGCGGGGCATCTTATCGAGAGGTTATGCTAGGTGCCTTAGCTCATACCTGCTCTACAAGGATAGGGATGTAATAGTGCTAAAGAAAATATCATTCCAACACATTTCCCTTAGACTTGGTTGTAAGAAAGTAATAGCTGTGAAAAGAGAACAGCAATAACATTACAGCACAGGGACATAAGCAGTACACAAACTAATTTTTAGGAATTAGAGGCATCATATTATTGTATAATAAGCAAGTGTTAAAATAAAATGGTTTGGTTTTCAATATTCAATACTTTCTTTACCAATTATCAACTAACATGTTCTTTATTTATCATAATGTCCTTATAAAATGTGCTTTTTCCGTGCACTTTACCTTAATCGTGACAACAATTTAGGCCAGAAATTATTTCAAGTTGCAGTCTAAGTTACACCTTTCCCTATTTGGTTGCATACAAGATACCGTAACAACAAACAGCCGCTTGTCCACACCACAACTCTCCTTTTTTACTGTCTCTACTACTTACCTATGATAAGTAGGGAAATAAGTATTCCACCCAAAAATTCAATAACGAGATTCGCTGGAAATACACGTTTTGAGACCCACTGAATCCAAAGAAAGCATTTTTCATTTCTCTACTACGTAGCTACAGGAGGTAGAGAAAATATTGTATTCCGCCCAAAAATTAAAAAACGAGATTCACTGCAATTACGCCTTTTGAGACCCCCTGAATTCAAAGAAAGCATTTTTACTTTCCCTACTACGCACTTACAGAAAGTAGGGGAATTATTGTATTCCAACCAAAAATTCAATAACGAGATTCACCGGAAATACACGTTTTGAGACTCCCTGAATTCAAAGAAAGCATTTTTACTTTCTCTACTACGTAGTTACAGTAAGTAGAGCAAGTGTTGTTTTCCACCAACAAATTTAATAACGAGACTCACCTGAAATACACGTTTTGAAACCCCCTGATCAAAAGAGAGCATTTTTACTTTCTCCACTACGTAGCTACAGTAAGTAGAGCAAATATTGTGTTCCACCCAAAATTGAATAACAAGATTAACCGGAAATACACGTTTTGAGACCCCCTGAAACCAAAGAAAGCGCTTCTACGTTCTCTACTATGTAGCTACAGGAGGTAGAGAAAGTATTGTGTTCCACCTAAAATTCAATACAGAGATCGACCAGAAATACGCATTTCGAGACTCCCTGAAGCCAAAGAAAGCGTTTTTACATTCTCTACTAAGTAGCTACAGGAGTTAGAGAAAGTTTGTATTCCACCTAAAAATTCAATAAAGAGATTCACTGAAAACACACGTTTTGAGACTCCCTGAATCCAAAGTAAGCATTTTTACTTTCTCTACTGCGTAACTACACTAAGAAGAGAAAGTATTGTGTTCCAACTAAAAATTCAATTTCGCAATTTCACCAGAAATCACGTCTGTGTCTACCTGAATCCAATGAATTTATTTTTAGAAAAAGGCCCATGTGTGTGTGTGTGTGTGCGCGCGCGCGCGCGCGCGGGCGCGGGCGTGTCCGCTAACAGTATAAACTCAAAAACAAAAAGTTGGTTAAAAACTTAAGTTAGTGTTGAAGTTCAACTTCTTCCAAGAATGCGGCACTGAGATTTTAAAGAAAATCCCCCACTCCAAGCTACCCTTTACAATGGACATTTTTCGAATTTTTTTTTCTTTCAAAAGTAGCTCTAAGGATTTTGATTAAAATACATATGTTTAAGCTATTTTCATGATAAATAAAATGTATATCTTTAATTTTCTAGGAATAGTCTGTAAATACGTCTTTATTGTGAATGACTTTTGATAATTAGTAAATCGTAAGATGGAGACAAAATCTTGCTGTACAACAAATGTAGATCTTGTTAAAGCACAGAATTTTTATCAAATACTATTTTTATCATTCACCTATTCTGAAATATTCTTTGCTATTACTTTGATTTTCAAATACTTTATACTTATCTCAACTGCAAATCACTTTTGTTTTTCTTTCCTTTCTTTCTTTCTTTCTTTCTCGTATTCATACAAACAGAACAGAATTTCAAAGCTATCACGTCTGTGGCTCGCATTCGGGTGGTCGTGGCCGACCTTCCTGACCCATGGTGTTTTCGGGGTTTTTCCCGGGTCGCCATGCGAATGCTGGGAAGGATTCTCACATGCTCGTATTTCCTATCCCTCCATTTCATCTCCATTTCCATTTCCCTTCATCTTTTATCCGTTGGTCTCTTTCAGGGTTGGAAGTGTCGGCAATGGTGCTTCGGTGCAGTGCAACAGGGGAAAAGGATGCTCTTTGTGACTCTCTCCGTCCATCGGCTTTCGGCTTGTTGTCGGGGTATCCTAACCCCCTTGAGGGGCGTTGGACTCCCTCTGTGCGAGGTAGGATCCCCGGTCTGCCTGTTCATCTGACGGGGAGTCTCTATCTGAAAACTTAGGGACTCTGCCGTTCACTCCTGGTTCCGGCCGCCGGGTGTCTCCTCTTGCCTCATCCTTCCTCCCAGGGACGCCTCCTCGTGGGGCGTAGGCACAGTATCCACTATGTGGACCAGCGCAGAGTCCCCTCCGCAGCCAATCCAATCCAAAGCTATCACATAGCGATCAGTTTTGAGGAGCTTGGCTATCGCTTTAGCTTAATATGTTCTACTTATGCCAACCAGGAATTGTATAAATAAATGATGAAATAGATGCAAGAATAAGCTTTGTAATAATAGTTTGTAGAAGAGTGAGCAGAGAAGGTCATGTGAATGCAAAACATATTTTATAAAGCTCCATAACTGTAAACAACATAACTCCAAGACGAAAAGTCGGTTAAATACCAAACTTGATATTTAAGTTCAGCATCTTACAAAGATGTGACAAAGATTTTCAAGAAAATTTCCCCCACCGCGCACATCCCTTTACTTGGAAAAATTTTAGAAATTTGTTATTTTCGCAAAAATAGCTCTAACGAGTTTGATTAAAATACTCTCTGTTTAAGATATTTTCATGACAAACGAAATACATGTTTGGAATTTTCTGAGAAGAACTTCTCAAGTCTTCTTCATCCTGAATGAGTTTTATATAATTGGTAAACTCTAAAGGACGGACAAAGTTTTGCTACACAAGAAATGCAGACCGGTTAAAGCACGCAGCTTATTATTTATATATTTTATGAGATTAACTATTTACCAGATAGTTTTTTGTATTGGTTTGAATACTTCTTGTAACTGAGAAGTCGCTATTCGTTTTGTTTTTGTCGTGGTCATACAAACAGCATGGAATTTCAAAGTATCACATAGTGACATGCTTTTTGAAAATGTGACTATCCTTTATCTACGTATATTACAACGAAATGTGTAAATGTGAACTTTTTCTTTTGGTATTTAATTAAAGTCCTTTAACCGGGTAGGCCATTACGGACGATGAAGGAACGAAATGGTTAAAAATGATGCTCAAATGCGCCCACTAGAGCTTAGAGTTACGTGACATTCATCTTCTCAGGATAAGGGAAAACCCCGAAAAAAACTTTATCCAGGTAACTCACTCTAACCGAGATTCGAACTCGAGACTTCTTTAATGTGAGCCAGACCACCACACCACTGAGATGGGCTAAATGTGAATTGGAAGTTCATCTGGATTATAAGAAGTAGACAGAAAAATAAGATTTAGTAAAAATAATTGGTAGAATGGTGAGAAGAGAAAGTTATGTGAATCTAACACGTTAGATTTTTCTCGTGGTAATGTATAGAGCGTGGAGTTTCAAAGGCACCACATAAAAATCTGACTATCGTTTGCGCTACTTCATTCTTCTTATACTTACAACGAAGTTTGTAATGGCAGTTCATCTCAATTAACAAGAAGACTCTTTCACTCAAGCCGTGTGTAGGACAAGGTTGGAAAGATACAATCAGATTGAAAAATTCAATGTCATAGCCGAGATTTGAATTACGGAACTTCCAGATTCCTTCCAGATGGCGAAGCGGTAACGCATGCGACTCGCATTCGGGACATCCTTAGTTCGCTTCCCAGCGATCGACCACTCTGACCAATGTTTTCGGAAGTTTTGCCGGGTCGTCAGCGAATACTGGAGTGGTTTCTCTCAGTCCCCGAATTTCCTGTCCCCCATATCGTTCCATTCCTTATTTCATTCATTTTAACCCCGTTAGGTGTGTTTCAGGTATGGAAGTGTCGGGATGGTGTTCCGGTGCGGCGTGGCAGGACGATCTCTGTGGAACCTTATCAGTCTCTCGGTTTTCGGTTGGTTTCTGATGTATACGGACCGCCTCTTGGGGGCGTTGGTCCCTCTGTGTGGTGTAGGGTCCTCGGTTTGCCTGCCCGATTGTCGGGGCGGCTCAATCTAGAAACTTTAGGAACCTTGTCATTGCTGTACCGTCACTCCTGATTCCGGCCGCCCGGTGTCTCGGTGTCTCTCACCTCGTCCCTCTCTCCCATGGGCGCCCCCTCGAGGGGCACTAGAACAATATCCTCAATCACTGGATCGGGGTCGAGTCCCCTCCGTTACACATCCAAACCCATTCCAGACCAGGGAAGAGAAGCATTTTAAGACTTCAGAACGTGAAGTGAATCGTAATACAAAGTACTTAACGGCTTTTTTTTTTTTTTTTTTTTTTTTGCCCATCTTCAGATTTGTAACTTGAAAGCAATTTAATTTTCAGAATACAGTGCTTTCAAATGAACCAATTGCAACAAAAGCACATCAACCTGTCTGCATTAACACTTTCGGGTTACTATTTTGAAAATTTAGCTTATATGTTATCCTAACCGAATAAAACAGCTATATATAAACTGTATATTTTGCGCTAAACGTTTTTTCCCCGTATCTATTAACATTTTCTCCTTTTGGATACAATACCTACCTAGGTGTTCTTACTCTACGTCCACTACACGACTGGCACGGTTTTCTTCCTTTCTCTTGTGAGAGTGTGTGTAAGGGGAATTATGTTTCAATAAAAAAATCTTTATTCGTTTTTCAGTAATAAACGTAAAATATATCTCATTTTAAAGAAAATTGAAAGTTGCACTTAATTGTGCCCAAGCTGCTTCAACAGTTTGACATTGATATTACTTTTGCTTCCATATTTTTAAAACATTACTTGAACATCATCAGAATTGAATGTGCCAATTGTATGGAGCTACACACTTAGCACTAAACGTTGTGATCAATCTCTATGAAAATTAAAAAGCAAAACAAGCTTATATTCAAGATAATAAATACCCTCTGCTTAAGAGTGCGCGTAGGACAGTCCAATGGTGGTAATTATGAAACTATTATTATTATTATTATTATTATTATTATTATTATTATTATTATTATTATTATTATTAGCAACAAACACTAAAAACAAGATATACATTATTGCGAACCTTGTTTCTCAAGAAAATTACTGAATAATGCATCTTAAACTTCTGTAGCACCCGCATAAACAGTGCAATACTTGATTTTTAAACAGCATGTATGCAAAGAAAATGTTAATTTATTTGGTTTGAATAGATCTAGTAAAAAAAAGTATTTAGTTTCGTCCTCTTTCCTATTAGAGTCAGATCGCTGAATTATAAGAGCATACGCAAAATTAAATTTGACCTTTGAGATGATACCGGTACTTGATGTTAGTTATAGCCAGGCATGACTAGTCGAGAAGACATTCCTTCCCCCTCTTCCTCTACACCCCCTGGTCCACCGGAAAACATTTGGAGCCTTCTATACTTGCCCGGTATTTCAGTCAAGGAGGACGGTCCTCGCGAGATTCGAACCGCGAACCTCCCGCTGTTGATCCGTGCCTTAACGACTTCCATCATCCGTGTCGGCGTATCCGCACCTGGCAATCTGTATACAGCAATACTATTTTGCTGTTGAGAGAGTCTTGTTTTTCACTCCAAGTGGCACGCATCACCCAGTCCGGGTCCCAGATACACCATCCATGCCTAGCTAAAACGCTAATGAATAGACAATATTCTTATAAACATTTAAAAGAGCCTTACAGGAGTGCATAACATCCCTTTTAGTAACTCAGGTCTGCAGAAATCGTAAGTGAAATGGGTGGAATGATGCTCAAATGAGCCAGGGTCCAATGAGCTTAAAGCAACCTGACATTTGTCTCATGAGGATAACGGGGAGAAAGAAACTTAACCAGATGACTCGTCCTAACCAAGATTCAAACGTGGTGCTCTAGCCTGAAGGGTAGATATACTCCCCCACTCTAAAATATTGGGAACACTAAAGATGTAGATTACAATAATCTTGACACCTATTCAAATATCTGAAGTGAGAATTGAAAAGTAAACAGAGGACTTCGTATATATTTATATATTGATGGAACAGGCGCTTACCTCCTCCTACTTTCATAAAGTTTAATTCCCTTCTAATTAGAAATTAATTGCCAATTTATACACTAATTAGGTACGTCACCTTAGACATGGTAAAACCGAGGTAAGGATAGTAATGCACATATTCAAACTCTAAAAGTTCTGGTTCCAAATGAACTAAATTGTCCATCAAATTTTATGTTAAACCTCAAGCAGAGTGTTGGTTTATCCTTTCCCCTTTCAATGCTACAGAATGGATGGTAGTAAACTCCGGCACGGTTATCCATTTTTCATAAACCATGAATACTGTGCATATGTAAAGTCCAGCACAGCAGAAATGTAAACTCCCGCACGAACTGTTATTTTTATTACGCCGGGCACTACCACGGTCCTTGAATTTATATGAGACGCTGAGAACATCCCGCACAGTTGTTTTCATACTTACGGAAGAGAGACGCTGAGTGACATGCATTTGTTTACTAGTTAGTGCTGCATTAGTTTTCATACTTACGGAAGACAGGCGCTGAGTGAGTTATTTTGTGAACATACTCAACGCGATGGAGACTACCAGGCTGCATGTGCTTTGTAGCTGAACGTATTTTCTGAACCATCAAATGTCGGTAGGGTTGAAGTCGGTTCTGCATTCGTTTTCATATAACGGAAGACACGCATTTGTTTACTAGTTAGCGCTAAGTTACTTGCAGGATGAATACGGCCTGTTCTGTTATGGTTAGTCTAAATGGAAATATATTATGGTAGTCAACGGGTATAAATTTTATTTTAAACATGAAGCAAAGAATGATTTGTGTCGGTGGTGATGGGTTAAAAGGTTGTGCCTTAGCAAAATTTATACTTATAGAATTTCAAGTCTAGATATAGAATTTTCTAAATCTAATTTCGAACGCAACCATGATCCACATGATACGTTGAACCGCCAAAGTGTTTCCAATTAGTTGAAAAGGAAAATGAGAGCGGGCGATTCTCTACTACATGACAAGCCCCCTAAAGTTATAATGAAAGAAATCTCCCAACATAAAAATGAACTATCGTTAACAATAGATGTTACCCCCATTCGACGCAACGTACAGAACGTGAAGCAAGCTGCATGTCACCATTGCCGAAAACATTATCTGGAGTGCATGAAGCTGTCAATGCCTATAACCTGAAAACTAATCGAAAAGAAGCTTCCCTACTTTGCAACGGTGACGTAAGTAATATTATCATATTTTCTTGTGACACAAATTTACAACTTCTCTGTTCGTGTGGCAAAGTGTATGTCCATGGAACTTTTCAATATTGCCCTGTTTTCTTTTTTCACATGTTCTATTTGCATAACTACCTAAACCGACATTACTAGCCATATATTTATATTTTATTGCAGTGGTGGTTTTTAAGGTGAAGAGAGTGAAGGTGCTCTTCACCTTCTTTGCTCTTAAAAATTAAAAAATAATGCAATCAATGTTTATTTGAAAATTCTCAGCCTAGTTGTTTTTAGAGGCTGTTTTTCTGTAATGTTCTATCTCTGCAGTCAGCTCTGCTTTCCAAGATTGGTTACGCAATCTCAAGCTACAGGCTGGCAAACGACACTCGATAGAGAGGGAGTGTATGCTCTATCTCTCTCTTTCTCTCTCTAACCATAATTTGAAGGGAGACGTCTGCGAAGCGCTGTCTTCTGTCCCTCCAGTTTGCATGGTTGCTATGGCAACGTGATGTCAAACATGTTTTCTGCTTGCGATTTTAAACCTGTAAGTGCTCAACAGTTGCTTATCTCAACAGATAAAAATCATTTCACATCCATCCCAACTAACTGTGAATCACGCTTGCTTAGGGGCCAGGGGGAGAGATATACAAACCCACATTCAGAATCATGATTTCCTATTGTGAGTGAGGTATTTACAAGTGGCTTGTGGATGCTGTCGTTGGTGTTTACAACATGGATCCAATTAATGACATAGTTTGCAATATACTTGAGACATTGTTCTCCAGGTGGAAAGACAAAGATAGGAAAGACGCGTTTAACAGTTGGAAGACCTACCATACCATTAAATCTTTGTGTAAAAAAGGAAAAGAACGGTAAATGCTATAATGTTAATTTTAAAACATCTTGGTTTTACGAATTTCTGTGGTTGTGCAGTAGCTTCAAGTTATAAACACTATTTTGTTTACTTTTGAATACTAATCATAATGTCTGGAATAAGGAAGGATTTTCGGATATTAAAAAACATCACGCGAGCTTTAAATAAGCATAAAAATTCCGCTGAACACCTAAAATGCAAACTACAATTTAACACTGGTTTAAGGAATAGAAATACAATTTCTGACGCCCTACGAAAATGCAAGGCTATTTATGATTCAATTCAATTAAATGTTTGTGTGAATAGACTGCTTTCCAGCTGTTTATAGATGCTGCGTTATATTTTGGTAAGCGAATACTTGGATTTAGGGAGCACGATGAAAGTATAAGTTCAATAAATCGCGGAAATTTCAAGGAACTGCTTGTTTTATTAATTTCAAGGAGTACATCGGAAATTTAAAATCACTATCCGAAAATTAATAGTGTATTCATGGTAGATTCCAAACAATTCAAAGTGAAGTAAAAACATTGCATATCTGAATAGATACATACAAGATCATGTAAAAATGAAATTCATAGCAGCAACCTTTTTGTTATTGAAGTTAATGATAGCACAGATATAACTCAAACATCACATGTTCTATGATAGTAAGATGCGTGAATTTTGAAGGAAATGTTTTTGAACGTTTTCTAGGGTTCTATGATGTTAGTGCTGACAGAACACCTGAGGTTTACTGCCGGCTGTGTAATGGCAGGCCAGTTAAACGCTCCTCACAAGAAAATTAAAGACTATGCACCTCAATCTGTTTTTGCACATTGCTTAGCTCATCGACTAAACTTGGTGCTTCAACAAAGTTTAGATTGCATTTCTAAACGTCGCATATTTTTTGCAAGTATCAGTGGGATTCCGTAATTTTTCCACCGTTCATAAAAAAGAACATTGTATTTGATTCATTTTTAGCTAGGCATATTCCAACCTTAGCAGAAACTCGGTGGTGTTCTAACTCAAAACTACTCACTGTAATTGTAGACGATTAGGAAACATTGAAACACATGTTTGAGAATATCATGAATTACAAGCAACATGATAAAAGACCAATTCAGCTCAGTAAGGGATTTTTAACGAAATGAATAGTTTCGAATTCACTCTTCTGGCTGTAGTGTTCAATGACATTTTTTCTTTGACAGACATTCTTTTTGAAGTTTTGCAAAAGGAATCACTGGGCATTGCTTATTGCATTTCAAATATCAGGATGACATGTGTTTTAATAAGCAATAAACGAAATTCATAATATTTTTTGGAATTATTTGAGAAAGCAAAAAACTAACCAACCTGACTCAAAGAGAACCTGGAAACTTGGCAGAGAAAAATGTCAAGATCTTATTTTTAGAAATTTTGGATTCCACTTCAGTGGAAATGAAAGTAAGGTTTCAGTGTTGTACCAATTCACAATTTCTTTCCCTTGTGGATCCCACAAAATTATAAAATTACGCTAAAGCTTTCCCTTCTTCAGATCTTGAAAATTTACAACGATGTTATTCAAAGACATTTCAAACAATTCGTCCTTTAAAGAATGAACCGCGTTGTTTGTATACTGATGAAGTGTATAGGTATGCCATATAGCGGAGTATTAAGCCAAGAAAATAAGGATGTATTTGAAGAATCATGCCAGTTATTTGCTTTAGTTTTAACAATTCCATCCACAAGTGCATCAGTGGAAAGAAGGTTTTCCTGTTTGAAAAGAATTCAATCTGTCACTAGAAGCACTATATCACAAGGCAGACTCACATACTTAGCGAACATCTCTATCCAGAAGGAACTTATGTGTAAGCTTATAAGGAATGAGCCATTTTATGAGGACATTACGGATAAGTTAGCTGCTCTCAAATACCGGAGGATTGACGTAGTATACAGGAAATAAAATAGGTGAGTCTCGCATAGTTGTTATTTAGCTAAATTAACACGTTTAAATTTGGCTATCATTGTTTATTAAAGTCTGCAGCCCTTCACCTACTATTTAAGGCACAGACCGCCACTCTTTATTGCCTAATGAACGTCCTGAAACCTACACATATTTATTTACTAAAATCGAAGACATTTGCTGATCAAAAGGCTTACATTTTCAACCGTCATCATCGTCTTGGATTTTGAACAAGCTATGCATAATGCTGCACTTCCTCCAGCGTACCATACGCTGTTGTACTTTCCACTTATATCAAAACTGGTACAGAAAAATACAGGAACTTGGACTGTGTAAAGTGTTCTCTGCACAGCGTTCAAACGTGGGAAAATGTTTAATCTATTTCTTTGGTCTTCCTTTACTGCAAATGGAAGACATAAACGACTTTGTCACACATGATTTCATGACTTCGAAACCTAATTGTGACAAGTTGGATGCATTCTGTGACTACATCTGTGATAATTACATCTCAGACGAAGCTGTATTTTCCCCTGCATTATGAGGATACCAGAATATTGACGAATGGAAACAAACTACGAATGCAGTTGAATCATTTCGTCCCAAATTTAATGCCTCCCACCATCGAGGTCATCCAAAAATTTTCAAGTTCATAAGCACCATAATACAGCTTCAAGTGCAAACCTACATGAAGATCCGAAGCAGCCAGCAGTAAGATCTCATCAGGAAGAATGCAACACAGTAACTAAATACACACACTGTTCACACTTGCCAAAGATATTTTCTGAAGGAAATCCCAATATTTCAATTCGTTAAAAGAGCAGCATATTTAATTAAAATTAGAGCGTATGTATGCTGTAATTTTAACTGTTGACTTAGCGAAATATTTCTAACCACACCTATGCAATTTCGTAAAGCCAGTCCTCAGTCTGGTAAACTGGGAAGGAAAACGCTATCCTGGTCCATGATGGGGAAGTTTACTAATTTCTAGTGCCAGAGTTTACACAGTGTCTGTGGCGGGGTTTACTTTACCTGAATGCAGTTTTTACTTGGCCGTACTGGAGTTTACCGTCTGCGTACAGAACAAATGGTTCCTTTATTTTTCCTTCTTTCCATGATACCCTTTAAGATACCACAATTTTAGTTGCGCTGTCAAATCTTGTGTTGAATGTTGGTGATTTTTGGGGGAGGGGCATGAACATGGCTTTCACTGGTTGTAAAAACATGCCAGCGCTTAATCTTGATTTCACAAGCTTTGTGCATAGTAATCACTTACTGGGAAAGCACTTTTAACTCTAATAATATTGAAGATTAATATTGAATGTAACCTTACGTTCTGGCTTATAGTTTCAGCTTCCCAAATGAGAATGATCTCATCTCTAAATAGATCTGATCAAAAGTGTTATCCACGTCTGTAGCAGGAAACTCGTCAGTGGATAACAGCTGATGATGAAGTCAAGATGTCTCTAAAACATTTTTGAAGGTAATTCATAACAATAGTGAATTTCAGTGCAAACATCCATTCAATACTAATTTTCATAGTTTATTCATATTGTTTTATAAAAATATGAAGATATTGATAAAAGCAAAAAGAATCAAAGGACTAACAAATACTGTTATAATTGTGACCCCCCAGGGTGTCATATCAGGTTGTCATATGCAAAGAATGTGTTGAATGATGAACGGAACTGTGATAGACTGATACACCCTTTAAAATTCCAGATTTTAAGTTCGTCTTTCCTTATAATTCTTCAATTTGGTGTTTATGTGACAAAATTTATACACTTTATTCCGTATACATCTAAAATAAAGTAAATAACTAGTTCATCACTTTGTGCTTGTGTTAAAGAAACTGCGATATAATGTTATGTATCAGTGTTTTGGAATGCCCACAAAAATACTGGTTAATTATTACAAATAGAGTGCTCATATTGTTTAATTTTATGTTGGTATAATTTTTCACCCAACATTTTTACCAAAGTCACCAAAGAGTCACACCTCTGTTTAAATTTTAACTATTAATTTTATGTTTTAAATTATAGACCAATATCTCTCTTGCCAATTTTCTCAAAAGTTCTTGAAAAGGTGATGTTTAATAGACTTTATAAATACCTTGAATGTAACAACATACTTGTCAGGGATCAGTTCGGGTTCAGAAAAGGAATGTCGACCAATAATGCAACTTATAAACTTACTCATGATGTGTTAACTGCATTAAACAAAAAATGCATGTAGGTGGGATTTTTTGTGACTTAGCAAAGGCATTTGACTGTGTTAATCATGATATTCTGATAGCAAAATTGAAATTCTATGGACTTAAAAATGAAACTCTAAGTTGGTTCGTATCGTATCTAAATGAAAGAAAACAAAGTGTTGAAGTTGTCAATGATATTGAATTTGGAAAACATACATCAAAATGGAAAACAGTAACACATGGAGTGCCCCAAGGTTCAGTCCTAGGACCTTCATTATTCTTGATCTATATAAATGACCTATCATTTTATATAAAGGATATTGCAAGTATAATTCTGTTTGCTGATGACACGAGTGTTCTGGTGACTAGTAAAAACTTGAATGAGTGTGTAATTAAATTGAATTGTGTTTTGAACTGTATGTCACACTGGTTTAAAGCTAACAAATTATCTGTAAATCTAGACAAAACAAAAGTTGTTAAATTTATAACCCATCGATCACTACACACTCCAATAGAAATTGGGATTAATGACATGTCACTAGAACAAATAGACAACATTAAATTTCTGGGCCTCCAAGTAAACAGATATTTAGATTGGAAAGTTCACATTACGTATATCATACCCAAACTCAATTCTGCATGTTATGCTATCCGAGCACTGGTAAATGTCAGTTCTGTGGATACACTTAAATTAGTATACTATGCATATTTTAACTCTATCATTGAATATGGAATATTATTTTGGGGAAATTCGGTAGAACGTAAACGAATATTCCTCATGCAAAAGAGGGTTATAAGAATCATTTCCAGCACTCATAGCAGAGACACTTGCAAACATCTTTTTAGAAGACTGAAGTTATTAAACCCTACCTTGCATGTATATATTTTCAATCTTAAAATTCTATGTATGCAATCGAACCACATTTATTACAAACATGGAAATTCATGAGATAAGCGCTAGACAAAAGGGTAACATCCATCTTCCCAGTGCAAAGCTTTCTTGCTTCCAGAAAATTGTGTATTACGAGACCATAATAATATTTAATACACTCCCTAATGATCTTAAGAGGAAAGTTGAAAATTTCAATGTCTTTAAAACTGCTGTTAAAGAGTACCTATGCTCAAAAACATATTATTCTGTACAAGATTATCTGAATGACAAATTATCCTGATGATAATACTTATATAGCTCTGTAAGTAGTATTAGTAAATATTAATGACAATTGCCAGTCATATTTGATGCCTGCTCTAGAATTAATGAAGCTATTTAAATGTATGTATATTAAGAACTGACAGTAAATGCTATGCATTACAAATCAAATAGAACAAAATGATCAGACGAACAAAGGTAAAATCCTAGTGAATGTTAAAATAACTGTTCTTGCCTATACGTATGTTAACCTTATAACAGTAAGGAAGTATTCAACTCTGTACAAAATTACACTTGATTTGTTTCATTTTGTATATAATATGTCTTTATTTTATTTTAAATGTTCTGTATACTATGTAATATTTATGTATATATGTAACTTTATTGTACATTTCCTTGACACGCATATAGTATGTGTCTATTTTATTTCAAATGTTTCATATTCTATGTAATATTTATGTTTATATGTAATTTTTGTACATTTCCTTGACATGTTCTATGTTCACAAGCCTTTATGGCTGCTAGTGCACTCACAGAATACAATCTAATCTAATCTAATCATCCAGTGGCTGCTAGCGATGAAGGACTGTAGGTCGACGCCCTTCCCATAAATAAGCGCCCCGTAAATATAAAACAAAAACAGGAAAGGAAGGATAACATCAGATGTAATTGCAGTATTAATCAACGCACTCCCTGATTTAGTTTATAGATTTTGTTTTGTTTGAATTGTTTTTGCAACGCTTATACAGTGAGCAGCGCGAATGTTTTCATTACGGAGTGTATTTCGGACTACGCCGAGTTCGTCCGGGAAACCTTGCGTTTGATGATAGTGCTGTAGGTGAGATGTGCGGAGCGGAATGTTTCGAAAGAAGGTGAGGGGTGCAGAGAGGTAATAAAAGCTAGCGAACTCCTAGACGCTTCGCTATGGGTTCTTTCTCCACACGGTCTTTTTCATGTGGAGTATTTCAATTTCCGTTGCCACCACCATATGAAAAAGAAATGTACTCAGTCCTGTCTAAAATCTAATTCTGTTATATGAATTGATTTAAAACTTAATTAAGATTTGCAACGATTGAAAATGTAGCATTCTAGAGTTAAAGCGACAGAGCAGAAAATAAGTAATTCTCCTTATACTACAATCTATGTTGGTGGCTTTTGTATCCGTGTCATATAATCACACTGTACACGCCCACACGTATGCTATAATCCACACACGTACAGATTAGTTGCGCACAGGTTTTGAAAGCACATGTGTAAAATACCTAGCTTAACTAGTTAATACAATTCGAATTAAGTTAAATTAATTAGTTAAGAAATCGTAATGAATAGTATAAATAGCAAAAAGACAGACTTAATGCTATTGCCACATGTTATATTGAGAAGGCTCTGATTACAACCATTTTGCTGAACAAAAGAAAAGAGAATGGATTTCATCGACAAGAATATTAACCAGGTTAGTTTAGTTATAGTTTTCTTTGTTTTATTTTATTTGAAGGCAGGTATATGCATAACAAATTTCTTAGTTCATTTTATACCTGAAACGATATATACTACACATATATACATACAGACATATAAATCAATATCAATCAAGAATTGTACATAATAATGTAATTCGGCAAGAAAGATGTTAGTATATTTAGCAGTCAAGGAATGTAAAACCAGATTGTAACTCAGATAAGTAAGGGACGAGCAAGCTAGGTAATTCCAAGTAAAATGTAATTCTAGGTGGAGCCCACCACCTTTCACCAAGCTAATTGGCAAGGAATTCGAAGCAATAACAAGAAATAGAAAGAGACAGATATAGAAAGAAAAGAGAAAAATATTGAATTTGCTTCCCATCGCGTCACTGGGACGCGTGTGCGAAAAGTTTTGGAGCAGAATATTTTCATACATAATAAGGTAACGCGGTCTGAGGACCAATTTTAAATGTCATTACATTCTAAGGCGCGAAGGTGAGCGTCACTAGGCTTAAGTATAAAAGGGGGAAGAAAGCCCCAGATTTTCACAAGTGTTCAGGCTCCCACTTCTCAGGAACAGGCAGCGTTCCTCCTAAGGAACGTAAATGCGTTTTATGTGGCGCTCAGGGCCATGGTGCAACTTGGCGCGGTTGCACTGCATATAACGCAGCATGTGCAAAGACCATGCCACGTGTGCAACCTCCTAGGCCTCCCCGGGTAGGAAGAACGCACAGTAGTTACGCAGAGGTTGCAAAAACGGAGTCGAGCACCAGGAATAGCAAAGGCCGGTCGCGCCTAGCCCAGTAGAGGTACCCTCCGTGGTTGGGAACCCTCGGCTCATTACCGAGGTGGACCCAATCAGTGAAGAGCGACACCCCCGACCACTACAACAAACTCCACCCTCGACTGCAGGAGCCTCACAAGCACAGGCAGTAGGGCCTCGCCCTACAGCACCAACGTCGCTCCCCCCCCCACGGGAACTAGACCAAGGAAAGGTAAACATGGCACTGGGCAAACTAGTTGGAACACTAGGTATACCCAAAGGAAAAGCTTCGATGAAGAGAGTAGAGCTTCTCCTCACCCAGCTCTGCGGCATGTTTAGCCAACCGGGATAAGACGTAATTCAGGTAGCACACTTTCTATCAGACTTTGTGACCGTTATTCGTAAACTCTAGTCATGGGTAGTACAGCCACAGCAAGAGTAATATTCTGGAATTGCAACGGCATCCGTAAAAAGTTTAACGAACTAGCCGATTTCCTTCAAACAGAATCAATACAAATAGCTTTACCTACCGAAACACATGTCAACCAAACCGACCGCTCTTCTGTTTCCGGATACACAGTATACAGAAACGATCGCGACAGTCGAGGAGGAGGAACCGCGATAGCCATACAATCAAACATTGATCATTACCAAATGAACTTTCCAGTGTTAACTCGCGCTGAAACCACAGCTATAAAGCTCAACCTTCACAATACTGAAATTATTATAGCAGCAGTCTACAACCCTCCGGGGGTCATAGATACCAATGACGTAGACAGAATTTTGAACCTAGGACCAAAAGTAATCGCAGCAGGAGATTATAATTGTGGACATTATCTTTGGAATTGTATGAACACCAACACGCAAGGCACCAAATTACTTAACTACATTAATAATAGAAATTACTTAATTGCAGGCCCTAAAGAGCCAACTTTTATATCCCACATAGCGAATCATACGCCGGACATACTAGATGTTGCATTATTAAATAATATACCCTTTAACATAGACCTACAAGTAAAGCGCGAGCTCACTTCAGATCATTTACCGGTCTTGATGACAATTAACGCAACAGGTGCATTCAAACAGGCCTCTTTGAGGAAATTACAATCAGGTAGACTGGGTATCTTTCAAAAGCACATTAGATCATTATCTCCCAGATATAGAAATAAATACGTTAGAGACCAGGACTTGGCAATTAATAAAATAGAAACAGCGATTAAAATAGCCACCACGGCCTGCATACCTCTAATACAGCCTCGCACTACAAATGCCAGATTTCCCATAGATGTAAAGATACTTCAACAAGCGCAAAACAAAACCAGGCGTAAATGGCAAAGGACTAGAAATATCCTACACCGAAACGAGTATCACCAAGCGAGAGCCATAGCAAATGAACGCGCCAGAACTTACATTCAAAACCAATGGAACAATACGCTTGAAAATCTAAATCCCCAACAAAATACAGTTCGGCGAATTGCGAAGTGCTTAACGCAAACACGCACAAATATCCCTCCCCTACAAATTAACAACACCATAGCCGAAACGCCCCAGGCCAAGGCAGATGCCTTTGCGGTCACACTAGAGAAAGCATTTTCTCCCAACCCAACAGTTGGACAAAATGAATTCGAATTAGAAATTGAAAACGAAGCCAATAACATAGGTCAAACATGGACACACAACAAAATGCGGAAAGAAACCCTGGCGAAATAGGCTGGATAATCAAACACCTGCATACAAGAAAAGCGTCAGGACCGGATATATACCAAATGTGGTACTAAAGAACCTATCAAATAGAGCGATGAAACTATTAGCAAACGTATTTAATTTCACTCTGGATCACGGCAGATTTCCACCTTCTTGGAAAGAAGACAACATCCTGCTATTCCCGAAAGGAAATAAAACTCTAGCTTTACCCATCAACTATACGCCAATTAGCCTGCTGAACACCATAAGCAAGGCACTAGAAAAAGTAATTTTGAAACGACCAAATAAGCCCATACGCAATCACCGTATACTAATAACCGAACAGTTTGGTTTTTAGAGCACAATACTCTACCACCCTACAACTACTAAGAATGACGGAGGAAATCACTAAAGGATATAACACGAACAAATCAATAGGCGCCCTCTATCTAGACATTGAACGCGCTTTCGATAAAATTTGGCACGCTCGACTTCTCAGGAAACTTAAGCAATACGATTTTCCAGACCCTACTATGGCTCTTATTAAGGATTACCTCTATGATCGACGCTTTCACACCTTCGTTGAGGAAGCAGTCTCAAGTACCAAACAAATAAAAGCCGGGGTCCCACAAGGAAGTCTCTTGGGACCGATATTATTCAATCTGTACATAAATGACATGCCCGAACTAGTAAGAACGGACAAATACATGTATGCGGATGACACCGCCATCGTAACACAGGCTACTCAACCTCGAATCATACACTTACGCCTGCAAAATGCATTAAACACACTCGAACCTTGTTTCGCCAAGTGGAGAATTAAACTAATTGCCAGAAAAAAAAACACAGGCAATAATGTTCACAAAAAAATTACAACACAGAAAAGATAAAAACAATCTTCAGCCGCTAAACTACGAAGGCGATAGAATCAAAATGGACTGACCAAGTTACCTACCTAGGTCTAACTATGGATCAAGGCTTAACCTGGAATAAACATATTCCTAAAGTCAGAGCCAAGGCCAATGGTCAGCTAAATCGACTTTTTCCTGTGCTCAACACAAACAGCCAGCTTAAATTAAACATGGGACTAACCCTATACAAAACGGTAATTAGGCCAATCCTTACTTACGCAGCCCCAGTATGGGAAAACGCTGCGAAAACGCATATAAACAAGCTACAAACCCTCCAGAATAGGATAATCCGAATAATAACTAAACAACCGCTGTTTCCACCAGCCTATCTTTTCCACCAAGAGTTAAAACTCCACACATATGAAGAATTCATCAAAACCCAAAGTTTCAACCTTTACAAGCGCAAGGAAAAGAACATAAACTTTCTAATACAGAATCTAGACGCATACGAAACCAACCGAAACAAACATAAAAGACCGCTGTCTCTATTTGACAGAACCTTATGCCTGGGGGAACCCGAAATTAACGTACAAAATACCTAGACAGCCGTATAATACTACCGTAAAAACACTAGCCCTGACTAGGTTACACAACGTGACCAATAGTAGCCCTCGAAGTTCTTGCTCTCTGAGCCAATGGGCCCTGGGGGACGAGGGCCCTCCCGCGAGTGGCACCGGCTCGCACATGCATCTGTAGGCAGGCAGCCCGCTGTGTGTGCACTCTATGTGACCAGGCTTGATAAAGGACACGCATAATGGGAAAACGCAAAGTGACGATGCCAAATGGCCAGAAATACAAATATTAGCAAACTAAATTTTAGTAAATTCAAACAAAATTATCATATTCACTCGAAGACGCCATAACGCGGAGCACAGTAATCCTTAATATTATCATCACATCACTCCTGTTGCAAAGACGAAGCCACACGGCTGAAACGAAGTACTATCACGTATTTCAAGACTCACATTGAACTTCGTATATGAATATCGAAAACACACTTTTAAGATAGATGTATATATTTATGTATTTCTACGGTTACGCATGGCAGTTTAGTTTGTTCCAGGGACGAAGCCTCCGGCTCAAGCTGACCGACTCGCGTGCAGGTATCCCACTTGTAACGCACAACTTACACTCCAACTAGAAGACGCAGTGCCCAGACGTGGGCGAGATTTTAAAAAAAACTCCCCGAATGTCCCAAAATAACACCCCCAATCCGCCAGGGCGTTATCAGGGCCTCGGCCATGGTTACGACCTGAGCCCTTACCATCACCTGGCCTAGGCCCTGGTTGCCGGCCAACACACCCGCTCCTTGAATCCGCAGGTGCAATAGCGGTACTGCTGCACTATACCTGAATCCACTCCGGTGGAGGAGTTTTTAGTGGGTATGCCATTACTGGAGATTCCCACACTCTCAGCACTGACTGCCATTGGTGCTGGGGTAGTGATTAAATCATTTTCTCCTCCACTCGAAAAAAACAGATTTTCACTCTCTTATAGAACTTCGTCGACACACACTGATACTCTCTGAATGACGGAGGTACGTGCGTGTATATGGGTGGGAAGCGTGTGCAGTTAGATTAGGTTTCTAATTTGTTATTATGGTGGGAATTGTTACAGACGGGAAAAACTAGCCGCCCATAAATATTTATTTAATAATAAACCACATTTAAGGGAAATGCAAAGTATTTTAATTTGCCTCGCCTACGAAAACAATGAGACAGTAAAATTAAATAGATAAATTATTAGGAATGGAGAAATCATCAACCGCTGAGCAGAGGTAGCCGGAGACCAGAACCCCCCAGGGACTCACCTTATGTGAGTACGGGTCTGGCGTACCCGGAGTGCACGAGCCTCTCATCGCCATCATCATCCCTCCACCCTCGTCCGGTCGAGGTGGGTTGGTCCTCCTGACCGGGGAACTCAAGGTAGGCTCTTGTGTGTTCCTTGCATTTCGTTTCATGCCGCCCCTCGCCATCGTACTTACTTAAACTCTCTACTTACGAACCTTTCGCAGCCTGACCATTCATTTACACATCTCTTTTCCTTCCTCGCCGGCCTACCTTGCGTGCGAAATGCCCACACAATTTTGGTATATTTTACCCTTTCTTTTAATCCTCCGTGCACACAGCCTGACGGAAACCCGCGCACTGGATGCGCAGCTGGGTGAGTAGGTAATGGCGTCATCCCCACCACCCGGGGTCGTCATGTAGGGTATGTGTTCGTATCCGCTGTTCAACTGCAGTCCCACGGGGGGACCATTGCATGAGCTGCTGACTTCCGACGGCCATTGGGTCTCTCTGTCCATGTTCTGGGAGGTGTGACCCTGGGGTGAGACTGGTATAGATAGGTCACTCACCCAAGCTGCGGTAACGCCCGGGAAGTCAGAGCTCGAGGTCGGAGACGGTTGCAATGGTAGAGGATTTCTTTCGTAATGGAGCCCCCATTCTCCATTACTAATAATAAGCGCCGAAAAGCCTTTGTAACAGAAGTAGCACCACCGACATCTGGTTGTTACTTAGTCATTACGCGAACAGAGGAAGGTCAAAGTCTTGAGAAGGTGAACCTTATCATTATCCAGAGGGCATTGACTCAGTTTCCGGTCCGCTTAATTCCTGCACTCGCCAACGAAATGGCTCATTGTTAGTAGAAACAAAGTCCTATCAGCAAAGTAAGACCCTGTTGCGCGCTACGCTTCTCCACGGTTATCCCATCCGTGGTGAGAAGCACCGCACCTTGAATTCCTGTCGAGGCGTCGTTACCACGCATAGCCTCGATAGTATGTCGGACGATGAACTCGTCCACTATCTTTCCGATCAAAAGGTCACAGCAGTGCATCGAGTGCAGGCCAAACGCGACGGAGTATTAGTACCAACTCGTACCCTGTTTATGACTTTTGATGACGTCGATCTGCCCACGAGCATTTCAGCAGGGTACGAACGTATTGCGGTGAGACCTTATATTCCTTGACCTCTGCGGTGTTTTACATCCCAACGTTTTGGGCACACGCAAGTCTCATGTAAGATCTGGACCATGACTACATTGACCGCCACTACCATCCGGTCGTCCGTTTCTAGCACGGTTATCAAGCCCTCTAAAGCTGGTCCTAAACTTCTGAAATCTCAAGGCACTGAAAAGAAGCCAAAGCAGAAACTTCGTAGGGAAGATTTTCTTAAAGACCCTCCGCGTGAACGCGGTAAAAAAAAGTTCACCCTCTCCTCCTCGAAGGTCGCAGTCCCAGGATGCTCCTCAGACAAGCCGCACTCAGCAGCACCCTTCAACCATTGCCAACAGAACCGATTCTCGGCGCTTGAAATGGTTTCTGGCACTGAGCGCCTGGGCCCTCCTTTCGAGAAGCCTATGGAGTCAACCAACTCCATACCAAAAGCCCGAGCACAAAGGTTAAGCGACAGCTTATTTTGAGCCGCCCTTCTGAGTAGGAAGTTTATCCCTTTTATTCATGGCTATCCTGACCTGGAATTTACGTGGTGTACGATCGCATAGGGCGGAACTGCAACTTCTATTGCGTTCCCATTCACCTATGGTCGTGTGTTTGCAGGAGACGAAGCTTCGCCCTCACGATTCTTTTGATGTACTCCGGTTCGCTACGATCTAGCACCGCATGAGGGTTCTGCTCATGGAGGTGTCATGCTATTAGTGCGTAACGAAGTTCATTTTCAGACTCTCACACTTACGTCCGACATGCAAGCTGTTGCCGTTAGACTACAATTACCCGGTTTTTTCTTTTCTGTTTGCTCCATCTATTCACCTCCGTCGTCACCCCTCGCTAACGCGGACACTCGAGATCTCCTGTCCGCTCTCCCAACACCATTTCTTCCGTTGGGAGATTTTAATGCCCATCACCCCATTTTGGGGTTCGCCTAGGGCTTGTGCAAGAGGAACGCTTCTTTCCGACATTTTTTCTCAGTTCAACATCCTCAATACAGGTGAGCCTACTTTTGTTTATGATTCTTATGGTACATTCTCTCACTTGGACCTTGCTGTTTGCTCCCTCCAGCTTACTAGTCGTCTGCAGTGGAACGTCGTTGCTGAGACCTACTCCAGCGGTCATTACCCCTGCATCGTTTCTCTTTGTCTCACCACGTCCAGCATTCCAGAGTACCTACCTAGATTTTCAGAGAAGCTGACTGGAGATTGTATACCAGCCTCGTGCGTTTTGAGGACCAGCCCTTCAATGGTGCAGCAACTTACGTCTACGATTCTATCTGCCGCCGATCGCACAATTCCCCGATCATCCTCTCACCCTCGGCGTATTCGTGTTCCGTGGTGGAACGAGGATTGTCGGGACGCCGTTCGTGCCCGTAGAACTGCGCTTAGGGTGTTTCGGCGACACCCTACATTTGATAATTTGGTTACTTTTAAACAATTGCGCGCCAGTGTTCGTCGCATTATTCAGGTTATCAAGAAGGCATCTTGGACCCGTTTTGTCGAGTCTTTTAATCGCTTCACGCCTTCCTTTGTTGCTTGGGATAAACTTCGTTGCTTCTCCGGTAAAGTGTCGCATTGTACTGTGTCTGGCCTTCAAATTTTGACTGCCACCCTAGTGGGTCCGGCTGCCATCGCTAACACTCTGGGTGCTGCCTTTGAGGCGGTTTCCAGTTCTGACCATTATTCAGCCGGCTTTCGCACTCTCAAAGACCGGCTTGATTCCGTGACCTATAGTTTTCGGTCTCCAAATCAGGGGTGTTAGAATGAACTTTTCACAATGAGGGAGCTGGAGCACGCCCTCTTTTTATCTAGGCACTCCGCTCCTGGGCCAGATGGCATTCATGTCCTGATGTTGAAGCACCTTTCAGCCGACAGTAAACTCTTTCTCTTACAGGTCTATAACCGTATTTGGCAAGACGGCGTTTTTCTTTCAGTTTGGCGCGAAGCCACCATTGTCCCTATCCTTATGCCTGTGAAGGATCGCCAACTACCTTCCAGCTACCGCCCTATCTCCCTCGCCAGTTGCATTTGCAAGGTGATGGAGCGCATGATCAACGGGCGGTTGACATGGTGGCTTGAGTCCCAGAAACTTCTAGCGAACGCTCAGTGCGGATTTCGTCGATATCGCTCTACCGTCGACCATCTGGTGTCTCTATGGACGCATATTATGAGCGGATTTCTGAGAAAGTGTCAAACAGTAGCTGTGCTTTTTGACCTGTAGAAAGCTTATGACACTTGTTGGAGGGGCGGCATTTTACGTACACTTCACGCAGGGAATTTACGCGGTCGTCTTGCCAGATTTCTTCGGGCGTTTATGACCGACCGCGTCTTTCGTGTACGTGTGGGCTCGGTTTTATCTAGTCGTTTTATTCAAAAGAGCGGTGCACCGCAGGGCTCTGTACTCAGTGTCACACTTTTTGGGATTACTATCAACCCCATTGTTGACTGTATTCCACCTGGCACTTCCTCGTCCCTTTTCGTCGGCGATTTTGCTATTTATTGCAGTTCATGGCGGACCTGTCTGCTCGAACGTCCTCTCCAGAGCTGTATCGACCGTCTTTAGTTCTGGAGCAACGCCAACGGCTTTAATTTCTCCGCCGATAAATCCGTCTGTATCACTTTCTGGCGCCGGAAGGCTTTCCCTCCGCCCTCTCTCCATCTTGGGCCGGAGATACTTCCGTTTGCAGACGAGGTGAGATTTTTGGAGTTGATCTTTGATAGAAAGCTGAGCTGGACTTCGCACATTTCCTTTTCAAAAGAAAAGTGTGACCGTTCTCCGAATATTTTACGTGTTTTAAGTGGCACACCCTGTGTAGCAGATCGGACCATACTTCTGCGTCTTTATCGCTGTTTGGTCCGGTCCAAGCTTGATTACGGCTGTATTGTCTGTTCCTTGGCACGTCGATCTGTGTTACTTCGCCTTAAGGCCATTCACCATCGTGGCATAAGAGTCGCTACAGGGACCTTTCCAACCAGCCCTGTTCCCAGTCTGTAATGTAAGGCTGCAGAGCCTCCGCTGTCCTTCAGGCGTGAACTGCTTTTGTGCAGCTATGCATGTCAACTCTCAAGCTTGCCTGACCACCCGTTCTTCGAGTTATTTTTCGAGGATTCGCTTGATAGGCATTATTTATTTACCTCCTCTGCATTGCTCACTCCAAGGGTTCAATTTCGACAGGTTCTTCGGCATCTGGACGTTACGCCAGTGCCGGCCCTTCCCAGGAGGGAAACGCGTTTTCCTCCATGGTTGCACACTGAGGGCCACTGTCACCTTCGGTTAACGTCGATGCCGAAGAATGAGACCCCTTCTTCAGTCCTTAGATCCGCGTTTTTAGAACTTCAAGCGCAATTCGGTGACTTTCATTTTCTATATACTGATGGGTCTAAGACTGATGCTGCAGTAGGGCGTGCCTTTGTGTTTGGACAACGTAGTTTTACCTTCCGTTTACCCGGGTAATGTACGATTTCTACCGCTGAACGTTTTAGTATTTATCAATCCGTTTTATACATTCAGCGGCACAACTTGAGTGCACTGTGTTGTTTGTACGGACTCTCTGAGTGCCCTTCAGAGTATTAACGCGCTGTACAATTACCACCCCCTCGTACAGCGCATACGTGACCTGCTCCACTCGCTTGGTGCCTCTGGCATCAGCGTTTCCTTCGTGTGGATTCCGAATCATGTGGGCATCTCAGGTAACGAGTCTGCTGACGCCGCTGCCAAATCGGTAAATTTATCGCCCAGATATTTTACCTCTATTGTTCCCTCCATAGATTTCTTTGTTATTATACGTAGCCGCATCCTCTCGCTTTGGCGGGATGAGTGGACGGCCCTCTGGGGGAACAAGTTGCGGGAGGTTAAACCTCTCCCGTTAGTCTGGGGTACCTCTTCTCGTTCTTCTCGGAGGAGGAGGTACTTTTAGCACGTTTGCGAATCGGACATTGCCTTTTTAGTCATAGGTACTGCCTCAGTGGTGACCCCGCACCACTCTTTGAGCAGTGTGATGCGCCCTTAACGGTGCGTCACATTTTAACAGAGGGTCAAGTTTTAGCTCCATTGCGCGTTCGTATGGTTCTGCCTGTTGGCATAGCCAACGTTTTGGCAGACGACGCGCGTGCTGTAGAATGTCTTTTACGTTTTATCAGTGACATTGGTTTTAGCCCTCGCACTTGATGCGCTGAGCGTTTTTTAGTTTTGTGCTTCTATATTGTCTTTTTAATGGGGCTCTTCTCCCCGGCGGACATATGGCGCTCATGTCCCTTGCGTTCTACAGTTCTTGACACGTGGTTTTACCATTTTATTGACCATGATTTTAGTATGGTAGTTTTTAGCATTTCGTGTTTTGATTTTTAGTGTTTTGGACCAGGCGGGTTTGTGTGTGGTATTTTAGTTTTTGGATTTTAAATTTTATACATTGTAAGGGCCTGATAACCTTAGATGTTTAGCGCCCTTAAACCCCATCTCATCATCATCGGAGACCAGAACACTGCAGCAGAGGGCATCAACCAAGAGTACCAACGATTTCCAGTTACAAAAGACGCTCAACGTTCTCGCGCTACAAATGGTGCCAACGTAGTTTTAGTAAAGGAGGCACCACCCACGCACAGATACTTCAACCAGTCAACGCACATCAGCTTCAAGGGAGTCATCCCCACGCAGCTACACCTGGACAAGACCTTCAAGAACTTCAAGTTCACAAAGAATAAAGTACCAAGATACAATTTATAAATTTATATAATTCATACAGTTGTTAATTGTTAAAAGTGCATGTTGCTCAGGAGTAATAAGATTTTAATCATGACAGAAAAGGCTAATGCTAACACCTACGTAGAGAGAGAAGACAGTGCTCCACTCCTGGGCCAGCATAATAATACACAACCTGAGTCACTATTGTTGCAACTCAAAACAAACCAGATGATTTACCAATTAATGTAGTAGAATCCGGACAAAACTCTGCCAATTTAATGCAATTGCTATAGTCCATGCTCAACTAAACATTGAGAGAATCTAATAAGCAACTACAGGAACAGTTACACAATGTACAGGAGAGGTTCGTCTCTAGTAACCAACAATTGCAAGAACAAATGACAACGAATAGTCAACAATTACACAATGTACAGGAACAGTTGCAAGAACAAATCACAACGAATATCCAGCAATTACAACAAGAATTAGCGTCAAATAGCCAGCATGTACAGAAAATGTTAGTTTCTAGCAATCAACAATTACACAATGTACGGAACAATTGCAAGAACAAGTCACAACAAATAGCTAGCAATTAAGACAGGAATTAGCATCAAATAACCAACATGTACAGGAAATGTTAGAACAAATTAGTTTAGGACAGGCAAATATTCAAACTGAGGTTTTAGCACTAAAACAGGATTTACAAGTTAGCAAAGGAGTAATAGCTACATTGTCAGAGTTTGTTAATTCACAGGTAGAAACATTAACAGCTGATGCTTCTAGAATTCAAAACCGGTTTGGACAAGTAAGAGAAACATTGGCACAAAAACAACAAGCATTAGTAAACAGGTTAGATTCAGAACTCACAGCTGTCAGGAAAGTTGTAACTGTTTCACAGGTAGCACGTTCACAGGAAATTAATGAACTTAAAAATGTAATACAAACCATGAATGGAGTACATGATAAGTAAATTAATGAATTAAGGAATTCTATGCAAAGATTGGAACTGGAACCTAACGCAAGACAAAGTTCACCCAGTGATTGCCAAAGATCGGCAGACCCCGGCAGCACTCCATTGTTACAGGGCGAAGCCTTCAACAATATACATAATCAATGTAATGTTGATGTGCATGCTAGAAGTGTAACGACCCGATCACCTGCTCTCATAATCCCAATAACTTCAATTCTCGTTCATTAAACGCGTTGTCACCGCCCATATTTGATGAAACAAAAGATCACCCAAAAGAATTCATAAGCGAATTGGAACAATATTTAAATTATCTCCCGAGGAGATAAAATTAATTGTTGTAAGGAAATGTTTAAAAGGTCATACTGGCTGCGTCTCACGTTGGGAGATTCCTTGTCGTACACTGAATTTAAAGGTTTTTCTACTATACCACTGGGGACCAACAGAAATTAACAGAGTTAGACTGCAGCTCAACGATGGTCGCTATAATTCGAACATTCATGGTAGCTTAATAGACTATGTTCTTAAATTGGCACAAAAGAGCAAGCAGATACAACCACCACTATCAGACACAGAAATAATTGCTGTACTCACCAACCATTTCGACCCACAAATACGTAATGATTTGATTGTTGCTCAACCACAAGCTATATAATAAATGCTGGAGCTCTTCACAGCTTTCGACCAGAAGCCCAGCACAAGCAACACGTGGCAGACAACACGACGGAGCAACTATGCACAAGATGGCCGACAATCACCACCTTTTTGGGGGACCACGACAAGAGCCACTCACTACAACAATGAACGGCACCCGATGTCACCGAGGACAAGGAACAGATTCCAGCCAGCAGAAGACAGCACCCTATCACCATAACAGACAGCAGAGGCCCCGTGGAAGAGAAGCACACATCAATCATATCCACTACACAGGGCGTGTCCATTATAACCAACAATTACAATAGAGGCAGAAACTCGCCGGGATAAAACATGAACCAAGGAAACCGTGATAGATACCGGAGATATTCGATTGGATCAGGAGGACACAGCCCGGTACCCTCACAGATTATCGAAAACACGAACAATGGGCGAAGATGGGGATCAAACCCGGAATTGAACAATGAACACCCGAGTAGCAGCAATAATCAGAATACAGGAAACCAAGACCAGGTGTTTGCAGGGGCCAGGTAACCACCTTACACGCTAATGACAGAGCCAAATCGCCAAGCTCAGGGCCCATTGCTTCCATACAAATGTGCAACACAGGAGGATACAACAATACTGACAAAAGGATAGAAAATAAGGAGAACAACGAATCGCCGAGATTTACCGTGGAGATAATGCATCTAACAAAGACAGTACTTTTAGATAGCGTCGCAAATATTTCTGTGCGTTCTGAGGATTATTTTCAACAATTGTCGAATAGAACATTTAAAATCATGTCGCTACCCATTAAAATGTCGGCTGCACTGTAGCAATCTCATAAAGGGCAGAAAGGGTAAAGCTCCAAGCCATGTTCTCAATAAAAATAGGAAATAATGTAATCAATGTAATTTTCTTGATTGTGCCACGACTGCAACAAAATGTGATCATTGGTGCAGACTGTTTTTATGCTTGGCGAGTCATCATCAATTTTGAAGATGTATGTCTGTCACTGGAACAGGGAACTATTCAAGTACCGTTCAACAAATAAAATCTAAATAAAGACAGCGGTCCCACCGAGAAAGAACAACTGCAATAGGAAGAATTTTTTGTGGAAACAATCACGGTGCAAGAGGAATTCATGATTGGCATTATAAACGTCAATAAAAAATCAGAGAACATTACTGTGGAAAGCGAAAATTGCAAAGAAGTACTCTACATTAATGTGCAGGCTATAAGCGGAGAGTCGGAAGACTTTGAACTGTGTATGTTACATGCCGACCGGCCGACAAGAGAGCAGAAAATCGATCCAGGCTAATCATCAAGAGGTGATGACAGCCGACAAAGATCTCGCGGCTAAAATAAGGTGAGAAGCAGACCAAGGAAATAAATCAGCAAAAAGGCACCCGAAGAATGGACACCGCAACTTGGAGATTTAGTTCTTGTAAGGAATGAGAAAAAATCGCCATCCAGTAGCAAAGAATACCATAGAATGCATTTACTGCACAGAGGGCCAGCGGAGATACCAGTCCAGTTTGGTCCACACACTTATCAATTATATAAGATAGACAATGACAAAAGTTGGAGAACCTATCATCGGCAATTATCAAAGCCATTCAAAGCATAAATGATTTGTTCCAAATCGCTGAACTTTCTTAAAAGTGTATTATAATTTAGTGTACATATAGTTATAGTAATATTCAGGGTATACTTTATGTAAACTGTCATATTTTGGCCGGTCACCGATTAATTAGAAATGGTACATTCACCACGGGGAGAGAAAAGCATCTAAATAATCGAGAACAAAATTAGTAACAACAAATTTAAGCAAGAAATATTTACGCTCATTTGTGTGAAAGTAGCTCTGATTCTTGCAACCAAATCACTTAAAACTTCAACTTAACATTTGTAATTTGTACAGCAGGTTTACTATTTCAAGTGTAAGCGTTCGTTCAATAACAATTTGTATGTTTTGATAAACTAAAGAAGGGACAACATTAAATTTAATGCACTATGAAACATGTTTGCAAAATTAAATAAGATTAATACACCAAAACTTGAGGGTTAATTGAGAATTGTTAATAATTGTTTTTTTATATAGCAACCAACATTCATGGTTAAAACCTCACGGAGCAGGGCACCGCTGCCGATACTATAGCATCTTAGTTAACCAAACAAATATTGTAACTAGTTGTAAGCATTGCACACAATATGCATGTGAAGTGGCCAGAAATACAGGCAACCAAAGGGCTAGTGCAAGTGAAAAAATGAAATAGTGAAAAAGAGCCCAAAATAGCAATTTACGGTAAAGTTGGAACAGCAAACTACAGTGAAACCAACTCCGAAAACCAAGGGCAAAAGTGCATCTCTCTCTCTCCCTCTCTCTTATTTGTGCTACTCAACAGAACACAAACACCAGTTGTACTGGACACTCCAAAACAATATGAATATATTTCAAATTACAGCACACTAAATTGTAACTTCTTTTACCGTTAATTTCAAGCAGAATGTTTATATACTCGTATTGTACATTTGTCATGTCTTGTGTGGGGATATTCGTCTATGTTACAAAAAGGTTCATGCCGGAATTTTAGCAACATAGCTGCGGGGCATTTGAAAGGAGATGTACCACACATATTCACATATACATATAGACATATAAATCAATATCAAACAAGAATTCTACATAATAATATTATACAGCAAGAAAGATGTTAGAATATTTAGTAGCTAAAAAATGTACAAAGCTGATTGTAACTTAGATAAGTAGGGACGGGCGAGATAGCTAATTCCAGGTAAAAGGTAATTCTAGGTAGAGCTCACCACCTTTCACCAAGCTAATTGGCAAGGAACTCAAGCAATAACAAGAAAAAGAAAGAGACAGATATAGAAAGGAAAGAGATTGATATTGAATCTGCTTCCCATCGCGTCACTGGGGCGCGAGTGCGAAAAGTTTAAGTAGCTGTTTTGTTGCTGCTTTAGTTTATTTTATTTTAACTGACCCACGTATGGGAGCCAACTTGAAGTTGGTGTGTGCTTACGTAATATATTTACGTAATTTATTAAGCTTCATGCATTAGAAGCCTACTTGAAGAAGTATTGTTCTTGGAGTTTACTTTGTTTTAGAAGTGTGCAACACACTTTGGGTGTCGGTTTGAATTTGTTGATTACGTAATAGTTACTGATATTACGCAATATGTTGTTACGTATGAGAAGCTGATTTAAAGATGTGTTTTTGTTGTTACACTCCAAGTTTTACACTATAATATTTAACTTTGTTATTAAAACTGCTTCTATATATTATTTATGTTTGAATTTGCCTCGGCTGCGTCAGTAATGTTTGTAGAGTCATGTATTTCTTAGGCAGGGTGCGGTACGACAATAATTGTAGACATAAACAGAATTTAAGCTTTTAAATTCACTTCTTTTATCAATCCTTGCACGTTTTAATAAAGCACTACATTTTCTAAGAGCTGTGAGATTCTTTAATACTTTCACTTAGCTAACGCATAGACATATTTTACGATTCACACGTAATACTTCTGTAGAGAACACATCTTCCATCTGGTCACTACGAAGGTTTGCCAGCAACTGAACATTATTTCAACCGTTAAACCCGTAAGCTCCTGTATTTCTGGTCTCTGGTTGGCTAATTCTAGTCCAATAGAATATCTGCATTTTACTTAAAACTTTTTCTGGCTGTTGATTGGCTAATTTTAAACTGTCACAGAAATTACATTATTGTTGCTTTAATCCTGACTAGTAATATTCAAACTCTTAAACTCATTATTGCCTCAAGGTTACCTCATTATTACCTCATTGTTAGCAACTTAAAACTTATTATTCTCACAGCTCTTGCATTATTAAAGTATGTAATGTATTCACATAACATTATAAAACATGTTTACAATAAATATAAGCATATGCAATGACTATTACATACATATTGTTTCAAGGCGGGCTGTTACTGAATTTACTTATTATATAATACAATTGAAATTATTCAGGTATTACAAATACTGCCTCAAATTGCCCTCTTTTAGAAATATTTACAATTTATTCTTTTTGTTTTGTTATTTAAATTTTTAAATATATTCTAAAAGTCTCCTGAAAGAAAGAAACATAACTTTTATTATTGCACTTCCTATCTTTCACTGTCACTTTTCTCACTTTTTCTTTAACACTCACTGGTTTTTCACTACACTCGTGTATAGCAGGAATATTTCATATTTTGTTTTTCCTGCTACACTTGTTTGACACTTTCAAAGGTCAATGACCTGGTGTAAGATCAATGATCTCAGTGAAGTTTGTTTATTCACTGTCACAGCCACTAGTAAGCATTTTTATATGCTATACATTTTAACATATAATTAGACATATTTACACTTGTTAGCCTTACTTTACAATTTGTTTCCTAAACATTTTTAATATTTCTTACAATTTTTAACTTACAATATAAATGTAGTTGCTATTCAGTTTTTCTTACTAACAGTGGATTTTTATTACTTCTCTTTATCTAAACTCTCCTTTGTTATTGACTATTTGCTACATTTAGTAAAAATATTATTTTAAATAGTACTTTACATTTTTAAATTACATTGCTTACCCTTTTATGTTCCAGATACATTATTTTGTTTTTCTCTTGTTCCACACATAACCTGCATACTTTACTTTCTTTTTCTTTTTGTTCCTCAGACTGTTTACATTTATTTTCTCTTTCTTTTTGTGCCACACATAACCTACATACTTTATTTTCTTTTTCTTTTTGTTCAACAGACTGTTTACATTTATTTTCTGTTTCTTTCTCATCTTATGCCACAGACTTTTTAGCTTTGCCCTAATATTATGTTGCTCAGAATAATAGTTTGACATCTGATTTAGTAAATGCATTTGTGTATCATCATTATTGTTTTGTGATTGAGAGGCTGATGCTATGGAAAAAGCAGTAGCATCTCTTGTTTTGTTAGTTAACAATTGTGACACACTTCTTTCTGTACTTGTATTATTGACATGCATTTGGTTAGCATTTACAGAACTAGTTACATTTGTATTTACTCTTGGTGCTGTTACATCTATTTGTATTTGCACAATGTTTGTATTTGTGTTTTCTATTTCTTCAGTTTCCAGACTACTTTCTGGTAGTTTATTTAACTCTGTTTTCAGCTCTGTACTAGTTTCATTTAACTTATTATTAGTTTCCTTTCTCAGCTCTGTACTAGTTTCAGTTACCTTATTACTTAATCCCACTCTCATTTCTTTTATCTTATTATTAGTTTCAGTGAACATATTGTTTAAATCTTTTATGAACTCTACTTTCATTTCATCTAACTTGTAACAAATACCCTGCTTAGTATCAGTGAGTTTTAACTCCATTTCAGTTACATTTTTGTCAATATGACTTGACAATTTCTGTTCTAGCTGTTTACAACCTTTGTTTACTTTTAAATCTATGTCTTTTTGAAGTGCTTTCGAAGATTGTTCTAGCTTTATTTCTAACCTCCTGCTTTCAGCTTTGCTTTCTTTCATACAGTTTTCTATTTGCTTAGTTATATCATTTTTTATATTAGATAGCTCTGTATTAGTTTCAGTTATTGCTTTTAGAAGCCACATAATATTTTGTTGTGATAAGTTTTCTTGTTCTTTTTGGCTAGATGTCTGAGGGTTTCTTTCTTTTGTTGTTCCCTGCTCTAACATGCGTAAAGGTGATTGACCTTGCATACTACTGCTATCTGTTTCTACGTCTACCTCTGAATTTTCAGATAACTACTCTTCTACATCTAACCTATTTGTTTCCTCTAGCTCTGATTTTAAAACTACATTGCAATCTGTAATGGCTGACCTAAGCTCTACTACTTCCATACTTTCATTGTTTTCAGTTTCCATCTTACTTTGTATATTTGCCTTTGAATGGCTTAATTTTACTTTTCCACTTCTTAATAACATGAATTTTGCTCAATAACAACAACATATTTTCTAAACTTGACAATTACTATAATATACAATGGAATTTCCCGACCTTTTGTTTCGGCTGTTATTAAACATTTATACTCAGTGTTCCCACGCAGGTTGTTGTTGAGTTGTTAACCGTGTGCCGCTTACTCCTGAAGAATTGTTGCTGTCCTTGGATTTTGTTGCTGATGATCTTGAATTTCTGAGATGTAGTCTCGTAGTGTCCTTAATTCTGGTTGTTCTGCGTTGTTTCGTCTATCTTTTCTTCTCTGATGTCGTCACAAATTCTTGTCAATTCTCGCCCCGCAGTTGGATGCCAACTTGAAGTAGTTGTGTGTGCTTACGTAATATATTTACGTAATTTATTAAGCTTCATGCATTGGAAGCTTCATGCAATACTTGAAGAAGTATTGTTCTTGGAGTTTGCTTTGTTTTAGAAGTTTGCAACACACTTTGGGTGTCGGTTTGAATTTGTTGATTATGTAATAGTTACTGTTATTACGCAATATGCTGCTACGTATGAGAATCTGATTTAAAGATGTGTTTTTGTTGTTACACTCCAAGTTCTACACTATAATATTTAACTTTGTTATTAAAACTGCTTCTATATTATTTATTTTTGAATTTGCCTCGGCTGCGTCAGTAATGTTTGTAGAGTCATGTATTTCTTAGGCAGGGTGCGGTACGACAATAATTGTAGACATACACAGAATTTAAGTTTTTAAATTCACTTTTTTTATTAATCCTTGCACATTTTAATAAAGCACTACATTTTCTAAGAGCTGTGAGATTCTTTAATACTTTCACTCAGCTAACGCGTAAACATATTTTACGATTCACACGTACTTTTTCTGGCTATTGATTGACTAATTTTAAACTGTCACAGAAATTACATTATCGTTGCGTTAATCATGACTAGTAACATTCAAACTATTAAACTCATTATTGCCTCAAGGTTCCCTCATTGTTAGCAACTTAAAACTTATCATTCTCACAGCTCTTGCATTATTAAAGTATGTAATGTATTCACATAACACTATAAAACATGTTTACAATAAATTAAGCATATGCAATGACTGTTACATACATTTTACATAATTATTACATACATATTGCTTCAAGGCGGGCTGTTATTGAATTTACTTATTATATAATACAATTGAAATTATTCAGGTATTACAAACACTGCCTCAAAGTTTTGGAGCAGAATATTTTCATACATAACAAGGTAACACGGTCTGAGGACCAATTAGAAATGTCGTTGCATTCTAAGGCGCGAAGGTGAGCGTCACTAGGCTTAGGTATAAAAGGGGGAAGAAAGCCCCAGATTTTCACTCTCTTATAGAATCTCGTCGACATACAGTGATAATCTCTGGACGACGGATGCACATGCGTGCTTATGGGTGGAAAGCGTGTGCAGTTAAATTAGGCTTCTAATTTGTTATTATGGTGGGAATTGTTACAGACGGGAAAAGCTAGCCGCCATAAGTATTTATTTTATAATAAACCACATTTAAGGGAAATGCAGTGTATTTTAATTTGCCTCACCTACGAAAACCCTGAGACCAGTGAAATTACTTAGATAGGTAATTAATTAGGAATGGAGAAATCATCAGCCGCTGAGCAGAGGTAGCGGAGACCAGAACACTGCATCAGAGAGCATCAACCATGAGGATCAACGATTTCCAGCTACAAAAGACACCCAACGTATTCCCGCTACATACCCTTGAACATTTTTCCAATGCGTGTTGTTGATTGCTTGTATCACATACACGTTTATATAGACACAAGTTAAGGTAAGGCAAATAGAAAAAAAATAAACCCTCTTTTCTCACTTAAGAATTTATGTTCTTACTCTGACGCCTGAATAAGTATTATTATAGAAGGTACAAGGTAGAACTTAAAATAAACATGTTCACGTAACACAGACTTGTCGATGAACACGTAGGTATGTATGACTAAGATTTTTAAATCATTTATTTAGTGAAAAGAAAGCAGAGAATAGCCGTTGTACATGCTGAAAAATACATCCAGTAAACTGAACAAACGAAGAATTATATGCAGAAAATTTGGTTATAAATCTGTTTGTTTACATATATTTTTGGTAAATTGTATAATAAAGCCAAACTTGCAAATCACATGCCGCCACAGGTGACGTCTTCATTATAACATCATTCTTTAACACTACTGTCCATTCCAAACCAGAGTTCCCTCTGATGTAAACAAAAGCACGTGCTTCGGCTTGTCGCGAACCCAAGAATATACTCTTACGCCAACGTAAATAGTTCCTTAATACATGTATTGTATTATGAAATATTGGAGCAGGAAAGGTATAGAACTGCACATTTTATTGCGGTTATCATAAGAACTCATCGTTAAAGGTAATGGATATATACTAGCTGTTAAGAGATTACAAAATATGATTTTCGCCTGCTATTGCGCTAACGCCGAGAGCATTTTGCTAGTTATACCAACCGTATGTTGACTGTCACTCTCTTACATATACAAGAAATGCAGCAATAAATTCCCAGAGGTGCTATCTGAGTACCGAATAAACACTTTGCGTAACACAGGATATATGATAAGCGAACAGTCATTCATAATACACTAACACACATATGCTCAGCTCAGGTCAAATCTTGTGATTTAGTCAGTTGGTATTTGAGCTCACATGGCAGAGGAAGGTACGTATAGTGCGAATAAACTGTTCAAACACACAAGCGGGAAACAGTTAAAAAGTGGCTAAAAACAAACAATACTTCATATATTCAACTCACTGTTACAAAATTACCCGACAACTGCATTATTGCATATTACGAAACTAATATCGGATTTTACAGGCGTTTCAGTGAGAAGTGTAACGAAAGCAGGGAATATAAACAGACATAATACAACATAGAAGAGGATAAAATGTGGGAACTTGTTTTAAGTGCGACAGTGCTGTGGAATTGTGGATAAGCTTGTCATTATTTTGGAGAGTAGTTCCGATTCTGATATGGCAGCTGAGTTATTTTCGGAGGATTCGGATTTGGGTGTTGCACTTTTGCCCGAGGATTGTGATTAACGTAAGTAAAATGTTCATTGCCGCATACTTATAAAATCGATTGTTACCTCAGGTTGCATTTTTAACTATGATTCTCACGCAGGGCGCCTTTTTATGGATTAAATAGTGTTCAACAAGCAGTGGGAGGGGAACAAGCAGCCATTATGGGCGGTGATTGCGAACTACTTTTGCGCGGATAATACAAAGAGTTTGTTTTCAGTGAAAGGCACTCTGGTTTGGAATGGACAGTAGAAAACCAGTCCAAAATGAGGAATAATGCAGATATATACAAAATACTAAAATATTGCAGTGCTCGTGTCCCACCCACTCCCCAACATCAGAGATGTCCATAGCGCAGGGAGACCCAATGAACTATGAACCGGCTGCGCGGTGTTTTTGCGGTTCGCGATAGCGGGGCGTTGCCGTCTGTGGCTATCATAGAGTGGCTCTGATGCAGCCATACAACTATTTCCCTAATTATATTTAAGGCTTTACTTACCAACGTTATGAAAGGAGATTCTGAAACTGGCCACAGTCGTTGTCCATGCATTTTTGGCACCGCTTTAAGAAACTATACATAACTTTCCGTAGTTCTTGTTTAGAAATGCTAGGAATATGGTAGCGGATGTTTCATTTTAATTCTTCTAGGGTGTGTGCGTTGGTCTTGTATACTTCATGTTTTAATTTACCCCAGTGATAAAAGTCGCAGGGGATTAGGTCGAGAGACTCAGAGGACCACCAATATCTACTGATATTTCTACCCCCCCTTAAATATACTTTCAACTAATCTCGTCCAAATATTGGCTGTATGGCCTGTAGCAGTGTTGTTGAAAATAGACAAAGGTACACTCCCTGCCAATTATGTAAAAAAACTGCAGCAAAATTGTATTCACTTATCAGGGGGCATTAAATGTTGACTCGAAAAAGGGCCCTATAATTCATTCGCTGCTCTTGGCGCAACATACCATAGGAGGAGAACTACATGGACAATATTAGTGGCCGTGCGCACCATTCTCGTAAAACAAACCCTTCAGGGATATTCAGCTTACTGCGGTAAGAATTTGACCGAGGTGATCATCACACAGCAATGCACCACGGCAATTTAGGTGACCGTGGTCGACTGGTAGGTTCTTACCCTGGTTGAGCGCACCGTTCATTGCAGGTAAACTCTACTGAACGTTCCCTGATGATGTCTCTTTTTCACTTGCTCTACCTCTTTGCTAATGCGCATGCATATACTTGTTCAGCGTGCTATGCAGGAAGGCAAAAGCAGACCCAAGTTTCTCTAATATGTTATTAAATCCAACATGCAATTCTTAAGAAAAGACAGAAAGTAATGAGATAGAAGCAATAACTTTAAGATGGGCACGTGGAAAAAGCTAGCCTTATAATTGATGAGAAAAATATGCTGAAATATTGTAAACTTTTTTTTTCTTTTCACACTAAATAAATTCTATTTAGCTTAGTTGACATTTACCTACTGGAAGAGAGGCAGAAAAAAGAAAGAACAAATATTATCCCCACCAGACAGGATTTAACGTCACAAAGGAAGCCTTGGTGGCCGCCATAGAGTCTGCATCCACCGCTGTCCACGTTGCATCACATTAACAGGAAGCTTCTCTCACAGAGGGTTGGGGGCCTCATCTCCACCAAAAAAGAACAGACCGAGGCGATTTTATTACTCGAAGACCCGGAAGACAGACCAAACTTCCGCCGACTCTAGAAGCAGCTCAGGGCTGAGCTCCGATACCACTCCAATTTTAAGTGTGAGGCACACCTCACCCACCTCAGGTCGGGAGAAAGAATCTCTATGGAGAACAACTAAGGCAAGAAGGTTTCACCACAGGAACAACGTGGGTTTGCCAAAATCAACCCCATTGCTTAAGCACGGGCTAACAATCACCCTCTGCGGGAGAGAAAAAGCCAAACTGTAGGCAGCGTTTCTGCAGTCTACTTGACAGAGGCGGACATTGCTGAGCAAAGCCCCTGCACAAAGTGAAATAAGAAGTGAAGGGCTTTCTCCGGAAACCTGTAGATTACTACAACTTCAAGGAAACCTCCATGGATGAGCTCCAAGTATTCATCAGTAAAACTCCTCCATACAAGTCAACGGGGTTCGAATGAATTGCAAATACCGGCCTAAAAGCTCTTCCTAAACTCTGGGCACAACTCCTTGTCCACCTCTTCAATGGAATCCTCAGAAACTTATACTTTCCGACAAACAGCAAATATGCAAAAGTATTCAACCTCTGAAAACCGGGAAAAATCGTCTTCACCAGAGCTATAGGTCAGTCAGCCTACTCCCGGTCTTGAGGAAACCCTTTGTAAAGGTGCTTCAAGCGCGGATAAGACGTACTCTAGACAGATTCGCTATCATCAGACCCGAGCAGTTTGGCTTCCGAAAATCGCATTCCGCTATCAACCAGCTTCAACTGGTGGATGAGATTTACACAGCTTTCAATAAACAACACCACGTCTCTGCGCTACTGCTGGACGTGACAGGAGCTTTTGACAGTGTGTGACACGACGATCTCCCCTACTATCTCCTCATCTACCAACTTCCATCCCACCTCATGCATCTCCTACAGTCCTTTCCCTGCAATAGAACTTTCTCCGTTGCTTAAGAGGATGCTATCTCCTTCCCGTATCTCATCAGTGCTGGCGTACCCCAAGGAAACGTCCTGAGTTCCACACTATTCCTCCTCTATATAAACTCCCTCCCCGTATTGCCAGGTTTTTCACTCTACTTAATTGCAGACGACATTGCAGGTGCGTTGTTATCTTCACAACACCAACTATCTATTCGCCGCATCCAGCAATACGGAGACCTACTCACAACTTGGTTCAACAGATGGAGACTACAAATACATCCCCATCGCCTCCACCCGTCATGCCACGCTGGACATCCCACCTATTCGCCTCGTGGGGGAGGACGTACCGTAGGGAACTTCAGTGAAATATCTGGGAGTCACCATAGACATCAAGCTGACATGAAAGGCCCATCCGGTGGCACTCATCAACAAGATTAGTAAGAGGATAGCAATGCTGCATCCACTATACAACGGGAAATTGCTCATGTACCTGTAGAACAAATTATTATTCTTTAAACCAGTTATCCGACCAGCTATCAACTATGCCTGCCAGGTCTGGGAAGTTACCGCACCAACATACCTCCGACAGCTGGAAATCCTGCAATCCCGGTATCTTCGGATAGCAACAATTCACAAGAACCTGAAATTTCCCTCTGTAAAGGAATACATTCATGTCCTCTCCAAACCATTTGTTGATAAACCTTCCTTCAGCTTCAACGCACTTATACGAGGATTGGGATAGTATGCCATACATCCCAGAAAAACAAACAACAGACCCAGACTTGTGCTTGGAAACACGTAGAAACTCCTCCGACACGTTTTAACAGTCCAACACCCCCACCACTGCTTCACACAATCCTCTAATTCCTAAATAAAAATATTTTTAAAAACTACACTGATTACTTTTCCACAGCTTAAGGTCTACATGCAACAACACATCCATGGCCAGTAGAGGGTTTTTCACCCTGACCTGGCTATAGACGGGTAGGCGGCCAGCAAGACCTCTACTGCAATCTTCACCTTCCAGTGTCAAAATGCGTCTGTGTAGGATTTACTTCTCCCACTTGAACTATAAACCCTTTCACTCGACCTGTCATAGAATCGGCTCCGTCTGTACAAATACTAACATAATCTTTCTATTTTAAGTCATGTTGGAGCAAATATTCTTTAATGACATGAAATGTATATTCGCCAGTGGCTCGATCAGGAAGTTCTTTGCAAAAAACAAAATACTTCCAATTACATCTCCTTCGATGAACCGAATATAAGCAAGAAGTTGTGCATGGCCACTTATATCTATGGACTCGTCGATATGACGTGAGTACTTATGACTGCTGTTGATTTTCTCATTCATAATGTCTTATGTCTCCCTGTGCCTGCCAATGAGTCGGCGACTCATTGTGTCAGCAGAGACAGGGATTTTTAAAATCTCAATAGCAGTTTCTGCATCCAGGGTATTTTCACCATTTATTTACATGCAAGCATTGATAAGTTTTCAACTATTGCGCGTGGATTCTTGGCCTTTGCAATAAGTTCGGTTACCTACATTCTAACTAGCTTGCTGTACTTTTTCCGAAACGCTTACGGTTGAAGTCATTAACTTTTTTATTTGTTCTAAAAACGACAAAAATAAATTACTATTTGCTTAATACACAAAAATATTTTGTTGACAAATGAAGTTTCACTTTACTGGGAAACATAGCAGCATTACTGAGTTTTTCACCACAAACGATACTCTTGGGGATTGGCTATGTTTTATCACCACACCAAAAGAAAACATAAGATAAATAATTATTACTATACTGACGGTGCACTATTATTTGTTGCTCCTTTCTTCGGACTCAATGCTTTCACTACTCGTACTAGAACTAATGGACGGAACACTCCGTACAAAGAAGTAATAATAATAATAATAATAATAATTCCGATAGACTGAAAAGCTAAGGATGGCCAGTCATCAATTTTCCGATTACTTCAGAGCACAGTGGAGATGCAACTGAAATAATAGCAAAAGGCGAGACACACTCTTCAAAGGCTGACAGTGGGTCCAAGAATCGGTAGGAAGAAAGCAATAAAGCTGAAGGAGCACTAACAAACAGGACGAAGGTCAGAACAACGTGATGTAAATCAAATAACAAGAGACGGGGAAAAGCTTTGCTAATCCCGCAATTCTGGGGCAAAACACGAAGGCTACATAGAACATCTGGCAAGTATAACAAAGAAGCCGCATAGCAGAGGTAGAGGCGAGAAAAAATAGACCGATAACCAAAACTACGATATAGCAACAGTACACAGAAACGTAACCAGAGTAGTAATAGTCTCGGATGAGCCAATTGTTTTAACGATAATCCTGCCGCTAGGGGCGCTCGTGTCGCTAGTGTCGCTGCGTGCGACGGCGGCGGCGGTAAGTTTGAAAAGCGCCCTGAGCGGTAGGATTATCGTTAAATCGATTGGCTCATCCGGGACGAGTTGAAAGAATTGAGGAAGTGATGTGGTGTGGAGTGTTTTGATTGGTTCGTTAATTCGCGTGGAAGATGAAGGAAGGAAGATGGAAGAGTATGGAGGTCGCGTGATGGAGAGGAGCAGGGTGGCGAGGTGTTGTCTGTGCGGAGGTCGGTACTGAAAGAGGGAAAAGATGGGGAGCGAGGGATAAAAAGTGTAACAGAAAGTGACGTGTGAAGTTGTGATTGGTGGGAATACGAAGTGATGTTATTGGTGGAAAGGAACAAATGAGAGTTGTTGATTGGTAAGAATAAGAGAGATTATGATTGGTGGAAAGAAAAAGGTGTGGGAGTGGGGTATGTTGGAGGTGATGGGAAAGGTAAGTTTTGGTAGCAGCAAGATTTGCAAAAGCCTGTCGTGAACTGATCAGCAATTTTTTGAACGTTGGATGGTAGTCTTCTTGAGTGGATAGAGAGATGGGGCGATATGAGATGCGGTGGCAAAAATGGGAACTAAACAAGGTGGTTGAGGCAAGAGGTTTAAGGACGAGGAAATTTGGAGGTTAGTGGTGAACATGGCGGTCGCAAGAGGTGGGGGTAAGGAGACGCGGTGGTGAGAATGGGAACTAAAAGAAGATGGCGGTAGCAAGAGTTTAGAAGAGTAGATTTTGAGGTTAAAATAGTGGGAACTAAAATTGGCGGAGGGTCTGCGACAAGGAGAGGCGGTGAGAACTAAACAAGATGGCGGACGCAAGAGGTGAATAAGGAGGTTTGAGGTTACAGTACCAAAACACGAAAGGATATATTCCTACGCCAAGCAGGTCCGAAAAATAATTATGCGTGTGGTACTTACCTGTTACCGGTGTGGATGCGTCACCAAAAGCGCGGCACGCGACCCGAAAAAATAAAAGCAAACTGTTTTTGAAAATGCTTAACCAGCTTTAAGATCAACCAACATCACTACGCACTGATATACCTAGGTTTTTAAAGCGGTACAGTCACCCTTTGCAGAGGCGTAATTTAACTATACCAAAAACCTGGTACTGGACCATCGTGATGGTCGCTAGCGTACGTAGGAACAGGGTTCTCATAGCCGGTCGAAAGCGGTCAAAAACGTGTACGACGTAGGTGTTCGCAGTAGCTGCTGCCGAGTCAACCGTCGAGGTGCGAATGAACGAGATCTGTTCTTGCCGGCAATCTGGTTGGGAGATGAGAGGCGCGGTGGTAAAAATGGGAACTAAATAAGATGGCGGAGGCATGAAGTTGAGGTTAAGGAGCGGTGAGGTGTTGTCTGTGCGGAGGTTGGGGGCTGAAAGAGGGGGAAAGATGGCGAACGAGGGATAAAAAGTATAACAGAAAGTGACGTGTGAAGTTGTGATTGGTGGGAATAAGAAGTGATGTTATTGGTGGAAAGGAACAAATGAAAGTTGTTGATTGGTGAGAATAAGAGAGATTATGATTGGTGGAAAGAAAAAAGGTGTGGGAGTGGGGTATGTTGGAGGTGATGGAAAAGGTACGTTTTGCTACCAACAAAATTTGCAAAAGCCTATCCAGAACTCATCAGCAATTTTAAATAACTAGTGTTTCGGGGTTTTCTCTGGTTGGTAGACGAATGCAAGCTGTTTCTGCCATACTTATATTATTCGTCTTTTCCTTTTTTTTCGTTTTTTTTTAAAAAATAACTAGTTTTTTGCGGGTTTTCTGCGGATGGTAAACGAATGCAAGCTCTTTCTGCTTTTTCATAGGTTTTCCCTGGTTGGTAGGCGTTTTCTGTACTGGTTGACGAAGGCGTTTCTAATTTTCGAGGTTTTCTCAGGTTTTTTAACGGTTGTCCCTGCCCGGTAGGCAAATGATGAAGTTTTACCTTGTCGGCGCACGGATACTAGGCACATACTCGCGCGCACACACACACAAACGTTGCAGTTGCCATACGTATATTATTCGTCTTTTCCTTTTTTTTCTTTTTTTTCTTTTTGTTTTTTCGTTTTTTTTTAAATAACTAGTTTTTTGGGAGTTTTCTGCGGTTGGTAAACGAATGCAAACTCTTTCTGCTTTGTCATAGGTTTTCCCTGGTTGGTAGGCGTTTTCTGTAGTGGTTGACAAAGCCGTTTCTAATTTTCGAGGTTTTCTCAGGTTTTTTAGTGGTTGTCCCTGTCCGGTATGCAAATGATAAAGTTTTTCTATAATGTCGTCGTTTTGGCTTGTGGCGCACGGATACTAGGCACGTACTCGCGCGCACACACACACACAGACAGACAGACACACAGACAGGCACACACACACGGACATGTTTCCAAAAATGCTTTTTTTTGGATTCAGGAGGTCTCAAAACGTGTATTTCCGGCGAAATCTCGGTATCGAATTTTTGGGTGGAATGCAATACTTCCCCTACTTACTATACGTAGTAGAGAAAGTAAAAAAAGTATAAGTATTGGAAAATTTAAGGAAATAACAAGCAATATCTCGAAAACGGTTCACTCAACAAAAGAAATGTATATGGCATAAGTTGTGTATTTTAACGCAATCTACATTTTTTGTGTAGTAAAATTTTGTCTATCTCTTATGGTTTACCAGTTATGCAAAAGGCGTTCACAATGAAGAATACTTTTGGAGACATTCCCAGAAAATTTGAGATATACATTTCATTTCTCATGACATTATCTTAAACATATGATATTTTCATCAAAATCGTTAGAGCCATTTTTGAGAAAATTAAAAAAAAGTGTACTATCTTGTTTTCATGGGTTTTCCAGATCGGTAAGCGTTAGAATACTCTTAGAGCTTTTTTCAGGTTTTTTCGCGGTTGTCCCTGTCCGGTAGGCAAATGATAAAGTTTTTCTATAATGTCGTCGTTTTGGCTTGTGGCGCACGGATACTAGGCACGTACTCGCGCGCGCACACACACACACACTAAAATAGTAGCGTATAAAAAAAATTTAACAAACCGTAGATTTTCAAGAAAATTCCCACACCGCAAACTACCCGTTTAGCGGGAGAAAGTTCGTTATTTTTATTGTCTTAAAAATGGCTCTAACCCCTTTTGATTACGGTGCGGTATGTTTAAGATATCTGCATGACAAATAAAATGTATAACTTCAATTTTCTGGGAATAGCTGTGAAGTAGTCTCATTGTGAATGTCTTTTGTACAACTGTTAAACCGTAGGAAACGAAGCCTTACTGTACAAGAACGTTAAAGCACACAATTTATGTGTATTATTATTATTATTATTATTATTATTATTATTATTATTACTTTGTGGCGTTGTCTATTTACAAAGTTTCCATGTTGATTTTAATGTTTAAAAGCTTTAGACCTTTCTCACTAAAACTCGTCATTCTTTTAACTTTTCTTTTTTCATTTTCATACAAAGAGAACGGAATTTCACAAGTGAAACAGTACTGTGATAACGATACCAACAAACTAATTATTATTCACCCACTGAAACACATAAAAAAAACAATAAGTAATAATCACAGACCCAGTTTGTGGGTATTTAAATGAAACATCATGCACAATATAAGCCAATTATGTAATATGTTGAAATGTGCAAATCTATAGATGTATTTCTGGCGAAATCCCGGTATGGAATTTTTGAGTGCAATGCAATTTCTCCTGTATCTGCTATGTACGTGGTAGAGAAAGTAAAAATAGTTACAGTGCCTATACAGATGTAACAATAGAGAAACCCACTTGAAGAAAAAACGGAATAAAAATAACAAGGCGTCAGACTCAACTTTCGCGCCATTCTCCGAATATCTGAGAATATTCTTAATATGAGACAAGCATTTTACCTTAAGCAAGTAGTTTTAATCTTACTTTTATGAAAATCAGAGTTTTCTCTATATCGTTTATTTGTGACAACAACGCTAAGTTTCGAGCTAGCTATACTCACTTTTCTTGCAACTATATACGTTTAAACTAATATTAACAAATTTCTCGTAATCCCAGAATTTATTAATCATAGCTGTAATATTTTTCACAACTGCATGTAATAATATTGATTTAGGGGCTTTCTCTACCACGTAAAATAGTAGGTAGAGGAGGTATGCATTGCATCCAAATATTCAATATTGAGATTTCACCGGAAAACTAAATACTTGTTTCGAGGTCCCCTGAATAAAAAACATTTTTAGAAAATTCTGTGTGTATGTGTCAGAGCAGCATAACTCAAAAATGAAAAGTCGGATAAATACTAAAACTTGGTATTTAGGTTGAGTACCTTCCAAAGTTACGACACAGCGATTTTCAAGAAAGTCCCTCCACCCAAAACTACCCTTTACATGAACTATTTTCCGAAATGTTTTATTTTCTAAAACTGTCTCTGACGATTTTAATTACAACACCATATATTAAAGACATTTATATGAAAAATAAAATGTATATCTTGAATTTTGTGGAAATAGCCTGTGAAGTCCTCTTGATTCGGAAGAAATTTTCTATGATCTTGTATAACTGCTAAGGTTTGAGAAAAAACATACAATACAAAAAATTTAGATCTCTTTAAAAAACACACACAATTTATTTGAAATAACTTTTTTGTGACGTCAGCCATTTCCAAGATATCTGTTATAAATGGTTCGAATTGTACAATGCTTAGCCATTCTTTTTAAAGGCATGTCGCTTTTCAGTTCTTGCCCGCCATGTTGATGGAAAGAATTTAGAATTTTAAGGCCAGTGTATAGCGTCCCTTCGGATGTATATCGGATGTGCAATGCAACCATTTCCCGAAAAGTTTATCCGGATTAATATTAAGTGGATATCAAAATAAACTTTCGTACTCACCTATAAGAGATAGAGGGTAGAGGTCATACGAACGTAACACTTGAGAATTTTTATTCAACAGTTGGTGTTACTCCTTAGAAAGGAAGTATCTGCTGCTTCTATTTAATTCTCACATTTTACATAACACGTATGCACTGCACAACACAAAAAACACTACACACGGCACTCGTAGTTTTAAATATTGAGCTGATGCGGGTGTACAAACGTTAAAACGCTGCTCGCTTGTCATTTCCCACGCACAGCACTGCGCAAAGAAAGTGTAAATCGAGCGTGAGAAAGGATGTTCGTCAGCGTTTATGCAGCCTTATTGTCGATGGTAGCGGTCGCGCAGTGGCGGATCGTGACAGGATGACCGCGTTTTTTTACAACTTGGCAATTTTGTGGCGAAATGAGGCATTTAACTCGACGCGCATGTTGAAAACAGCAGTTGCGATAAGCGAGCTTATAAAAACCCGGTGCCAAGAGCAAACGCCCGTAGTGAGAAACGGGGACGATAGCGGATTTTTCTACAAAATCGTTCTATTTGACGAAAAATAGTTTAAAATAAAAACAAAATAGCAGCAGCACTTTGCAGGGAAAGAGCGATCGGTGCATTCGGGCGATAAGATGGAGCTGCAATCCGGGGGAAGTCGCGATGGCACCTTGCAGCCTACGTTCGAAATTATAGGACACAAGCAGAGAAGGGTGCCAAAGCTTTTTTCCGGCTTTACAGAGTCTCAAATTACCGTAAACCCGGTCCCCAGAGATGTCAACCCTGAGCAATGGGTATCGCATCTGTTTAACGATATTCTAAACTTTGCGAAAGAGAACCTGTTAGAAAACGAACCCGGATATTTAGGCATATCCATAACACACGAAAAGGAGACGTCCAAAGCCTTCAACATGAGCGTTAGGCGCGTAGACCAATTGAATGCGGATGTCATTGTTGGAAGCATCGAAAAAGTAATCCAAAGCAACCAACAATTCTTGCTAAGCGGGCCTCTTCACGTGACGTTTGTGTGGACCAAGGAGGTCTCGGGTTCGTGCCACCAGCCTTGCGATGCCTGTAGGGGCAATAAAGGCATTGTCGAAATAGCCAACAAAGACAACTTGTGTTTAGCAAGAGCCATTGTTGTAGTCAAAGCCAAAGTGGATCGCGACGTCAACTATAGAACGATGACGCGCTCCGACTATCTGCAAAAATCGAAGGCCGTAGCCTTGTGCGCGAGCATCGGTCAAGGCCACGACAGCTGCACGATAGATGACGTCAGACGCTTTGACGCTGCGTTAAAGGGCTACGCTGTGACGGTGTTTGGCGATCATAGGGGAAGCACGTGCTGTACGCGTCGGATAAGAAATGCATAAATACATCGACGTCATGCTCCACGCCGGGCACTTTAACGCTATCGTGAACCTTCACAAGTGCTTTAAATGCAAATGGTACTGCCGCCGGTGTCATCATCCCTCGGCACACAAAAAAGAATTTCACAGGTGCGACGCCAGGTGTGCTAAATGCCGTCAGCAGTGCGATGCGCGATTTGACGCCTACATACGCTGCGCCGGGTGCAACAGAGATTTTAAGGGACCGGCATGCTTTGCAAACCACGCAAAGAAAGGCGTTTTTTACCCAAAGGCGCTGTCGGTGTGCGATGTAGAAAAGGTGTGCACGTCTTGCAATAAGCTCGTGAATGCGAGGTACAGAAAAACCGCGCACGAGTGCGGGGAAAAGTACTGCTATCATTGCAAGACACACGTGAATTCTAGCCACATGTGCTATATGCAGCCGTATGCCGCAAAGAACAAAAGAAACCGGTACGTGTTTATGTTCATCGACTTCGAATGCACGCAAAACATTCCATATACCGGCAAAAAGGACACATACGAGCATGTACCTAACTTGTGCGTGTTGTACCAAGCCTGCCCGCACTGCATCGACGAACGCCGCAAGACGGCATACTGCACCGAATGCGGTTGCAAAGAATGGGTGTTCATGGACGAACCCGTGAAGCAGCTTTTCGAGCACATCGCGCAGGCGAGGTTCGAAGCCTGGGACGTCTACGTCGTGGCGCATAACCTCAGAGCTTACGACGGGCAGTTTCTATTAAAGTACATGGTGGCGCACTTAGACTGGGTGCCGGAGCTCATCATGAACGGGAACAAGATCTACAGGATGAGGTACGGTGACGTCACATTTCTAGACTCGCTCAACTTCATACCCATGCCACTCTCCCGCTTTTCCAAGACCTTCGGATTGAAGGAATGCAAAGGTTATTTCCCGTATCTGTTTAACACGAAGGAAAACGAGCGGTACGTGGGTTCGATTCCCGACAAAAGGCATTACTGCCCGGAGGGCATGTCGGCGGAGGGTCGGAAAGCCTTCGAGCAGTGGCACGAAGAAAAGGCGTCCTCCGGGCACGTCTTCGACATGAGGGCGGAAATGGTGGCGTATTGCAAGATGGACGTATTTCTACTCAGTCAGGGAGTTTCCAAATTCAGAAGGGAATTCTTGGACGAGAACGGAATAGACCCGTTCAGAGAATGCGTCACCATCGCGCAGGCGTGCATGTGCGTGTATAGAAAGCGCTTCATGCCGCTTAAAAAAATTGCCCTCTTGCCAGCGGGCGGGTATCGACTGGCGGACCGTCAGTCTCGCGCCGCATGCATATGGCTAACTTGGCTAGAGACGCAAAACCGCATCGTCATCCAGCACGCCATGCGAGGACGCGAAGTCAAAATCGCGGGGCACAAGGTGGACGGGTACAGAGAGGCCGAAAAGAAAACCGCGTACTTTTTCCACGGCTGCTTTTACCACGGCTGCAGGCGGTGCTTTCACAATCGCCATGCGGCGATATACAACTCGGGACACGAAACCATGGCCTCCAGGTTAGAGAGCACCGAGAAGGTCACGGCCAAGATCAAGGCCGCCGGCTACGCCGTGGTGGAAATGTGGGAGTGCGAGTTCGACGCCGCGATGAAGGCCCACCAGGACCTCGCGCGCCACGCAAGGGACTTTCCGGTACCCGAACCCCTGAACCCCAGAGACGCCTTCTACGGAGGTCCCACCAACTGCACCAAGACGTACTGCGAGGCGAAGGGGGATAGCAAGATCTACTACTACGACGTATGCAGCCTGTACCCGTACGTGAACAAGACGAAACCCTACCCCGCGGGCCACCCCAAGATCCACGTGGATCGATTCCCGCGCTTGGAAGACGTGGGGGGCGGGTTGGTGAAGTGCGAGGTTCTACCGCCGCAACACCTGTACCACCCGGTGCTACCGGCGCGCATCGGCGGCAAGCTCATGTTCCCGCTATGCCGCGCTTGCGCGGAGGCGGAGAACCAAGACGAGTGCCACCACGGAGAGCGCGAGAGGGCGTTGTCGGGTACCTGGGTGGTCGACGAGATGAAGGTCGCCCTGGAGGAGGGGTACCGCCTCCTCAGGGTCCACGAGATCTGGGAGTACGACGTGGTGCGGCACGAACCGACCACCGGAGCCAAGAGTGTCTTCGAGGACTACGTGAATCAGTTCCTGAAGATCAAGACCGAAGCCTCCGGCTGGCCCTCGGATTGCGACGACCCTGCCGCGAAGCGGCAGTACGTGGAGCAATTCTTCGAACACGAAGGCGTAGCCCTGGATCCCCAGGCCGTCGCCACCAACCCCGGCAGGCGGGAGCTGGCCAAGCTGATGCTCAACAGCTTCTGGGGCAAACTGAGGCAGAGGGAAAACCTCCCCACGTGCGAGCTGGTGGACCGGGACGACCGCCTCCTGGAGCTGCTCAACGACCCGGGCGTGGAAGTGCAGACCTACGTGCCCGTCACCGACCGGATCGTGTACGCGGTGTGGAGGTACTGCGAGCAGTGCCGCAAGGTCAACACCGCCGCCAACGCCGTCCTGGCGGCCTACACCACGGCTCACGCGCGCCTGGTGCTCTACTCCTACCTCAAGAGGCTGGGAGAACGGGTCTGCTACTTCGACACCGATTCCGTCGTCGTCGCCGCCGCTCCGGGCGACTGGACGCCGTCCGTCGGACGCCTCCTGGGGGACATGACGGACGAGCTGGAGAAGTACGGGAGGGGCTCTTACATCGCCCGGTTCGCCTCCACGGGGCCCAAGAGCTACTGCATGGAGATCGTTTGCCCCGAGACGGGCAAGACCTTCTCGATGTGCAAGGTGAAGGGGATCACGCTCGATTCGGGCAACCTGGAGCTGGTGAACGCGGAGGTGATTCGCGACGTGGTGCTCAGGGACAACGACCGCGCGGTGAAGCTGGCGGGCACGCAGATTTCGCGGAAACCGTCTTGGACGGTCGTCACCGAACCCAGCTCGAAGACGTTTAGGATGGTGGTCAACAAGCGCGTGCTCGCCGGGGATCACGATTCCTATCCCTACGGGTTCAAGAGGAACGCATAAATGAGACGTCCGCAGCCGCGCCAAAGTCATTTCGAACCGGGCGCCCCTGAGCAGACGATGCCCGGTCCCCGAGACCTGGGGCGATTCGAGTTTCCCAGCACGATGCTCGTGGCGGGGCCGTCGCGCTGCGGCAAGTCGACCTTCGTGAAAAACCTGTTGCGCCACGCGCACCGGATGTTCGACGTGCGCCCCAGGAGGGTGCTGTGGTGCCACCCTCCGGAGTATTCGCCGAGACTCGAACCCTCGGCTCTGCGTTGCGAGACCCACGCGGGCATACCCGAACTTGCTTCGGTGGGCGAGAACGACCTCGTCGTCCTCGACGATCTGATGCTGGAGGGTGGCGGGAAGGACGTGTCCAATTTTTTCACCAGAGACTCCCATCACAAGCGCTTCGGCATCGTCTACATCCTGCAGAACGTGTTTCCGCAGGGTCAGAAATATCGCAACATCTCTCTGAATGCGAACTACGTCGTGGTCTTCAAGAACAACCGGGACAGGATGCAGATCGAGAGACTGTGCCAGCAGATCGAACCCAGGAACTCTAGGTTTCTCTTGGAGGCCTTCGAGAAGGCCACCGAACGCCCTCACGGGTATCTCGTGTTGGACTGCACTCAGTACACGCCCTCCCGATACAGGTATCGAACCGGCGTGCTGCCGGGGGAAAACCTCTCTTATTTCGTACCCAACTGAGACCGCCGAGAGGACTCGGGTTCGTTTCGTTCTATATTATCCCGGCAGGGTCTCGCCCGACTGAGGCCGTCGAGTCTAAATAAAAAGTACCGCTTTCGGAGCGAACGTCATTATCGCGCAAGCATGGCTAGAGGCAGGTCAAGGCTCGCGACGCTGACCAGTCCTCGCATAGCGAGACAGCACGGTAATTTGGCGGCTCTGGCCAAGGCGAAGGCCCCTCTGCGCAAAAAGTTGTAAAAAAATGCCGACGGCGATCTGATCAAGGCCATTAGCGAATGCATGCTCAACGTGTGCAGAGGTCACGTGCAACTTCCCGCAAAGTGCTTGGGTCGCCTAAAGAAGCACAAGGCTTCTTGGAGGAAGTTGACGGATAAACGGGTTCCTCTGAAGAAGAAGAAGAGCATCTTGGTTCAAAAAGGAGGTTTTTTGCCGGCATTCCTCCTACCCGTCTTGGCTTCGCTCGGCGGCGCGCTAGTGTCGAAATTAACAGGATGAAGTACGGCAGGCAGATCCTCATTGCACCGCAACCGAAGACCGTCGACAGGCTTCACGCTGTAGACCGCACCATATCCAGATTGGCTAAAGAAATTCAGAACCTGCAGAGCGCAAAGCCCTCTGCCGACGAAAAGTGGCGGCTCGTAAAGCATAAATTGGACAACTACCTCGATCTCGTGGCACAAGTCAGAAAGCCCTTCCTCGGCGACGACGACGACGACGACGATTACGAAGACGTGCACGAGCGCGTGCCGGTGAAGCAGGAGGTCGAACCCCGAACCATAAAGGTCAACCTCCTCTCGCCTCGCAAAAAGAAGAGGGCGAACTTTGCCACTCCGAAAAAGAAATCGAAATCGCCTTCCGCGTCGTACCATTTTCGCAAGCGCGTCTGGCAACCCCTGTACAAGTAAAGCATGAAGGAATGGAAGGCGCTAAGGCGATACTATGCCAGACCGGAACACTATGCCGGTTTGGGCGCGGTCAAGCCCCTTCGAAAGGCCACGGGTGCGTCTAAGGCGAACATCGAGTCCTTCCTTCGAACCCGGGACAGTTACACACTGCACAAACCGGTCAGAAAGCGGTTCCCCACCAGATGTTATCACGTGACGAATATGGACGATCTTTGGGAGGCCGATCTAAACGTCATGAACAGCGTGAGGGAACATAACAAACCTTACGTGTACATTCTGACCGTTATCGACGTATTTTCCAAATATGCTTGGGCCGTACCCCTGATATCGAAGCTGGGAACCGAGGTCGCGCAAGCGTTTCGCTCCATATTCTCCCGACGCGTCCCCAGGGTCCTCCAGACGGACAAGGGAACCGAGTTTACCAACAAGACTTTTCGCGACTTTCTGAAGAAACACGACGTGAATCATTACACAACCAAAAATAACGTTAAAGCCAGCGTCGTGGAGCGCTTCAACCGCACCTTAAAAACCAAGATGTGGAGGTATTTCACGCACAAAAACAGTTACAGATACCTGGAAGTCCTTCCGGCCTTACTCGAGTCGTACAATAGCTCGCATCACAGGTCCATAAAAATGGCTCCGAAGGACGTGAACGAATCTAACATTTTACGAGTGTACCGCAATCTCTACGGAAATAGGACCCTACCTCGCGCAGGGAAACCCACATTTTCCGTCGGCGATCACGTGCGCATCTCTAAAGAAAAAATGAAATTCGACAAGGGCTACGAGCAGAATTGGACGGACGAAATATTTCGGATAGCCGAGGTGGTGCGCGGTCGGCCGGTGGTATATAAGTTGAAGGATCTGGCCGGAGAAGCCATAGACGGCACATTTTACACCCAGGAGCTACAAAAGGTCGCGCTACCTCGGACGTTTAAGATCGAGCGCGTTTTACAGACCAAGGGCCGAGGGCGCCGCAAGCAGGTCTTGGTAAAGTGGAAGGGGTATCCGGCAAAGTTTAACTCGTGGGTTCTGGCTTCGACCGTCGATTCGACATGATTAAGACCGAGCCCTTCTCCATCACTCTCGTGAGCAACGCTTCCATGGAACACTTTACCGACAACACCACGGCCGGATTTTCTAACATCTTGCCCGAGAGAATCGTTCTGCAGGGAGAATGGGAGGTCGCCCTGCAAAAGGTCAGGTATCCGGTGAAATTTTATAACCTTTCGCCAGACGATGCCCGTCTGGCGGGCACCAAGTACACCATGACGCTCCTCCCCACGCATTCCAAATTCAGTTTGCAAATGCCGCAAGGCATCGTGCACAATCCCAAAGACTTGGTGAACCTCGTCAACGCCGCTCTACTCGAACACTTGCACGTGGAAAACTTCTTCCTCTTCGACGAGCGCAAGCAGACGGTGGGCGTGAATGCCGCCGTCGCCCATCCCGAACCACTACCCGACATTCCGTTCGACGGGTTTGTGGAAAATGTCGCGCGCACGGTCGTACCGTACGCGGTCGGCGAATACGAAGCTCTCAACGATGCGCCCCACCAGAGACCCAAGCCGAAACCGAAACCGAAGCCCCGGGCTTCGGGGCAGCAGAAACCCGCGGCGGCTCGTTCCGTCAGACCCAAACGAGACGTTTCAAAATCGGAGGACCCTCCGGGACCTCTACACCGCATCCACAGTTTGCTCTTAACGCCCGCTATGGCAAAAATGTTGGGTTTCGATCCCTACGTCAACATCATTCTTGAAAAAGCTGCTAAACAACCCGTAGATCCTTATATGGGGTTTCCTTACGAAATGTTCGTCTATTGTAATCTAGTGTCCCCGCAAGTCGTGGGCAACACCTTCGCCCAAGTCATAGAGAGCGCGGCCGTGGAATACGAAAGAAGCAACAACACTTACATGAGCGACGAAAAGACGTTTTTTCCCCAAAATTGGGTACCCTTGATTCAGCAAGACTTCAAGACGGTCAACATAGATTTAAGGAACGGTTACGGCGATCTCTTGCCATTCGCCGACGGATTTTCCTCTACTGTAGTTCTCGCTTTTCGTCCGAAACAGGCGTAATGGACGTGCACGCCGTAACGCGGTACTACCTCAATCAGACCGGCGGCGCGTTCCACCATCGCGATTTCGCTCTCTACAGGGGCAAGCTCTACCAAAGAGGCAGCGGTCTCTTTTCAGCCCTCGGAGGACTCTTCAGAAGGTTGCTACCGTTTTTGAAGAGCGGAGCAGTCGGAAAGGAGGCCTTAAAGGCGGGCGCCCACGTTCTGTCCGATGTGACTGTGGCGGGAGCAGCGCCGAAGCAAGCGCTCCAGCGGAGGCTCAAGGAGTCCGGATACAATTTAAAGCGAAAAGCCGACGAAAAGCTCAATGCCATGCTCGGTTCCGGCGCCAGGCGTCTCAAGAGAATAAAACCGAGCAAATCCAGAAAGAGCAAGCAGTCCAAGCTGAAACGCGGTAGGCGCAAGGTGCAAGACGTATTTTCGTAATGGCAGACGCGACCGTCCACATGAGTTCCGAACTGGACCTCTTTACAGAGGTGCCGGTTCAGATGAGCATCGAGGAGTCACGGTTCCTATACCTAAACCCTCAAAACACTTTAATGAAAAATGCCCCCATCACCTTTCATTATTCCGGAAATGCGGACGATTACCTAGACTTGACCTACGTCGTACTCGAACTCATGGTGCGCGTTGTAGATGACAAAGGAGAGGCCTTAAACGCTGACGCTAACGCCACTCTGGTCAACAACGTCTTAAATTCCCTGTTTCAACAGATGGAGGTAACCCTCAATAACGTCATCGTCTCCATGCCGCAAGCCGGTTACCCCTATAGAACCTACCTCGAGACGCTTCTCAATTACTCCGAAGATGCCATGAACACCAAACTAGAATCTACCCTCTGGAGAAAGGACACGGCAGGCATCATGGACTCTTTTATCGCCAATGCGGGTTTTCAGTGGCGTCAGGGGTTTACCAAAGGGAGCAACGTCGTACAGCTCATCGATCCTCTGTCCAACGCTCTTTTTAGACAGGAGAAGCTGCTTTTGAACAACGTTAGCATGACCGTCAAGCTCACTCCCGCCTCTCCCCAGTTTTATCTGTTTTCCGACGTAGATACCTTTAAGGGGTACGCCGACATCGTGTCTGCCACGCTGCGCTTAAAATCGGTGCGGCCCTCGCCGACCATAAAGCTCGCGCACCAGGCCGTGCTCGCAAAGGGCAACGCAAAGTACCATCTCAAAGACGTCAGCTTTCACGCTCTCAGCATCCCCAAGGAGTCCAGGGCAATGACGTTTAGCGACGTGTGCGTAGGGCAAGTTCCAAGGAGAGTGGTAGTAGCCATGGTCACCGACAAGGCCTATTCCGGCCATTTTAACTCAAATCCGTACAACTTGAAACATTTTAAAATGAACTTCTTTCAGCTCTACGTGAACGGGCAACCCGTTCCCTCCCAACCTCTGCAACCCGACTTTACAAAGGGACACTATTTGCAATGCTTTCAAACCCTGCAGGACGGCCTAGGCATTCATTTCAAGGACGAGGGACACTCCATCTCCAGAGAAACCTACCCGCAAGGGTATACGATAATGGTTTTCGATCTCACTGCAGACATGAGCGCTAACGAGTCTCACATCTCGGGTCAGCGCCACGGAACCGTCTCTATAAGCATCGGTTTTGCCGATAAATTGACAGAACCGGTCATACTTCTGCTGCTAGCGGAAATACATCGCACGGTCGAAATCGACGCCAACCGATCCATTTTGGTATCATGAACACCTTTCAAATTCAACGGTTTCTATCGACATGCCCCTCTACGCGCTCTCACTTTTTAGGCGTCTACCCCTGCGATAAACTACCCGTACTTCACGGCATTCGAACGCCTCCCTTGGCGCTAGTGGCTAACACCGACCCCAGCACCAAATCCGGGCAACACTGGGTTTGCATCTTTGTGGACAAAAACTCGCATGCAGAATATTTTGACAGTTACGGCATAGGACCGCTTTCGCCCCATTTTCTCCGGTTCTTAAATTCGGTCTGCGGGACGCGTTGGTCCACCAACGCCAGAAGGCTGCAAGGTTTCGACAGCACCACTTGCGGTCATTACGTCATCGCCTACCTCACCCACCGCTGCTCCGGCTTACCTAAGCATACATTCTTCTCAAAATTTCGCGTCAGCAATCACGCGCATAATGATGTCGTCATTCGCAAAACGTTCAAAAACGCATGCCGCGCAAAGTGCTCTGACGCTCAGCAAACTTGTCAACCCTTGAAGGTGAGTACGTGTGTGTGTGTGTGTGTGTGTGTGTGTGTGTGTCACCATTCAGCACATCTAAGCTAATCCATCGTCTTGCACGTGCTTTCAGAAGACGCTCCTGCTCATATAAAAAGCAACGTCACGGTGCCGCTCGCCTCATTCAGAGTGTACCATGCAGCACGCGGATGCAGTCCTGCTGCCATGCAGCACGCCGAGCAGGTAGGTCCGCACCTATGTATTAGCTTGCTTTTTTCTATCCCGTTTATCTCTCTATCCCTCACATTATTATTATTGTTTTGTGTGTTCCAGTATAACCGGATGTCAAACCCCGACCACCTCAAAACCCGGGGAAAAAAGGAAACTACCCATCTTCGACCTCCAGCAGCATCCCGACAGCCCTGCTCCGCCAGCACAGTTCCAACACAGTGCAGTTGTGGGTCCTCTGGCGGATATCTACTTCCTCAACCCGCAACAAACTAAATTCGTCAGTGTGGGATTCTCCCCCCAGCCGCCGCACCATCTCGTCGTCACCATTGCCAAATGTGGACAGCACAACGCAGTCGTCATGAGTTTCTCGCAGTGGCACAAACTCGTCGAAGCCATCCCCATCATTCACAAACGCTTGAATGACCCGCAGGGACGTCTACAGCAATTTCAGTTCAGCGACAGCGTCACCATCGTGTTTAAGTTTGTGTTCGGAAAGCTAAAGCTCGTTTTCAAAGAACTGCAAGGCGCATCCGTTACGCTCAACCAACAAGAATGGCACGTGTTGCATACCCTGCAGCGCATCATTACCGACATCATGTATCACAAAAAGAAGGAAGAGACGGACGTGCAAAATCAAATCATGGCATACCACAAGTACATGCTTCACAACCATGCCTCCAACGTTCCCTTACATGACATGAATTTCACGCAGTTCACTAAGTACATACGGTGCGCCAATTTTAGAACATTCCTCGAGGTTCATCATTTCCTCAACACCCATTTCGCACTGCGCATCTCACAAAATAGTCCTTAGTGCGCATGTATTTCTACCAGCGTTCCAACCGCACCTCACCCAAGCATCTCGCGCCCTTCGCTCCCGCATTTGGGTCGCGAAGCATCCTATATCATACCCGATCACATTCACGGCGTTTGCATGTTCAGCACCGTTCAAAACAGAGTTCTTCTCCAAGTCGAAAACCGTTAAATCAACGGACACAGTGTTTTTCCTGCGGATGTTGTGCAATAATCGCTAAGCGCTTCCGGCGGATGTAGTGAACCTCCAAAGAACGTTTCCCCACCAGTGCTTCCCCTGATGTGGTAATTCTCCAACCAACTTTTCCCCCACCAGTGCTTCCCCCTGATGTGGTCGTTTGCATGTTCAGCACCGTTCAAAACAGAGTTCTCCTCCAAGACGAAAACCGTTAAATCAACGGACACAGTGTTTTTCCTGCGGATGTTGTGCAATAATCGCTAAGCGCTTCCGGCGTATGTAGCCAACCTCCAACGAACGTTTCCCCCCACCACTGTTTCCCCTGATGTGGTGTTTCTCCAACGAACTTTTCCCCCACCAGTGCTTCCCCTGATGTGGTAAATCTCCAACGAACTTTTCCCCCACCAGTGATTTCCTGCTTCCGGCAGTTGGGTTATATTTATGCACGCGCATTCTTTACCCCTTCATTCGTAGCTAGCCAGCCGTGGGGAATGCCAGGACCGTCGTGTAAAGACTTCCACTGCTCGTTTTGCTTTCACCAAACGTGCAGCTGCGAACTTAAGCACCGTCTCACCCTCCTGTGCACGCAGTGTCAACTCGGTTTCTACGAAGACCTCGATCATCTCAACAAGCAAATTCAACAATTCCTTCGAAGGTACTCCGCTAGAAACACCACATGAACTGCTTCATCGTGCTCTTTCGGTATCTCGATAACGGACGAAGAATCCACCTGCTACTGCCCAGGGAACGCCAAGTGCTGCTGCAGAACGGCATATACATCTTCGAACGTTATCCCCCAAGCGACGTCGACCTTGTGTGGAACCAACTTCCCACAGACGCACAGGTAGTTTGCGCACCTTATCGCAGGTGTAAACAACACTACAACCTTCCTCATCAAACCACTCATATAGACGGTCCTCCCCCGTTTATCAAAAACTGCCATCTGTGCCGTCAGAATGTCACAGGACGTCCTTAAAGAGCTAGAAGAACTTTCCAGCAGCGCCCACACTCTCAGCGTATCTACGCTTCAACAGCACGTACCATATCGCGTCGTCGGCGTCAAAACAATCGACACCGTTCACGGTACAAAGCTCGTCGCCAAACTCGACAACGACACAGAAGTTTTCCTACCAACAAGATTTGCAAAAGCCTCTCCAGAACTCGTCAACAAACTCAACTCTAACTCATTCTGCATCATATACGCACGCGAGGAAAAACTACGCAGCGGTTTCAAACGTCGCATCGTCACGTTCTCCCCATATAACCCTAAATAATGTCCGACGAAACCTATCCCGTCCCCGTGGGGAACAATCTTAAACTACAACTCATTCTCAACGCAGCTTCACCTATCCGTATCCTCTGCATCTCCAACTCCTATTTCCGCAACAGCAGAGTTGTCACCATCACACTCGACGTCCAAGGGGCTCACGCCGTCCACGTCAAATGCGTACCTACCAAAGTACACCAGCATAAACAAGACGCACTATGCGTCATATACCTCGGCAACAGCAACATTCCTGCTCTAACCAACAAAGTCACATCCACAGGATGCTTCTCAACCAGCCATTACAACGAATTTACCATCCCCATCTATATACCAACCTTCACCGAGTTCGTCAACGAAAGTTTCTCTCACCTGCTCGTCACCTGCATCACCAAACCTATCCACCAATTTACCGCCGATAGCAGCAGCAGCGATGACGAGGACTCAAAGTGCACCACGTACTTTAAAATCATTGTTGTGCGCGAAATCTGTGTGTCCTAGTGCCTCAAACAAAAACTATGAATTTTAATGTGCTTTTTTTTCTCCTAATATTTCTTATATTGTCCATTTATTGTATTCATATGTTAATTTCCTGTAATCAAATAATCCATTATGTTATTCTCAAACTATGTATTTATATGTTAAGCAAATAATACATCATGTTAATCAAAACTATGTATACATATCTTTATCCAATGTACTGTATTCAAGGTATAAATAAAGAAAACAGTCCCGGATGAGCCAATTGCAATAACGATAATCCTACCACTCAGGGCGCTTTTCAAACTTACCGCCGCCGCCGTCGCACGCAGCGACACTAGCGACACGAGCGCCCCTAGCGGCAGGATTATCGTTAAAACAATTGGCTCATCCGGGACTATTACTACTAACCAGAACATATGGCAAGTGTAACAGTGAAGTAGCATAGCATCGAAGCAAAGGCGAGAAATACAAATAGACCGATACGCTACGATATAGGAATTATGAGAAAACAATTTAAAATGCTTCTGTACATAAAACTCGACAATTAATACAATGAATATGTAAAACCTCCCATCAAACCTTTTACCTATTGCCGGCACGTCTAGTATTCTTAGACGGAACACTGCCTGTGACCTGAATTTTGTTATTTTAGATTATGGATGGTTGTACGGCCTGGAACCTTTACGCCCGAGGATCGTTCTGAAAACTGTATTTGCACCTGACGAGCTGACTGCGTTAAAACATAGGAATCATACATAAATACATGCTGCGCAATAGTAAACATATGTATACTGAGCCATAGCTGTAACTAAATACAGGACACAATAATAAATAATTCGTAATAACAGCACCACACTGACTTACGCTGAACTACACCACCCCATCACGGTCAACGCAATACTGCAGAGAAGGGCAAAACAAGCTCAGTAGCGTGATCTTGATTGCAGCAGTGACGGGAACATATGCCCACATTCCCAGAGGAAAAACACCGCGTAGCCGGTTGACAGTTCATTGGTGTTAAAGCATTAATACTTCCTTTGTAAGAGACAAGCCATACATTACACAGATTTAGTATTTGTGTAATCTTAATCATTTTAAATAATTATTAATCTAGTACTGGTTTGTATTACCAAACATGTTCATTTTGTTGTAACATTTCACATACCTGAAACAAACATCCTCCCATTAAATTCCTTCTACTTTTGCAGCTGTAATACTTTTGTGAATTTCTGCCAACTCAAAAATAGAAACAATAAAAATTAAACAAATTGAACAGATATACAGTCAGCTATAAAGTCTAACAAAGATGGTTTGTGCTTAATATTATGGAACAATACTCAAGAATGTCCGCTGGGAAATAAGCTTTAATAAAATTTTCTTGATCAAAACGTTATCTGGAACGACAGAATAGTTTTAAAATGTTAACATCCACAGATTTAATTTAAAGTGTCAGCAGAATGATTAGCCCCTTTAGTTAAATAGCATTGCCTGCTCTTAAGATATTTTAATGTGCCATGTCGTACACAATGCTTGTAAGTGTGGATGACAGTGTCGAAATCTATCGTCAATGATGGAGAAGAAGAGGAATGAAAACAACAAGATTATAGTTGATGAAATAGTTATAGCCCTTATTCGTGGCTTAATGGGTAGTGCCCCTCGCAAGTAAATCTGGAGGATCAGAGTTGAAATCTTGGTGGGAATTACGTATTTTTCTTTGTCCTGAAATGAGGTGTTAGCTACCTTCCAGCAGTTTAGACCCTGGACTCACCCCAGAATTCATTAACGACCATTTAATCCATCAGCTCTACAGACATAAGATGATATAATGAGCATTAAATATAAAACAAGTTCTTTTATAAATGGCAGTGTGACGCGGCTTTTAGCTATGGTACCCAAATCTATTTTTGTTTTGTGTCATTTTCTTTGCCCATCATTTTGATGTATAGATTGTATATGTAGGTCATCTGGATGATGTGTAATTGTTTATTTTACTACAACGTAATATTTTGCCTGTGTATAAGGTTCCTGGTCCACTAGTTGGTAGTTGCCTTAAATCCTGCTGTTTCATCGGAAAGGATCCTGTCTACGAGCACTGGAATGTGGGAATCCTCTTTCTGTTAATCGGGTCAAGGGTCAAGTATTTCTGCAAGGGTCTTCTATCCATACACATGGGGGTATAGATTTTGACTTGGAATGCGGAAGACATCTGTGACGCGAGGGGAAAAGTCACATGATGAATAAGTAGCCAATGAAATGCTGGAGAAGAGGCGAAATGTTAAACGGACGTTTAGTATCCCGCGAAAAATGCTCCAATAATGCAGCAGAAACTTTAAGTATTGAGTAGGGGATAGGATTGTATAAATATTCCATGTTCACCCCAGAAATTAGGCAGTCGATATGTGATCCCGGGCACAGACTCCACGTCACTTGTGAGCAGAAGTTGGCATGTAAATAAGGCCCGTGAAATCATGGTAGTTTCTCCAAAGTGCCGAAGTACATTCCGGATTGAGGGTATACGTCGTTGCTTGTAATTGTAGTGCTGTGTAGAGGAATAAGTGATGCCTAAGCGCAGCGAAATAACAAAGGGCTGTGAGACGCGCGAGAAATTCGTCAGCTCCCAGTGACCAGGAACATTATCTAGTGTTTTCATTAGTGGTAATTAAATTCAGGCAAGTGAACTCCGTGGTACTTTTTCAATTCCCCCTGAAAATTTCCTTTATCGCACAACCTGGATCGCCGAAACTTATCCTTTTCTGATAGGCAGAGTCCATGCACACATCTCCACTGAGAACCAATCTAGCCAAGGCAAACAACAAACTAAGTTATTACAAGCACATCATCCGTCGACGGAGGTAGCAGCAGAAGAAACCCCGATGAGAGGACCTCAAAACAGGTACGGTATCTTCGAGACTGTGTCATTACCTCTGCCGTGCCTGCAGACAGGCACACTCTGCGGTGACCCGTACCCGCGCGAGGTACTAGCCACGGACAGCAGCGTGCAGAGCCAGCCGTGCCTCTCTCAGACGTAGGCTTCTAAGTGAGGCGTGAGAACTAGCCTCAAGTGCCATCGGGAACTTGCAACAAGTTTGACAATAACTATCATATTCATTTACATTCCTTTGCTTGTTTATTTCTAACATCATGCTTTTATAAAGAAAGGTGTTGCAATTATTTCTATGGAATAATTGTACTTTTATACATTTATAATAGAGTAAAACAGAATATCTCGTATTGTTTGCATTAACAGTTTAAAATTTAATTTCTGCTATATTTACCATATAAAACCATGAATTGAGCAGTTCATTATGTTGACACGTGATGTAATTTATTAACTAAATAACGCATTTTACTCCTGGAAGTTAATTTGAAGGTTAAAGTCAAAGAAGAATTTCTCCAACATTTGCTTGAAGCAACATAACATGTGACACTCAAGACATTTAGAAATAGCAAACCTGGTTGAATTCGAAATGGTTCGTCATCGTATATCTTGGCAATGAAGTGACTTTATGTTTGTTAGGGAAAACTAATATTTGACAACTGTGCTCACTCAGGAATATCCTTGCAATAGACTTTAAAAACAAGCTGATAGCGACATCTGCAAAAAACAAAAAGACAGGCACATCTGATATTCCTAGAGTAATAAATTGCCAAGTAAGGCTAATTCTGTCCTTAGGCTTGTCCTTCAAATATTATAAATACATTGCAAATATGGGTGTAGATTAGACCTGTTTTATTGTTATTTCCAACGCTCCCCATATGGTATATGACTTAAGGGGGAACCTTGCCCCACCAAGCGATGACTGGATCCACTCATTAGGTGGAGGAATCGTGCGAGCGGTGTCCGTTACCTCCGATGGCAGGATGACAATGTGAATGGCAATAGAACGAGATGACCTACAGATTTTACCGTGACTCCGAACCCGCTGAGCCTTGAGGAAACTTCATAGTCAGAGGTGAATGCCTGGATAGGGGCAACTTAAAATCCCCAACCATAGCCAAGAATCGAAACACACACCCTCGGTGCGAGAGCCAGGAGGTAACCCGATGCCCTAGACCTATATTATCCGCAATGTGAGTCGGTTATGTTACACATCATGCGCCATTACTAAGGAAGATACGTAAAATATATATTAACGGATTCTGTTATCACGGCCTACTGACCGTGCCAGTGACATGCGGCACACGTTAACCTTGTTTATCTACTCTTCACTTCCAAATGATCCGAAAGATTCTGACTGGAGTGTTGCAAGCCTTAATCTGCACATTATGTGTGCGCGCGACCTACTGGCTCTACCAGTGACATACAGCACGCGTTAGCTTTATTTATCTACTCTGCATCTCCAAATGCTCCGAAATATTCTGACTGGAGTGTGCAAATCGTAAACTGCATATTATGAGTGTGATAACTAAGGACAGATTTTAATGCAAAAGAATATTTCTTCTGTGCTGTCAGAAAGTGTGCTCACCTGGTATGTGAGTTAGTTACTAAATTTCTAAACATTTGACCAGATGTTGCGTATAATGCAATATTTTTCCTGACTTTACATAGCATTTCAACAGTTTGAAAATTAAGCTGCATATTTGCTTGTTTTACATGTGCATTTTATAAATATATTTTACTGTTATATTTAATTTTATCTGCATGTTTGATTTAAAAGCATATTTCCGATTAATGGGTGCCATTGAGTCAGTCTTGAAACTGGCTAAACTGATGGTAGTTCACATGCAACGCAATCAATAGGTCACGTCATATTGGCGAATCCCCGCCCTATCTGGTCGTAGCCGTTTCCTCGCGATATGAAGGTGATTGCTAAGGAGTTTCTGGAATTAAGTTCAAGTGTTGTGGTTATACTTACACGTGATGTTAAATTTAGTTTAAAATTTTATTGTTCAGTATCTCTTAAGATTTATAAAAGTACAATATACTAATTTATACAAATGAAAGCATTTGAAAATGTTCAACCGTTAACAGTTTCAGGAGTTCAATTCCCAAAATATCCCTGTAGGTGCGCAATCGTTCTCCAGTTGAAACTTCAGGTAATTCAATTCAGTGGTGTGGAGCTTGTATATGATGAAGGCCTTGTTTTCATGTATTCATGCCGAAAGTAAAGGTAAGCGACAAAGCTAGGTTACAGGGATATCAATGTGTTAATGAACCGTAAAATTATTATCTCCAAATTAAATTCTGTACCTGGAAGTGTTGGCAATAAAGTGAGGGAAAAATATATAATATTCTTTTTAAAAAATTATATCAATGTGAGAGGTTGAAGAAACGTCCCAACTGCATAGTAAATACCACTAAAAGTAGATCAAACTTGGCTTTTATATTCGTACGTACCCCTAAGTTCCTGTGAGGTAGAGAGAAGTTTTAATTTTACCACTATAAAGATATCTTAAGAGGCAATAGCAGGTGGCTGTATATGGAAAACTTAAAACCTCTGGTGGTCGTAAACTGCAACAGAAAAGAGGTTGAGAGTGTGGAGAACAAAAAATATGAGTACCACGTTTATTGAATTTTGGCTTCTGTATTTTAAGGAAAATATATTCTAACTCTTCAATATTAAAGATACATATTTTTTAAGAGTTAAGTAATTCATACGGTTTCCACAATATTTTATCCATGCAGAGATTGCATAAAATTGCCGTATACTTCTATTTTATACCAATATATGTTGATGCTCTTTATAAGGGCATATTAAGTGCATATTATGAATGTTTTCAATGCATAAACCATACATATTAACGCGATTAATAAAGTATAAAATTTCTGACCCTAGTGATAACAAAGGACATTAAGAATATTATGCATTTTGATTTCTGATACGTTCATGCTTCATACAGGAAAGGCTGTGCTTATTTATTAGGTGTTGGCGAAGGACTATTACTGGTTTCAAACTCAAGCACTTTTGTGTATACAAGGTGTTTCAAAAATAGACGACATAAAATCAGGTATGCATTCCACATATGTAGACAATAAAAAAGTACATTTCAACATGTGACCGGAAATGCTTGGTTTCTGAGTTATGGCCTTCAAAACAGTGACATTCACCGAAACGTTTTTCTTCCGGAGATAGTTACTGTGACAGAAGATAGTATCAGTACACTGACAGTTCATTCCGAGGCGAAGGGTACATTGAGTGTTGTGTTTGGCGTTTGACTGAGCGACATGTACTCAAATCAGGAGCTGGCAGAAATGCATTTCATATACGGTAAGGCGGACGGCAATGCTTCGCTGGCTCGTCGTTTGTATCAAGAGAGGTACTCACAGCGAAGATGTCCAGATCGGAAGGCATTTGAACGTCTCCATCGCCGTCTGTGCGCTCATAGAAAGTTTACATCTCCTGGTTTGGGGATGGAACGACCAAGATCTACAACTCCAGATGTAGAGGAGGAGATTCTGGACTCCTGTCAGTACACGAAGGTTAGCGTTGCAAGTGAATGTTCCTCATACGACTGTCTGGAGACTGTTGCGAGAGCAACAGTTGTATCCTTATCATTTGCAACGTATACAGGCCCTGTCACCAGCAGAGTACCCTGCTCGATTGATGTCCTGCCAGTGGTTCTGCAGCAGTGTGCTACAAATCCAAATTTTCCTGCCTTAGTATTATTTACAGATGAAGCACAGTTCACACAAGATAGCATTACAAATTTACACAACCAGCATGTATGAACATATGAAAACCCACATGCAATTGTTCTATTTCATCACCAAGTGCGGTTCACTCTCAACATGTGGGCCGGTATCATTGGTGATAGGTTAGTTGGACCCCATGTACTTGTAAACAGACTTGCGGGGCAGGCGTACATAAACTTCCTGGAAAACACCATACCTCATGTGTAGAAAGACACTCCACGGAGCATTCGTCAACAAGCTCACTTCTAGCATGATGGCGCTCCTGCACACTTCAGTCGTACCCTCGCCTGTACTTGGATCGAAGGTTTCCTGATCGATGGATAGATAGAGGTGGCCCAATTGCTTGGCCACCATGCTCACTTGATTTGAACTCTGTCGATTTCTACTCGTGAGGCCATTTAAAAGCGTTGGTGTATTCGTCTCCGTACATCCAATTGTAACACTCACAATTAGACACTGTAAAATGCATTGTATAAGATCTACTTCTTTCCGTGACATTTGATGTTACGTTTAGTAACGGAGGACAAAGCCGTCCATTCTGAATAATGAGAAACTTTTCTTCAAACTTAGCTAAACTAAACGGTTTTTTGTTTCAATCCAACCACAATGTCTTGTCCCTCTTCCATCTTCCTATTGCATATTTATAATAACAAAACGTGTTTAAAATATAGTAGGTACTCACAATTCAGTAGATAAAGAGAAACACACTCCGGTGCCTGACATGGAATCCCTTCAGAATCGAATTGTGGCAGCTTGTGAGGAAATATGCAATACTCCTGGAATTTAGGGTCGTGTTCGCACGGCCAAGAGACGTCGAAGTGAGGCCTGTATTCAAGCAGGAGATGGACACTTTGAACATCTTCTGTAAGGAAAGCTACCTGCGGCAAGAATATCACTGTTTTGAAAGCCTTAATTCAGAGAAAAAAACATTTCCGGACACATGTTTTAACAGACTTTTTATTGCATATATATGGGAAATGCATATCTGAAATCATGCGCTGTATTTTTAAACATCCTGTATTATTAACACTGGTTTACACAAATGGGAGGAGCTGGCGGAATGTTCAAATTGTAAGGTTGTTAGACTCTCGTTACACCTCACTTTCTAATATCATATATTTTACTTCAATGTTTAGCCTCTTATATGCCTACTAACACTCCAAGACAATGAAACCAACGGTAACATGGTGGATGTGCGCACGAGATAAACAGATCCTACCATTTAACGCGACGCTCTTTCTTATTCGCAGTCCTGTAGAAAACAAATCGCGTTAGTATGTGTCAATGATGTTTAAGACTCACCCAATGGCTGAGTCTTGTAACAAACACGAGAAGACAAAATGCAACCATTTATCACAGTCAATTTATATAGCACCACCAACAGAGAAAACCTTGAAATAAAAGACGCGGTGGTATCTGTAGATGGCTTGTGGCTTTAGTGGTATTAACTAAACTCTCGATATTATGGAGTCTTTGGTTTAGCCTATGCTATTGATATTGTTACCGACAAGATCATCATATAACATGGACTAATTGTCAATTTTTTGAGTGGAAACAAATTATTGGAGTCCACTTAATTATTAGGGGGACGCATCCCTCCTGTTCGCCACCTACCAGCGGTTCTGCAGTAAACCTTTACATGCATAATATATTGTTGGTTACCTTGAGTTCACCAACAAATACCCAGAATGTGACCTTAATCACTTCCACGTAGAAAAAGTTATTTTAACTATCTCAGGCGATACCTTATTAGTTATCACCACAATAAAATATACCTTTACTTGTATTACAAATATGGATTGTTTTTATATAGTATACAGTTATTTTATTAGGGAAAAGAGCATCTAAATATAAATTATTCCGCTTAAATACAAATAATGGATGTTTGCATTATGAAAATAAAGCACTATTCAAATAACTTGAAAAGGGAGGCTCGGAATTGTATAAGAGCTTCAAGCTGAGAATTTTAGGAAGATATCATAAATTTGAACAATTTTAATGAAAGAAGCCCCATGACTATTACAGAAAAAATGGAATGCACTTATGAGCATATGCCAAATAAGCTGGTAAGTCACAATATTTTTGCTATGCCTTCGAGGGATACCTGAAGTGCTGGATCTATTTAAAAAGTTGGTTGCCCATCTTAGTCTTTATTAGCGTAACATTTTCTTGTTTCTAATCCTTTCGAATAATACATTGTACCTTACCATTACGATCAACTTGATCTCTAATCGTGAACTGCTTTGTACAGAAGGCTATACTTTTGGTTCTTCTTTTGACAGAATTGAAGCTTTATTTGCGAAATAATTTCTTAGAAGATATATTGTGGCATGTGCACAGATTATAGTAATAGTAATACGTCCTCTGGTTACCCAAGTCGAAGGTTGGCAGTTTATCTGAGGAGGGGCGATTGAGGGGAAACAGTCTCATTGGTGGGGATGGCGTTAGTGACGCCAAGTTAGAGGGGTTTTCTCAGTATTCTGTTACTAGTCTTCGTGTGAGGTGAACGGATAGCTGCCCTACGATATGGCGTCCTCGCCCGGCAGACACATTGGGGTAAGGTAAGCATTTGTTATAATAAATCTATTTGTCATCCTTTCTTCCAACTTTTATTATGGTAGAATAGAATCCTTGCCTCTCCCTTCAGCCAGGAATTATGTTAGTGTAAGAATATTTTTGAGATAACTTTAGCTGCGTCCTCGTCGGTGCCTCTTAAATTAACGTTCTTTGTTTGATCAACGATCCCTCTCCTAAGCGAGTTGCTCCCATCTGAATTTCTGAAGTTAAATAATAAATAAATGTGAGGCATTCGACAATATATTACGAAGAAATGAAATTTGAATGACTAAGATCTATACTAAATATTCTTTTCATAAATAAATCATTTGCACAGAAGAACCCCAAATAGCAAATAACCCAATTTCCTTCCTATGTAAATGCTAGTTTCATATTAGTACAAAAAACAGGCACAACGGAACTATTACACTTTGCAGCATAAGAATGCGAAATTGAACAAGTGAGCTAAGCTACTTTCAGTCTGCCCGGGGCGGATATTGCTTGGCTAAGACGAGGGTGAAGCAGCCTGCCGAAACTGGGTCAACTTGTGACTAAATTCCTGCCTGTGCTCCAAGCAGGCTGAGAAAATGAAACTGTGGCCTTTATATACCTCTACTTGAATCATATTACTCATAAAATCAGAAAAAAAAAACGGATAAGGAAGAATTTATGCTACTCTCTTTACTGTATGTTCACATTGGTCCTCCTGAAAATACGCTTCCAATACGCTTCTCAAACGTATTGAGCTTTTGAACAGTCTTGTACGCCCGTTCTTACAGCATAATGTACCACGTGTAGCAAACACTAACGATACAGGAGATTAATTAAAGTTTAAGGTACTTGCTCGGCATCTGCCATTTATGAGTCCCAGGAAACTCTGAAGGAAATCTCAGTCAAGGAGGATGGTCCTCACACGATTTTTTTAATGTCCTCCCAGGTTTTCGCGGATTATTATCAAGGTGTTTTCCCTGTGTTACTGTTTACCGCTTATTACCACAATTACTGTTACACATACAACACACAAGCACCAATGCCCATAGCCTGACTCGAACCCGCGGCCCTCAGCTTAGCGGAGCGTCGAAGCCAACCGCTCCAGCGACCACGGCCACGACGGCCGACCCAAGATTCGAACCAACCTTCCGCCGTGGGTCCCCTTGCCTTCACGACTTCTGTCATCCGTGTTGGCGTATCCGCACTTAGCAATCTCTATACTGCAATACTATTTTGTAGACAAGAGACCTTGTTTTTCACTCCGGATGGAACGCACTACCCTGTCCAGGGCCAGATACCTGCATGACTCTTGGCTAGCTAAAACGCTAGTGAATGGAAATATTCTTAAGATCATTTAAAAGAGCTCAAGATCGACATAGAAAGTGTTCGATATGATCCTTTTCTCTTATTTTGCCTAAACCCTTAATCGAAGAAAATGTTTATACCAGGAACGTCATTTCGAGGTACAGGCCTCCAAGTTATGAGAAATAATTAGACTATTGCTTTACCAAAAGAAAAATGTCGAGAACTGTAGTTTTGATATAAATATTTCACATTTAAGAAATAAAAGATGACTTCCTCTTAGGCTAAATGTGTCGTTAAAATTCACATGAAAATTCGAACAACTGCTTCAGGCAATCTTGCCCCCCCCCAAATAGAAACTGAAATGAGGCTCCTGTTTTATACTTCTTTTTTGCCGTCTGTGTTGTAACCAACCTTTTCTTTACAGCATTGTTCTGATACCCAACCACATTGCATAACTGAAAACATTCTTAATAAATATTTTAAGAGAACATCATTCACCACGAAATTTATTAATAAAACTTATTTTAGAAGTGTGGTAATATAATTTTCTGTACAAGGAGAAATTAAAATGCGTCATATAATGATGCTCATTTCATTCAAAATTAGATGCAGAGAGTATCAATGAGCTACCTCCGAGTTAGCATTTCAATGTTGGCATTGCAGTTTTGCATTTGTAGTTGGCAGCCGTAGAAGACTTCTGCTAGTAAGTGCATGTTGGAGTGTGGTTTTAAAAAAAAAATTAACAGTAATAAAATGCATATGTAAGTAGAAAGGAAGAGACATACGGATTTCGGAAAAATATTTTAAGAACCTTGCAAAGATCCCGAATTAGTAAGCTTCATAAAATTTCATACCTTCTACCGGGTTACGGAATAATGTCCAAATTTACATCACATAGATCTGCAACCCTTCTGTTAACACTTTTATCTGTTCCTGTTAATACTTTTATAGGAGGTTATCAATTCGTAATGGGCACTAAGTAATTGGTAGCATTATTGAACGAAATTGTTTAATTGTGCGTGTAAAAATTGAGTTAAATCCTTTTTTTTTGGTTAATTATAGTGTATATATAAGATAGGTTAGATTTTCAGTGAATCAAGCTGTTGCACAACCTCTAAACGAAACATTCAAATTATATGTAGGTTTTCTTCTTCTGTGTTAAATTGTTTTCATACTATCTTTTTACTGGCTTGAGGACCTCAAATAGGTGAATTTGAATTTATTGTTGGTCAATACAGTGTGAGACACAATTGAACCATGTCATACATAAATTATACATGTTAATATACATGTTTGTAATTTAGGTACCATATATTGGACCATGTCATGCATTAAATCAATATACAATGCATTTGAAAACAATGTCACATATTAAAACTAAAATGTAGCCTAAATCATATTGATTATGCATGACGGAAGAGTCAAACACTCGTGAATATATACAAATTATACAGAATAAATTACAAGTCAGGTACAAATTGATATTAAATGCAAAATGTATTTACAGATTAATGTTGTCCATTAATAATGGATTAATGTACAAGTTGGATTAAAAATGTAGGATTTTGATATTCATCCATGCTATAAAAAGCTTAATTTATTAAGTAATTTATAAGACAGTTCTTAAGTTGGTTATAGTTTACACAAGCTTTTATGTGTTGAGGCAATACATTGTAAAGCTTTGCTCCCCTGTAACTAGGCACCTTTTCTGATAAATGTAATCTTATTCTTAGTGATAGGTTCCCCCTTGTATTATGGGTGTGAATATCTGACATAGTTTCCATTGGAAATTTGTACCTCAATAAGTATAAAGTTGTTCTGGAAATAAAAAAGCTTGGTAATGTGAGAATTTTTTGTACTCTGCATGTGTTTTTGCAGGATTCTTTGTAATTTAGATGCCCAGTATATCCAATAGCTTTTTTCTGCAATATGAAGATTTTGTTTTGGTGTATTTCCCCATAATTCAATCCCATATGAAAGGAACGAGTGAATAAGTCCAAAATAGATAATTCTAACTGTGGAGGTAGGGACAGAGTTTCTCAAACATCTGAGAGCATAAAGATTTTTACTAACTTTGGCTACTATCTTATCAATTAGTAAGTTGTAGGAAAGCTTACTATCTAGAATAATCCCCAGTAATTGGACTTCATCTACACTTTTTACTACCCCAATCTCTATGGCTAATTGTGATGGATGATTCATGACTTTGAATCCAAAGGTTATCATTTCATATTTTTTGGGGTTCACATTTAAGCTTGAGTTTTAAAAGTATTGAACTATATTGTAACTGTGCCATTTAGACACATTTCTAGCCTTAAATTATTTATATTTCATATCGTCTTAGTTGTATCATCTGCATATTGGATAAGCTTTATATCATCTGAAATACATTTTTCAATGTCATGCATGTATAGAACAAACAGGGTGTCGAGAATAGATCCCTGAGAAACTCCACATTTGTTTGTTTGTTTGTTTGTTCATTTGGTCCCACTGTGAGCAACTCTCAGGGACATTGAACACATCATACAATTATGAAATATGCAGCATAACTAATAAACATACCCAGCACCAAGAACTTATTTAACTAATAACATATCCAACACCAAGAATTTCCCCCCCTCTCCCTCCACACCATGCATTATTTAAAAATGAAAATTTGCCAACCATCACCATTCCAAGAGTAAACATCTCAACATGCACTATAGTAGGACAATAACAAGTGTAAGTCACTATCATGTGCCATCTGCCATATGTATTGAATATTTATATGTTGTATGACATATTAAAAAAATCCTCTGTAGTATATGGGGAGTGAGTATATAAGAAAGACTTTAGCTCTTTCTTAAAGATGTTATGTTGATTAGGCGTGCGTAATAGTTTTAAGTAGCATGGAAGGTTATTATAAATTGTTATTGCAAAATAGTAACATCCTTTATGGAACAGTTTTAAGCTATTTGCTGCTCTATGTAAATTGCCTGCATGCCTTGTATTGTTGTCATGCACAGCAGGGTTCATTATGAAGTTATCACAATTATCTGTAAAGTAGTTCAAGAGAGAATATACATATTCACCAATGACAGTAAGAATTTTTGGGGTTTTGAACAAGGGTCTACAGGAATGATGGGACCCAACACCACAGATAATACGCATGGCCTTTTTTTTGTAATATAAATACTTGCTTGTTATGTGCCGAATTACCCCAGAATATTATTCCTTATCACAACAGGGAGTGAAAGTAGGCAAAATATGCTGTACTTAAGGCAATTTGGTGTAGCAAATTTTTTAAGTTTCTAAGGGCAAAGTAAGCCAAGCTGAGTTTTGGCAGCATGATTTTTATTTGTTTTCTACAGTTGAACTCTCCATCTATTTGAAGCCCAAGAAATTTTGTATTAGATATCTTATTTATGCTGTAATTTTTGTACCTGATTGTTAATTCACTCACTTGTTTATGCTTCATTTGTATTGAATAAAATCGGTTTTATCATAGTTTAATGCAGAGGTGGCGAAAACATGACTCGTGAGACATTTTGACTCGCAGGCACACGTTCCCTCTCTGCAACTGTCTGTTTGATTTTCACATGCTGCGAGTGATGCAGTGCGTGTTGCATATTTGGTGACTCGCGGAAGGAAGTCGTTTTCGCCACCCTTGGTTTAATGAAAGCTTATTAGCTTCAAACCAAAGTTGAGGTGTTCAAACAATTTATTGACAGAATTTCTTAATTGCTGATGTGACTTTTCAGATATAAGTACACTGGTATCATCTGCAAAAAGCACAGCTATTGAATCTTTGCTATGATAGTATGGCAGATCGTTTATAAATATTAAAAATAACAAAGGACCACGTATAGAACCTTGTGGGATACCTCCAGTAATACCTGGTTCTGAATCACAACCATTGATTCTGGTTTTCTGGATCCTATTTGTTAAGCAAGATATGAACCATTTTATAGTGATATCACTAAAGCCATAAACTTTTAACTTTTGCAGCAAGAGGTTGTGATCTATGCTGACAAATGCCTTAGCTAAGTCACAAAATATTCCTAATGGCAGTTCCTTTTTATCCAAGGCTGTTAATACTTCAGAAGTGAGCATGTATGTTGCATTTTCTGTTGACATTTTTTCCTAAATCCGAACTGGGACACTGAGAGAATGTTGTTGAACTCCAAATATTTTATAACCTGATTGTATACAGCTTTTTCCATTACTTTAGAAAATGCTGTCAAAAGAGAGATGGGCCTATAATCGGAAGCCAGACTTTAGTCTCCTTTTTTGTATAGAGGCTTAACAGTTGTATGTTTCATTTTTTCTGGAAATATCCCTGACATAAGGGAATTACTGCATATATGACTAAGAGGCTTGCGTAACTCTTCTGTACAATATTTTAACAATTTGGTACTTATCTCATCCCATCCATGAGAGTTTTGCTTTTCAATGGGCTAATATTATTATCTATTTTTCTTGGTATTGTGGAGTCCATCTTAAATTCACAGTTAATTTTGAGATGTGCCTTTTTTTAGCATTTTAAGTGCAGCTGGGTTTGGGTCAGATCTGTTTATTTTGCTATTTGCTACATTAAGGAAATATGTGTTAAAGGCATTAGCAATGACAAGAGAAATTACTGGCTTCTTCATTTTCAGTAGTTATGTGAGTAATATTACTATTTGATTTAATTTTTCCTGTTTTGGTTTTTATTACATTCCACATTGTTTTAATTTTATTATTAGAATCATCAGTGGCTAACAAGTAATACTTTCTTTTAGCTTCATTAATTACTCTTTTAAGTGTTTTACAATATGTTTTGTAGTGTGTTTGAATCATTGCTTTTGCGATATAGTAAGAACAAATTTCTTTTATTTGCACAGGACTTCCTTATCTGAAGTAATCCGGGGTTTGACCTTTGTTACCTGTGATGAGGTTATTGTTTTCTTAGGAAAAATAGCTTCAAATGCTAAGAGCACTGTTTTAAGGAATTCATCAAATTTGTCATTTACACGAGTGCTGGAATAGACAGAAGCCCATTTTTCGCTTTTTAATGCTAGTTTAAAATTATTGATATGTTCATCATTAATTATTCTTGTTGTAATTTTAAGTTTTATATTAACAATCTGTTTGCTGACTATGACAGGCACCAACAATATCTGAGCATCTTGATCTGACATGCCATTTACAATAGGAATTATGGTATAATTTGGAATTTTTTCTAAGTCTAGAAATATGTTGTCTATAGCTGTTGCAGTGTTTATGTAAGTTCTGGTGAGAAAATGAACCACATATTCCAAGTTAAATGTGTGTAATAGGGAAGTGAGATGAGTTTTAATTTCATTGTCATTAAGCTTGTTAACATTAAAATCCCCACAAACTATTATTTTAGCATTTTGAGTATAAATGTATGAGATGGTTCTTTCTAATCTATGTATAAATCCTTGGAAGTTCCCTGTGGGAGCTCTATATATGTGTTACATTTTCTGGACTGGATGTAACCTCGGATGAACTATTTATAAGTTTAACAATTTGTTTCCTGATTGCCATGTATAATTTTATAACCCAAACATCCTATGCTAAGCATATTTAAGTTTTCCATTAAAATAGTTGTATCAACTCAAGGCTTTTGTTAGATCCAAAAGTATGCTAATTGAAGAATAGTTTAGATCAATATGTCTTACAGTCTCTTCTATGCAATCAGCAATGGCAGTTGTGATTGATTTATTTTTTACAAATCCATTTTGTATGATGGACATTAAATTGAACTTCTCAACATATTTAATTAGTCTTTTGTAAAGTATTCCTTCAAAGATTTTGGAGAGTGCTGTAAGTGACATTGGCCGATAATTGTTCATGCTCTTTTCGTTACCTTTTTTGTATATTGGTATAACTTTGGCTATCTTTAAGTTATCTGGGAATATCCCTGTTGCTAAGCAAGAGTTTATTGTATCAATCAGAGGATCAGCAATTTCAGCACTATATGTTTTCAGTGGTGTGATTGGAAGTTCGTCCACACCTACACAGTTTTTTGATTTTGACCAAATAATATTAACAATTTCCACATTATGAGTAGGATACAAGTAGATACTTGAATCTATTTTTTTAGTTTAGTTTTGGGGTATATTCTTAGTGGCAGTGGTTTCAGATTTCTTTTTGTGTCAATTAATGCTTCTTCCCATTGAGACAAAGTGCTTATTAAAGACTTCAGCAATCTCTGTTGCTCAGTAATTAAGCTTTTGTTACTTTTACCACTTAATTCTATAGAAGTCTTTTCAAGAACAGATTGAGGTTTGTGGAATCCATTTATGATTTGCCAGCTAATTTTACTAATGTTTTTGGATTCAAGCATCTGATTACTATGAAGTTGCGTTTGGCTGTAGTTATGATCTGTTTATATGTGACTTTTGGCTTCTTTAGTTCAGTATTAATAGATTCAGATCTACTATGCTTAATTTTTTCTGTAGCCAATTTAATGAAAATATGCAATTTCTTTATATCTGTGGTTCTCCGATTACAATTTCCCCTTTTTCTGGAGTTATGATTTCTAGTGTAGAGAATTGGAAATTCAATAAAGGTAATTTGAATATCCGCAGATATGCACAGGTTTTGGCACATAATTTTAGTTGTAGATTTAAATATGATGCAGGGTCTAGTTGTCAGCATTATCAGTGGACGGAACATTTCAAAGTATCAAGGACATTTTATTTTTGTAGATTAGTTGCTCACAAAGTGGGGAATGTGAGTGATTTACAAGAGGGTAGCAATAACTGATAAGAAAAAGGAAATGCATAATCTAAGAAAGCAAATGGCATAACCTCGATGCATGTTTCCTGACTTAGCCAATGTGTAAATCACTGTAGAGCTCATAAGAAATACATATTAATCAAATTCAATATAAATACATCCATGGAATACGCAGAATTGTTCAGTGGGTATTTATTCAGAAAAAGCCGACCAACCCTCAACTGCTCTGGCAGTGGCTGATAGTGATGTGGCAGTGTGGTGACTAGCTACAGATCTTTGCATTATCGACAGTAAAAACTTACGCATTACAATGATGATTTATGTTATGTTAATTAAAACATAGTTTTTAATACTAGGAAAATGAGGGGATTCTGATGCTTTTAATAATAGCCTGAAGTTAGGTTACTGTGTGTGTATGAAACCATGTTACTATAATTAAGAAACAGTAGTTTATTCTGTGTCAGAATAGGTACTCACCTCAGTATTGTGGCTGGTATAAGTTGGTGACTGCTTTAACCCTTAAATGGTAATATCTGTCTCTCAGGCAGATATATTGCACAAGTCATTGTACGTTGGCAGCACTGACTTATCTTTTGGTCCTGTCCCTTTAGCTATTCGTCAGCGATATTTATCTGCAGGAATAGTGCAATGTGTTGAGCCATCTGACATTTGTCCTGGCCATTGTTGTCGATATTGTTGATCACACCTAGCCTCTGATGCAGACATTACTGTAAAGGCAAGATTTTCTTTCACATAAAAAGTAAATTACACATCATTTTTTCTACTGAAATTACTCCAAATATGTGTTTTTATTCTGCTATTGTATTTCATTTGTGAATGTAACTATAATATACTTTATTGGCATTCTAAATCTGTTTACGTTTTATTATTCAGTTTTGTTTTCAGATGTCTAGTACAGCTAAAAAAAACCTAGGGGCTCACCTTATGTGAGATGGGGTTAGGCGTACCCGGGATGCCCGAGCCACTCACCGCCATATTCATCCCTTCATCCCTGTCCGGTCGAGGTGGGTTCGTTCTCGTGGCCGGGGGACTCAAGGTAGGCTCTCGTGCGTTCTGTACATTTCATTCTATGACGCCCCTCGCCATCGTTTCTTTCTTCTCTACTCTATTTACGCACATTTCGCCCCACGTCCATTCATTCACACATCTATTTTACTTCTTCGCCGGACTACCTTGCGTGCGAAACGCCCACACAGTTTTATTTATTTTACCCTTTTATTTTAATCCTCCGTGGACACAGCCTGACGGATACCCGCGCACTGGGTGCGCAGCTGGGTGAGTGGGTAATGGCGTCATCCCCACCACCCGGGGTCGTCATGTAGGGTATGTGTTCGTATCCACTGTTCAACTGCAGTCCCGCGGGGGGGGGCATTGCATGAGCTGTGACTTCTGACGGCGATTGGGCCCCTCTGTCTATGTTCTGGGAGGTGTGACCCTGGCGTGAGATAGGTATAGATAGGCCACTCACCCAAGCCGGGGTAACGCCCTGGAAGTCGGAGACCGAGATCGGAGACGGTTGCAATGATGGAGGATTTCTTTCGCTATGGAGTCCTCTTTCTCCATTACTAACAAGCGCCGTAAAGTATTTGTAACAGAAGTAGCACCATCGCCATTCGGTTGTTACTTGGTCATTACACGAACAGAAGGACAAAGTTTTGAGACGGTGAACCCTTTTTTATTGAGAAGGGCATTGACGCTGTTGCGGGTGCGGTTCAGTCCTGCACTCGCTTTGGAATGGTTCATTGTTGGTTCAAACCAAGCCCGATGCACAAAGTAAGTCCTTATTGCGCGCCACGCTTCTCCACGGTTATCCCATCCGCGTTGAGAAGCACCGTACCTTGAATTCCTGTCGAGGCGTCGTCACCACGCATAGCCTCGATTGTATATCGGAAGAGGACCTGGTCGAATATCTTGCAGACGAGAAGGTAACAGCGGTGCATCGAGTGCAGGCTAAACGCGACTGGGTGTTGGTACCCACTCGTACCCAGTTTATAACATTTGCTGGCGTTGATCTGCCCACGAGCATTTCAGCAGGGTACGAACGTATTGCGGTGAGGCCCTATATTCCTAGACCTCTGCGTTTCAAATGCCAACGTTTTGGGCATACGCAAGTCTCATGTAAGAGTGCCGTTACCATCTGTGCAACCTGTAGCCAGCCCTCACACGAAGGTACCTGTCCAACAGCCCCCGTCTGCGTAAATTGCAAAGGGTCTCATTCTGCGTCATTTGCCGACTGTCCGCGGTACTTGGACGAGAAGGCGATCCAGGAGATCCGGGTAAAGGAGAAACTCATTCGCCGAAGCCCGGAGGCGTTACCATGCGCGTCAACCTTCGCTCCTGCGATCGGGCACATTTAGTTCTGTTGTTGCCTCGCCTGTACCCCGGAAGGATGCCGAAACACATTCCTGGACCATGACTGCATTGACCGCCACTACCATCCGGCCATCCATTTCTGGCACAGTTAATAAGCCATCTAAAGCTGGTCCTAAGGTGCTGAAGTCGCAAAGCATTGAAAAGTAGTCCAAGCAGAAACTACGCAAGGAAGATTTTCTCAAAGACCCTCCGCGTCCGCGCGGTAAGAAAAGTTCACCATCTCCTCCTCGAAAGTCGCAGTCCCAGGATGCTCCTGAGACAAGCCTCGCTCAGCGGCCCCATCATCCATTGCCACCCAAAACCGATTCACGGCGCTTGAATCGGTTTCTGGCACTGAGCGCGTGGGCCCTCCCTTCGAGGAGCCTATGGAGTCTGACCAACTCTATACCAAAAGCCCGAGCCCAAAGGTTAAGCAAAAGGTTATTTTAAGTCGCCCTTCTAAGTAGACAGTTTATCCCTTTTATTCATGGCTGTCCTGATCTGGAATTTACGTGGTGTACGATCGCATAGGGCGGAACTGCAATTTTTATTGCGTTCCCATTCACCTATGGTCGTGTGTTAGCAGGGGACTAAGCTTCGCCCTCACGATCCTTTTGATCTCCGAGGGTATACTCCAGTTCGCTACGACCTTGAACCGGATGAGGGTACTCCTGCTCATTGAGGTGTCAAGTTGTTGGTGCGTAACGACGTTCATTTTCAAACTCTCGCTCTTACGTCCGACTTGCAAGCTGTTGCCGTTCGGCTTCAATTACCCGGCTTTTTCTTTTCTGTTTGCTCTATTCACCTCTATCGTCTCCCCTCGCTAACGCGGACATTCGAGATCTCCTGTCCGCTCTCCCAACACCATTTCTTCTGTTGGGAGATTTTAATGCCCATCAACCCCTGTGGGGTTCGCCAAGGGCTTGCGCGAGAGGAACTCTTTCCGACCTTTTTGATCAGTTCAACCTCTCCATCCTGAATACAGGTGAACCTACTTTTCTTTCTGACTCTTCTGGTTCATTCTCTCACTTGGACCTTGCCGTTTGCTCACTCCAGCTTGCTAGTCCTCTGCAGTGGAATGTCGTCGCTGACACCTACTCCAGCGACCATTACCCCTGCATCATTTCTCTTCTGTCTCACCACGTCCAGCTTTCCAGAGTACCTACCTGGTTATTCAGAAAAGCCGACTGCAGATTGTATTCCAGCCTCGTGTGTTTTGCGGACCAGCCCCTCACTGATGTTAACCAAATGGTGCAGCACCTTACCTCCACGATGCTATCTGCCGCCGAACGCACAATTCCCCGTTCGTCCTCTCACCCTCGGCGTATTCCTGTGCCGTGGTGGAACGAGGACTGTCGGGACGCCGTTCGTACCCGTAGAGCTGCACTCAGGGTGTTTCGGCGACACCCTACACTTAATAATTTGGTTACTTTTAAACAACTGCGCGCCAGGGCTCGTCGCATTATTCAGGATAGCAAGAAGGCGTCCTGGACTCGTTTTGTTGAGTCTTTTAATTGCTTCACGCCTTCATGTGTTGTTTGGGATAAACTTCGTCGCTTCTCAGGTAAAGTGTCGCATTGTACTGTTTCTGGCCTTCAGGTTTCCAGTGCCGCCATAGTGGTTCCGGCGGCCATTGCTAACACTCTGGGTGCTGCTTTTGAGGCGGTTTCCAGTTCTGACTATTATTCAGCTGCCTTTCGCACTCTTAAAGACCGGTTTGATTCCGTGACCTGTAGTTTTCGGTCTCCAAATCAGGAGTGTTATAATGAACTTTTCACAATAAGGGAGCTGGAGCACGCCCTCTTTTTATCTAGGCACTACGCTCCTGGACCGGACTTCATTCATGTCCTGATGTTAAAGCACCTTTCAGCTGACGGTAAACTCTTTCTCTTACAGGTCTATAACCGTATTTGGCAAGACGGCGTTTTTCCTTCGGTTTGGCGCGAAGCCACCATTGTCCCTATCCTTAAGCCTGGGAAGGATCGCCAACTACCTTCCAGCTACCGCCTTATCTCCCTCACCAGTTGCATTTGCAAGGTGATGAAGCGCATGATCAACGGGAGGTTGACATGGTGGCTTGAGTCTCAGAAACTTCTAGCGAACGCTCAGTGCGGATTTCGTTGCCATCGCTCTACCGTCGACCATCTGGTGTGTGTGTCGACGCATCTTATGAATGGGTTTCTGAGAAAATGTCAAACAGTGGCTGTGTTTGTTGACCTGGAGAAAGCTTGACAATTGTTGGAGGGGCGGCATTTTACGTACACTCTACGCATGGAATTTACTCGGTCGTCTTCCCATATTTCTTCGGGAGTTTGTGACGGACCGCGTCTTTCGTGTACGTGTGGACTCGGTTTTATTTAGTCAGTTTATTCAAGAGAACGGTGTACTGCAGGGCTCGTACTCAGTGTCACACTTTTTGCGATTGCTGTCAACCCCATTGTTGATTGTATTCCACCTGGCATTCCATCGTCCCTTTTTTTTTTGACGATTTTGCCATTTATTGCAGTTCACGGCGGACCTGTCTGCTCGAACGTCGTCTCCAGAGCTGTATCGACCGTCTTTAGTTCTGGAGCAACGCCAACGGCTTTAATTTCTCCGCCGATAAATCCGTCTGTATCACTTTCTGGCGCCGGAAGGCTTTCCCTACGCCCTCTCTCCATCTTGGGCCGGAGATACTTCCGTTTGCAGACGAGGTGAGATTTTTGGAGTTGATCTGTGATAGAAAGCTGAGCTGGACTTCGAACATTTCCTTTTTAAAAGAAAAGTGTGACCGTTCTTTTAATATTTTACGTGTTTTAAGTGGCACACCCTGTGGAGCAGATCGGACCATACTTCTGCGTCTTTATCGCTGTTTGGTCCGGTCCAAGCTTGATTACGGCTGTATTGTCTGTTCCTTGGCACGTCGATCTGTGTTACTTCGCCTTTATGCTATTCACCATCGTGGCATCAGAGTCGCTACAGGGGCCTTTCCAGCCAGCCCTGTACCTAGTCTAAATGCTGAAGCTGCTGAGCCTCCGCTGCCCTTCAGGCGTGAGATGCTTTTGTGCAGCTATGCCTGTCGACTCTCAAGCTTGCCTGACCACCCGTCCTTGGAGTTATTTTTCGCGGAGTCGCTTGATCGGCAATATTTAATTACCTCCTCTGCATTGCTCCCTCCAGGGGTTCGATTTCGACAGCTTCTTCGGCATTTGGACGTTACGCCAGCGCTGGTCCTTCCCAGGGGGGAAACGCGTTTTCCTCCATGGTTGCGCGCTGAGGCCCACTGTCACCTTGGGTTGACGTCGATGCTGAAGAATGCGACCCCTCCTTCAGTCTTTAGATAAGCGTTTTTAGAACTACAGGCGCAATTCGGGGAATGTCATTTTATATATACTGATGGGTCTAAGACTGATGTTGGCGTAGGGTGCGACTTTGTTTTTGGTGGACATAGTTTTACCTTTGGTTTACCCGGGCAATGCTCGAATTTTACCGCCGAACATTTTAGTATTTATCAGTCACTTTTATACGTCCAGCGGCACGACTTACGGCACTGTTTTATTTGTTTAAACTCCCTGAGTGATCTTCAAAGTATTAGCGTGCTGTACAGTTACCACCCGCTCGTACAGCGCATTCATGACCTGCTCCACTCGCTTGGTGTTTCCGGCATCAGCGTCTCCTTCGTGTGGATTCTAGGTCATGTGGGCATCTCAGGCAACGAGTCTGCCGACGCCGCTGCCAAATCGGCGATTTTATCACCCAGAAGTTTTACCTCTGTTGTTCGCTCGTCAGATTTGTGTATTATTTTACGTCGCCGCATCCTCTCGCTTTGGAGCGATGAGTGGACGACCCTCCGGGGGAACAAGTTGCGGGAGGTTAAACCTCTCCCGTTAGTCTGGGCTACCTCTTCCCGTGTTTCTCGTCGGGAAGAGGTAATTTTAACACGCCTTCGTATCGGACATTGCATTTTTAGTCACAGATATCTGCTCAGTGGTGACCCCGCACCACTCTGTGGGCAGTGTGATGTGCCCTTAACGGTGCGTCACATTTTAGAAGAGTGTCAGGTTTTAGCTGCATTGCGCGTTCGTGTGTGTCTGCCTGTTGGCATAGCCAATGTTTTGGCAGACAACGCACATGCTGTTACATGTCTTTTACATTTTATAGGTGACAGGGTTTTTATCGGTACATTTGATGCGCTCAGCGTCTTTTAGATTTGTTATTTTATATTGCCTGTTTTACTGGGGGGGGGGGGCTCTTGTGTTTTACCTTTTATAGTTCCTGATACGTCTTTTTAATATTTTCTTGATCATGTTTTTAGTGTGTTGGTTTTTAGAATTTGCCATTTTGTTTTTTAGTGTTTTTTGACGCCTTGGTTTAGTGGCCCGTATATTGCTTTTTGGGTTTTAACTTTTGTGCTTTGTAAGGGTGCTGATGACCATTGATGTTTAACGCCCTTAAACCCCATTTCAACATCATCATCATACAGCTGAAAAAAATGGTCACTATGGCCTTACTTCAATATGGAAACAATGATGCAGAGTGTGACACTGATGACTCATATGTTCCTAAGAGAGATCACCTGTCAGAATCAAGTCATGAAACTGCATCTGAACTAGGCTTGGATGATTATAGATGACTGCTTCGACAATCCTGAAGTGCAGTTTGAGAAAGATCAAGATAAATCATTGGAGTTACTTTATGGGAGAAGAAAAGCTCTTCCAGAAAATATAATAAAAATAAAAATACCAGCTTGCTTAGGCCACACTTCTAGTTTAAACAATAATCCTGACCCTAAGGAAATCTGAAAATATTTCTTTTCAGATGAAATAATAACAGTGATTATAGAAAATACAAATAGAAAGCAGATCAGAACAAAACTTTTCAAGACCCAGCAAGTGTGTCATGTAGAAACACTGATAAAGATGAAGTCTTAGCACTGATCGGTCTAATGATTCTTTGTGCTATTTTCAAATCTGGACATGAGAAATTGGCATCTCTCTTTCCCACAGATTGTACAGTGCACCCAATTTTTCAAGCAACGAGTTCTTTGAAGAGATGTAAAACTTTGATTTTGGCTTTGAGGTTTGATGATTCATCCACCAGACCACAGAGAAAAGAAAATGATCCTGCTGCTGCAACCTCTCATATCTTCAATTTGTTTATCTCCAGTTGTCAGAAGATATGTTCAATTGGAGCTCATGCTTGTGTCAATTAAATCCTTATTCCTTTTATAGGTAGATGTCCTTTTCAGGTTTATGTGCCAAACAAACCTGTTAAGTATGGTATAAAGGTGATGAGTCTTACTGATGCACATTCCTCATACCTTTATAATCCATACATTTATGTGGGGAAGGACAGCGATGGCATTACGCTTTCGCCTGAGGAAAGAAAGGCCTTTTCAAAACCAACACTAGCAGTCATTTGCCTCTGCAAATGTATTTAGGGTAGCAGTAGAAACGTTACTGCTGATAATTGGTATTCATCAGTAGAACTTGCCATAGAATAAGAAATTCCGGCAGAATTTCTGCCAAATAAGGACAGAGAAGTTGGATCAAGCAGATATGCATTCACCAAAGATATGACATAATTATCATTTGTACCGTAAAAGGCAAAATCAGTTATATTGCTCTCATTCCTGCACTACTCCAAATATACTGATAATAAACTAATAAGCCGTAAATAATATATTTTTACAATGCTACAAAAGGTGGTGTTAATGCATTAGACATGAAATGCAGCAACTATTCATCAAACCGCAGTACCAGAAGATCTCCACTGGCAATATTTTACCACCAAATATCCATTAGTTGTTCTAATGTGTACGTGGTGTTTCGTGAGAAATGTGGCCAGATGAATGGATTTCACCTTACAAAGCATTTGGGAATGACATTGGTGAAGAATCACCTGAAAAAGAGAATGATAATTTCTAATTTGATGAACAACTTGAGACAAATCATTAACATAGTCTTAGGACACCAACAACAGGAATTGCAAGAGTCATGTACAAAGAGTGACAGACTGGAAAAATGCAAGAACTATCGCTATTGTCCCTATATTAAAAACATGACTGCTATAAATACATCAAATGAGGGGCACCGGATTGTTTGGAATGTTCCAGAAAATTGTGCAAAGCTTGTGTGAAAGAATTGTAAACCATTTTTTATTTATGCATTCATGTTATTGCACTTCTTTGTGTAGATTTTTTGAATTGTAAACCCTTTCCGTATTTGTTATGTTTCCTACTGCTTTCTGTAGATTTTGATTAATAAATAATTTTATAGTGTATATTATTTATAAAATAAAGCGGCAAATTTGAAAATAAAGCAGAATAAACTAAAATAAAACATGTGGAGCACTATGGGTTCAAATATTCAATAATAGAAGCTTGATTAAAATGTCTCCGTCTGTTATACAGATATTACTCTAAACGTATAGGCAGATGGACATTACCATTTAAGGGATAAAACACATGTATATGTTCCTTTGGGAGTACTTCATCTTGAAGAGATTAGGTTAGTGGGTATATGAAATGTGTTACTATAATTAAAGAATAGTGGTTTATTGTGTATAAAAATAGGTACTCACCTCAGTATTGTGACAGGTATAGTTTGGTTGCTGCTTTAAAAAGCTGATGTAGACTTTCCTTCTGGAGTTACTTTATCTTGAAGAGGTATTTGGTTATGTACCCAACAGAATGCAGCTCTTTAACTCCATATCTGGCTAATTAGCCCTGACCTCTCTCCACTCTCTTTCTATGGTGTTATTTGTGGCTCCTGTTTCGGGATCCACAAAATTATAGGAATGGTTTACTGTTAAGTGCATATACCCCTCATCCTGTAAGTACTCATATGCCCACCTACAATCACTAATAATCATAGAACCTCTAAGTATTCACCCTTTGATTACTTGCAACAAAACGCCTTTATCTCATTTGGCCACAGGCATAAATTAATGCTTTCCCATTTCTCCTTTCTATACCCCAAAAAGTCCATGTACCTTCTATCACTCTGCCTTTGTGGTGCTTTCTTCTCCCAAAGCTTGCTTCGTCTATTTCTACTGTTTTGTGTTGACCACCAAACACTTCTTTGTTCTTAAAAAAATGATCTACAAAAACTGTGCCACTCTACTACAGTAGCTGTGGAAACCTGCACATTTTCTACTATTAAGTCTTGCCCTGGAGGTTTTAAATGCAGTAATATGGAAACTAAATAAAATACTTTGTGATAGTTTCCTTTTTTCTGAAAATGTTCCTTTTCTAGCAGATATAACCACCTTACATTTACGTTTTCCCTATTTATCTTGAATGCATTTGCCACATTGAAATTGTAATTTATTTGTCTGCAACTGTAAAATATTATTACATTTGTTACGCTGTGTTGTGTCCTTTATTACATCATGTTGACCTAAATAGTGTAATACTTCACTGTCATTTTTTCTGATAGCCTGGAAAAATACTCATTCGCAAGCTCTGCAAGAAGACACATTCTTTCTCTCTTATTCAACATGTGCAACTGACATTCTGAACACAATGCACATGGGTTTTAAACTCTAATCTCTTATGTTGCTCAGTTGTAAGGGAAAATATCCCAAAACTTGTTGATAATTTCCCAGAAAATTCTCTGCATTTTGTATCAGGAACATCTAAAATTTGTTCTTGTAACAGCTTTCCTAGCACAGTGAACTAAAGCATGGATGTAGTACTCATCAGATTGAATATGTTGCAAGATCAAATACGCGTTAAGGAAAGGTATGTAATAATTGTAAGTTTATAGCAATAAGATTACAATAAGACATGAAGAGAAAGATAATTGAAGAAGAGAAACAGGAAAAGAAACGGTAGAAACTTCATTTTTTGCTATACCGTTGTTAATTCCAATTTTATTTTCTAGATGTCCCCACCTGAAACCCCTATTTCCCACGGTCCCGCTAGAATGTTGGCTGAGCTCGTAGTAAGCTAAGTTGCTGCAAGAGGCATTGAAGGTTGGTCGGCTGTTTCTAAATAATTACCTTCAGTATATATTCTTTTAATGGTTCCTTAAAGTTGTTTCAAATTTTGCTTTTTGTATCGGTTTGGAATTTATTGACCAGATGCATACCAGTAGTATAGCAATTCCAGTTATTTTAATAATTGCAGCCAAATAGCCATGTATAGTTATGTTACATAAAACACGTTCATGTGATTGCATATTCTCTTATTGATCTCAGTCTTTTCGTGCATAGTTCTGTGTAGTATCGTTCACAGATTTTACTACACAATTCACATACACATGCTGGAGATGGGTCATGATAGTTCTTGTTTTTGCATATTAGATGATGGAAGCCATGAGTAGACAGTCTAGTCACAGCATTTCATTCGGTGCCGTAGAACTCAGGCCATACGTTTATTTGTTTAGCTTCCATGGCCTCAGTTGGTTTCCAAAAGTCCTGGTATGTTGTAATATATATTGAAGATTGATGTCTTCAATTAGAAACATCTCTCTTTAGGAGATATACCAGTCTTGATCTAGTTGTTTTTGACAGTTCTGCTTTTTTTAGTTAATTGCATTGGTGTTAAACTATGTTCACTCCCGGTGTATAAATATAAATTTCACTATTAGTTTTGTTTACCATATTGTTTTTTTTTTTTGTTTTTGTTTTTTTATAAGAAAATCTGTTCATATATCTACTAAAAGTGACAAGAGTTGTTCCTGTACATGCAAATTCAAACAGCTTCTAACTATCTTCATTGTTGCAAAATTATTTAAACCTCTCTTCGGGTTTAAAGCAACAGCTTCATATTCTCAGTTTGTTGATGTACGATTATTTTTATTTTTAATTCTACATTATTCACAAATATGTGTTTTTGTGAAACCCAAATGGTTATAGTTCCATTCATGATGACAAGCCATACTCGCTATACACATATGCATGTATGTAGGTATTTTATTGCTTAAGAGTGATAAATACAGATAGGAGCAAATATATATATGTTTTACATAACCAGTTTCTGCTCTATAACTGGAGTCGCTAAAAGCAGTAGGTGGGCAACATCTCCTGCTTAAATACTTCTTCATTCATGATTTGTGTCCATATTCATCTTTCTCGATTCTGTAAGTATTTCAGCTGTGTCCTTTGCAACCATATATAAAACTGAAACCAAACAATTTCCAATAATTACAGGGAGGGCAGGGGAATTGGAAGAGCTTATAAAATGGGGCAACAGTCAAGAGTTGGGCGAACCACTGTTGTAGACAGGACAGATTATGGTTTGTATGTATAGCAAGTGCTAATAAAAAAAACCAGAACTTACAAATGCTATTTGATATGCAGAATACTGTGTACTGCTGCCTGTTAAACTAACCTTAAGGAAGTTATCAAATATGGTGATAAAGGAATGCACAGTTATATCCTATAGCAGTAATGAAGATATTATATACCTATGTATGTGTACTTACAGAGTAATGGATCTACTCCCCATTCATCACTATCCAGAATATTTGGAAGACTGCTGCACACTAATTAATAAGGAATGGCCAAGGAGCAGAACATCAAGGTGAGGCAAAACGAAATTATAAGCTGTCTACCCATAATGTTGCATATTTAATTGTACCAGGAATTTAACATCTGGTCACATTTATTGCAAACGTTCTGTGCATGTTATAAAGCTGGAAAGATTAATTTTGGAAATCATTTTCAACTTTCCAACCATAGTCAACACACAGTGTGAAAGAACATTCAGATTATAGCTTGCTCAATCATTTTTGAGCAATGAAAACTTGATTGAAAGCTTGGATGTGAGTTACTTAACCGGCTTCAGCAATAGCAATAACTCATCCCCACTCATGTGTCACTGAATGTGTATTCCACATATCTCTGTAGATGGGAATCATACAAGAACTACTAACTTAAATACCGTAGTTGCAATAAAGTTTTCAATTCTGTGCTGTGCTTTGCACTGAGTAAAATTATTTTAATATTTAATCATAGTTTATTTCTTCTATAGCTGATATATTTTCATCTTCTGTGTAATAGTTCTCATTTATCCTTGTCACTGCTTTCCTTTCCACTGTCTTCAGTTGTTATTCTCTCAGTATTTTCTTCTCAGACCATCTTTCTCCCAATATTCCTGTTCTGTTTTATCAACATGATGGCATACCTTTTCCCATTCCTTTTGATCAAATTGCTGAAATTTGTTTACAGCACAACACTGTGTTCTATTTTAAGTTACATATTCTGCTACCAATTCATTGTTTGACATCTGCCCATGTTCAACTAGATTCAGGTCTGGGTGGTATGGTGAATGTCTTAATGTTGTGTGTCGTCCTCCATGGACTAGTGGTACCCTGCTAGCCTCTAGTTCCAAAGGTCGCGGGTTCAAACCCAGCGGAGGGCGATGGATTTTTTTCGGGCATAAAAATCGTTAGCATGGCTTCGTTCGGAAGGGAAGTAAAGCCAGTGGTCCCGTGTCATAGATTTATGGCACGTAAAAGAACCTCAAGCTTGATAAAGAGGCCTCTGAGCAAAATTACCCATCTTTCACACCCAATATAGAAAGGGACGCTAAGACCACAGCAGTTAAAGGGCGTCCATAAATAAAACTCAATTTAAATTTAATGTTGTGTGGTTATGCTCAGATAATATTTGGTCAGTCAAATAGGTTTTCAGAGAAGTACATCATATAATTTTGTTTTGATGCTGTGTCCATCATAGAGGATATTGTGCTTTTATAGCCAAGAAATGCCTTTTCTTAAAGAATTTGAAGTTGGTTGGGGGATTGTCAATTTGTGTATCGGATATTACTTGGACTGAGGTGCAGGTTATTTAGGATTGATATTGTACGAAGCCATTTTATGTTTATAACATTAATTTGTTTATAAAAATCTCTGGTCTTCTGTTGTGACTTTTAAAGGAGGATAAAGTACACGTGCTCTCCTTTAATACAGGTGCTAAAACACCTGCATCCCAAAAGAGGCTCCTTTCTCCATGTTTTTGCTTTCTTGCAGAATTCTGTGAACAGAGCTGTCCAACTCTTTCTTGGACTTCCTGAATTTCTTTAAAAACTCAAAAAGTACCAATCCTTATGCTTGGCCTCTTTTTTCATTCATCCATAAACATTAGCAGTTACATCATAACTTTGAATATGTAGTTTTTCCTTTTAACTTTGGATTTACAGGAGGTATGATCACTTCAATAACTCAACACACTTAACAGCAGACTGACATACTTGTGACAATACTTCACAGCTAACTGTACCTAGGCTCAGACAATTCACAAGGACCATTGTCTCTAGTTACGCGGGTGATGAGTTTACTGAACAACAAGAGGAAAGGCTAGATACTGCTTGCTATTGAGATAAGGTCATTGTTCAAAATTCATTGTGATGCTGTTAATTAGACTGAACTATACTGATGTTTTGCTCTTAAATGTTTGTGTCTTTAAAGGGTTATATACAAGTAATATTAACATATTTTTGGGTTTTGAAGGAAACATAAAGTAAGAACAGTTTTGTTTTCTAGTCTTATACGATACAGATTTCTGTTATAGCTCCAGATGCACTTCAGCCTTGGGCTTATTATTTGCTAACTTGTGTTTTCTAGTACACATTTTGAGGATAGCGGTTCCGTATATACCTTCTTAATGAAAGAGTATTGAAGTAACAAAGTTGAATATATCACAGTTAAAGAGGAGGTGTGAACACTTTGGAAGCCTGTAAGCCACCCATCCTCCCTTTTTAAGATGCTTTCTTATACATGAAATTCATCGCTAGATGTCAACAAAGTGTTTCATTTTGTTAATACTGTGCCTGCGCAGAAGTGTCAACCTAAGTGAAAATAGCAGTATATTTAGGGATAAACCAATTTATGTACACACACACACTAAGCTTAACCTAACCTTGGCCAATCTCAAAACCAGAGGACTCTGTCCATTTACAGTGGCTCGCTATGGCCTAACAGCTTCTGATTGCCTAATACTCATTCTTTTGCCCAGATGGTGGCTCTTCCGCATGAACAGCACAGCCACAAAATGCTTTAATTATGGAAGGTAGACTTAGAACAAAGCCCCGTTTTGAGAATTTTGGGTAAGCAGTCACACATTTATTTAATTTTGCATAAAACTGATCTCTGAGGCTACTGCAGCCAAGGCTGTACAGTAGTGTTACTAGATATTTTACCTGAAATCTGGGGACATCTCAACTCCGGCTAAGGTCATTAGGTGCTCTGCTCAACAGGATTTGCAGCCAGAGCTTGCAAGGAAAAAATGCACACTGCAATGTCACACTTTAAAAAAGTTGCAACCCATGATTGCATCATTATTACACAATAATATGCCACTGGCATCAACAATTGCTATTATTATCATTGTTATAATATAGTTATGAAATTCAAACATTTAATTAACTTTAATAAAAAGACGAACAAAATATCGGGTGTTTCAGTGGGATGCCCTACTTTTTAATTAGATCTAGTCTGACTAAAAAACACAAAATAAGCATACCCAAGTGTAAATGAGAGGATGAGAGGTATCTCTGGGAGAAATAACGACAGTTACAAGATGTGCTGGAAGTGTCCCCTCTCCTCCTGGAGACATATTTTGGCCCATTTCACTATGTTTTCAGCATGTCTATGTCAGTATTCTTTATTTCGGCTGTGATGCTTGTGCGGAGACCCTAGATGGTTTGTGGTCTGTTTCTGTCGAACTTTTCCTTTTGATGGCCCCACAAAAAAAATCTGGTGATCTTGGAGGCCACAAACCTTTAGAGATAACTCGGTTCTCAAAGAAGCTGCTAATGTGTAGCATGTGACGCCATCCTGTTGAAAATATCCCTGCATAAATTCGATGTCATTTAGCTGCATCATGAATTCTGTGAAAATGTTCTTATACACATCTATGTTTGCAATTTCATCAAAGAAAATTGGTTCAATGACCCTGTGACCGGATATTGTACACCATAGTCCAACATTTTCTGGACTAAGTGATGTCTCATGGTACACATTAGGATTTTCTGATGCCCATATCCTTGTGTTTTGAGAATTTATGTAGCCTGTGAGATGAAACCAAGCTATATTGGTAAACCACGTCATTTTCAATGTCTTGGCTTCTTTCCACAAAGTTGAGGAACCAATTGCAGTATCGCACACGCTTCATTTTGCAGGGTTGTTTCAGCTTGTGTACTACTGTCACTTTGTATAACCAGAGTTTTGCATGCTTTGTTGCTGTTTGGCACATTGTTACCAAGTAGCCAGTCTCTTGTGACCGACAGCCTAAAGACTTTTGTGGGAGCAAAGCAATCGCTCATGAACATCTTCAGAGCACTGTAGCACTAATGATGGTGGGTGATGCCTTTTTTCGCTGACTAATGAACAGCTCCGCTGATCTTAGAATTGTCTTTTGATCAGGTCCATCAAGAACACCGTACTCACATCAGTAAGCTCTTTGTGTGGTAGTAACAGAATTGTTGAGCCAATGATTCTTCACAATAAATACATGTTGAATTCTGTACTCCATTTTAAAGGTTATGTGACAACAACAGGGAGCATCAATATGTATTGAAATTGATGGCAATCTACCATCTGCTGGCATCCACTGAAACTCCTGACTTCATGCATCATTGCAATGTACGTACAATTTAAAAGTGTAATGCCATAGAATTACAGCTAATTAAAAAGTGGGACATCCCAATGAAACACCCCGTATTTTAATTATTCAGGCGCAAAATTGTGACACAGAATAACAATATTGAAACACAAAATCATACATATTTTTCTGATGAGTGGATCTTTTTTTGCATGTCTTTTCTGGAGGCCAGTTTTACAGCAAATTGCTGACATGTCATGGGGAAGTTGGTGATGAAACCAAACTGGATTGACTGTTTTAACATACAGTCTTGAACAATGGGACGTCCACAGCATGTTCTGAGCATACATTCGGCATGATGAATGTTGTCTAAGTGGACACCTCAAGCACTTAAGTACTGTGTTGTTGTACTGTAAAAATTATCAGATATCTTTAAAAATCGATTTTGGAAAATGTGCTGCCTTTCTCTAAGGAAGAGTAGTTTTTTTAGACACTGGAATAAAGTGCTCCACCTTTGTTGCTCTCAGTTTAGTTTCCAAATTTTCAATAATTATAATGATTTTACAGCAACTGCCTTCATTGACTCATGAAAAGGAGGTAATGTTGAGTTGGCAAAATTTAACCACATCTCAGTATGTGGATCAGAAAATCATAATTTTTCCAACACTACTGGACATTTATTCTCAGATAGGAAATAAAACTGAAGAGCTGAATATGTTCCACAAATTCTTTTTGTGACTATTAAAACTGACAGCCACCTCACATTACTGTAACTAAGAATATCCTTATATTCCTGGTTCAACAAAATTGCAAAACTCTTTTCTATTTTCAATTCCTAGTTTCCTCACTACATGCAGAGTACTAAGTGAAAGAATTTCGCCTTTTTTGCCCTGAATTTCAAGTAAATCTACTAATTTTGTCTGTACTTTAACATCTGTTTCATTTAACTTGGAATTGGCAGTTACATATCTAACCACAAATGGTAATAATTTCACATGACCGTGATTAGATGCCTCAGTCAGCACAATCACAAATGAAGTTTTCGTCAGTTCTTCATTTAATTCGTCAACAGCCTTTGGAGATATAACACCAAAAACAGTTGCTTCCACTTTTGCCCTGGAACATGTAAACTTTGGCTTATAGATCCTCTTCACTAGTCCAGATGTACAGTCCATGGGTTCAAACTTTGATAATGGATTATGGTATGGAATACAAAAGTACCTTCTTGAAGTGCATTATCCGTAGAGTTCTTGTCTGGGACAGCACTTTTAAAATAGCCAATTTAATTTTAGAGGAACCACTGTGTGATCACAGCATTTTTATGTCTTTTGTGCTACATGTTCAGTAACAGAAGTTCTCCTGTCACTACTACTGATGAAGGAAGTTTGAGGCATTGAGCAGAAACGAATATATAATTAATTCTACACTTCAGAAAAAGAAATTCATTCAACAATGCTCACTATGCATTTGCATTTTTTACTTTCTGTTCAAGACATTTTTCACCACAGTTGTACAAAGCGTGTCCTTCTTAGCATGGGCATAAGCTATATACTGTTTTCACTATACAAATTTTATTTCCAGAAGGAAATAGTGATAAATTACATGTGTAGAAATACTGTGCATGCAATTATCTTGCCATCTAGTGGAGAAACGTGTCAGTTACGTCTGCTGGCACTGATGTCTTAATCGATAAACACAATTTTTGGTTTAATATCTTTTTGTTTTATATATATAGCTTGATAATTAATGAAATTGCATTCAAAAATGGACATTTTTGGAAGTTTATTAAAAATCGGAGACAAGTTATAGTGTGAGACAAAACTATGAATTTGTCTGGTAACCTTACTGTACAGATGATGCTGTATTGTGAACATTCTCTCTGTAAGCGTTTCAACCATCCTGCTGTGGTTCTCTTCAGGGCAACTCTGCCCAAGGAGGACCACAGCAGGAAGATTGAAACAGTGGTATAGAGCATTTTCACAACTCAACAACAACCAGATAGCCTAGATTAAAAATAAATCTTGTGGCACTGCAGCCTGCAAAGGGCCTGGGCCTGCCAACCCAACTGCTGGCCTCAATCCACATACGCACAGCAGAGGTGGGCGATCATCCAGCTGATATGGGAAGGTGATGTGGCCAGCATCACACATTCCCCAGCTGAAAAGTTGGCTCACGAGACCAGCACCCTGCCTATCACAGCTCCTCACTTTCCTTATAATGCTTAATGAGCACAGGTCCTATACCCGGGACATAAAATCTGCATGCCCACGAACGAACTTGGGTGCATTAGCACATTTGTTGGATCAAGAAAGAAGCTTATACAAACATGATCATGAAATCCATGTCTCTTGTCATTTGGAACTTATGCACTTTTGTCTTTCTTTTGTTTCACAGGAGATGGAATCTGAGAAATAGTTTCACTCATTGCCAAAGAGGTAGCGGCAGATCTAATGATCTTTGGGCCAGTGGGTTTTCAGAAATATACAGGCATTTGCTTGTTGAAGTATGGGACATCTAGGAAGTAATATACATATGTGTTAATATATAATTAACTACGGTTTTGAGTTCTTCGGATATAGACTGCCATATAACCTAAGTAGAAGCATATCTGCATCTAGTATGAATTACTGCTCACAGGCAGTAGAATAATATAAGCCATCTTTGGCTTCACCTGTGATTCTCTGTAATTAATGTATATGCAAAACTTTCAGTAGCTGCCAACTGCAAGAGCCTTCTAGTAGAAAGCTTTATTTCCTTGTGAAAGTCTCATTGGAATTATTTGAACATTTTGTTTTGTACTTGCCCAGCCCTTATTCCCACTAATTTACTGCTGTCATCTAAAACTATGCTTAAGAGTTTCATCAGTGGTTTTCTTCTGATGTTTAATGCACACAGCCAGTAAATCGTTTAAATGTTTAGCACATATTTTTAAGATTTTTTTTTAAATTTATAGTTTCATACTCACATTGGGAAGCTTTACTGTATAATAATCTTAGGTCTAGAAATGAAAAATGTTTTTAATTAATCTTAATAACAATATTAATTATAAGGTTAAATTGGACTTGGAAAACGTAATGCATGGCCAGGACTTGAACAAACATTATAGAAGTTACCTATAAAGCCCAGAAATTAAAAGTACTGGTAATATTGCCAGTCATCTTAGAGGTATGATATCTTGACTGAAATTGCTTTGAAGGCAATATCTGTTATACTTGAATCAGCTGAGAAGATTTAATGTGCATATAGGCATCTTGGCATGGTAGCGCCAGCAGCAAAGAGCATTGGCTCAGAAAGCTAAAGATCCATCGTTTGAGTGTTGGCCAAAGTGTTTAACTTTTCAAGTCTGATTCAGCTTTCTAACCTACTACCTACACACAGCTAGTGTGAAAGAATAATGATAAAGTTTGAGTAGGCACTAATAGAGGTTAACTATAAAGGTAGGTTTCACATAACCTATTGTTCCGATTGTACACTGTCCATGACCATACCTGTTGTGTTGTCGTGATTTACACGTAACCTACTGTGTTCCATCTGTGCACAAACTATTTTCATGCTTGATTTTGATCTGCCTGTTTTGTCATCTCTGTTTCAATAAGCAATGGGTCACAAAGGAGAAGACATCATTATAGCCTGTGGTGCTTTTTTTGGGTGGGGTTTTACTGAAGAGACAAGATATTTTAAGTCTCCCATCTATAACCTTCAAGATATTATCTTTAAACCAGGGTGTTGTCATAATCTTAGTGACATATTGTATAGCTCTGGATACTGCTAAACTAGTACAATTAACCTTTCAGTCATAGCAAGTGACTTCCTTGAACAATATAATCAGTATGAAGTGTGTTTGTATCATTATGGAAAATGTTAGAAGTAGACGAATTGCAAGGGGCTGCTAAATATCAACCAACCAGCACCCTGTGGTCATTTTCACATAACCTACTCTGTCATGACCATGCCCCAGTTGTTTTCATAAAATCAATTCTATATCTGATTGTTGACAGCACAGTCGAAGCATGTTAGGGATACTACAAGGACATGGTAGGTCATGTGGTAATGAACAACCACCTCTCTTCATAAATTTTATGAAAGGTGGCTCCCAAACATAGCACACAACCAGGACACAGTTGGTGCTAAGTCATAACAGTAGGTTATGTAAAAACCCACCTCAAAGCCTGGAAATAGCACTGGCAGCATTAGAAGTCACCTTTGAGTTATGAGATATCCAGTATTTGAAATTGCTTTGAAGGTTTACCAGATACTGAATCAAATGAGAAAGTTTAATGTGTATATGAGCATTTAACCATGGTAGCTCAACCGGTAAGAACTTTGGCATGGAGAGCTGAAGATCGTGTTTTGAGCTCTGGACATGGCATTGAATTTTTCAAGCCTGATGCAACTTTCTAACTTACTGCCTAAATACTACTAGTTTTGAAACAACAATCATCAAATATTAATTATGTTTCAGGATGAGATCTTTGACATCATCTTGTGACAGCTTACCAACTTGCCTTGTTTTGGTCTGCAGTAAACAAGTATTGGGACATAGTAAACTTTCTGCATTACATTCATTTCCGAGATCATGTTTTCTAGAAACAGGTAGGAAGAATTGAAAATATAAATCCTTAGGAAAGAGGCTTGAGAGTATCATTAATTTTTAGAAGCTCTATGCCACCTAAATATAACAACCACAGTTTAAATGCTCCATATAGGGTGACCACCTCCATGGGTAAGGAACGAGGAACAACAGTATCAAAAAAGCAAGACATTTCAGGATTTTGAGGTGCATGGCACAACATGAAATTTGCGGCATAATTAGATAGCACTAAAGAGAAATTTTTATAACAACATAGATCACAAAATACAGAAATTGTTATTTCAGTTACACTAACATTTTCTAGAATATTAGTAGAGTAAAGATTTCTTTGCATAAAACTAAGCTCCAGAGACAAAAATGCTTTTACCTGTAGGCCTACTAATTTGTTATTAAGCATATTTTAAAAGCAAATGTTAAAATGTGCCCTTCATATATATACTTGTATGTGCTTAAATTTCCCCTTTTTGGATTAGTACTTAATTTTGTCACCACAGTTTTCACCTGAAGTGTATCTTGAACTATTACAATCACTTTCTACATCCATTTTTATAAAATTACAATTTGCTATAGCCAACATCTGAGCCATCAAAGGGAACTAGAAGCAGGAGATTTAATGAAAGTGATAGTTTTCAAGTGAGGCAATGTGCCAACACGTATTTTTCAACATAATGTAGATGGCAGCACAGTCAACATAGTATGATTGTATGCCAGTATCTCCAGAAACTTGATATGAGAAGCAGATACACAAAGATTGACAGATAGAGGTTTCAAAATGTGGGATGTCCTAAAATATGTAATACAGGTGGTCACCCCAGCTTCAAATTGCTTGCACAGCCATTACACAGGTGATCTTGTTGCTGGCAGTATCATCTTTGTACATGCAAAACTTGAACACTTCAATGTTTTATTAATCTGCAATTGCTTATATTGTTAGATGAAATCTAACAACTGCAAATGTATTGTAGTGAATTGTTTCTTTTTCAGCACATGCAGATATGAGTCAGTCCACATCAGATTGAATGATTTTTAACAAAAATTGACTGTCACGTATTTGATTTTTTTAAATTTCTCTACACATTTTCTTATGACAAAGAAATATATGTGTGTGTTTTGAAATACTATTTAACAGTACTATTATGCCTGTTACACAGTAATGAATTTTCAGAAATATTGCCCTCCTTGATATGTTTAAATACTGATAGTTCCAGTCCTTTTTATATTGGAGACTTTTTAAATATCTCATTTGAAAGCTCAGAGAATGTACAGGGATATTCAAAAAGAGGGAACAGATTTTAAATATTCATTTTTAATGAATGACAATAGATAGCAACACATATGACACATTATTGAATAGAGGAAAGTTCAAAGTTTTAAGCCCCCACCTATTAATTCCATTCAGTGCCTACAACAGTGCTGGGTTTGTTTACAAGAAAATGGCAACGCCATAGGAAAAGTCATTTTGTGTGCTGCAGTATGTAGAGTGAATCCATTGTTTCATTGCAGTGTTCATTTCAGTGTAAGTTCAACAAAGAGCCACCTCGTCATAAAAAATTAACAATTGATACAATAAATTCGTAGAAGATGCTTGCATATGCAAACGGAAAAGCACTGGCCATGCTCGCATAACAAATGGTGCTCATTTTGAACACACAAAATAAAATTTTGAACTTTCCTCTATTCAGTGATGTATCGCATGTGTCACCATCTATTGTCGCTCATTAGAAATAAATATTTAAAGTCTGTTGCTTGTTTTTGAATAACCCTATACTTTCCTTGTATATTATATAAATCATTTTGAACAGAACATACCTAGTTTTAAAAATGTCTTTGAATTTTAGAATTTAAATTTAGTATAATATCAACTATTTAAAGACGGGAAAAAAAATCACCCTTCTTGCTCCACATTTTTATAACATCATGCCAAATATCATGAGGGTATTATTTCTGGTTCATTTGGAAATAAATTATTTACCTAGTCATGTGGTGCAGTGAGCTCAACCCAAGGCAGGTGGACATCTAGAATGCTGCAATGTCAAGTCGACCTGGAATCCACTGTAGCTTACAATGAATGGGAGGAATGATGCACAAAGTGTTAAGTTTCTTTCAAGGCACAGCGCTCTCGTAAAACAATCTATAGGCCTAAATCACACCTAATGTTTAAATGGAAAGCTTTTTTCCATCACTTTGAAATGATACAGTTAAACTACAGCATCAAATATTGAAAATGGCACAAACCAATGTAGCTTTAATGTGCCTGTTATTGTTTTTCAGTTTTCATATCTTGCCTTCAAAGTATCACTCTCCTGTTTACACTGAATAACAGTAAAAAAATTAAATGTAATGTTTCTAAAATGATTCTGCACCCAAGTAAATAATTTATCACATGTTGTGATGATATCTTGTCCCGACTGGAGACTGACTTTCATTGCTAGATGTTTAGTAGTGCCCCCAATCCACACCTTCTGGGAATAAGGCCATAACACGTAAATATGTTTGGTTATTTATGTTACAATCAGGTGTGTGCTAGTAGTTAAAGCTACATAGTTTTATGATGTTTTATTTGTTTTATTAATATGGAACATAATTGGTGATAAAGTATAAAATGCCATGCAAATACTGTGTGCCCTAGTGCAAAGGAAATTATTCTTTGGAGCCAAAATTAAACATGTTTTAAATTTCCATTAGACAAAAACTTAAGAAGGAAACGATTAACCAAAATCTGTTCCTGAGATAATTTTATTCCTACAGAATACACTGTGGTAAGCTTCTGTAAGACTATTATATACCTGGATACATAAACAACTTTTTGCTTATATTGATATCATGTGAAATTGCATTTGTTAATACTTTGTAAAATGTTTAACATAACCTATGCATACATGTGTATAGTAGAATGTTAAATTGTTTCTGACTTTATTTATTGAAACAAATTTTGCTTTTATAGGTTTGTGAAAAGCACCTTCAGTCCCATGACATAGACAGAAGTGTATCACTGTACAACAGCAAGACTGGAAAACAACTTACAGCCCCACTAGATCATTCACACCTAAAAAAAAAGATTAGTTTCTTTGTTTATCATACTCCAGGTCCCACAATAGGTATCATTCAGGGCAAAATACTATTATTAAGTAATAAATGAGGAGTGATATAACCATGCATATCTATTTCTCATATCCATCACTAGGGACCCCAGATTGTCGGTAAATAAAATAATGCAATATCGGTGTAAAAATATTATAGTGAGCAGTGTTTTGGGCGGTAAATAAAACTGCTTAACGGTGTTATCTCGTGCAAAAAAAGGGTAAAAACAAAAACACAGTTTAAACTATTTTACTGTGGAACAAACGGCACCTTACATGTAACTTAAAAAATAGGAGCATGAAAATATTTACATAGTATACATTTCAACTGATTTACTTTGTTAGAGTCAAAGCCACCATAAGTTCGGTATTCTCTGGCTTAAGATTTGTTCTTAAGTTTGTCATGATGTTCCCATATGCAGAGAAAAGTCTTTCACTGTCCACATTGGACATGGGTACCCACAATAGTTTCATACACTTCTCACTGAAACACAAGTGGTCACATTGAAGTCCAGAAAGTAAATCCAGTATGTTCACTTCAGCAGCATCATCTAATTTCTCACACACTATGTTCTTCAGAGCAGCATATCCCTCCTTGAATGTCTTCTCTGGCAAGTCTCGCAGAAAAGGTAACATTCTTCTTGCTTTTTCTATAGTTATATCAGTAGATGCCTCATTTGATACTATTTTTCGTACATCAAACAATTTACCTGCAGAATGAATAATATCAGCAACTGGATCAGCTGACATTAAGGAATTCAGCTTGGTAACTGACTTTATGCCCAATTGCTTGAACTGACTGATAACATAAGACTTCTTGAGGGTTGGCAGTCTCTGAAGAAGACTTGAAGTTTTCTCTCCAAACAAGCCCTCAGCTACTATTTTGAAGCCATTTGCTATATCTTTAAGTTTGCTATATAGTTTATGAACAAATGGATATTTAGATCCCTCAAGCACTTCAATAAGGCAAATGGTGTCTTTGCAGTGTTCAAGAAGGAAAGATGCCTGGCAGTTTATTATATTTTGAGACTCCGTGGTCATATTCTTGATGTATTGAACTGAAGAGCTATCTTCACTACTGTCTTTAAAAAATTCACATATATCATTCAGATATTCAGAAATATATCCTACCGCATGGAACCAAGAGTTCCACCTTATCAAAACAGGAGATGGAAATGCTCGGGCTTTATCAGCATTCTATTTCTCTCAGAGATATTGTAAGTACCTGTGCTTCCTTTTTCTTGCATTCAAAAATAGACTTTTTATGTTTGTTACACTTTTATTTAATTGAGGAAGCTCAGCACTCCATAGGTTTCCTACCAAATTAAATTTATGTGCCCAACACTGCACATGGACGAGGTTGTCACCAATCAACACTTTTAGAGAATCAACACATTTAGTCATGTATTTTGCCGAGTCACTAACCACACAGATTACATTTTCAAACTGAATACTGTACTTATTCAGCAGTTCTACAATGGCTCTGTTGCATTCTGTAGCAGTTGCATTTTGTAGCACTTTGATGCCAGCAACAAACATTTCAGGTTCAACTTTATTTTCTAGAGTTTTAAATATTACCCCAAAAACACACTGCCCTTTTCTGTCTTGTTTAATCACAGAGAATTGCTAACGTCTTGTTCTTGATATTCTCCTTTAAGTGCTGTTCATGTTTCTCCCGCAGCTCTGGTATGTATGACACTCTCAAAGTTTCTGCATTTGGCAGATCTCCAGCACCTAGGGAATGAGAACATACTGCAAATTAAAAGCTGCCAACTGAATATTAATTTTGAGGGAATTTTAATATTATTTTAGTATGGAAAATAATGATCTAGTTTTTATCTCACTCCAGTTGTAGATGCCTAAGATTGCTAATCCTGAAATAAACCTACAAAAATAGTAACATTAATGTTAATTACCTTCTATATATTTGTTCATCCAAGCACGGATGCTAGGGTGATCAACTTTTTCTAGAGGGATGTTTGCTTCCATAAAGGCCTTTGTTGTTTCAGAAACAAACTCATGCCTATCAATTTTGGCCTTTTTAGTCTTATTAAATGCATCTGTAACAGATACTTGCAGATTTGCTCATTCCTTATTCTTTTTATGAGTTGCACTTTCCTTGCAGTGTTTCATGCACGTGTCTCTGTGTATCCAGTCAATTCTCACATTGCAGTACCTGCACATCAGTATCTGCTTCACTTTATTGGAAACATAGAAACCTTCATCTTTAAATCCACTCTCACGCATATAAATGTTCGTCACTTTAGGCATGATGAACAACGATTTCTTCAGATAAATGAATCGATTATACACATGCAAGCACATCCAGGTTCATGGCTCACAGCATGGAAGCGGAAGTCCTCAGCTTCGAGATATCTGGAGCAATGATACGTGTTACTGTAAAGCTCAATCTATCATTCAATTTGGCGGTCCCAACGGTCAAAACCTTTCCTTTAATCTCTGCTAATAAAACTAATAAAGTTCTTCAAAAAATTTTCCCATGACATTTACCCGGTAATTCCAGTCCCCAAAGAGCTCTATTCTCGATTATAGTAGTAATAATAATAATTAATAATGCGTGTTTTCCGCCGGAAAGGTTTGATCGGACAAACCAGTTCATCCTGACTACTGCGTTTTGCTGGTTTCGCGTAGTAATGAATGAATCATTTTATCACAGTTCTAGTGTTCAGTTTACTCTTATAGTTATGTCACAAGTTAGTACGAAAAACAGAAGGTAAATTATCACCTGGTCCATTTTTAGAATCCACTTATCCACTGTTAAGCATGTAATGAAACCGCATTGAAATACTACTGTGGAATCGGTTTGAATTCCCACGTGCCGCAAAACTAAACTGACCTGGCAACGTCTTGCACATGCTGTCTGTACGGCGTGCGAACGGCACGTTGCCAACTCCACCATCAGCTGAATTGTGCACGCGCTAGCTTACTTTGAAACATGGCTCCATCAGCATAATTCCTTTTCTTTTTCAGAGCAGAAGGTAAACAGACTCCTTGCGCTAAATTGTAACATAATTTAAAGAATATAACTTGACTTCAAACAAATCTTTCAGTATAGCGGACGCAAAATATACCTAGACATGCGTTTACATTATGGCAACGTCGCGAGACAGCAACAATGTTCGTGCGAGGGGTACAGGAAACGGAGACAGTGATTGGTAGAAGAGGCTGTCTACTGTCAGAATTGACTTGAACCAGACTTAGAAATTCATGCATTATTTAACGATACTTTTGCGACAGTCTTTTCCAACCAGCATGAAATGGGACGATGCAAGCACGAATCGTTAAAATACGGCATTAGAGAAGAATTGCAGGTAGTATTGTCATTTAAATCCAAAGAATAATTTGAGTGAAATGAGAAATCCGTCACTGATGCAGTGTTGCAGAGTTCCGATAAACATGGCATTCCTTTTGTTGTGCATGCGATAGGTGAAGAGTGAAGGGGACGGGGTAGTCGAAGCAGTACCGATGTTTGCCGAAGCTCTGCTTAAATCACAGTGCAATTTGGTGTTCTGTGCCATGCAGCACACAACACCGTGCAGCATGGCCGTAGCGAATGACAATACACGTATCCGTAAATGATTGATAAGCCAAATATCTGATTGCTTATGTGAAAAGGAGAGACAAACGCCAAAAAAAAAGGAGAGAGAGAAAAAAATTTTGGGTTATTTTGCACATTTTTTTTCATAACAGTGTTATTTTGCGTTTTCACGATATAGAACTAATGTCGCATTATTTCGCTACTCAGAATGGATATATATGTGGAATTTAAAAATAATTGATTAAAGGTTTTCCTTATTGTTAATTTTCGGCCAATTTCGCGAATTAACTACTCGCGTAAAGTCGGGGTCCCTATCCATCACTATCATACCATACATAAAGGAACCTACCATATAAGTTTATAAGGCCATTAACCAGAGCATATTTAATTAGCTGGTAAGAAGTAAATTATCCTTTCCCATTAGGGGGCATGTTGAAATATGAATTGCTGTAATAATACATCTTAATTTGCCAGCATAATCTACAAGGATTATTGAGCTTTAGACCTACCAACCTAGGTTAAAGAAAACACAATGGTGTTTAACTGTTGTCAATGGAAGAAGATGAAATGGTAAAAATTTAATATGCACAACCATAGCATATAGTACATATAGTATAGAATATTTTCAAATGAAAGTGCACTAAGATAAATTAAAGTAGGTGTCTTATATGGAAGGAAATTGAAAAGATAAAAGTTTTATAAGCATAACTGTAGCATTATAAATACAGTATATTACATTAATACTGATCACACACCCTAATTTAACCTGCAGTATTAGGTTCACTGTGCTTGCTATAGCCTATAGTGTGTTGGCCTATGTTTGCCACCCACACATTGTAAGGTTAAATAATAATTTGTGGTAAATGCATAGAATATTTTCAAATCAAAGTACCCTATGATAAATTAAAGCAGGTGTCTTGGATGGAAGAAAATTAAAGGTAAAAGTTATGTGCATAACCATAGCATTATAAATACAGCACTGTTATAATTACAGTAACACGATCACACAACCTAACCTACAGTGTGCTTAATATAGCCTATAGCGTGTTGCCATTCACATACTGTAAGGTTTAACAATTTGTGGTTAACATAGAGAATATTTTCAGATGAAAGTTTACAATGATGAATTAAAGCAGTGATATATTATCTCTGTGTTTAACAAAGGATATGATAAAGGTTCAAATTAAGCATATTAATTCATTTTGTAAGAGTATCAATGGAATAAAAAGGGCACAGAAGTAGCAAGCAGGGTCGATATTTAAGCATTGTATTGTTAATAAGATAAATGTGATATGGATATAAATGGTTGAAGCATATGCATGCTTGTTACTAAAGTGTTTTCATTCTTGCCAGTCCACTCAAGTTCATTTTTCGCCACTTTGCAACCATCCCCCACTACACTCAGTTCTCATCTTGCAGTAGCAGTAGTATTGTTGAGAGAGTAAAATAATGTTGTAACTCTGGTTTCAAATTTCGAGAATGGGAGGGACTGGAAGGGACTAGAAGGGAAACTGTAGAAAGACACAGATATATAGAGTGAGATGGGGGATTACCATGTGTGACCTTGACTGGACTGGTCAGAGTGAAACCACTATAATGCAGGGTGTAACAAAAATGTACAGCACAAATTACAGGACACATTCCTCGCACATAGATGAAGAAATTATGTTATATGAATAGAAACGCTTTGTTTCCATGTTAAAACTCATTTTTCCCAACTCATTAATCATGGGAAACACACGAACAGAACGTTAGAATCATGGGAAACATGCACTCTTGGTTACGTCTGGTTACAATGCCATTATCGCAGGTGCACCGCCAGTGTTTTGTTTTACATGTCCCTGTTGCCATGCGACTTACATCATTGCTTGTTTACAGGTAACATCAACTGTTCCAGTGAGCAGTACGACCTTGGCAAGCACACAGGTTACTATGTGCTAGTAGAGTTGATCACAGACTTGCCTCGTGTAATGGCAGTGTACACAAAGCAGAGATGACAGATGCCCCATTTGATCTATAGATTAGCAGATGGCAATGACGCTTGCGCTCAACGTTTGTACCGGGAGAGATTTCCAGGACGAAGGTGCCCTGACAGAAAAATGTTTGAAGCCGTTGATTGTTGTCGTAGGGAACATGGGGCATTTCAGCCTGATACTCGTGACCCGGGGAGGCCTAGAAGAACGAGGACACCGCAACAGGAGGCAATTCTTCAGGCAGTTGACAATGACCCTAGCATCAGTACAAGACAAATAGCTGCAACAATGAATGTCCGGCTGTATCCATACCATTTACAGCATGTGCAGACACTATCAGCAGCTAATTTTCCTGCACGGATACACTTCTGCAAATGGTTTATGCAACAAAGTGTCAACCCTAATTATAATGCAATGGTGCTGTTCACAGATGAGGCGTCGTTTCAATGAGATCAGATTGTAAATTATCACAATCGGCATGTATGGGCTGACGCCAATCCTCACACAACTGTTGAAGCAAGTCATCAACAAAGATTTTCTGTCAATGTTTTTGCCGGCATTGTTGGCGACTGTTTGGTAGGGCCCCATGTTCTTACACCCAGACTCAACAGACAAAGTTACCATAATTTTGTAGAGAATGTTCTACCTGATCTGTTGGCAAATGTGCCTTTAGCTGTGCAACAAAACATGTACTCCATGCATGATGGAGCACCTCCTCATTTTAGTGTTAATGTCCGTCAGCTTCTAAATAACAGATTCGGTGACAGGTGGATAGGTAGAGATGGACCAATTGCCTGGCCTCCACGCTTCCCGGACCTAAATCCACTGACTTTTATTTGTGGGGGCATTTGAAAGCTCTTGTGTATCAAACCCCAGTACCAGATGTTCAGAGTCTCTGTGCCCGTATTATGGAAGGCTGCGAAACCATACACAATACTCCAGGGATACATCAGCGCATCTGGGACTCACTACGACAGCGGGTTGATGCATGTATCAATGCTCACAGAGGGCATATTGAACATCTCCTTTGAGAAATAGTTGCATGTGGTATGCTGGTAAGTTCTATTCTTGTGTGTTTCCTATTATTAATGAGTGGAGAAAATGAGTTGTAACATGGTAACAAAGTGTTTCCAGACCCTTGTTCATATAACATAATTTCTTTGTATACATGTGAGGAATGTGTCCTGCAATTTGTGCCGTACATTTTCGTTACATCCTGTATAATTCTGTTGCCCTGAGCAAGTTGGTTGCTTCTGGAAGGAAGGAAAACTCTGGGTCCCATATACATTTAAGGCACTAAAAACCCTCAAGTGTGAAAAAACAAAGAACCTCTGAACAAAAGTTTACTGACCTTTCACATCCTGAGTAGAATGGGATGCTAATGACCAAGAGATATTAAGGAATGTCATTAAATTGTACAAACAATCAAACCATTTACAGATTTTATCATATGCATTGTTAAACTTTTTTAATTGCTTTAATTATTTGCACTCATATGCACTACTATGAGTTGCAAACATGGTTCCTGTTGTTAAAATGATATAGATTGTATTATTATTAATAATTTGTTTATTACTTATATGCCATTAAGGATTTTAACTAATTTCTTTAACTTGTTACAGGTGCAATTTCTTCTCTTTTGCCTGGATGTCCTTCCTATTTGTCAATTTCAAGAGCGGATCCCGAATAGGTTTGGAAAATGACTCGCATAAATGCTGCAATTTCAGAGAGTTTGAGTGCTGAAGAAGAGTGTATCCAGAAAACCAGATTTTGTACTATCGAGAAACTAGTTGAGAAGATTGTTTGCTGTGAACTAAACGATGAGTGGGTTTTTAGAAAAAAGACAGTGGCATACATTTTATTTTAGTGAGAGATAGTCCGGTGTCAAAAGTTGGTGGGAAACATTGCCAGCAGCTGTGAGTAACACTAATCGAGTAGGACCACTTCTTCATGATTTTTGTTGGAATTTCAGCAGTTGAGGTCAAAATCAACCCATTGACAATAGCGTGGACTAATAAAGGACGCTTTAACAAATTTGTTAAGTTAGCAGAGAAAAAGGAAGCAGTTATGAAAGCACAGGTTTCTTTGCTTGACTTGTCACAAGTCGGGGGCAAGATATTTGTGGGAAGCCATAGTTTTGTGGTCTCTGGCACATTCCATCTCACCTCATTGTTACAAGTTTTTAAGGTGTAGTGCTTTAGCAATGCCATGTCCAATTACTTTGTCTTAAGTATGCAATAGCCTTTACACAACACCCTAACTGAATAAGACTGCCAACTTTCTGGGATATCTGGCTAAAAAGGCTGAATTATTAAGCAAAGAGAATAGAACTGTTTTCCTCTTAATTGATGTGATTCACCTGAAACCCCTTGTAAATAATTATAAGAATGGAAACATTGTTGGCAGCCATGCAATGAAATTGAGTGTGCATCTGTGTTTATGGCATGCAGTTTAGCACACAGTACATTGATATGTGTTGCCTGTGAAAACAATACTAGCCGAAATTCTGTTTGAATTTATGAGAAAGGCATTGTATTGAAATTGGAAAGCTTAAGATATGAAGTAACTGATGTGATATCCAGCAACATCTCAATTAATAAGAAATCAGTTTCAGATTTTATGTTAAAAGCGAAACATTTCCAAGACACTGTTTTATTAAGAAAATAATATTTTCATGTCTTCTATGAATCTGAAAATTAGGACTGGTTATTATGAACATCCTGTATAGGAATTAAAATGTGCTTACTTTAAACTAATGTTAAAATTTTTCCTCATACAATAAACTAAACTTCTTAATTTTTTAATTGGACTACATCCTGTTATCAGGAATATTTCGTCCATTTACAATACATAAAGCAAAACTGTAATACAAATACAGTTACATGAATAAATTAACATACGAATCCATTTAAAAGTATAAGTTACATTGTTACAATCTTATTCAATTATGCAATGAAGCAGCCCACTATCAAACATAAGATTTTAAATATGTATATATTACATTAAATGTTCCTTTTCAAGAAATCTAAATTATTTTTCAGACTTTTGGAGAGGCTTGCTTAACAAAGATTGCATACTTATGGGGGGTTTCAAAATTGTTTGTAATTAACTCATTATACAAGTTATGACTAAAAAATAAATGATTTACTGAAGCCTGCTCTCAACAATCACAGTAGTAATTTTTAATTTTAATTCTATCTGTATGTTCAGGTGTGGATATGTGTCCTGATGTGATTCTAAGAATAGTTACTGTTACCTTTCTAGGAAGATTAACATAATAGAACCAAAGAATGTTCAGTATAATTTTCTGATTATTGAAGTATTTAAGAGGTTTTGCAGCATTTAGTGAACCCCATTTTTCTTACCATTTATCAGCTATTAATTTTTTTTAATGTCTTAAAATATAGCTATATGACAAACTGTGGTCAAAGAATTCTCCTTTTTCTCTGCCTAATTTTTGCTCATTTATCTACTGTTTCATTGCCCCTAAAGTTCTTATATCCAGGAATCCAAAAGTATTTGACAGATATGTTATATTGTTATTGAGTATTAAGTACTTTAAATTCAGTGTCCATTACAATTGGAATACTAATGAACTGATTTTAAAGCTGAAAAACAATCTGTTAAAATTGCTAAATTCTTTAGAAAATTCTGAGTTGCATAAAGAATAGTCTTTTTAATAGCAAATATTTCAGCATTAAATACAGATGTATAAAATGCTAGTTTGAAGATTTATTAAATAAGATTTTCAATATAGCAGGCAGCACCTACTGAATTATTTTCCAAGTATTTTGAACCATCAGTATATATTACTGTGATCAACTTGCACGTCATGTTAACATGAAGTGCATCTAACAATTTATATCAATGTTGCACCTACCATTGTACTGGTTAAGTAAAATGTTCACATCTACTTCATGTATGAGTGTCTCATAAGAATATGAGATGTAGGTAGTTAGTGAATTTTTTCAAATAAGTAAAATATCATCACTGTAATTGAATTATGCTTAATTTTATAACTACACCTTTAATAACAATTTCCTTTCTCTTCTCATCCTTTTTATTATCTTAACCCTCTGTCAGGCACAATACCTATTGTGACATGAACAGGCCCAATATATCTCAGAGATGGTTTATGTCTGGCCCTGTGCTGTCCGAAATTCTTCCCAAATGTGCAGTTTTTGTATTTTATTATGTTTTATTTATATTATTTTAATATTCTGTATTTTATTTTTCAAAGCATTGCAGTACATCATAGAATGTTTCAAACACATAAGTTGCAGAAAATAAACTAATACTGCCAACATACAAAATGGGAAATTGTAATAATGTTATATTGCAAGTATAAGGGTAAACAATAAACATTAGTTCTTATGAATATTCATTACAACTAACAAGATATTTTAACTAAATTTTAGTATATATCTACTTGAGAGTTTTTACTGCAAATTCTCGGCACACTTCTTGCAAATCTGTCTGGCATGCTCCAAACAGTAGTATATTTCACATTTCTTGCAGCAATATCTTGAAAGTCGCTTCTATTTTTGTTCTAGGGAACAGCTCTTATAAAGCTTGCATCTATTTTCCGTAGAAGGACCAAAAAAGAACCCTCGTCAATTTCTATAGGCCAAAATTTTTAAGACCTTTTTGAAGCAAATTGGTTGTTCCCAATGTAAGCGTGCTCCTTTAAGACAGCTGATCAAAATATAGCTCTCAGGATAACTTTTTCAGGAATAGCCTCCTCCTGTTTATTTCATTTCCATTGCCCAGGAAGAGAATTTGAGCATTCAATACAGATATGTTCAGTGTATCAAAAAAAATACCACTAAAGGCTATCTGCGACAATTTCTAGCAACATCATATGTGGCACACATTTTGTCTATCACATCCACTCCAGATTTTGTTTCATTATAAAAAGTTATCATTTCTGACTTCTGCTTTTCACTGGAGTTTTGATCAAAGGAATGTTAACTGGATATCACAAGGATATTCTTGCCTTTCTTAGGAATCTAGGAAACAAAGGTAGCCTCTTCTCTAAATGCAAATATATTGGAATGCTGGTATCTGCCTTTTATATTAACAAAAAACTCCACTGCAAGGTGTGGCTTATTTTTCTTCAGTGTTTCGACAAAGAACAATCTCTCTTTTTGCAGATCTTTCACCAAATTGTAGTCATTGACCAATTACCTGTGGTGGTGATTCTTCCGCTTCTGTAAATTGGTTGAGCCAATCATTTCACGTCTGAGGGCTTGTTGCTAATGCAGAATGATCCACCAGACTGTTTTCTGGCATAAATTTCAAGATAGGGAGAGTAGAATATTTTGGCATGAGCCAAAACTTAGATTTTAATTCCATATTTATTAGGCTTAGATGGAATGTACTGCCTAAAACTGCATCTCCCTCTAAAACTTACCAGCATCTCCTTGATTGTGAAATTCTCTCCCAATGAGTAGTTATAGACAAATGTGAAAATGTCTCTCACTGCTGCAAGAGCTAGTTTCTTTTTTTCTTTGCCAGAAGACCTGTCATCAAATCTAAGGCAGCGAAGAAGAAACTTGAAATGCTTCAAATTCATTATCAATTGAAAATATCTCTATGCCATATCTATCTCTACCTCATAATTCTCCTAAAGAAGCCTGCTGCTGAATAGGACTCCTGCCAAATATAGAACACCTATGAATGCTTTCATCTCTTCTTTTGTTGTTAAATTAGCATGTCTTTCACAACTGAATTTGTTTTATATAAACTCAATGTTCTGGTTGGTATATGTCATGATTATGTCTAATATGTCATCTGTAATAAGACAACTCCAACAGTTTTTATAGCCATACTAACAACTCTAGCTTGACCCCTAACTCCAGGCAGATGAGTAAGCAAATTCTGTGATTTAGTTCTTTGCTGTAGAGGTTTCAGTTTTTTTCCCATTTAGTGGTTCCATCTTTTCCAATAAACTGAGAATTAATATTTGTGGTGTCTGTCTTCATCTGTGTCATTTTGAGAGGAATGAGAATCCTCTTCATGGGCTTCTGTTGTAGCTTCACAATCTGAGTCACTTTCATAATCCAGAAAATCATTATTGTCTTCATTTTCATCCCACAGTATTGCCAGGGCTTTCTGTAAGTCATTAGGGTTACACACATTGAATACTACTTGTTTCTTTGACATTACATGCGTAAAAACGTGATTGATAGCAAAGAAGGTTACAAAAGCGATGAGGTAAGTGAGCGGCCGCAATGTATCTCACATCTACTTGATAATGAAACAAAAAACACACACACACACACAGCTGGCCAATAATGAACCAGGAAATGCTACAATGTGTTTTAGAAAGCTATAATGAGCTGCAATCACTTTGCATAAACGGTTGCGTATGCATGTTGAAAAATGCGGGAAAGATATCTCTGATACATTGGCCTGGTGGAGGGTTAATACTGGGGAATTCAGCTCTGGCTGCAATAGTTGCCGAAGTTCTGCTTTTTCTAACCTATACAGGCCTATAATGATGATGACCTGTAATAAGACTATAACAAAAAATATGTGATTAATTTTGGATAAATAGCTGATGTTACACGAGGCCAAAAATTGCATTTTTAAAATATTTGCCTGTATCAGTTACGAAACTAGATACATACGCGTACTTTGTTCTCCCAATGAAAGCCATGTGGCATTAGCTAATTCCCCAAAGTGAGGCTGTAAAGGGGCACACTCAAAATACCTAAATAAAACTTATTTTAAAATAATTTGCATAGTAAAATTGGAACTCTGCCACATGTTGCTATTTAAAACTTTAGATAGAGCAATGTTCAGGAAATTACATGAAGTTTCTCTTACTATGTATTTGTATACATCAACCGATTTCATTGCCTTTTTCTGGTTATAAAGGGAAACTTTTTAACAATTTTGATTGCAAAATAAGCATAAGAACAGGCGCATTTTATACAGTAAAATGTTTACTTGTGTTTTAATGTTTATTAATGCCCCAGAAACAAACACTAGCTTTCAATAACATTGTATGTGTTGCATTGCAAATTATAATGTACTTCAAGTTAAATTACATGGCAGTTTCTCTTTTTGTTTCAAGGTAAGCTTCCCCTACCCCTAAAATTAAATTTAAAATTTGAACCCCGAGGAATGGAAAACATACACTGGGATTAGTTTACCTGGGCCGAGTTTGATGATGGCCTCCTACCGTGATGTCATACACGCAGTGTTGCGACCTTATTCCTAGGAGACGTTGTTCCAATTCCATCACAAGGCACCTTGCCATGTGAAGTAGCAAAGAAATGCCATTCGGTACTAACTCAAAAATCTTCCTCATGAAAACACATGTTTACAAAATGTTTTCTGTTCTTGTACTGAGTGATAGAAAAGTAAATTATTTTTGCAGATCTGTTATTTCCTTCTTTAGAATGTTTGTTAATTGGCGTTAGAACAGATGAACAGCACTTGTATCATATTTTAAACTTTATGATATGGCAATGAAATGTTTGTGTTTTAAGCTATTGCTTTCTTTAAAGTAAATTACAAATGGATTGTTGCCTGGTTATTGCTCCAATGTACCCCCTGAATGCAATCTTATATGACAAAGGCATAGTTTTCCGAAAAATCATAATTTACAATACATTTTTTAGATTTCAAATTTTCTTTCCATTCAGACAGAAATACAGACTCTTGTTGAGCTATAAAGGTATGTGTTAAAATATCTGACAATTTTTCTAGAAGACCTTCAACAGGTGATTGCACTATTTCTAAATTTGTGTCATGTACGGTTGTCTACTGTTTATAATTCATCTGCTTTATACTTTTTTCTTCAAAAATGTCCCGAATACTATTGGTCAAATTTTTAGTCCCTGGGAGGTTAACACATTCCCTTAAATAGCAATCTGGGAATGGGAGTTACAAATTATTTGAGTGACAGTTCGAATAATTATGGAGAACAATACCTGAATCTGCAGTAAGATAGGAAATGTTCTTCCAATAAGCATCATTTTCACATTCTAATGATGGGTGCAAACACAAACAGAAAGTATATGTTGGGCACCTGGAAGTATGCACTGTTTAGATCTAGATGAGCAAATTTTGAGAAACCTATTTTGATATCAGGATACTTATCTTTAAAACTGCAGAAGGTTTTTTTAGATTGCACAAAATCAATCTCTTCTGTTTTTTCATTTATCGTCGTCCTTCTTTAATGGAAACATAATTATTTTTCCCCTCCATAACTCTGCTTACATCATCAGAAAAGTAAAACTCTTAATACCTTTTCTATGACATATTGTTCTTACGGTTCACCAGGAGCCGACAAAGTACCCCGCTGTCTGATGCTAATGTTTTTGCTACTTTTATCATGTTCAAAACATTATTGCCAAACTTTTCTTTAATTTGGTTGTAAAACCAGCTTCAAAAATAGTCAAAATCAGAATTTTTAAGTTCCTATCATCTGTACTATGAATTCTGTTGCTTATAAACTATTTCTGAATCATTTTTTTCTTCTGGGACCAATTCTCCTTCAGTACAAAATACCTTCTCAAGTTTTCCTGTTATTTTTGTAATTTCTGGGATGTATATTTTTTTACACAGCTTTCTTTTCTGTATGGGTGATTGGCCAAATATTGATGCTAAACTAGTATTAGAATTTGAAATATCTACACTTTCCTTGATCTCATAAACATCACTACTCTGATCTGAAGGTGAGTTATGAATTCCTGAACTACTTTCATTTACTTGACCTCCTGGGCCCAGCAGCACTAGATTCACAAATGTCACTCTTATTTTCACTTGTATCTGGAATTTGAAAAATTCTTATTCGACATAGGCACACACTCTTAGTTGTGCAGACAGTTCTGCATTCTCCATTTTCAGTTTTAAAAGCATTTAATGTTTCACTGGTCACAAATTCTGTTTTCTCTTGAACATGTGTTTGCTAATTTTGAACGGGTTAAAGCAAGTCATACTGTTTTGCAGCGGTACCATTGCTACTCATATTGACTATTTTATGAATATTCACAACTAAATTTAACAGATTAAACTTACAAACAACACAGTGGCCTCTCTACACAAACCAAATATTCTGGACTGTTCCTCTGTGGAAGGAAATGCTTAATCTGTTTTGTCATGATAAAGGTTTGTTTGCGTTTTAAATCCGCCATCCCCTCTGCTCTCACACTCCAGGTGGAAGCATTATTTTATTATGAGGAGAGTTCCAGCTGAGAAAATATTTTCTTATAAATATCTTAAAACAATGTCTTCCATGTATACATTACTAAACAAAGAACACATGTGTATTTAGAAAATATTATTAGGTAGTCGATATATAACACATCAAATTTTAAAAGTACAAATTTCTGCAGTAAATAACTAAATTGTTGAATCAGATTCAATCTAGTATATGTTTAAAGTAGATTCCATAAATGAGTTCAATATGGAGTTTATACAAGAACTTGAACAGGTGATAAAAGCAGTAATTCCTTTGGGGCACACCCACTTTTTTGAAAATTTTGACTTTGGCCAGTATTCAAAATATTGAAGGTAGGGGCCCAAAAAAAATATGCCTCTTCTATTTCAAAGCATCAAATGCATACACAAATTTTGAAGAGATTGGATGACTTGGTGTTTCATGGGTGTTCAACTTGATATGGAATCGCTCATATGAAGCTCTTTATATTTAACATGGGAGTTGTTGCATAACACTGTTTTGTAGATGGCAGTGTACTTGCTTTTCTCAGTATTAGGTTAAAGGAAGATAACAGAGGGCAATTATGTAGTTCTGTTCTTGCTTCATTCAGTCAAAGATAAGTGAATAATCGGCAGCTTGTGTTTGCGTTTGGACAGAACCTGAATAGTTATAGTCTTCTCTTTTCTTACATGTTGAAGAAGGGAAAAACAATTTCCCAATATTCTTTGGGAAACCACAGTGGAGTTTATTTAACGTTTGGTATGCATATGCATTAATTGAGATTTTTATTACTCTGGCTTCACTTTCTACACCAGAATTTTTGGAGACTGTTGTCCCCAAAATCTGCCTAGATTCACTTTACTGTGACTTGTAAATAGTGCTTTCTGGTTGGACGTACTGTGCAATGAGATTCTTTTCATATGGGGCATCAATGTTTAATAAATTGTGCTTATTCTTATGCATGAATAATATTTCCCAAATGGAGAGTTCTGCTGGTTTTCTAAGGGCCTTTAAGAGCTTAGGTTTCTCTTTCAGTTGCTCTGTGAACCAAAATGCTCTGCAACTGCTGATTTCTCATGTGTACTTTAAACCATATGTCTAGATTCTCTTTGTCTTCCCTATGTATACTTTCTTGCAATCTTGACATCCAGTTTTATAAATTGGATGTTTTTCCCACTTTAATTTTGTCATTTGTGTTGGTCCTGAGTATGGGTTTTAACCTATTCATATCATTTGACCACCAGAACTCACACGCACTTTTTGGCATTTGAATCGTATGATGAGCTCGGCTCACAATGCTGCAATGTTCTATATAACCGTATGTAGTTTAGGCTCCTTCTCTCAGCTGTCATTTGTATACATTTGAAATGAACTGCTGACATGTGATGTTTGTAATTTCCCCAGTATGACCTTAGCAACTGTGTTTCAACCAAGGAAAAATAATTTCATTCTTAGTATTATTTCACTCACGGCTCTAGCCATCATGGCCACAAAAAGAATCTGTGCAGATGACGAGGAGGGTTTGAGAAAACTGGTACAAAGTGTAGAGTGATAGTGAATGTGATTAACTAATAAATGTATTACAACTATCCGGGCTTGTAGGCCGTGGTCTAGAAGGCATTGTGGATACCGACATTTTGCCAAGTACAGCGCTTGGCATAAAGCCTGCTCACCTATCTTGGAGAAACAGGTACACAGAAATAGCAGACATAATAATACCTCGCCAAACCCACCCACTCCCAGAGACGTGAGCCAATCACTGCACAGGACCTCACAATAAGCCCCGCCCACCCTCACTATATAAGAGTGCCATCCTCCGGTCTCCGCATTCAGACTACAACCACCGCAGACACTGAATCACTTTACCCTGAAGTTGCCAAGCGCTGTACTTGGCGAAATGTCGGTATCCACGATGCCTTCTAGACTACGGCCTACAAGCCCGGATAGTTGTAATTCATTTATTAGTTATGACGCCGGCCGTGAAAGCCTCAGTATGTACAGTGAATGTGATGATTTTTCTGAATATGACAGAGTCTCTTCAAAGTTCTAGTGACAGCGATAATGAATCCAGTGCAGAAAGCAACAAGGAAAATATTTATGACACCAATGATGATGCACCAGACCATTCAAAATGTGTTTGTATTATGATGCAGAAAAAACAGTATGACTGGGATTGGACTGAAACTTACAATAACCTCATTCTGTACCCTTTTACTGCAAATAGTGATGTTTGTAAAGACCTGCTAAACATGCATGCATAACAGATGCCATCTGTGCTTTCAATTTTTTTTGGAATACATTAACCTTTGTTTGACAAAATGTGTTTGACGAAACTAATGCTTATGCAACAAGGCAGTTGAACATCTCGACAGAAAAATGTTGAAAGACAACGAAAAATGGTTTAACACTACACCAGATGAAATTAGGGCCTATATTGCTTTAATTATTTTGATGTCTCAGTTGCAAAAATCACATATTCAGTTGTACTGGAGCAAAAATTGATGTCTTAGCACCCTAAATCTTCACGAAACAATGAGTAGGGAGAGATTCAAATTGATGTCATGTTCCGTACATTTCACGGCTGACAGCAAAGAAAGCCAAAGTGATAAATTAAAAAAAAAATAGGCCTATCATATGACATTTCTTTTCAAATCTTTCAGAAATATATCCCCTTATCAGGATATTGCTCTAGATGAAAGTCTAATAAAATTCAGGGGCCGTCTTTCATTTGTGCACCACTTTAGATCCAAACTAGCAATATTTGGCATGAAATTTTAATCTAGTTCAGGTTATTGCCTTTGTTTCAAAATTTATGTAGGTGAAGACCTAATAGATTCTAGTCTTTCTGCCAGTACCAATGTAGTGCTCAGTATGTGTGAACCATTGCTGAACCAAGATCACACATTATTTTTAGGTAATTGATATTCCTCTCCAGATTTATATAGAAGACTCACTGAGAGACAAACAAATGTAATTGGGACTGCGACCTAATAGAAAAGATATGCCATGTTATATCTGTACAAATAAACTGAAGTATGGGTAGTATGAAATATGGAGTGCTGGAAATATCCTATATGTGAATTGGGGAGATAATAAGGACATTTATTTTCTCTCCACTAAACACAAATCAGCTGACATCACATAAACAAGAAAGCTGAGAAGAAAACAAGGCCAAACACCAAGAGAGAAGGTCAAGAAGCCTAAATGTGCCCTTGAATACCAGAAGAGGATGAGAAGTGTTGATTTACCAAGTGACAGCTCTGTTTCCCATCATGTGAGATACAGTGAAGGGGTATAGAAAAATATTTTTCTATCTTCTGGACGTGTGTATGTCAAGTCCTTTGTTGTGTATTACAATATTACGGGAAAGAAGACAAGCTATGCGGACTTTAGAACGAGCATTGTGCAGCATGCTACTGGAGTCTGTGAAGCTGCCAGAATATTCAGTTTGAGGCCGACCTTCCAGCACAACCTCTATGAGACTACAGGCAAAATCATGGGCTCTTTTTCCTATGCATATTCCCTCCACCAAAAAGAAAACAAAACTTACCAAAAGGTTTTCTTGTGCTTCAGCAGGGGCAAATGAAGTGAAAGTGTGTGTCAGTGTAAAAAGTGTGATGTTGCTCTTCATTTACAGGATTGTTTTCAGATCTATCACACACAACAGCTGTACTAGGACAACAATACTGGTGAGATTATGTTTTTAACATTGTGCATGCAAATTTTCAGCAACAAATACTTATTGGTTGATTTTAAATGAATTTTTAAGCATTAAGCTGTTACTATCTCACTGCTAGGGGATTTAAATCTGATTTCTTGGTTAGTTGAGTATGGCATTTAAATATGATGTGATCGGGTTAAACAATGCTTGTTAACTGGGTCTAGGCTTATACCATATTCTTTGAATATTTTCCAGAATTTCTGGAAGGCCCATAGGTGGAAAGTGAACTTTTTGATTTCTTTTATGTTGCTTAGAGTGGTGATTTCCTTTATTTGTTTCATCTTTTTGAATTTCTCTATCTTCCTGTCTACTATCTCTGTGGTGAAGCCATTTTTATGTATGATTTCCAGGATCTTGTACTCTTGTGTGTTCATCGGTATGTTTACCAATCTGAAGGTAAGGCTGTTTATTATTGCATATGTGTGTTCCCAGTGGCTGTAGCTCTCATTTTTAATCCAGTTATCTGTTGGTGGGTGGGTGAATGTGTACATGAGCGAGTGAGATGGCCTTGTGCCAGTATATACCTGTTTTCTTCACCGTCCTAATCCGTATGTCATTTCCAGTCAATGCTGCCAATCCCCCAAATACAATAAAGTAATCCCTGAAAATCTGCTACATGCCACACTACTATGGCAAAAATGCTGTCTACATTAGAGGTCTGCATTTAATGAAAACAACTGACCATGACTTGGTTAGCTTGTTACAGTTGACCATCAAAATAAAAATGCAGATGATTGCATACCAATTTGGCTCAACTTCCTTGCTCTCTTGTTTCTCTGTCCTACTCATAGTCGACTTGGATCCCGCAGTTAACCATAGCATCTCGGTAAGCCGGCAGACAGTGGCTAGTGTGAGCAATGACAGTGCTTTGGTTTGTATAGTTGAATGAAGCAACCGGTGATGACAGAAGGGTGGCTAACTGCTTACTCAACTAGCAAATGTGTAGCCTTATTTAGCTAGTCTCCATTACTTTTGACAGTTTTTTGGGCTGGTCAGTTTATATATTTCATTATTACTTTTATCTACAGGTACCTTTGATAGGTAGGGAAGTATTGTATTACATCCAAAATTTTGATATCAAAGTTTTCCTAGAAATACGTATTTTAAGTTCCCCTTAACCCAAAGAAGAACTTTAAGAAAGAGGTGTGCGTGCGTGCGTGCGTGCCATCTCAAGAAATGGTCAAAAGAAGAAAAAGCTAGGGCATATGAAGAAGTTTGATGACTTCAGAAGTTTTAGTGTATCAGGTAGACAGTGAAGATCATTTGCCTGAAAATATCACTCCAACGAAAAATCCTAAGTTGAACTGGAGCTCCAATGAAGACAAAGGCATTTATGAAGGTGAGTTACACAGATAATTTAGCCCTTACTAAAACGGAATGTGCCTGTCAAGAGGGTGAACTTCTGAAATGGTGGAAATACCAACAAATACATTTTCCATGGCTATCGAATGCTGCACAAAGGGTGTTTATGCATTCCCGCTACAAGTGTGGTGTGCAAATGCAATTTCAGTATAGCATTTTATCTTTTGGGAAGCAGAAGATCCTGTCTCAACTCTGAAAAAGTAAATGATCTTTTTTGTTTATTCATAACAGAATAGCTAATGCCTAGAAATAGAAAAGTTTTAATTCAAAATAAATCTAGGTAAAAAGTCGGTTACATTTTAAAATGTTCATTTGCAATGTAATGAGTTTACTTGTTTAGTATTTTAAATTATTGAGCTGTAATTGAATTCTCTATTTTTGGTCTTATTATCAATCAGCATTATGTTTTCCTTCTTAATTTTTCATTTTTAGGCACAAAAGAAGAGTGTGAATTTGCTTAATATATTTATAAATACACAATTTATTATCATAAATGTAGTTTAATTATAAGAGTGGCAATTAAGTATTGAAGAGTCCTATTTCATTTATAATTAACAAAAGATCTACCCATTATGGTACATTCCACAAAAAGAAGTATTAATATTTGTTCTGCAGAATCCTTCCATAACAATTAATTATTACATTAATATTACCTAAATAAAGATTGTGCCTCATCTTTTTCTGCAACCTTTTCTTATTTGTTTCTGTTTTTACATATAGATATGTAGTAATAAATATATCATATTTTGCACTATTATGCTCATGGTCCTCATTTTTTAAGGTTATTCTAAAGTTGCATGTAATGTAATAATGTATTCTTTTTTATTTTTAGTAAGTAATGCCATAATATTACACTGAGTAGTATCGAAAACTACATATAGATACTGTATAATATGTTTATTTAAAATCTTGCAAAAACGAACTCCATTATTGGAAACAATAAGGATTATTTCATATAATTACATTAATAACAAACACTTTTATTTTAAAATCAATCCTTTCTGCATTGCGATGTGATAAGACTTTGTCCAAGCTGATTTTTTTTTTATTTCAATGCAACAAAGGATATGTGAAATTTGCTCAGATTTTGATTCCCCTACCTAAATATCTTCGTTATAGATGTGATTTCTGTATGTTTGCTTTTTTATAGAAACAACTAGTTTTTTAAAGCATACACAAAACTGTAACCCAGCTGATATACGTTAATAGACTTAGAACTACAAAAACAAACAATTACAATGTAAAATATGGGATTAATCCAAATAATAGATTATGTACGAGTTATAAATTGGGTATATAATTTTATAATTAAATGAATTGCTGCAGGTTATAAAGTAATGTAACTGTTTTATAATTCACCACCCCCAAATTTGCAATCTCCAATAAAATCTATAGTTTTACTGTACATATCTGCTCTTGAATGTGGTATTGTATTAGTGCCTCATTCTGATGAACTAAAACTCACTGGCAGTTGTATTACAATTAGGATGCACCAGAGAGTGGTAGCATTACAGTGACTTGCGAGCAACTGATACTTTACCCTAACCACTCAGCAAAATCTGTCTTGGTTGCTGTGTGTGACAACCGTAGGTGGCCCAGTGAGTCATGGTCAGTCATTTTCATGAGAATGCAGACCTCTAACCTACATATCTGTACAGAGTTTATATAATAGGTGTCTCAAATGAGTGTCTGCAGGGAGGTGGATGTACTAACAACCTACTCACCACAGTTGCGTTGGCAACAGATTCCAGTAATTATTATTGGGAATGAAGATGAAGCGAGTTGAAATTGAGATTACTTACATAACCACTGTCACAGAAGATGTTGGAAATGCTGTCCTCATTCCTGAAGACAGAGTTTGACTCTTTTGCACTTGTTTTCGAGCACTTTGTGTAGGGTTTCCCATATAATCGAGTGTATGTAATTTGTGATTTCTATCTTTAGTTCATCAGTTGTTTTTGGGCTCTTCATATATACAAGGATTTTTTGACACCCCAGAGGAAACAATCAGAAGGCTTAAGGTCTGGGGAGCGAGGTGGCCATAGTCCTTTGCTGATTATCCATTCCCCAAATATTTCATTCAATAGTCCTAACATTTGATTGGATGTATGAGGGGTAGCATTGTCTTGTTGAAAAAAAACATCTTTCAATTTCATCTTCATTCAGAAAGTCGATGAATGGGTAAGTAATGTCTGAACAATAGACTTGTGAAGTGATTGTCGTGTTAAAAAAAAATTTGTCTTATGATTCACGTTCTGGAAATGGCAATTCAAACTCTGATTTTTTGTGCATGTAGTGGCTTTTCTTCCAGTTCATAGGGATTGGTTGACGAGCAAATATGCAAATTCTGACTATTAATAAAACCAGAAAGGCTAAACCATGCTTCATCACTGAGAAAATTTCTTTTCAAAACTTCAACCCTGTGTCGATTGATGAGTGACTGAAACCACTGACAATATCATACTCTCTTCTCATGATCTAACTGTTTTAATTCGTGGGCAACTGTAAATTTTTAGGGTCACAATTATAGCTCTATGTGCTGACTGCACAGAAACCTTTGTTTCCTGTGTTACTTTTAGCATTTATTTAGTGGGGCTCCTTAACAATACATCTGAAATTTCACCCAGTTTAGCCTGTGTTAAAAGTTGAGGCCTACCGCTTTTCAGAGCAGTATCATGTACAGCTCCGTTTTCATGGAATTTAGTCATTAAATTTCTCACAGTATTATGATGAGGACATACCGAATGTAGAAAACATTTGTGAAATTTACATTTTCCGAAAACTGCATTCTCACAGAATACATGCTCAACTAAAACCTCTCTTTCTTCAATGATTAACATATTGACTTCACAAGCACAACCAACCACACATGTTTAACTAAAAATGCTCTCACTTCAATGGTTAACACAAGGACTTCACTGCACAAGCATACAATCACACAGTTCTCACAGTACTGTTTCAAGCGGGATAAGGGTAGACATTACCTGCTCAAAGGTCAGTGCCCCTCTCTGTAGTTCCATTACAAACTTAACTACATCTGCATGCATCTGGGTTCACTGCAGAGACTCATTTGAGACTCCTGTTATGTGTGGTAATGCTTCTGTTGAATGTATTTCCAACAAACTCATGTATGAGTTGCCAGAAATGGGGAAAGTGGGTTACCCATTGCTAAACCATTCACCTGGGAGTATAGTTTGTTGCTGAATGTGAAGTAATTTCAGTTGAAGTTGGGTCAGTATTTGGCATTCCTCTATTGCTTCCTTATCAATATCTATGGAGTGTAGCCATTTTATAAAAATCTCTTCAAGCTTATCTTTTGATATGCTGGGGATCAGTGAGTTGACATCAAAAGAAATAAGTAAATCACTTCTCTATTTCTATATCTTTAATTTTACCAATGAGGTCATAGGTGTTAATTATGCTCAGACTTTTCGGTTGGGGGTAGTTCCTGAAGAGTAACCAGTTCGCCAGATTGTATGTGGGTGAGTCTCTTGTATTGATGATTGGGCATGTTTTATTGCAGGCTTTGTGAATCTTGGTAATCCATATATCCTGGGTGTAGTTGGTTTGCTTGGTATCACAATTTTCTTTTCTTGCTCTCCTATAATGATGTTTCTCTCTTTCAAGAGTGGATAGTGTTTTTGTGCATTTCTGTCTTGAATCTGTTTGTAATGGTTGAAACTTGTTGCTGTGCAGTAGTTTCCATCTCTGTTTCATAACCCTGTTTGTCCATGATAACTAGCTGTTGCCTTTATCTGTCCATGTAAAAAAATATGTTTTTTGTATTCTGATTTCCGATATTTTTTTGTGTGGTGTTTCCATGGCTGGTTTTCCTTTTGTATCAATTGGTTGATGATGAGTTTGCATTTTTCTTTAATAATTGCTTTTTCTTCTTCTGGTTTTTTGAAAATTGCTGCCTCTACATCTGCTATAAATTCATCCATGTTTACAGAGAAATTTATGCAAGTTTTCAAGCCTTTATTTAAGACTTCTAACTCTTGTCCTGTAAGGGATTCTTTTGATAAATTTACTACAATGTTTTGTGGTTTTCATATTTTTGTACCATATGCATTCATTAGGTTTTGTTTGTGTGCAAGTTCATGAAATTATTATTTAGTGTGCTTCTTTTCTGTTTTAACCTCACATTTAAGCAATTAAAATGTTATCTCCTAGATTTTTCTACACAGTATATCCCAATTTTCCTGCTAATTTCAAATGAAGACTGTACACTATTTTATCTAGGTTGCAAATACTGACCAAACTGTGCATCAATCAAAATTACTTCACATTCAGAAACAAACTATACTCCCAGGTGAATGGTTTAGCAATGGTCAATCCACTTTCCCCATTTCTGGCAAACTTATACATGAGTTTGTTGGAAATACATGTAACAGAAGCCTTTCTGCACATATATAAACTCTAGTACAGATATGTAGACAACATTTTTGCCATAGACAAGTTTGTGAAGGTTGCAACAATTCTCTTGAACTTACAAGATATATCAGTAAAATTTACAATAGAAACAGAATCTAATAAAGTGCTCCCCTTTCTTGACATAAAAATCATGAGGAGTCAGAATAAAATAAGTTTTGGTATACATAGAGAAGATACACATACATAACTACATTAAAAATGACAGTTACAACCCCAGGAAACACAAATGCAATAATACACAGCCTTACCTTCAGATTGGTAAACATGAACACACGAGTATAACAAGATCCTGGAAATTGTACATAAAAATGGCTTCACCAGTGAAATAGTAGACAGGAAGATAAAGAAATTCAAAAAGAAGAAACAAATAAAGGAAATCACCACACTAAGCAACATAAAAGAAACCAAAAAGTTCAAACAAATTCACTTTCCATCCATTGCCCTCCCAGAAATGCTGGAAAATATTCAAAGAATATAGTATAACCCTGGCCCCAGTATTGCTTAAAAAATACTCAGGACCAACACAAAGAACAAAATTCCAGTGGGAAAAACTTCTGGTATTTATAAAATTGTATGTCAAAATTGCAAGAAAGTATACATAGGGAAGACAAAGAGGAACCTAGATGCAACGTTTATAGAACACATGAAAAATGTGAAATATAAACAAGCGAAGAAGCCAGCAGTTGCAGAGCATTTTTGGCCAAAGATCATCAGTTGAAAGAGAAACCTAAGCTCTTAAAGGCCCTTAAAAAACCAGCAGAACTCTACATTAGGGAAAACTTATTCATACATAAGAATAAGCACAATTTATTAAACTTTGATGTCCCATATGAAAAGGATCACATTGTAAATTACACCATCTACAAGTTACAGGAGGAAGCATGGTCATGAATCTGGGCTGATGATGGAGACAACAATCTCCAAAACATGTCCAAGTAAGTTCTGTTGTAGAAAGTGAAGTTAGAGTAGTAGTCTCAATTTGTGCATATAAATGTCCCACTTCTTTACCAAAATTAACTCTGGAGCCTATAATAAATATAATAACCTTTAAAAAATGTTGAATCCCAGTGCATCCCTACTATGTCACCTTTTTGAACAAAAAGTTAAGCCCAGCAACCTCAACCACACATCATGGACCACCCTTAACCAAACAGAATGATCAATGGCATGTCAGAAATTAAAATTAATTAAGTTTTATTTATGGACGCTCTTTAACTACTATGGTCCTTAGTGTCCCATTCTACATTGGGCGTGAAAGACTGGAAACTTTGCTCAGAGGCATCTACCAGGCTTGAGGTTCTTTCTTCTACATGCCGTAAATCTATGACACAGGATCACTAGCTTTGCTTCCCTTCCAAAGGAAGCCATGCTAGGGATTTTTACGCCTGTACAAAATCCACTGCCCTCCACCAGGTTTGAACTGAGCCTCGATATGGCATAATAGAGGCTTGTAACTCAGAGTGATAAAGAAAAGCTTCACCTTGTAATTTCAATAGGGCTATTGTTAGACATTGGATTTTTATGCAAATGCATACTTAATTTGTTTTTTCTTGTGGTATGGAATTAACTTAATGCAATATGTTTCACGTTCTTCTGGCTTGTATCTAAAGTTTTATAGTGCGTATAATTGCATATTTCTGATGGTGCTGCATATTTCATCATTTTCCATCTATCGAGTGTATAAGACACATATCTTTAGTTTTTTAATTTTAAAATAAATATTTAAACACATTAGCGACAAAATAATAAAGTCGTTACTATGCAGACACTTCTATGGAGGTTCAGAGAAATCTTGACATTAAAGTTTTGCGTTCTGTGTTCTTCAAGATAAAAATGTAATGCTTCCTGAAGAAATTTTCCCAGAGTTGGTAAGTGCTTTCAAATTTTGCCCAATAACATTTGTAGACACGGAATGATCCCTCTCAGCATACAAACTTGTGTTAACCGATAAATGCACAAACATACAACTGAGCGTTTAAGGGGGGGGGAATGAGCACTGTACATTGCAAATCAGATTACAACAAATGGAATAATGTCTAGAGAAGAGTATACATTGTATCAGAAAATATAAGCTTAGAGTTAACAATTTTAGTGCATGATTAGTGCATATTTTCAAAATTATAGAGCATATTTTAAAGATTTTGACAGCATAAACGCATGCAAATTTTAGTTGTTTTTAGTGCATACAAATCCGATGTCTAGTTATTATTAATGAATCTATCGGAAGGTTAAAGACAGGTATAATCTACCTTGAGGAAATGACAGTTCCAGACATATAACTCCATACTTGTAATCATCTATCATTGCAAAACAAGAACCACAAAAACATGCACCAGAAGAGAGTCCTTTAAAGAGATTATTCAAAAGGAGAGTGAGAGTTTATTTCTATAGATTTTTATACTGTTACATATTCTGCTTTACCTAATAGGGCAGTACTTTTAACAGTATGCCACTGATGTCATAACGAAGCAGAGAGGTTTTAGTAAGTAAACAGAGCAATTGTGTTATCGCATGGAGTATAGAGGATGTTAGGTATTGTGATGGACACACTCCTCCCCAACCCATCAGGCAGTTTCATTACGACTGTTTCATTTATTTGATCTATGTATAAACTAGTGGAGAACTGTGGCAATATGTCTAAAGTACAGAAGACTTCATATATCAAAAACATCATCACAAAAAGCATTGTTTGTAGCGAACTTTGGCATTGAGCACTTCAGCACAAATGACGAAACCATCATATGTAACATTACAGTTCAAAGAACATTTAAAACATCATATTAAGCAACCTGTAATTCAGTGAAACACAAGGAACATGTGACATTATTAGAAAGGAACAATGAGGAAGGTGGACTTTAAACTTCTTCAGCTCTGAAACTATAGATCAGAATTTTTCAAGGATCTGTGTCATGCGCTAATAAATAATGCTTTAAACATTTACAGCTTTCAATGTAAAAGAAAAGACAATGTAACTCAGATTTCTATATAGTAATGCCTTAATTAAACCTTATTGCACACCTCCAATAGCTAAACATACATTGCATATTTTCCCTTGTTCCTTAATTCTATCTACCTGCTATTGAAGTAGGGTGCAAGGTCACAAGCGCTTCCACTTCTCTCACCGCAAACCCTCAGTGCATTCCTAACTTGATGGTTACTTACTAAAACCCCTCTGCCTAGTCATAACACAGAAATTTTACTTTGGTCAAAAACTTTGTTGACATAATTTGCTCTGTGGCATTGACCATTAATTCTGTAGATGCTAGAGGGTAAGTGATCATGCTCCTATTAGTGCATGCTTAAAATGTTTCACTCCCAGGTATAATTTCATATTTCTGAACTTTTAAAATAATTTTGATACTGGTCTGCCACAATATCTGCTATGCTCACTGATATCAATGATCCTGAAGGTGGTGATGCAAATAACCTACTGTGTTCATCTTGAAAATTTCTGAAGACTAAGTATTCTTACAAAACCATATTTGAAGAAACAAATATCTGCTCCAAGATTATTGCTTCATATAAAAGAAATGATAAAAACTGTTGGTAATATCCGCAAACTACCAACAACTGAAAAACAAGATGATGATGCATAAGAAAAGCCAATATGTTTCTTTCATGCAAAAAAAAAAAACAGCAAAGATTTTTTAAGTTTGCATTCAGTAACTTTACTTCACAAGAAATTTTCTCTGGTTCATGCTGTTCTAATATAAATGAATGCTTCCTTAAAAACAGATATAGTACAACAGATACAATGTTTATCATAATTGTTGACTTTTTTGAAGATTTAGAAGCTAGTAACAGTGATGTGTCATAATTTAAAATAAAGAGAGTTGAGGGTTGTTACACTACATCACTAAAATATTCTTACTTGAACGCGTTTCGGGAGATGGTTTGTTCCCATCGTCAGCATTTCCTCAACTGATTTTGCTGGTCATCGTCTGGGGGATGTGTGTGGCTAGTGGTGTTCTCTGGTGCTGGGCTGATGAACCTCCAAAGGCTGCTGGGTGGCGGCAGTTCGAAATTCATTAGATGATTCCTGTGTTTGACAATATGTATTTTTTCCCAGATGTCCAATTCATTGCTGCTGTTGATAATATATCACCCACAGACATGATGGTATCATTTGAGTCACTGCACTCTTCCCAAGCATACCAAAAGAAGAATTATTACCACTCCTAGAAAATTGGATATTAAACAATGGCACACCTAGAGCACAAACAGAAGATTACCTAAAACTAACAAAATTATGTCTGGACCAAAATTTCTTTTCATTCCATCACAAAATCTTTCAACAAACCTCAGGCCTAACTATGGGAAACCCCCTTTCACCATTTTTAGCAGAACTATATATGAGCCATTTTGAATGCCATATTACTAAATCTTTCCCACATCTATTCAAAACCTGGTATAGGTATGTAGATGATATTTTTGCTATTGTTCCAAAAAAACTTTCAGAAGATGCTTTGACATTATTAAATTTACAAAAAAGATCTATTAAATTCATAATAGAAAAAGAAGAAAATGGCCAATTACCTTACCTAGACATCAGGATCATCAGAAATAATGCACACAACAAACTAACATTCGGCATTTACAGAAAACCAACGCACACAGAAAATTATATTAAAACAATAGCTACAATCCTACAAGCCACAAATATGCAATTATAAATAGTATTACAAACAGGATAGTACATATACCAATGGAGAAAGAGGAATACCAGAAAGAATACCAACACATTATCAACATAGCCACTATGAATGGATACCAGAAAAAAACAATAGATAAGAAGATAAGGTTTGAAAGACAGAAATACATCCAACAAATGACTACGTTACTCAGACAACAAAAACCACAAGTATATAGAAAATTCACTTATCACCCTTGGACACATCATAAATTTCAAAGGATTTTCAAAAAATACATCACCCTGTCTCCACAGAATAACCACAATATACAGAAACTACTATGCAACAGAACAAAAGATCCTATCCCCAATGATAAATCAGCTGGTATATATCAAATTGATTGTAATGAATGTAACCTGGTATATATAGGAAGAACAAAAAGAAATCTTGAAATAAGACTTAAAGAGCATATGAGATGCATTTACCAAAAGCAGCCAGATAAATCAGCCGTAGCACATCATTTCTGGTCTTCAAATCATGATATCACTCCAAACATAAAACTCTTAAAACCGATCAACAGCAGCAATGAATTGGACATCTGGGAAAAAAATACATATTGTCAAACACAGGAATCATCTAATGAATTTCGAACTTTCGAACCTTTGGAGGTTCATCAGCCCAGCACCAGAGAACACCACTAGCCACACACATCCCCCAGACGATGACCGGCAAAATCAGTTGAGGAAATGCTGCACGATGGGAACAAACCGTCTCCTGAAATGCGTTCAAGTAAGAATATTTTAGTGATGTAGTGTATTTTTTATTGTGCTAAGAGTTTTACAAATTTGATTGTCTACTGCATTTTGATCCTGGTCACTTATTCAGTAGACAATCACTACAGTTTATTTACATTTTACAATTTCTTGTCACTAAATTATCTTGCTCTTTTTTTCAGTTTTTTTTTTTTTCATGTCCCATTTCCACTTTTTTTTTCACTTTTCATTTATCGATTACTTAACCATCACACATTCACTATAGTTTTCCTTTCAAAGTAAGATGCACTACCTCTTACTTTTCTCTTTCCACTGTCCAAAGCCATTTATTTTTTACTTTACACAACAACTGTCCAATGCTTCTAGCGTCCTTGCATATCATTTCAATTGTAAGTGTATTTCTATCCCCCTTCAACCACTTCTTATTAAAAAATTCTTTTCTCCAATTTTCTGTTCCTTGGCACTTAAATACTATGTGTTCAATGTCTTCATTACCACCACATATCGGACATTGGTTCTGAGGAATACCCTGTCTTAGCCCTTTTAGCCTCCATGCTCCGGTTCTTAACCATGCAATAGATTCTCTCTTCTTTATTTACTATGTCTATATATTTTTCCCTACCCCATGTATTCTTCATTGGCCTATAATAAACTAATGAGCTCCTTTCGGCAATCTCACTGAACATGATTTGTATTTCTATATCTTCCAGTCCTTTCCTTGCCTTTTTCCAAAAATGTTTTACGTTATTTTCTCTCTTTCTCCATATATCTCCTAACCCATTTTTCTCCAAAATATTCCGTAATTTACTTACCATCCATTCTCTTGGTATTCAATACATTGTCTTAACACATTACTTTTTCCTAGATTTAAAATTCTGAACCAAAATTTCAAAGCTCTTTCCATTATCTTCCCCTTAGTTGGCACCCTGCCCATCTTTAATTGTGCTGATGTAGTGTAACAACCCTCAACTCTCTTTATTTTAAATCATAATTGTTATAAGATGTATTAAAAAAATACATACAAAAATGAATTGTCAGAAAACATTTAACGTGAGTGATGGCATAATGACAACTGATGTGAGTGATCCCAGGTTAAAACATAAGTCGTATGTTTAAAATCAGAGAATTTATCACTCACGCTTCTAACACCAGGAGCTGGAAGTGCAGGCCATTTTCACTGACATGCAAAGCACATTATTTTGGGAAACTTTCACAGACACTCAAACAGTTCAATAGCACAATACTTATCAGATTATTGCCTTTAGTTTCCTTAATGTAGTGATGGCAAACCTTTTCCAACTAGTATGACAATAAAAGTAGTGTTTTCATTTTTGACTAGTGTGTTGCCGGCTATTTTCCTTTAATTGGCAGGAATCTTTCTTGACTTCTATGTATCTTCAAAACAACTAATAAATATAATTCTGTTATTTAGTTTATAAACTGTATCACCCATAAATAAGTGCACTTCTCATTCCAAAATTCTATTTTGGAAATACCTTCTGCGGAAATTACACTTAAAAAGTCATTACAGAACAAGAATAAGGTATACTTTTCCCTAACCAAATGTGATTTGTAAGAATATAATCATCCCAAGCTATCAATTTCACCACACTTTTCATTAAAATGCAATATTACAAATAAACAGACAAAAGAGCATTTTCCATGGACTTTAAGTGAAACATCATAGTTACATTCAATATTAAGCTACAGGGCCTTCATTTCAGTGTGTGGCTGTATTGCAGGGAATTGCTTGCCCTTCGCTGCACTGTTTCTAACTGATTCTGATCTCCATCTGCTTTCTTTCTTATGCATGTGCTGGATAATCAGTTGACATGAAGTCTGTGCTGTACAAAGGTTGATACATTGAGAGACCACATGTTTCAGTGTTGTAGTTTATCAGTGGTGTTATAATACCAGAAACTAGTACTCAGAATCTCTCTGTATAATTCCTTTGTGAAAATAAATTGTTGTAGAGAAGTGAGACAGTGATAAACAGACCGATTGCTTGCTATTCGTGCACCTCACAGAGAAAAGGTTCGTAATTTGTGTATTGATGTAGGGAAATGGGATCTATTCTTGATAAGAAACTGTAATAAAATTACTGTGTACTTACAGAGATAAACCTTGGTGACATCAGAGAAAAGTTAGAATGAAGTCCAAAGAAATCACTGAGAAAGCTTGCACAGGAAGCAGAGAATTTGCAAACCTCAGCTTGGAATGCCACTAAACTTTTAAAATTAAACCCCTATAAGATAACGGTGTTCAGGTATTACAACCATGCAGTATTGTGAGTAGAATTAATTTCTGCAATTGAATGTTGGATAATCTTAATGATTGGTCTATTGGACCCACGTTTATTTGTTTATTTTACGGACAAAGCCTGATTATATTTACACGGCCTTGCAGAATTAATAAGTGTCAATTTAAATTTTCTTAGAAGGTGTGAGAGATGTGTGGCAGTACAAGGATATTATTTCCAACATCATCTATAAAAGTTAGTGGTTACTATAGTTCTAATTTGCATGTAAAATTTATGCACTTGAATTTAAGGGGCTATGAATATCTGACTCTACTGACAAACAGCATGCTTCCCAGTGTCAAGAAAATTATCATTAGGCTGGCCTCATTCCGAAACAAAGACTCTGTAGTTGCAATGTTAGTCATGGCATTTTTAAAATAATTTGTTTTCTGCTCAAGTTCTTCTGAAATTAAACCTCTTCTCTCCTCGTTTAGCAGTACACAAGCATTTATGTAATTCATCTTGAAATAAGTGCAAGATACTACTGTCTCCAAGCAGAGACAAAACAAAGCTTCATTGTTTTTTGTCACCTCCCTCCTCCCATTACTAAATTCCATTTTCTTTTTTCTTAAATAATTCAGCTACTTTGATGACCTTAATTGCAAAGTCACTTTCCTGCACCATCTACTTGAGTAGATGGCCTCAGTTACATAATTTCCTCCATGTGCCATTTAATTGGTATATGTTGATTCAATAGGAAGGCACTTTTTTAATCATGCAAATGCTGTTCTGTGGTAGAGTCATAAGGCAGTTCAATGCCTTTAGCTGCATAGTCATCATCCTGTGGCATCTGCTGTGGCAACATTGGTGGATAGCCGAAGTTGCATAGCTGACTTCCAACTCCTATTTTGTTCTTATTTCTTTTTTTCTGTAGGTGGAATTTTGGGTCATGGTGTTGAATTATTCACCCCATGATGGGAAATAATTAAAAAAAACTGGATCAGATAAGAGGGTTTAATGGACATGTGGGTATCTCATATGGAGGCCCAAGTGATAAAAGCATTGCCACAGATAGCCTTGGCATTCAATTTTTCAAATCTGATTCAGCTTTGTAACTTGGTGCCTGCACATGTCTTATGTGAAAGAGCAATTATTAAAACACAACCCTAATAGTTGTTGACTCTAAAGCCTGAAAATTTAAAAAGCATTAGCAATATTGCAAGTAGCTTTTGAGGTACATCTCTAATGTGCATATGGTTATCTCACCATGGTAGCTCAAATAGTAAGAGCATAATCATGGAGAGTCGAAGATCCATGGTTTGAGTCCAGGCCATGGCAAGGAATTATTCAAGTCTGATTCAATTTTTTGTAAAAAAACTCCATTCAGATTGGCCATTATACAGTATTTTACCAGCAGCCTCCCAAACATATCAGTCATAAATGCTATTGCCTGTGCCACCTCACTCAGTATATTCTTATGTGTTTCAGTTTTTTGGAACAAAGAACATGTTTATTGAAAATACACACATGTGCAGTTATTTCAAGTGTGTCAAATAGTATTTGCATTTTCAGTAGAAGACTCTAAGGCATGATATGTACAAAAATAACATACACAAGATCAAATATGGGATCTATAGGAAAATGTAATGAATTGGTAAATAATAATAATAATAATAATAATCTAATTCAGTCAATTGGCATACCACAGAGACAGTGTTTGCTTGCCACTTTGTGATATGTGTCATAAGATGAACTTTATATAGTCTGTGTGCAAAACGAGTGCAGCTTTTTTGTGATGCTAGAGAATATTCATGCAAATATTATCATATTGAAGAACCTTGTGTTGGAGACCCATGTTACAATGGTACTAAATGTAATAAGTAACTAAGCTGTTCCAGTAACTTATAGCTTACAACTGTTCAAAATACCTGTCTTTCACCTGAATTTTGTCATGAACTGATGAATTCACATATTTGGTTGCTGTGCTCTTACCTAAAGGAAAAATCAATGCCAAATTATTTACAATGCACCTACCAAGCTCCTGATTGTGACCAGGTGCACATCACAGTACGGAAAGTGATGGATTGTCTAAAAGTAACTGCAACCCAATTAATTCCTTACTATAAGGTTTGCAACAGCTCGTCTATATTCCATGGATGAGATCAAAATACTCATGGACTTTCTCTAGCAGCATACAAAAATCTGCATTCACTTTTGGACATCATTTTTACTTTCTCTGCTGCTTACCTATAGTAGTAGAGGTAGTATTGCACCCAAAAATTTTATACCAAGATTTCATCGGAAATACACATTTTGAGACTCCCTGAATCCCATAAAAAGAAGCATTTTTAAAAAAGGTCTATGCATGCATGCAAGAGACAGAAAGGGGTTACATAACTCAAAACAAGAAGTCGGTTAAATACCAAACTTTGTATTCAACTTCAGCATCTTCCAAGGATCCAACACAAATATTTTCTAGAAAATCCCCCCACCTCAAACTACCCTTTACATGGAACACTTTAACATCCTCAAAAATGGCTCTTAATGATTTTTATTAAAACACCATATGTTTTAGATATTCTACTGGCAAGTGAAATGTATATCTTGAATTTTGTGGGATTAGCCTCTGAAGTCCTCTTCATTCTGAATGGTGTCTGTATAATTAGTAAGCCATAAGAGGCAGACAAAATCTTAGTAAGTAAAAACTGTAGATCTCATTAAAGCACACAGTTTGTCATATAAAGTTTTTGTGGAGTTAACTCTTTCTGAGATATTCCATGTTATTGGTTTAAATTTTCAAATACTTAGAACTTTTCTCAACTGGGAAATCATCATATGTTTTTTCTCATTGGCATACAAAGAACATGGAATTTCAAAGCCATCACATAGCAACACACTCTTTATAAATCTGGCTATCACTTTACCTACTGTATCCTACAACGAAGTTTCTGAATATGAATTGATCGATCTCAATTAACATGAAGTAGATAGAATAATAAATCTATTGCATGGGTAAGAACCGGAGCATGGAGACTAAGAGGGTTAAGACAGGGTATTCCTCAGAACCAATGTCCGATATGTGGTGGTAATGAAGACATTGAACACACAGTATTTAAGTGCCAAGGAACAGAAAACTGGAGTAAAGAATTTTTTAATAAGAAGTGGTTGAAGGGGGATAGAAATATGCTTATGATCGAAATGATGTGCAAGGATGCTAGAAGCATTGGACAGTTTTTGTGTAAAGTAAAAAACAAATGACTTTGGCCAGTGGATAGAGAAAAGTTAGCGTATCTTACTTTGAATGGAAAACTATAGTGAATGTGTGATGGTTAAGTAATCAATAAGTGAAAAGTGGAAATGGGACATGAAAAAACTGAAAAAACAAGATAATTTATTAACGAGAAATTGTACAATGTAAATAATCTGTAGTGATTGTCTACAGAATGCGTTGATGGGAAATTGTAAAATGTAAATAAACTGTAGTGATTGTCTACTGAATGAGTGGCCAGGGTCAAAGTGCAGTAGACAATCAAATTGTAAAACTCTTAGCACAATAAATGCAAAATACAAAATAAGCTTATGTAATAAGAGTGAGTATAAAAGGTCGTGTGAATACAGCATAGATTTTACAGGAGTGTTCACTGTGAAACTAGTGCATTAGAAGAGTCAACATAAACACACTTATAGGTTCATTAACTTTGGATATTATTTCACAGGTTGTTTCATGCATCCTCAGCTAAAGTTGACTGCTGGAGTGTGATAAGCTGGAACTGGATGTCAGGGCATCCTTTAGCAGTATCTTGACAAACTTGTAGTTAGGGTTATCCCCTGTATTTGTTTCAAAATTCATTAAACGCATTTGAGCTTCATGTAAATCTTTTCCCAACATTTTAATGGACCATGGTGGCCAACACTTTTAATTAAAAGTACCTCTTCTATGTCATGCTATCTTTTAAAAACAGATGGGCCACAGCAGATTTGTCTATTTCCAAAGTTTCTCAAATATTCTAAGTTGTGCCTGTTTTTTCCCTTATCTCTATTGTTTGCAGGCAAGCAATATTAGATAGCTCCAAAGAATGGATTCAGCCTCAAAAGAAAAATCTAGCATCTATTGCATTGATTGCAAACAATGGAACAAAATTTACATAGGGATGACAAAGGTCCCAGATTGAAAGAACATTTGAGCAACTTAAGAAATAGGATCATAGACAAATCTGCTGTGGTCTGTCATTTCTGGTAAGATAGCCATGACATAGCCAAAATGGAGGATAATCCTAATTACAAGTTTGTCAAGTTGCCACTCGAGGATGACTAGACTTCCAATTCCAGCTTCTCACCATGGTTCATATGAATAAAAGTGAGCAAATTCTCTGGAGTAGTTATGCAGGAGCAGTGGTTCACATGAATGAGAAGTCACTCCATTTCATATGAATAAAAATTGCAAGCATCAACAGATATCTTGCTCTGTGACTTGAGCAATTAACCTGGTCACTGCTCACATACATGACATCGACTAATTTCTTCCAACTTGAGCTGCGTAAACTGCAGATTAAATACCCATAAACACAATGGAAGCTTTGCTGTCAGGCAAACTTTAAACGTTGTGTAATTAAGAACATGGACAGCAGCTTGGAGGAAGAAACGTCCATGACATCCAGGGTACATTTGTGTCAATTATTATGGATTTCCCAGTTTTATTTAAAAAGTCACAGTTACCAGAGTTCAGAAGGCAGAAAGCTGCAGCTTCAAAACATATTGTTTCCATATATCAGTCAAAGTTTGGCACAGTGATTACAGAGGTGCAGTTATCCAAGAAGATTTTTAATTTGTGAGCCAGACTGAAAAGGGAGACGGATTTAAAAAAGACTGAGAACAAGAGAAAAACTGGGAGAAAGCTTTTATATGATCTTATGGAAGGTGACAACAATCCATCAATTTCAAGAGTAAAAGTAATACCAATAATAACTTATTTTGGTTTATATTGCTATATACTTTACTATGAAGTGCTGAAATACAGATCCTATTGTAGTTGATATAATATTTTATTAATTTGTGAATTACAGGGTTAGTCACCGTTGGTACCACGGGTCACCAGGGCTTGACGATTGAGATGCACCCGAGACTTTGGCATTTGCAAGCATGAGTCCACATCCAAATCCCACATTCAGCTCCATCAGAGTATTTCCTAAGACAGCAGATAAATATATGAGCAGTTTTAAGAAACAAAGTTGCCATCTAATCAGAAACTACAGCAATTAATGCTACTGGAGCAACTAACAGTTCTGAGACAAAAAAAAAGCTAAAATTCCCGAGGGAGAAAATGGCCCAAGAAAGTATTATGAGCGTTGGAAGTGCTAATCTTGACAATAGTAATACAGTTAACTTTACACTGTGAAAACCCTCCTTTGTTACTAAGTATCAAGACATTCTGAAGTTAATGTGATTCTGAATACAGTTTAATTTTTGTAAGTAACAGTAAGTGTGTCAATATAGTGACAAGTGAATACCAGATGTTGCCTTACATATTCTTACTGAAATCCTTGCATGATCCTTGCAATGTCATCTCACTTTAGTTGTCCTCTCTCTTGAACACATTGAAGTGCAGCTACATCTTTACCATTGATTTCCTGAATATTTTCATCCACTTCCAGATCAGTAAAATCTTCATCGTTTAGGTGCTTAGCAATATTATGTAAGATGAAGCAGCACACAATAGTTGAAGGCACTTTTTCAATGACCAGCTTTATTTTGCTCTGTAGTATACTAAAGTGCTGTTTTACCTGGCTAAAGCATTTCTCAATTATTACTCTTTCTTTTTTTAATGCATCTGTTTTATGCTAGTTGTTCTGGAGATACAGGATTTTGATATGGTGTCATGAGCACGGGACAATTGCGTAGCCAGCATCACCCAGTAGCAGAACATTTGCTGGGTTCTCTGTGAGTGTTCCGCATTCTCCAGATGTGTAAACTGTGTACAGATCCAGGCCAAGAATCATCTACACTTGTGAATTCTTCCCTTCAGATTCAGATTCAGATTTGTTGCACGTAGCTTGAACATTAATACTAGCCACTCCTCTATTAATATATTCATCTCCATACCTGCTAGGTTTTTTTTATTAACATATGCATACAATCTAGAGCTCCGATAGCAGCAGGGAATCTGTACTTTTGTTGTCATTCTCCTTTTGCAGCTTCAAGAGTATCGGCACTAATGGAAAATTGCATCCATAGGTTTTCCTTTGTTAAGATGGCATTCATTACCCTGTAAATACTAGAGATACAGTATTCTAATCCACTCCTATGTCTTCCCCAGCTCCGTGTTGAAAAGCCGGGTCACTCGCATAACACAGTAATATTCACATTTTTTCTTCTCTACGCAGAGCTCCATCCTTAAAAAAATGCTGCGCTAGTCACTGAACATTCTGTCAATCAAACCAACTTTTTAGTTTTATAGTTAACAGAACTAGATTCTCTGCAGGGTTTGTAAACTTTACTGCACTATACTGTCAACATATACTCTGCCATTTCACATTTTCAACATTTATTTCTCAAACCTAAGTCACCTATTGAGGTAACTCCAAAATTCACTAGCAATTACTGTACCAGGTAGGAATAAACCATGTTTTATTAATACTGCAATCAAATAAATTCTCCGCAACTGAGTAGTAACCAAGCTAGTGCTCCAGTTGCAGAAATAGCTCTCAAACTAAGCAACAAATGCCAGGTTTTACTCATACCAATGCGAGTAACTGCTCCAGAATTGGAAGCAAAGAGTAATTATTCACTTTTATTCATATGACCCTATGTCCTGGCAGTTGATTACGCTGAGGATGCAGGAAATATCTTGCAAAGCATGTTCTAGGTAATAACCTAAATTAGTGAAGCCATAGGTGTGTTTACATTGACTCATTTCTTTTGTAATGTACTTGTTTCACTGTGAACAGTACCATATTTAATTTCAGTTAATTTAATAATGGCATCATCAGTTAATTCATAGTGTTCCTCTTACATCCATTAACATAGATGTTTGCCAGTATTTTCTGTAACTGGTAGCTGGTTTATTGGTTCACTAGTTAATCTTATGAATTCTCTTGGGTTTTGTTTAGTCATCATTTTTTCCGGGAAATGTTTTACCAGCTCTTCATGGGGATTGCTTTTTCCACATCATCCCACAACTCTCACAACAAGTATATAACATCCTTTGGGTTAATCTGTCTTTCCATTACTGACTTGTCATTTTCAAGATCCTACAGCAAGTGTTTCAAAAGTCTCTGCCGGCTGTTTTTGTTTAGATTTTCAAGAACCTTTTGATCCAGGGGCTGAATGGGTGCCGTTACTTTTGGGGGTAAAAAAGGGAGTTCAGATATTCCCACTATTTCAGATTCAATAGGATGATTGGGGCATTTTCCAAAAGAAAGAGTGCCTTGCAGAGAAGATTGTTCCCATCACAAAATCACAGTACACTTGGAAAAAACTGTTCATGAAATCACAACTTAAAAAAGTTTGAGTCCATCTAAGCGCCTTTTACATTATCATACATTACAGGGAGATTTTCCACATTAACATTTTTAAAGGCTCTTCCCCCTCTAACGTTGAAATGCTTTTCACTCATTTGACAATAGCCAACATGTAGCACTGTATTGAAGTAATCAAAGTAATAAACATTGGAGTTGTTGCTTTGCTCATTTAGTCTTATGTTAATTAGAAGAGAGCGATTAGACTTGAGCATGGAACAATTCAATCATTTGGCAGTGATGGAAATGCAGGATGGGTTTTTTTTTTGGGGGGGGGGGATCCGATAATGCAGAGCCTCAGTTAGTTGAGACTGGGGTAATTGATATATGTATATAAATTTTTATTTTATTTGTTTATTTAATGTATATGTGTGTGTGTTTAATATGTATGTATAATGGAGATCATCTTTTTGGACAGAAAAAATATTAAAAGTAGCCATTTATGCAAGTTACTTTGAAATTCAAAACAAATAGCATGAAAACAGTTGGTCAAACTGATAGCAAATTTATTCTGCTTTAATTAAGTAGCTAAAAGCAGAGAAATTCAGGATCATCCTGCATGGTGTAGTGTTTACCATGCTAGCCTCTAGTTCCCGAGGTTGCAGGTTCAAACCCGGCAGAGGGCAATGGATTTTTTCAGGCGTAAAAATCCTTAGCATGTCTTCCTTCAGAAAGGAAGTAAAGCCAGTGGTCCCGTGTCATAGATTTACGGCACGTAAAAGAACCTCAAGCCTGATAAAGAGGCCTCTGAGCAAAATTTCTGGTCTTTCACGCCCAATATAGAATGGGATGCTAAGGACCACAGCAGTTAAAGAGCGTCCATAAATAAAACTCAGTTTATTTTTTTGTAGAGAAATTCAGAACAGTGTATGTTACTGATTGATAAATATAAAGAGTCAAGTTGAGAAATTTCACTTATTTTGTAATTTAATTGAACTAGTTTAGCTATCATTTGCACCCATATTCCAGTAGAGACCACCTCTCAGGATGGAAGTAAATACTTCCAAAATCAGTTTGGGTAAATTACCAAGGAAGCAAAGATTGTAAATAATGTTTCCTCCTTTACTTATCAGGTAGCAATAAAAATTCTGTGTGATTGTTTCTTCTTTTTACTTGTGCAATGTTTTATATGTTTCTGTTGTGTTAAAACACCTGCTGATCTTCATGTATGCTTTATATTATATGAATGGACTTTCATACATATTAGTTTTTTAAGGTAATGTCTGCTTTAAATATTCTTTTAGAAAGAATTACAAAATGCTTGTTTCAGTGGTGGTTCATCCAGAAAAGAGAGGAAGAGGCCTTGGTAGAGTTCTTATGGAGAAAACAGAAGCATATGCTAGAAGGTGAGAAAACTCCAATGCACTTGAGCAGTTACAAAACAAATTTTGTATAAAAAGTTATAAAAAAGAAAAATCCATGTCTGCCTTCACATCCATAGGGCCTAAGTTTGAATTTTGGTTGAAGTTAGTTACCTGGAGGTTTTATCCCAGAGCTTCCTTCATCTCAAAAAAGACAAATGCTGGATAACTCAACTCTTTAGGCCTCAGACTTATTTAAGCCTTTCATTACCATTTCTGCAGACCCTAGTTAAAGAACATTAAATTTAAATTTTAAAAAATTCATCATCAAGGCAGAAAACAATTTGGATCTACTTTTGCCATGGTTGTTACTTGGGGATGTCACAGATTAAGATTGCTTTGAGCATAAGTAGTCAAAATCCAGAAAGCTTGGACCCTTTCCAAGATCTAATAGGCCTACAAATACAAGCAAGAGTGAGGAGCAAGTAACCTTTGTTTACTAAAATTATATGCACATTTTGTAATTTTTTAGAGTTACAGTATATCTTTTGCATAAGCTGTGTGTACGCAACGGTTGCAATGAATGACTGTTTGTGTAGGCTTCTCTAGCCAGCATAAATGCAACCTTGATCAACATCTGATGGCCTTTGATGGCTTTCACCCCTCCTATGAAGCAGCTACATAAGTACAGCATTGTTTGCTTTTTGAGCTTTATGTTAAGACAAATATATAAGATATAAGGAAAGAACACTGGTAAGGAAGTTAATATGTAACTTTTAATTGACAAAGTATGTACTCCTACTGCCTTTTTTATTATGTATGTATATATTTATTCACTGCAAATGGTTATTACCCGGTGGCAGAGTTAAATATACAAATATTACAAAAAATAAGTGCACAAACAAAGTAATACAATGAATAATAAACAATAATGTGAATAACTTTGTAACAACAATCATATTATTGTAGCTACCAGTGTAACATAACAGCTAAAAGTTTTGAAATCATTAATTGCTTTACTATATACATTCATTAATTACCTATCCAGTCAGTTTAGCCAATAAGTTTACCATTAGTATTCACAACAATTTTATAAAATTTAAAATATGCGTCTAAGTAATGTTTATAATTAATTATCCAAAATTTATTGTATTCAGATTTTTCCTAAATTTCCTCACAGACAGCCCTGAAAGGCTGCTACAGGCAATTCATCCCATTCTTCAATGGTTCTACTAACAAAGGAGAATTTTCCTACGTCAGTTCTGTGCCTTGTTTCCTTAATTTTAAACAAATGATCGTTTCTTCCATAATATGTCAAGTTCTACAATCTTTCACTAACACCCACCCATACATTTAAACCAACATAAGCTTTAAATAATGTGCATAATCGATGCTTCTTATGCTGAACTTTTAAAGGCTCCCATGTAATCTCTTCCCCTTTTGTAGGCCCAAAATATTTACCTCTTTTTATGAGTTTTATAGCCCTTCCCTTTATCAGTGAATCAATTTGATTAATTCTATACGGGTCCCAACATGCTGCTCCATATTCGTAACCAGACACACTAAAGACTTGTAGGCATTTTCTCTGGACTTTGCACTCCCCTTTTTCAGTATTCTCATTATGAAATGTAATGTTTTCCATGCTTTCTAGATGCAGAATTTATCTGGTCGTCCTATCCAGCGTTACTCACCAAGTACACACCCAAATATTTTCAGTTGTCCACCTGCAAAATTTTTTCCCTGCCCATGTGATAGTTATGTAGGATTTCCCCCTTAGATCTGCTAAATGCAATGGACTTACTTTTCTTAGCATTAATTGTCATTTTATTTGCAGCAGCCCAATTACTTATTTCATTTAAATCATTCTGAAGCACGGATTCATCTGCAACTACAGATTCATGTGAAGGAGTATGTATGGCCGGGGTTGAGATGGAGAACTAGTTTTAGAAAGCTTTAGATCACTGTAATTCTTGTTAGCTCTTATGTTTTTTTTTCAAAATGAGTTAACTGGTGGAAGGTTGTACACCCATGCCAAAAAAAAAAATGTCATGTCTTGAACACCAAAATGAGTCCTAGCACAGCACTTGTTTACACCATATGTAATACAGTTGTGTAACTGCTGCAGCAAGTTATTGCACAGCATTACTTAACATGCTATCTTCCATGTGTCTTCTCTGTAGCACTGTGGGGTTAAGACCACAAGTTCGCTTCTTGCATGTATCAAACGCTTTTTTTTTTCTTCTGTTAACAATGTTAAATCAAACATACAGGCTACTCATTTTTGATATACTGCATTTCATACATGGCATTCAGTAAAGTTGATATAAAGTTATTATAATGCTTCTTTAAGGGTTTATTCCACATAGCTGCAGTATGCTGCACACGAAACCACGTGATATGCAGAAGGGTGCGAGCAAACACATCAGACCCTCTTCCTGAGAACAGGTTCTCTTTCAGTGAATCACACTGCATTTGACAATGGCAGAATGTGCACACAAAAGACAGGCATAAGGAAGTCTCTCCTTGCACTAGTCAATGTAGCAGGCTTTTCTGCTCGTGAAGTTGCAGCCTGTATTGGACTCCTTACAACTACAGTGCAGAGATGGGCAAGATTATCCAGGGATGGGATTAAATGCCATCCTGGTTCAGGAAGAAGACATGGTCCACTCCTGAAATGGATGCAGCTTTAATTATACTAGCAGAGAGGAACCCTTTCTAAACTGCTTCTGAAATGAAGGCACATTCATAATTCCTTGGATCAGCTTGAACAGCCCTGCAGCATGTAAACACTACAGGACTACTTGCACGAAGTACAGTTAAAAACCAACATCTGACAGATGATCACAAATTGTTTCACCTCGTGTTTGCAGAGGAAAATGTCAACCATGACTAGAATAACATGATATTCTCAGACAAGGTGACATTTTCTTCTGCATGTAAGGGAAAGGTGATTGTCTACCATCCAAAGGGATCCCGATATGATGCAAAATACTTGGCTTCACAATTTCATCATAGTCGCATATCTATATCTTATTGGGACTGGACATCAAGGCACAGTGTAGGTGTGTTGTGGCAGCTTGACGATACACTGAACAGTGTGCAATATCCGGTAATACTTGAGAATATTTTGATTCTCTCTCTGAGGATCAGATATCCTGAGGAATTGTTGAATTCCACAGGATAATCATCCTGTACAGACAAGTCAAAAGATTTCAAATTGATTCTCAGAGAGGGCCTCCCTGTTCACCAGATCTCAACCCTATTGAAAATGTGTGGGCTGAGGTGAAAAGGGAGCTGTGCTTGAATTTCCCTGCAGATATGCAAAGGACAAAAGATGGCTTCCAGGCACAAATTCAAGAAGCCTGGGATGTAATAGCTTCTTGTCCAAGTTACTGCAGGGATTTAATTTCATCTATGCCCTGAAGATTGAGGGCAGTTATACATACTGAGGGTTCATATACCTGATATTAATTTTGTTTATTTTTTTGTGTTTTAGTTTTAGAAGACAATAGTTTATTTGCATTAATTTCTTTAGTTATTTAAAACAAGTGTTTTAGTAGAATTATGTTTTTGTGTGCATAGATATGCCTAAAATTAAAACACTAAAGTTAGATTAATGCAATATTATGTTCTATACACCCAGTCACAAAATTAACTTTTAAAAAAAACTACTAATGTGAAATTTGAACTGAGGAGCTTATGAGCGCAAACAGTGCCTTCTTAACCTCTTGGCTGCCATAATATTGTTCTGTGCTCTGTTTTCAGTAGCTTATAAGGTGACCATTGGCCTACAGCCACAGCCATTCTACCGTTCCTGCATGTGCATTGTTAACACAGCTGTTACGAAGGCCCTCCGAATCTGGGGATGACTTTTCGTTTTTCTACAGGTGTACATAAAGGGCGAAAAATATGGGTAGAGGTAATTTTTAGAAATTGTATGCTAGTCTATAATTTGTCCACCCATAACTTTGGCATTGAAAATAAGGAAAGCGATAGCTTTTGAAAGAATGAGTAGCATGTAATTTTTGGTGGCTGAAGAGTAAGTATCCAAAGTTTTGTGAAATAGAACCAGCTGAAAAATGTAATGTCATAGCCAGGATTTGAACATGGGACATTGAATTCTCCAATTGGCTTGGGTTTTTCCCAGGTAGACCAACCAAGGCATCTCACATTAGAGATAGCATTCTTGATGGCGACTTGCAATTTGCAAGTACTTTGTTTCTGGGAAGTATGTAAGTTAGAACATTTATGGACAAATGTTATATATTATTATCATTATGTACAATTAATGAAATTAATTAATTAATTAATTATACTTTTAACAGACTGTCTAGGGAATGTGAAATAGAGCCAGCGGAAAACCTCCTTTTCATAGCCAGGATTTGAACACAGTCCTCCCACTTTCCGTGCAGTTGCTCTAACCATTGAACTACTATGACAACATGATGGTAGGACATTGAATTCACCAACTGACTAGGGTCTTTCCCAGGTAGACCAACCAAGGTATCTCACACTAGAGACAGCATTTTTGACAGTGACTTGGAATTCACAAGTACTTTGTTCTTGGGAAGTATGTAAGCTACATACATAGGCAGGTCAGAGATGATTTGTATCTAAGGGGTTGAAAATAAAATTAACAAAAGTTTTGAAACTTGTAGGATAGCTTATCAGTTTTACCAGATTCTAAAACCTAAGTATACATGGTGTCGTCAAATCACAATAGAAAGTATTTCCTGATAACAATTTTCAATGAAATCAGGGAAATTCAGTGATATGATGTATAACTCCCAACCCACCAGTAAGATAGTTTTGATATTTTAAGCATTCTCTTTGGACAAGAAGTCATTATAAATCCTCCATGTTCACATTAAAGGGCCAAAAAATATTCTCTGATATTCACAACAGGATTGAAATTGGGTGACATTAATATGAAAATATCCACAATTTTAGAATTTTTGTAAATTTCTTAGTCTTTGTCTGCTATGATGATTACTACTTTTCAGTGGTGAAAGAATTATCAAAATCAGATGAGTGATTTTGGAGGTACTCTATATACACTTATATCCCTACATATATAAATGTTGTAACTTTCTAAGTTGTATTATTATAAGATGGATTGTACTTTGGAGATCAGCCACTTCCTTCATTGCTGTCTGCATCTGCTGAAGTGTAGCACCTAGTGCGATTCCAAAAGTTTGGCATAATCTTTGTGGAGATTATGCATATGGTTTTATGCTTGCTGTTGAGTTGATGTTTTAGGTCCCATTGCATGTTGGTGTAGTTGAGAATGGTTGAAGATCAGTGTTTGTTAAGTACAAGGTTGACTCAATATTCTTGCATCAATCAGCATTTGGATTCTAAAACTTTATTCAGTAAACAGAAATCACTTGCAAATAATTTGGGAATGTAATTTGTACCTATGTGAAACAAGGTTCTTTTCAAGTGCAACAGTAGCTAAAATTGGATTATTGGATTATTCAGCCCACAGATACATGTTATGAATGTTTATGCTATTAAAATATAGAAACCTTTAAGCATATAACTTGTGTTTAAATACAGCAGCACTTGTTGTTAAGTAAGGTATTGGAGGTGGAAGAAATAATACTTAGGTTCTTTCATGCTGCTCTGTATTTTTTATCCAGCAAACAAATACAAAGCCTTGCAATCTTGGTCTCTGTCTCCATAATGAACATGGACCAGAAATTGAATCAAAACAACTATGATATAATTAAAAGAAACAAATGATCCTAGAATACACAACATACAGAATGATGAATTAATCTGTAATACATGGCATGAAAAATTACTCATAATTCTTTGAGAAATAAAAGTGGACATTGAAACATTAATTTT